>CM053503.1:43859393-44459393 GCA_028627145.1 Eidolon dupreanum | reverse complement strand
TGCCCCTGCTTTGTAGCCCTGTACACTAAGCATGACTTGATACTGCCAGGTACTACTGGGTAACATATCACGGATCCTGCTTGGGGAACGAGAACCTGCCTAACTTAAGCCTATGGATTACTAGAGGGCCAGGGTTGTATTTCATGTTTTTGTCTTTCCTGGGACCCCACAGTGCCTGGGAGATGATAGGAGATAATAATCAATGTTTGTTTTTTGGTCTTTACCTGAAAGGAATACCTGGCTGGCCTCTTGTCAGTACCCTTGAGAGCCTGTCTCTACCTTATCACAGCCTTGCTCCGTGCCTAATGCGTACCTACCTGGAGTCTAATGCCTACTTATCTATCTCTCTGAATCTTTAGTTTTTCTTTTCAGTCAGAACCTCAACCCCCTTCAAGAAACCTAATTTCAGTTCCAAGAAAGGATATCAAAACCCTAGAACTTTACAGTTGGAAGAAACCAAAATGCTAACAATTTCTACCATTTGCTGAATCTGTTTTTTTCAGATGGGTTTTGATAAGAATAACTATTTTGAATTTTGTCTTATGTCTTCTTTGCATCTATTGAATTGATCATGCAGTTTTTCTAGTTACCATATTAATGTGCTCTTTATTAATGAATTCCATTATTAAAGACCCATTCTAGCATTGCTGAGGTAAATTAAAAAGAGAACCTTAGACATGGAGGTCAGGGGTTCTCAATTAGATGTAGCCAAATTCATTTATTTTCAGATAAGGAAGCAGAAACACTGACAAGTAACGTGGGTCATTATGCTTTCAAACATGGTCCTTAGTTTTTTCAAGTATCTTTTTTCCCTCACCAAGCTGTTAAGATCCCAAAGAGCAAGCACGGAGGGTCCTATGTAGCATTTTCTCTATGATATTTCACCCAAGGGGCCACTCAATAAATGCTATTGACTACTAAATTGATAAATAGGTTTTTATAGTGGAGCTAGAGCAAAAAGTTGCAAGCTAAATAGGAGGATGGAAGATGAAGGTTATACCAAATAAAGGAGTTCTAGATGGTTAGAGAGGTAAACCATTAAACAAGTGAGTAAAAATGGCTTGAGGCAACTCTTCCCCAGGTGAGGTTGAGAAAGAGAAGGATATGCCTTCCTCCTAGGCCACTGAGACCCAGGAAAGAACACAATGACTTTTGGCCAGACTGATTAGCTTTGGGTCTTATGATTACCTTATTCCCTCTTCCCTCTATCCCAAATTTTTCAGAACTTTACAATTTCAAATATTCCCCCTAAACCAGTGAGATGTTCCAGAAGAGAGTAATTTATGTTTCTCCATCCTCAGCTTTTCCAAAGCTCTGTCCCATATTGTATCCATGCCCAAATCTGCATCCTTCCCAGCAAAAGACAAACATGTGGGATGTAAGAATTAGGCTCCTGTACTGGAAAGGCAGTAGGCAGAAGAGAATAAGGCTCAAGAATGGACTGAGCTGGAGATACAATCTCCATGCTCTTCTTCTCAACCACTTTGGCTGAGATAGAAGAGATTAGGTGGAGCAGCGACCAAGGGTGGAGGGTGGACTGTCACCAATGAGGCCACAGGTCCCCAGGTTCCCAGGTTCCTGGAGCTCCCTGAAGCTGCATATGTTTTTCTGCTCTTTGTTCCTTGGCTGACATGGGTGAGCCTACTGGATACCATATGCTGCCTCTCTAGGAATTTGGAAGCAATTAGAAAGTACTCTGAGGGTAGCACCAACAACAGGAGCATCCCAGACTTCTTCTATCCCAGTTGGTTACCAGGATCCTGGAGAGAAGGGTCAGGCCTGAGAGCCAACCAGAGGTGTAAGGGGGTGGTGGGTATTGTCTGGTAGGGCACAGGCAGTCTTAGATGTCTCTGTCTGTCCCCTCACCCTCCGTTAACTAAGGTCTCCCTGCTGTCCTACCCTTGTGTTCTTTGTTTTCTAAGATTTCCTTAGCTGGCAGAGGAAAGCCCAGGGTTTAAGGAGACTTTAGAGGAGTAAGGGACTGGGTAGAGGGAGAAAGAGTGTGTGATCATCTATGTGTTTGTTGAATGTATTTATGTGACTTTGTATGTCTCCTACTAAAACCTGGCCCCTGTGTTTAATGAGTATCACCATAAATGCCCATGGGTGTGTGACTCTGGCATGTGGTGTGTGCCTTGTGTGTCAGGGCAGGGGCTCCCTGTAAAGGGTATGTGTTGGGAGGAGATGATGATGAGAGCCTGGTTCCTTCTACTCCTCCCCCATCCTTGCTCCCATCTGGCCCTGATCAGTCGGTCCCTGGGGAGGGAGCCGCGGTTTCGGATACAGGAAAATGTTCCAGGAAGCGGCCACTGTGCTGGGCCCTGCTCCTGCTCCCCCAGCGGAAATTGTTCCAGGAGGGAGGAGGGAAGGGAGTGTTAAGATAGGATTAAGGGAGGAGGGGGTGGCTCTTGGCTCCCTTCTCTATGAAATAAAGTAGGACGAATTGATGGGAAACTCAGGTCAGCCAGAAACCTGTATTCTGCTTCCTAATCATCTAATGAAGGAAAATTGAGAGCCAGTAAAAGAGGGTTCCTTTTCTTATCTGGTTCTCTCTCTAGTGACGTTTAAGGACTTGGATCTGTGTAGCTCCTAGAGGTCCCTTTTCTGGCGCTGCTAGCGGGTATCCAAGCTAGGGAGCAAGACACCTTGGTCTAGTCTGAAAGTGGTGTGGCTTGGTGGAGGGGGGTGGGCCCAAGATTCAACCTCTTCTCCCCACTAAGGGGGCTTTGAAGCTTAGATCCAGGACTGGGAGGGCTGCCTAATTGGGATAATGGAGTTAATGGGGCGCCTGGAGGGGTGGCCACGCTCCTAGATCAAAGAGGCCAGCTCTTCCAAACCACCACAGCTGGAGGTCACAGCTGGAGGGGGAGGGGCAAAGACTTCGGGCCAGCCAGCAGGGGGTGCTCTGGCCCCTGAATACCTGTCTTGTTGAGTCTCTGACCCCTTCTTTGCTTGGAACTTCTTTTGCCTAGAGAGAGCTAGTGGGGAGCGGGTGTTGAGGGGGATAAGGGAATGGAGGAACCTTGAAATTTAGACTCTTTTTAGTGTGGGAAGGAAGATGAGAAAGAGAAAGGGCACGAGAGGCTGGCAGCCAGGGGTTCATCGGGACCTCCGGCACTGCAGGGCCCAGAGGAGGACGCCTGCGATCCAGGACTGGAGAAAGCCAGGGCTGGGGAGGCAGGACTCCTATCGTAGGTTCAGGCCGTAGAGAAAGGACTGGACGGCGCATCTCGGGGCGCTGGCTGGGCGGAGGGGAAAGGGACACACCGAGCTCCCCTGCCGCTGCCTGTTTCCCCCTCCCCCAGGTTGGCGCTCCCTCTCAAGCTCTAATCGGCGCGGCGGCCGCAGCGGGCAGAGTCAGCGCCGCCAGTCTCCGGGACGCGACTCCCAGCAATTGTGGTCGGGACCGCAGATATGCAGCTGCCTAATGCCCGGGCGCCGGGCCCGGCTGGCCCCGCCCGCGCCCCGCCCCTCCGCCTCCCGGCGGCGCGGGGACACTGAGGCACGGAAGGGAGGCAAGTCCCCGGCGGTCCTCGGCCAAGCCTAGGCTTTGAGAGACGGCTGGGGGGGGGGGGGGTCCTCAGCCTCTCTCCACATCCCCAGATCTCATGATCTGTGCTTCTGGGAGCACCTATCCTCTCCACAGCTGGAGCTGGGGCTGATATCCCCAATCCTGCTTTAGATTAATTCCTCGCCCTTCTTCAAACCTCCACGCCGAAAAAGTCAAACAAGGCTTTGAGATCCAGAGGAAGCATACGATTCAAGGGGTGTGGGGAAGAGGTGGTAGTAGTGGTGGCTGAGTTTCAAAGACATTCATTAAACCAGGCAGTGGAAAAAGGAAGGATGGGCAAGGATGGCCTAGGCAGACTCCGAACGAAAACTTACAAGGAGTTCCTTTGGAGAAAAGAGAAGAGGGATGGAGAGAGGCAGGGATGGATGAAAAGGGGGAAATGAAAGAGTTAAGGAGGGATTAAAGCAGTGTGTGTGTGTGTGTGTGTGTGTGTGTGTGTGTGTGTGTGTGTGTGTGTTTGCGGGATCCTCCTGGGAGGCTGGAGGCCAGGACCTCAGATAGCGTGGCACATTTACTGCGTTGGCCAGATCTAGTGGCTGTCAAGGGCCATTTTCAGAGAAGAATAGATACCTTTAAATTCCTCGCATGCCCTAGACTCACATGTCAAGGGAAGTCATTCTTGACTGCTCCCTCTCCCTCACTTCTTACACCCAATTAGGCACCAAGTCTTGTCTATACCACTTCCTAAATATCAGCTTTTCACTGACTTCTCCTTATGCCCTCTGCTGCTACAGGCCACACATCTTCTCACCTCTTGCCTGGACTGCTGCAACAAATTTGCCTTTAATTTTGCCCTCCTCGGAACTTCAACAATACTAGTAGGCACTACTGATGGAGCAAGTACTAAGTGCCAGACACTGTGGTAAGAGTTCCACGTATATTATTCCTAATCCTTGTAACAACCCTGGGAGGTTGTTATATTACCGTTTCCCCATTCTAAAGAAGAATCTAGAGTATCAAAAGTTAAATAACCCAAGCTTACACCATAGTAAACAACTGATTTACCCAGAACAGCCTGGCTCTAAGCCTCAATTCCATTCTCCTCTCTGCAGCCAGGGTCATCTTTCTAATATAAAAATATTCCTGTGTGTTGCCCTTAAGATCAAGTTCAGATGCCTAGCACAGGTGATTAGACCTTCTCCATCAGTCTCCACTCTCAGTGCTCCAGTCACACTCAACTTTCAGCACCTCAAAAATGTCATTATTCTCTCATACCTCTGGGCCTTTGCATATACTCTTCCCCCTGCTTTTAATACTCTCCCTCTCTTCACCTGACTAATTCTTATTCATCCTTCAGTTTATTTACCTAGTCTTTTCTTTCAAGAAGCCTTCTTTGATTCCCCCAACACTAAAGTCACTCTTTTGTCTCCAATAACTTCCAGTGCTTACTCTCTCAAGACACTTCCCACTCTTTATGTTAGTCGTTGATGTGTAAGGCAAAGGACTGGGCCTGTCTTGTTCATGGTTGCGTGCCTGAGCTTAGCAGTGTGTCCGTGGCACAACAGGTGCTTGCTGAGCATTTGTTGAATTAAAATGTTCCTCAGGTCCAGCCTAAAGTCTCAAAAACCTGTGCTCCCAAGAAGAATCTGAGCAGTTCAGAGAACACAAGATTGGGGTGGTGGTGTCCAGGATTTTGAAGTACCTTTGCCTTGGGTTGTTCAGCCCCATTGCCTAGGATAGAAGATGTGATCAAGACCCCATCACCCCAAGTTCTTTTTGTTTAAAGACACTAATATATTTCACTTTTCAGATTCCAAGTTATCTTTTTTACAAAAAGGCATTTCCTCAAGATGATCAGAGTCTTAATTCAATGCTGAGCCATGTGAAACACCTACCCAGGGTACGCTTCCTCATTTCAGGATCAGGTCTCTCAGTCTTCCCCTTCCCTGTTTTTTCCTCTTTGTCCTCTGCCATCCTTGCTCCTTCCTCCCCCTCCCATAGCACTTCTCATTCTGATTCTGATCTGCCTCCTTTGGTATTATCTCAGGGCTCAAATGTCAACTAAGGAAACTGAGACTCAGAGCCCAGGGGAGCCAGAGCAAGCACCAGGTCCTGGAAGAGGGAACAGGGAGACCTAGCAGACAGGTAGAGAGTTGAGGTACGTAAGTATATATAAGTGTGTATAGTACGCAGTGGGGTGAATAGAGCCTTTTCTAAGCTGTCCTATACAGAGGTTGCTGGCTTCTTAAAAGCTTCTCTCTTCCCTATATCCTCAGCTTTGCCTCCCAGAATTGAATCCCCTTCCCCAAGCTCCCTGAGTCTAGGCTCAGGATGCTAGGTCAAGGGACTGGATAGTGTCCACATCCCAAAGCCATGGATCCTCCCTAGCTGAAAGAGTGAGTTTTCCTGGTTCTCAGTCTCATGGGTTTTGGAGGGCCCTATCAGATTAGTAGTAGCTGGAGTCTCTTATCTGTATTCTCACCATCTATGTTTTCCCCTAGGTCTTTCCCTTTGTCTTTCCCTGTCTCTGGGTGCCTTCTTTCCTGTCCCTTCTGGGTCCTCTGTCACCAGTGTCTCCACTGGAGACAAGGGCTGGGGCTGGGTTCCTAGGGGGGTGGGCAGTGGCCAGATCAGGGGCCCGGGACATGAGCGCAACTTTCCAAACTTCTCTTCCAGGCCCCTGTGGTTGGGGAGCTCCACAGAGGGAGAGATGAGTCAGCGGGGCCGCAGAGCAGGGGGGGTCTGGGTGGGGGTGGGGATGCTGGGGTTCCCCAGGGCCAGGGAGTTCACTGGGGTCATCTGGGGCCCTGAACTCTGGTGAATTTGGGGAATAAAAGATCAGTGAGTCTTCTAAAAGTACACTGGAGGTTCCTACACTAGTAGGAGTTGCAGATAGCAATTCATAGGACTGGCAGTGCCCTCTACATCACCCTTATCCCAGGATTCTTGTAGAAAGAGGGGTTCCTAAGTCCCCTTTAGGAGAGTTCAGGGATCTCTAAAGCTGTAAAATTGTGATGGTAGGCCTGTGTATATGTACGGGATATTAGCTATATTGTAACTATGTGTATGATGTGAGTCTGTGTGAATCCTCTGGGTGGTATTCTAGGTGGCTGTGAGTCTCTCTGTATGTATGTACACTGGTATGTGCATTCCCGTGATTGGGGGTTAGGGTGAGTGTCTTGGTGTAAGCATTACCTGCATTTTGTATGTATATAAGTGCGTATCCATGTGGGTGCCTGTGGAGTATATATGTTTATATATGTACATATGTTTATCATTCAGCATGTGTGCAAGTGTATCTGACAACGTGTCACTCATTAGGTCTGTATTAGAGTATGTGTCAATCTTTATTTTAGGGGTTCTGTTCTCTGTTCACCAGAGATTCTCTCTAGGGAAGCCAAACCTGTAATAACAACAAAGGAAGCGCTAGTAGTCTTTTTGTATTAGGACTCTCAGAGGAGCCTAGCCTAAGAGGTGGGCAGAGGGCAGTAGTATGGAAGGAGGCAGCTTCCCTGAGGAGTAGGGGGCTAGAAATCCCCCACTCTCCCCAGTTTTCACTCTCTCTTCATCCCCACTGATTATTCCAAAAAGAGCTATAGAGAACCGAGGCGGGTTCCAGATTCAACCCCCTCTAACCTAGAAATCCCACCCTGATTCTCCTAGAGGAAGGAGGGAAGGGAGCGGTCCCTGTGGTTCAGCCCTGTCTGGGGTTGCGAGATCTGAAAGGCACCGTCCCACCCCTTCCCTCAGGGGTGTCCATCTCTGGGAGCTCAGCGTCTGGGTGGCCATGGGCGGAGGCTTAGGGGCCCCAAGGGTGGTAGGGGGTGGTGGATAAAAACCAGATGCCTAGGGGGTTTATACTGGAAGGACCAGAGCCGCAGCCTCTACCCGCCCCTGCCACATGGCGCCTCTGCCTGGGCTGCCCCACCCCCTGGGAGGCTGGGCTGAGGGAGGTCTGTGAGGGTGGAGGCAGGTCCATCCATGGTCAGGGCTCCCAGTAGCTGCTCCTGGCCCTTGGGGGCACTGGGAGGGGTTTGGAGGTCTGCACCCAGGAGCACCAGCGCCTTGGCTGGGCTGCAGGATTATCTTTAAAAAGGGTGTGGAAGTCAGAACCTGGGGTCTAAGAGAGGCAGCTGGGGACTTCAAGCAGCCCTTCTGATTGGCTTTGGCACAGACCTTTGGGAGGGGACTCTATGTCCAGGCACTGTCTTATTGGGGTTGACACATGAGGGGCCCTGGTTCATATTTTCCTGGAGACCTTGCTTCTTCCTTTCCTTTCCCCAGCACTCCTGCCCTTTCCTAGGTAGGGTTAGGATTGAAAGCCCCCCAAGGAAGTGGAGGTTGACCCTCTCTGTCCCTCATCTCTACTCCCCAACCTTGCACCTCCTTTCATCCTTTAGTTATTCCTTTTTTTACCTGTCAGTCTCTTCCTTTCCTGCCCAATCTAGTTTGAGCCCTAACACCTTTCTCACCTGCCATTTCTCCTCTGGAGTCTAGACTTTTCTCCTCTTCCTCAATTGTCTCTCTGATCTAACTGGCCCTGGACTTTTCTGCAGGCACAGTTTTCTCCAAAGCTTCCCCATTCTTCTCAACTTCTGAAGGGGTGAACAGAAATCCATCCCACACCTCGGGCTCAGAGCCCCCCCTCCGCCCAACCAGGGGGAGACTCGAGGTCATGGGACACCCCACCACGGGCACTTCCTCTTGGGCAGACGGGTGGGGTGGCCCGTGTAATCATCGGACACAATTATGTGCTATTTATACTCCATCCCCGCCCCCCCACCTGCCTGACTACTTTAACCCTCTGCCTTCTCTGTCTCCTCCTGACCTGACCTGGCCGCATGCTATTTTCCCTGTCCTGTTCTTTCTCAAAGTCATTGTCTCCTCATCTTTGTTCCTCTGGGCTGGTTTCTTTTCGTTTTTAAATTTTCTGCTCTCTGTTTTTTTTAAGCCACATACCTGATCTTCTGTTTTTCTCTTTTCTCTTTCTCTGCTATATCCCATAGCGTTCTTATTCTCTCGGATTGTTTCATCTGCTCTATGTGTCTCTCAGGTCTTTTTGAGGTTCTTCTTTTGCTTTCTTTCCTTAGTCTGCCAGCCACCCTGGTTCCCTAACCCTCTCCCCAAAAGTTGGGCCCAGACAGTTCCTTGAGGAAAATCAAATGGGGCTGGAATTCAGAACTCCTGGGTCCTACCCTGAATTTTGATCCCACCTGCTGGTTAAGTTTCTTTAACCCTCCCTGGACATCCATCAGCTCCTTCCTCTTCCTTACCTTTTCCTTGGAGAGCTGGCAGAGCAAAAAGAACAAGGAGTGGGCACTCAGGAAGAGAAAGTGAGGGGACTGTGTTGGAGAGTTAGGGGAGTGGGAAGGAAAGGACAGGGCTCCATTCCTCTGATGGGCAGGGCTGGGAGGGGGGAAAGGGGTGTGTTGGGGAATAACTTGTAAAACAACCCTAGCTGGCTGGGCCCCTCTGAGGGAGAGATGCTGGTTCTACCACTTGGCTGCCCAGTCCTCTTTCTCCCACAAACTTACCTCAAGACTCAGATTTCAGTTAATAGACTTTTTGGTTTCCCTCTCCCAGTCTGGTTGAACTTCTCTTCTTCCCCATTTTGATGAGAAGTCAAAGTTGGGAAGTCCTGCTTATGCTCTAACTTCAATTCTTCCTGCTGCAGAGGAAACTGATGCATGGCAATGAGATAGGAAACGAGGAGCTCCTCCAAAGAAAGCATGATCACTCATGAGAACTATCTGTCAAAAGATGGAGATTTGATGAGTGGCCAAGAGGGGCCTGGGAAGGGTAACTGGCAAGGAATGATGAAGGATAGGGCATATCTTTTAGGGGGCTTAATCGAAATGGGCTAGGTTTGAGTACAGATGAGTTGACACAATGACCTTCTACTCCCACCTTCACTCCTGCCTGACTTAAATTTTCTCAGAATCAGAAGATCCAGGTTCTGCCCCACATAGTAACATAGGCCTAGGGACCACTTCCTAGGAGGGAAACTGAGACACTGGGAAGAAGGCTGGGGAACCCCCAAGCCTGTGCCAAGCTCTCCCCCTCCTCCGTTCCTTCCTCCAGGCCTTGCTGTGAACCTTTTTAGGGTCACTAGACCCTAAAAGCTTGAACAGCAGAAGCCTTTACCCCGGAACACACTCTCCCTGCTGTCTTTCATGACATACATGTTATAACGCACATATACACAAGCACATACACACTGTTCTCCTGATCTAGAGGTGGGTGACTGGGGAAGCAAGCATCTCTGTGGTCAACTTGGGTGTGTATGTGGTGTGTGTGCCTCCAGCCATGTCACTGAGCTCATTTGTGTGTGAGTTTGTCTGCATTCATTCATGACAGTGACTGTGTGCTTGTGAGTAGCACTGTGTGTGTGTACGTGTGCATGTATCATCCTGTGTTTGTCCATGAGTGTGTATGTCAGTGTGTTCCAGTCTCTCTGTGTGAGTGTCGTCCCCAATCCCCCATCCCCCCCCTCGGATCTCTAATTAGTGGTTTGGGGTTTGTTCCTTTTCCCTCCTGTTCCTTCCCTCAGCGGCAGCAGCAGCGGCAGCCTCAGCAGCAGCAGGAACAGCAGCAGCAGAAGCAGCAGCAGCCGAGCAGCAGCCAGGACTCTGGAGTCAGTAGGATTGTAAGATCGGAGCCCGAGTGGGAGCAGGAGTGGAGCTGGCCTGGGAGAGGAGCTGAGCCCTCCCAGGGCCCTCAGGCCACCGCCTGCCTGCATACCCACTGCCAGACCTCCAGAGAGGAGAGACCCAGGACACCCAGCCCCAGATCCCCCAGGTATCTGATACTGGGGAGCTCTGGTAGGGGTTCCCGCAGATGCCCATGAGATTGCTGGGGGGCAAGGTGTGGGACACCTGGACTGACCAACCCTTCAATCCTTCCCCTCAGCACGCCCCAGGACACCCTGACAACTTGCCCATGTCCCTACCCCCTCCTGCTTCCACCCCTTCCCTGGGAGCCCTGTTTCTCCTCTCCTGCCCAGATCCCTTCTTTGGGGAGCTCAGCAAATGGAGCAGGAAATTTGGACCCTCTGCCTCCCTCTCTCGCCCTGCTCATTGGATCCGGAGCCTTCTCCACTGGGAAAGCTGTAATTAGAGGGTGGATCCCTACAGACAGAGAGCAGCCCCCCCACCCCCACCCCCCAGTCCCTTCTAACTTTAGATCTCTTCTCTCCCATTCTCCCATTCTCCCTCCCTCTCCCTCTCCCTCTCTCTCCGGCTCAGCTCTCTCCATCTGCCTGGCTCCTTGGGACCTGTTCCCCAGCCTCAGGATGGCGTCCTCACTGCTTGAGGTAACTGCCCCTCCTCCCCGCAGGACACCAGCCACTATCTTAATGGTCCTGATCCCTGCCCACCCCCCACCTCCCAACTCACACAGTTGCTGTGGTGCTTGTCACTTTTAGGGGGTCCCTCTGATGAGTAGAGAGGAGTGGGGTCAAATGAGCAGGGAGCAAAGGGAGGAGAGAACAGGGCCAGAGGTCAGAGAGCAGACTGAGAAGGAGGAGAGATTAGGTCAGAAGAAGGCAGGACCCCTAAGGTCGGCCAAGCACACCAACTCTGAGGGGTGGAAAAAGGATGGAAAGAGGAGCGAGTGGAGGGGAAAGTGGAGAAAGAGGGGTGGGAGATAGATAAGCTGGTAGCAGACAGGGGAGAGAGGGAAGGCCAGAGGGCTGGTTGAATGGGCACAGAGTGGCAATTGGGTATGGTTCCTTGGGGTCCTGTCTCCTGGAACTCTTAGCCTGAGCAGTGTCTTGTCTGGTTTGTAGGTGGAGAGGGGGCTGGGCCTCTGGACTGTATGTGTAGGAGAGGAAGTGGGCTATGAGAGAAGGGCAGTCCTGTGCATGTTGGGGGGGTTGACCAGAGGAACTGGGCCCAGGCCTGAGAGGGAACCGAGGAGGAGGGCCAGGGTCTGAGGCCGCCTGCCCAGCTCACAAATATTTAGCTTTCAGCCAAAGACAAACTCTGCTCTATTTTGGGAGTGGGAGGCTCCAGGGCGGGCTAGGCCACTTCCCCTCCAGGCTGGGACCCCAGCATCCCTTCCTCTGGCACTGGGATGGAAGGAACTAGGGTACCATGGGGGTCAGGGTTTGTGGTCCTGAGAAATCACTAACTCTACCAGGACTTCTGGGGGACTCAAGGCACATAATTGGAAAAGGGGACTCAAAGCCACTCAGAGCCTGTTTGAACATCCTGAGTTCTCCCTGCTTCCGGGTTTCTGACTTTATTTTTCTGTCACCATCTCTGTCATGCCTTCTAGGTCCCTCCATAGGAATTTAGAGCCAGGGAGTCCTCCCTTAAAGTCGACCCCTTTCAGTAGCCTTGAACCTTCCATATTCCTGGGCCCCTCAGAATCCCCCATCTCTGTTCTCAGTGCCCTAGCTCATGTGCCAGGGGTGATGGGCCAAACAGGAAGCCGACTCATTCAGCCTGTAGGAGAGGTGTGTTTGAGATGGAGCAGGATCTTAATGCCTGTGTTCATTGGCCTGAGCGTAAGTGTTAGAATGTAAACCAGCGACTGCACACATGGCTGGCTTTATGAGAACACAGGTATATGTGTGTATAAGCCAGGCCAAGTGGATACCTTAGTCCAAATGAGGAATGGTATGTTTGTAAGGCTGGGAGTAGTGAGTTTGTGACTGAGTTTGAGTGAATGACATGCAAGCCAATGGGGTGGACACCATGTCCCTTGTCACTGCTATGTATCCAGTGAGGGATCCCCAGGTGTTAGGCTCTACCTCTGTTGCAATGAGGATAGGCTGTTCACTCTGCCATTTCCCCATTACACGCTATATTGAGCCATCATTGAAAACACTGTGGTTGGTCTTGAGGAAGCTGGAGGACCAAGATGCATGGAAATCCTGGGTCTACCCAAGGCAGGGGCAGTGTCAGTGGCCGTGGGCATCATGCCAGAGTTGCCAGCGTGGCACTGGTTCCTGGGGGAAAGACTGGCCCAAAGGCCTGCTGGAAAGACAGTGGACTGAGATAACACTTGGCAAGAAGAGGGTGTCATGGAAAGTGGGCCTCTATGTCCCTCACTCCCTGTGAGCTAGAGATGCCCCAATACAAAGGCATTCCAGTCCCTCTTTCTCTTTCACCAATTTTTGGGCACTTGGGCCCTTAACCTTTCCTCCCAAGCCGCCACCATCAGGAAGCCCTCTGGCTGGTATGGGTGGGCTCTTTGGCGGTGAGAAGAACTTGGGGTTCAGAGAGGGAAGTAGCTGCTGCATGATGGGAGGCTCACCTGGGCTGAGATGCAGGGGAACAGGGAGGAAGGAGAAATGGAGGTGGGGGCTATGTGGGGATGGAGAATTAGAAGTTGGGAGAACTAAACAACTTGGGAGGAGGCTGAAAAAGTGGAGAGTTGAAAACCGAGACCTTGGGTACTCAGAACCCATGGCCAGTCAGCCCTCAGATGCACAGTGAGCATTCCAGTGGGAGGTCAGCCGGGGGCGCTGTGAACAGCGTGGGAAGAGGGGCTCTCCTCCCGGCTGCACATCTGGGTGAGAGCTGGGACAGCTCCCCTTTCTATACTTTAAGCCTGCCTTTTTGTTGTCGTTGTTGTTGTTTTTAACGGATGGTGAGTGGAGGTAGGAGGAAAAACAATTCGAAAGTGGGATTCCTGAGTCCCTGGAAAGGTAATGCATTTGATCACGTATGCGGGCTTATATTTAGAAGCTCTCACCAGGACCCTCTCCCCCGTTCTCAGGCAAGCGAGCACAAGCAGTAAGAAAAGGAAACTGAGGCCGTGGTGAAACAGCTAGGTGCCCAGCCCTTGGCTTCTAGAACAGTCTGAATGGGTCTGGTGCTTTCTCCCTTTTCCCTGCCCTCAGGGGCCCTGGGGGCCTCTGCTCTCCAGGTCTGGGGTCTCCTGTTGGCCTGGGACTGCTTGCCTTCTTTCACCGCTCCTTCCCTCCCCACAGATGGGTGGGGTCCCTGGGCTTGGCTGAGGCCCCTGTGGCCACAGTGTGAGGGCCGGGCGGGGGACCGCGTCGGCGTTTTTAAAAATAAACCGACCGCAGGGAAACCAACGGAGCCGGGCAGGGCTGGGCAGAGGGGGAGGGGGCGGTCAGGGGGAGAAGGCGGGGCATGTGGCCTGGTCTGGGGGTTCTCTGGGGCCCGATCCCATAGTAGTTTCCTTAGGTAGGAAATCTGTTTTCTTCTTCCTCCTCCTCCTCCTTTTCTTTTCTCTTCCTCCTTTCTTTTCTTGTTTTCCTTTGCCTTCCTAGCCCACTCTCTTTCCATCACCTCTCTTTGTTTATACTGCCTTCCCTTCTCTCTCTCTCTCTCCTTTTTGTCTTTTTACCTTTCTGTTTTTTGAGTCCCTGCCTGTTTCTGCCCCGTAATGCCAGTTCCCCCCTCTGTTTCCTTTCTCCTGCTCCTGGGGGCTTTTACGTCAGTTCCTCACTCTGTGCTGAGTGCTTTCATCCCATGTCTCTGGGTCTCTGACTCTCCCTTTCCTACTCCATGTTTCTACCTCTCCTTTCTGCTGGGATTGGGCTCCTGCCCCAGCAGCTACCTGCCTCCACCCACCCTCTGCTTTGGAGATCAGAGACTCTAAGGGAACCTTGGCTGGGAAAGACCAGGACTTTTATCATGGTCGGATTTGAGAAAGCTTTTGGTGGTTCAGATTTGGGAGTCCATTTCATCACAGTGGTCAACAGTATCTCAGAGAGACGTAAGTGGGTAAGGGGAGCAGCAGGTTTGCACGTGGGGAGCAGTGCAGGAGCAGTGACTGCACACACCCCTCACTGCAACCTTAAGTCCCCAGACCTACCTCAAGGTTTGGTGTCACACACACACCACGTGCTAAGAACTGGCAGACAGGTCTGGGAACCTGTCAGGTTCTTTTTCAGCTTTACCAGGAAGGCACTAGGTACATCAACTTTTGAGGACCCCAGTCAGAGAACTGTCCAGGGCCAGCTTTAAAGGACATCTTTTTTGGTGGGATTCTCACTAATGGACACAAATCTATGTCAGCCAGGATATTCCTGGGATGTCCCTGAGGCTGACCCAGGGAAGGGTACCAGGAGCTCCTGAGGATGGTGATCTCAGGGGGCCCCGGCCTGAGAGCAGCAGCAGGATGGGCTTTAGGGGCATTCTGTGTTTCTAAAAGGCCCCCATGCCCCACATCTACATATCTTCTTTTGCTCACTGTGCTAGAAGGGTGAAGAGAGACCAGATATGTGGGCTACATGTTAGGGGACACTGAGGCACAGAGGGGTTTGGCTGTGAGACAACATCTTAGCTCCCTCAATTCTCCACCCTGGTGAGGTATGAGGACTTCAGTTTCTTTCAGTCCTCCAAAAGGGGTACCAGCTGGCTCCACAAAGCAGGAGATGCCCATTTGCCGCTTGAAAGACATTCTTGCCTCAGCCACAGTCCTGGTTTGGCTGCAGCCCTGTTCCTTCTCAATGTCCCAGTGTCTCTGCCATCGCTTCCTCTTGCTCCCCAGCCCCAGAGTCCCTGCCAAGAGATTCCTTACCAGGGACATGAGGATGAGGCCTCAGGGAGAGCAGGCTACTGCCTTAGACAAGAGATGAAATGGAGACAGGGAGTGGAATATGGGGTAATGCTGGGAAAATCTGGAATGAGGGCAGCTAGTCTCCTAATATTTCTACCTCTTCCCATGCTGCTCTTTGAGCCTCATCTTTCCTCTCCACTTCCTGACTATGGCATCTACTTGAAACTCTTTCGCAGGGCTCAGGATCCCTAATTTTTACCTCACTCAGGTGCTGCCTCTCTCCCCAGATCTTCTCACAGCTATTTAAGAGGTGTCTCCTGTTTTTTGGAGGCCCTTGCACATCCCCAGCTACTCTACAGTGAGCTCTACTTCCTACCTCCTGGTTTGGGGTGTTAAGTTGCAGTCTTGGGCGTTTGCTCTCCTTCTACAATGCTATCTGAGCTCTGCCCTGGGACTCAGTCCTCACTTGTGCCCCCCTTACCTCTAATTTCCCATCTATTCAATTCTTCCCTGATATATCTGTTCTCTTCTCCATGTCTCTAGGTTGCAGTCTTAGAATTTGCCTTTCCCTCTGCATTCTCTTCCTCTCCCCTAATCAGTGTTCCCTCTCTCCTTAGGAGGAAGCTCACTATGGCTCCAGTCCCCTGGCCATGCTGACAGCAGCGTGCAGCAAATTTGGTGGCTCCAGCCCACTACGGGACTCAACGACACTGAGCAAAGCAAGCACAAAGAAGCCATACTCTGTGGGCAGTGACCTTTCAGCCCCCAAAACCATGGGGGATGCCTACCCAGCCCCCTTTTCAAGCACCAATGGGCTCCTCTCACCTGCAGGCAGTCCTCCAGCACCCACCTCGGGCTATGCCAATGACTACCCTCCCTTTTCTCACTCATTCCCTGGGCCCACCGGCACCCAGGACCCTGGGCTACTAGTGCCCAAAGGTCACAGCTCTTCTGACTGCCTGCCCAGTGTCTACACCTCTCTGGACATGGCACACCCCTACGGCTCCTGGTACAAGGCAGGCATCCACGCAGGCATCTCACCAGGCCCAGGCAATGCTCCTACACCTTGGTGGGACATGCACCCTGGGGGCAACTGGCTAGGTGGTGGGCAGGGCCAGGGTGATGGGTTGCAAGGGACATTGCCCACAGGCCCTACTCAGCCTCCATTGAACCCTCAGCTACCCACCTACCCATCTGACTTTGCTCCCCTTAATCCAGCCCCCTACCCAGCTCCTCATCTCCTACAACCAGGGCCCCAGCATGTCCTACCCCAAGATGTCTATAAACCCAAGGCAGTGGGCAATAGTGGGCAGCTGGAGGGGAGTGGTGGAGCCAAAACTCCTCGGGGTGCAGGCACAGGGGGCAGTGGTGGATATGGGGGCAGTGGAGCAGGGCGCTCCTCCTGTGACTGCCCCAACTGCCAGGAGCTAGAACGCCTGGGGGCAGCAGCAGCTGGGCTAAGGAAGAAGCCCATCCACAGCTGCCACATCCCAGGCTGTGGAAAGGTGTATGGCAAGGCCTCACACCTGAAGGCCCACTTGCGCTGGCACACGGGCGAGAGGCCCTTCGTCTGCAACTGGCTGTTCTGTGGCAAGAGGTTCACCCGTTCAGATGAGCTGGAGCGCCACGTGCGTACTCACACCCGGGAGAAAAAGTTCACCTGTCTGCTCTGCTCCAAGCGCTTTACCCGGAGTGATCACCTGAGCAAACACCAACGCACCCATGGCGAGCCAGGCCCAGGCCCTCCACCCAGTGGTCCCAAGGAGCTGGGAGAGGGCCGCAACACCGGGGAAGAGGAGGCTAGTCTGACACCCCGACCTTCAGCCTCTCCAGCACCCCCAGAGAAAGCCCCTGAAGGCAGCCCTGAGCAGAGCAACCTGCTGGAGATCTGAGCTGGGTGGAGGGTCTCCTGCCCCAAGGCTATTATTTACCAGCCTCTCCTGGCTCCATGGACCGCTGCTTGCCCCTCACTCCTTTTGCCCCATGCATGCTGTCCTTTGGGGCTCTCACCATCTCTCCCTTGGCTGTTCTGAGCCTGGTTATCTCCCTGCATGCCTCCTCAGCTCGCCTCTTTCCCTTGCCTTGAGCCCATTACGCAAATTCTCATCTTAGGTCCTCACCTTGTGCCTGATTTCTCCCTTCCCCATTTTCACAGATTCTCTCCTCTGCTTTTACCACACCAGCTCACTTGCCCTTCATTTGGGCTCTGAACATTTTATTTCTCCATTTCACTGTCTTTGACATGCATCCTTCTGCTTCCCAAGCTTATTTATCACTATCCCTTAGCTTCCAGGCTCCAGTCTTCCCAACTGCTCTCCATGCTCCAGAATATTCTTCCTTTTTACAAACATAATGATGATGATGATGATGATGATGATGATGATGATAATTTATTGCCCCCTGGTGGCCTCTTCATTAGGGACCAGATTTAGGAGGATTGGGGTTAGTGACCTGGCAGGGAGCAGGGTGCCAAGAGGGGTGCAGACCAGTGGGGATCTGATCCCAAAGATGGGGTGACCCCAGGGTCAGGGAGACTGCCCCCAGGCTTGTATATTTAACCCCTATGTTCCAAGAGAAATGAATAATAATAATAATTCTATTTATCTAAGTTATGATGACAGGTCAGATAGAGTGAGCTGGGGAGGGAGGAGGTCCATTTCTACTATGGAAATTTTAGACAAATACATTTCTGTAGAAAGCGTTAGTGCAGATCTTGTTAATAGAATTTCTGTCGTCAGGGTCTCAGTTAATGGGGTTTCTCTTTTAATAGAATCTTTGCTAATAAGGTCGGTTAGCTTGATCTCTATTAAAGAGTTGATGGGGTACCTCTCAATCAGAGGATCCCTGATATTCCCACCCCAGCCAGAAGCTGTGAAACCTCAAGTCCTATGGAGGGGATGACTGGAATGTATCCCAGCTCCTTTGACCTTAGAACAGGTTCTTCCACTGCCCCTCCTTGACACCATGATCCCATCCGGCTAATCCCTTGTTGCCATGGTATGGAGAGTTTATAGTTGCCGTCTTAGGTTCTTTGGGGAAGCCTACCTAACAGGAGGACATTGGTTTGGAGGTGCCTCTCCTGAAGAACAGGTGAGGTTTTCTCTGGGATCAGATTCAAATAAATCAAGTATTTATTGAGTGCCTACTCTGTGCAAGGCACTGTGGAAGGATGGCTAGAAGCCACAAGAAAGAACAAATTGATAGAACTAGGATGAATGAGGTCCCCAAGCGGATTTGGGTGCATACACAGGCCCCAAACCTGGGACTTCCAATGCTCCCAACTCCACCTCCAGTGACTTTTAAAACCGCTTTGTGCCTTTGAATGCCTTCCCTGTGACTTTGGATTCTCCTTTTCTATCTCCTCCCTCGAAGTCCCAAGTTAAAGGGTTAAAGCCGTTGGAGTTTGGGGAGAGGGTAATATTATAAAAGGAAAGAGATCATGTCCTCATGGAGTCTTTTTTTTTTTTTTAAATTTAATTTAATAAATAAAAGTTCGATTTAAAATTTTGTCCTAGTGAGAAAAGGGTAAGAGGAAGGGAGAAGGGTGAGCCACAGGATTTTTTTTCTTTACGAATTGGGGACTCCTCACAGGCGTTCTATGGTGCCTGTTTGCACAGTATGTCCGCGGTAGAATACTTCCTCGTCCAGACTTTCCGACGGCGGAATTCAGCTTTTGACCTTGTAGAGCTCGCTGCACAGTTGGGAAGACCGAGCGGTTTCTTCGCCGGTTCTTTCTCGGACTCCGAACTAACGGACCTTGGCGGGCCAGGGCAGTGATCGGGCCCGACCGTCAGCCGCGTGGACTCAGCGCGGACTACTGCGCTGCTCCGCCAGGGCCCAGCCTAGGGGCGGCTCCCAGCGGGCGATCCAGGCCTGGCGCGTAACCCGCCCCCTGCCCCGGCCTGCAATCAGTTGTGCCCGTCGCGGAGTTAGGGAAGGAACAAAAGCCACTCTGTGGCGGCCATTCCTAAACCACAATAGGGCTTTGTGCGGCCCCTGTCCCCAGGGCTCCCCCGCTGGGCTGAGGGGGCGCCCCGGCTGCGCCCCCTGGCCTGGGCCCGACTGCGGGCGGTGCTCCGGCTCACCGTCCCCCTCGTGGGTTTGAGAGCGGCGCTGGGGCGCCGAAGCAGGGAAAGGAGGCGGCGGGTCCGAGGCTGCGAGCGGGGCGGACTCGGAGCGCTAAATCCCTCCCCACCCTCTGGCCCTCCCACCCTGGCCAGGTGCTAAATCTGCCCACAGGCGGGGCGCGACTTCAAAGGCGCTTTGAAGAAATCCGCGTTCGGAGGACATCTCCAGTGGGCTGGGAGCAGTGGCGGGAGGCGGACTGGATAGAGGGGGTTGGGGCGGCTGAAGGCGGGGGCGCCTGGGAACTGGCCTAGGAGAGGAGGCGGCCCCAAGTGGACCCCTGGCTCCGGCCCCCACCCGCTCAGCAAGCTCCCTGGGACCCCCCAGGGTCTGGCCCTCTCGCCTCCCGGTCTCCGCCTGCCCGGTGCCAGCTCCCGCCCGCCGCAGCTCCATGGTCCTCCCCTCCCCAGCCCCTCGGCCCCTTTCATCTTCCCTAGACTCCGCTTGGGGTTTTGCTGGTTTCTGGGAGATAAAAACCGCCTCAAATAGCGGCGGCGCGCCGCCAGGACAAACAGGGCCGGGCGGGCCATGTGCGCCTGGTTACCGGCCCCGGCCAGGGCGCCCGGGAAGGGGCGGCGGGCCGACTGCCAGGCACCCAGACTCCGGCGATGGCCCCCGCCTCCCGAAGTGGGGGGCCCATGTTAGAAGTCTCGGGCAAGGCCCCGGCGCTGCCTCGGTTTCCTGCCCAAGTCGTAGGGAGGGGCGGTTCAGACCGCCCGCTAAGCTCTCTGAGCCCCCGAGGCTGGCGGTCACAGTCACAGTGTCGCCGGGGCCGCCGCGCCCCCTGGCGAAGTTAGTGGAGAGTGCGCTAGGCCTGGACTTTAGCCTCCCCAGAATCTGCTAATTGTGAAACTCATTCAACAAACGTTAAATAAGCAGTATGAGGGAGGTAGCGGCGGAATGTGAATACACATAGAACTGTTCCTCCTCTCCAGTTCACATTACACGGTAAGAGGCAGGCACTCACTTGATAATTATAACGCGACCTGTTGGTAAAAATCAGGCTTCATTAAAGGGAAATGGAAGTTGCAGGTCCAGCAGTCGGCGGGTTCTCAGCTCTCTCCACTAATCTGTCAGTCACAGTCTCCCTCTTTTCCTTCAAACTTGTCCTGCTTTCCCTTCTCAAGGAGAGCTTTCCCAGCCAGCTTCCTTAAGTGAGTTTTTACATTATGCTCTTTAAGTCTTCTGTGACTCCCCAGGTGACAGCAAATTAAAAGAGGTCTACTCAAAGCGTGGTCTGTGCAGTATCACCTGGAGGCTTTTTGGAAATTCAGCTACAGTGCTCCACCCAGAATCTGCATTTTAGCAAGATCCTCAATTGAGTCCAATGGCATTTAACATTCTTGAGCCCCTTGTTTTTTGACTGTGGAATAACCTTCTGGGGGGAACTTTTCATGTAGAAAGGAGGGGCAAACACAGACTAAACTACAATGCCCTCTTAATTATCCCATGAGGCTAGCAGGTCTTGGGAGTGGCCACTAAGCGGTATACATCTCTGTCCCCAGAGCATGGTCTTTGGAATTACTCATTAACATTTGTTAAATGAATGAACCAATGCCCAAGGTCCTCCAGTTCATGGAAGTTATGGCTAATGATCCCTGATATCTGTTTAGCACTTTATAATTTATTAAATGGCTTTTTTTCCCATTATTTTGAGTGGGAAACAACCACGTGAAATAATTAGGACCACTGCAAGTGAGGAAGCTGAGGCTCAAAGAATTCAACTATTTCTCTAAAGCCACACAGCTGTTAGCAGAGGAGCCCCCATTCTTCTTTAGACTCCAGTTCCAGTCTCATCCCTTAGAGTTGGAAGATCAATTTCACTTTTTTATTCTGGAGTCAGAATGCCTGGTTTTGGTGTTTTTAGGCGAAATTCCTCTGTGTCTCATTCTCTTCATGGTGTTATTACAGTAACTATCTCATGGGGTTATTGTAAAGATATACAAGCGCTTACCATAAGCTGAGGAAACGTTACTGTTTTCCAATTTTTCCTTCCAGGAGGCCTAACCCTGTGGGCCCTAGGTTCAGGCGGGCACAGACTTTCGCTCCCAAGATCTCTGCCTTTCCTTCTGGCGGCTCTCCAGCCAGCTGCCTGTGCATGACAGTCTGTATTATCCTCGGAGTGATCCAAGTGCTGGGAGGGTTTACGTACGTCCCTGAACGTGGCTTATTTGGGACTTTCCGAGCACTGAGAGAGTAGGAGACTGTGTTGGGGAATTCGGAACTGGGAAAAACAGTCTCACAGGAAAACAAACAAAAAAAAAGAAAAGCGCTCCGACTCTTTACTACGGGGTTGGCCCTGACAACGTGTCCGCGCCGCTCTCCCGCCAGCCGCCAGGCGGCGCGAGGATGCGCCAGAAGGCTGACCCGGATTGCACATGCGTCCTTCTCCGTGCCTCTTCCCTTCGCTTCCGTTGAGTTTTGTAATGCTGTTTGTCCCAGGCGACTACCCGTACGCATCCGAATCTAGCCCGGGAACTAAGGAGCGGAATCCACGAGTTTGCGGATTCCGGACAGCCTTGGGACGGCAAGATGTGCTCACTGGGGTTGTTCCCTCCGCCGCCGCGTAGGGGTCAAGTCACCCTATACGAGCACAATAACGAGCTGGTGACAGGCAATAACTATGAGAGTCCGCCTCCTGACTTCCGGGGCCAGGTGGCCAGGGCGAGAAGGGAGAGGACCTACAGGGATGGGGCAGAGTCTGGGAGAACCCGGGACCTGAGACTGCGGGGTGGCGGCGGGGTCACAGCCCTCACACTGGCGGACTGGAAACCGCCTGGCCGCGGCTGGGGAATAGAAGGGCTGGGGTTGGATGGAGGATGAGGGATGCTGAGGAGCTGTGGGGAAGGCCTAGAGGGAGTAGAGAGAATGAGGGCGAATCGAGAGGACGTGAGAGTGCAGGAGAACTATTGAAAAGTTGGGGACAGTATCTGGGAGAGTAGAGAAGGCACAGCCTGGAATGCGTTTTTCCATGGTGTTGCTGGGAAGGAAAAGGAAGAACACTGACATTCATTGAGCGTTTGCTATGTAAGGAGGCTCTGAGACAGGGGTCCACAAATGTTATAAGATAATAATCACAGCAACCCTGTGAAATATTATCGTAGTTTCACAGATAAGGGAGCTAAGTCCTGTTTTCCAGTCTCACAGGTGTTATGTTTGTGGAAATGGGAAACAAGTCTCTGGAGCCTCTTTAACTAAACTCAGCCATGGGTTGGAGATAGCAGAGAGTTCAGCAGAGATCTGGGGAAGAGACTGACTCAACTGTCACACCTCTCACTTCTGGGCTATAGTGGATCAATCTTCCTGTCCTAAATCTGACTAAGGATCCCCTGAAAACCCCTGGGAGGCTGGACCATGGCACAAGAACTGCTTTCATCCATCATCGGGAGCAAGTGTGGAAGAGATGCATCAATATTTGGTGAGACATGGCAAAGGGTCTCCAGGGCCACAGTCTGCATATCTTGGAGCAAATGAGGTCACCACCTCTCTGCCTTGGGCTGCCAGGCTCTCTCTAGCTCAGAGCCTTATGTCATTCAATATAGCAAATTGTCACTTCTTATTGTGGAACTCAAAGCAGTGCAACAGAATTTCCATTTTATCTCCAACGATTTGGCTTTGCTTTCTGGTTTGATTATGTGAACCTGCTCCCTATTCCTACCTCATGTCATTAGCACTTTCTGAGCATTTAGCTGAAGCTCAGCTATGTTAGGTATGAGGTGGCAATGAATGATCTCATAGGTCATTCATTTTGCACATGTAGGATTCAATTCCTGGTCGTTCCGCTTTTTAGCTGTGTGTCCCTGGACAAGTTACTTAATCACTCTGTCCCTAAGTTTTTTCATCTGTAAAATGGGCGTTTGTAGTGATTGAATGAGTTAATGGACATGAAACACTTAGAGAACAGTGCCTGGCCCATATTAATCTCCTCAAGGGTTAGCTGTTATTATCATTGTCATGTGTTGGGTGAATTCTTACAAATGAAGTAGCTGGGTTCAAAGGGTATGTTCATTTGTAATTTTGTGAGCTGTTGCTAAGTAGTCCACCATTGAAACTGTACATATTTACAGTCCTATCAGCACTGTATGAGAGTGAGAGTGCCTGTTTCTCAAAACGTGCTATCAAACTTCGAAAGTTGGTAGTGAAATATGGTTTAATTTACATGCCTATTTGTGTGAGTGAAATTAAACATCATTTCATTGTCTGAAAGCCATTCAGTTCTGGTTTCTTTCCCACTTCCTGCCTCTCCAGCTGCTGCTGCTTCTCTTCTTCCTGATGTCCCTTAAATGATGGTGTCCTGGGCTGGACTTGCAATTGATGCTCCACACCTGGGTGTTCACTTGTTTACCAAACACCTCCTTTTGGATATTCCACAGGCGTCACACACGCAGCATGTTCATAATTGATCTCTTCATTTTCCTCTCCAAAACAGTTTCTTCCTTGTGTTTTTCATCTCAAGGAATGGCCTTACTATTCATTCATGAACAAGTAGTTTGAGCCCAGGCTCTGGGGTAGGCAGACAGGTTGAATTCTGACTCTGCTACTTCCTAGCTAGGTCACCTTGATAATTGATCTCTTCATGCTTTCTGTTCTCTCATTTAAAAATGCAGATAACAATACCTATTTTTTAAGGTTGTGATAGTGGCTAAATTAGATGATGCATGTGAAGCATCTAGCCCAGTTCTGACACACTATAAGCAGTATTAGCTGATATAGTTAGTACCTAGGTGTTTCTTTTGATACTCTCTTTCCTTTACTAATGTCTAATTGGTTCTCAGATCCTGGCATTCTACTTCTTTAAGCTCTTAAGTCTACTTTTCTCCATCCCCTTTGTTCAGGTCACTTCCTGAACTAGATAGACTCTTAAGCCACCTCTTTCTCCCCATTCTTATTGCCCGTTAATTTGCAGCCAGACTGATCTTTCTAAAATGCCAGTGTGATCAGTTCATTCCTCTGCTCAAAAACCTTCTGTGGCTTTCCATTCACTTTCTTAGGGCAAGTCTTGACTCCTTGACCTATTCACAAAGCCCTGAAGGACCTCTGAGCCTTAGTTGCCTCAATGGCATTCTACCCATTTTAGTGTGATAATTAAAGGACAATATATAAAGTGCATGACACATAGTTGCCACTCATTAAATGTGAATGCTCTTTTAATACATGTTTATTGACTGAATGAAACTTGTAGAGGGGAGACTGAAGAGGGTCAGAGTAATTTGACTCACAGCTTCCTCTCATCAGGCGTGATATGGGCCTATTTGGGGTGCTGAATGAAATTGCAAACTCGGAGGAGGAGGGTAAGTATTTTTCCCTCCAGTCTTTTCCAGTTTTGCGGTTGGCATCTCACCTCGGTATTCTCCCTAACTCATCCCAATTACCTGTTGGCTCAGCCCCCTTCCCTGTAGCCCTATTTTCCCTGGCCCAGTCGTCTACATTGGTGTCATCTTCACTTCTCCCTTCTACCTATGTGAGTGGGTGTCCAGATAAATTGTTGGGTGGAAGGACCAGGGGAGTACTCGTTCTTGCTTGTCTCTCATCTAAGAGGGTGCTTAGTGAGAGCCTTTTGAATGGTTTAATCAGAGCTGCCTTTTCGACCCCACAGTGTTTGAGTGGGTGAAGACTGCTTCCAGCTGGGCTGTGGCACTCTGTCAGTGGGCCTCCTCCCTCCATGGGTCCCTGTTCCCCCATTTGTCAGTAAGTTTGGCTTCCTTCTCTGGCCCTCCCCACTCCTGCCCTCCTCTCCATTTCCTATCCCTTAAAGGCAGGGTGGAGTGGAAAGACTGTAGAAGGTGGAAGTGGTCCAACTTCATTGTGGAACTATTGAGGGGGTAAACTCCCTTTGTCCCAGTGTGTCTTCATTGGCTTTGATCTTATAGCTCAGGAGTGAAGATCTGATTGCTGAATTTGCTCAAGTTACGAACTGGTGAGTGTATAAGCTCTGGGGCTTTTGTGGGAAGGAAGTCCTGAACTTTGGAACTTCTTTTGGGGAGAGGGAAGTCAAGGCAGAGACTCCTCTCACCCCTTTTCAAACTGCTGCCCACATTCTCACTCCTACCTTCCAAAAAAAGAAAAGAAAAAGTGAAACACAGTAGTGTGCTCATGTGGAAGGGAATTCAAGCTTCTGGGCTGGGGTGTGGGTAGGTTCAGGTTCAGACTCAATGCTCACTCCTGCTCCAGGTCCAGCTGCTGCTTGCGGGTCTTTGCATGGCATCCCCATACCAACAAGTTTGCAGTGGCCCTGCTAGATGACTCCATCCGTGTGTATAATGCTAACAGGTATGTGGGGCCTGCTGGGTTGGCTCTTGGCTCTTCAGGCTCCATAGATTAGTCTCCCCTTCACTCTCTAGCCTTGGGCCCAGGGGATTCCTGCAGTTCCTGGGCCTGGTCCACAGGGCTCCTTCCAGAACTGGATGTGTCCTTTATTCATATCTAACCGTTATCCTATCCTTCTGTCCCACAATACCTTGGGGCCCTGGATGATCAGCTTTCTGGTCTGTGGATTTGTCTATTAGCAGTACTTAGGTCCCCTGAGCCTTAGTGTCCCTGCTTTGACTCAATCCCCTACCCATTTACCCCAGCACTATAGTCCCCTCTCTGAAGCACCGGTTACAGAGAAATGTGGCAGCTCTGGCCTGGAAGCCCCTTAGTGCCTCTGTCTTGGCTGTGGCCTGCCAAAGCTGCATTCTCATCTGGACCCTGGACCCCACCTCCTTGTCTACCAGGTGAGTTCTAGCAGCTTGTCTTTAACCTTGGCCTGAGGGCTGTGGCCATGCTAGGGGTAGTGAGGAGGGCTGGAAGGAGTTCTTTGTCCTCATAGCACTTCATATGGGAGAAGCAAACCTAAGGTCAAGGTGGAGGTGCTGAGAATAATCTAGAGGAAGGGACAGAACTAGGGGCTTCTGGGATTGTGGAAAGTATGTACCTATGGATTATAAAGTAGAAAGACTGTCATATAGATTTAAAGTAAGGTGGGAAGGGAATTAAAATGGATGTAAGTTGAAACTAGGATAACTAACTAAATATAAAACCAGAAACTTGTTCTTTTAGTTATGAATAAAGAAGTAAACCTTTTTGCCAGTCTTATTAAGGTAAAAGAATATATCAGAGTACACTATTTTCAGAATGGGAAGAGAGAGAACCACAGATACAGAAGAAAATAGAAGAATATTAGAAAATATACACAAGTTTAGACCAACAGATTTGAAAATCTAAAGGAAGTGTTTGATTTTCTAGCAAAATATAAGTTACTAAAGTGGATTATAGAAGAAATTAAAGGGAGGAATTATACCACTAAAAAAGATGCCAGGCTAAGATGGTTTTATGAGAGTTCTAACTGTCAAAATTTAATGTTATTTGAACTAATCCAGACCATAGAAAAATTTAGAAAGTCTCCTGTTTTATTTATTTCCTTTTAATAAACTTCATTATGGCATAATTTTAGATTGTTAGAAAAGTTGCAAAGAGAGAGTTTGGTATACCTTTCACTCAGTTCCTCCATTTTAACATCTTAAATTATCATGTTAACATTTGTCAAAACTAAGAAACTGACATTTGTACATTGTTATTAACTAAATTCCAGACTTTGTTCAGATTTCACTACTTTTTCCATTAATGTCCTTTATGTGTCCCAGGATCTCTTCTGATTGATTTTTATAAAGCATATGTAACCCAAAAACCTAAACTTGAAAATAGTACAAGAAAATAAATATTTGAGCAGAGATTCAAAAATCCTAAATAAAATATTAGCAAATAGAGTCCAAAAGTATATTTAAAAAAAATCTGAACTAGGATTTTCCAGAAATTAAAGACTATTCATCATTAGGAAATCTAGTCACATTACTTATTACATTAGCAAATTAATGGAGAAAAATGCTTATATCAATAAACGTCCTTCTCAAAAAGCAGACATTTCAGTTGAAAACAAAAATAGGAATTCAAAAAGACAACCTAAACATAAGAGTATTTATTCAAAATCTGCGGCTACTGTATTAAACTGAAATACGAAGTACTAAAAGTATTTCCAATAATGTCAAGATAAAGACATATCATTGTCACCATTATTAATCAACATTATTTTTGGAGATTCTAGTGAATGCAGTAAGACAAGAAAAAGAAATGTGGTAAAATCTTGAAAGAAGAGAAAATTATTCTTATTTGAAGATGGTATGATTTTATACCTAAATAAAATAAATTCAACTTAAAAAAACTTATTTGATTTAATAAGAAATATAAATGTAGTAAGGTGACTGGATCCAAGACATTGAAAATGTAATAGTTTTCCTTTATACCAACAATAATAGTTTAAAAATTGAAATGGAAAAAAATTCTATTTACAATAGGTAAAACAATTACTAAATTACTAGAAATAAATTGTTAAGTTTATTTGATATATTAGATATCTGAAGAAATTTGAAGAATATTAAACAAGAGCTTAATAAATGGAGATAAGGTATATTCCTGGATAGACAATTTAATCATAAAGATGTCAGATTAAGTGTGCTTCCAATCAGAATTCTTATGGGTTTTTTGTGAACTGCACAAAATTATATTTAAGTTTTTATGAAAGAATAAATGTGGAAGACTTGCCGAGAAAAAAGTTAGAAAAGGAAGAATAGTGAAAGACTTGCCCTACCAGGTGTTAAAATGTGTGTGTGTGTGTGTGTGTGTGTTTAAATTTTTATTCTTATTATGGTGACATTAGTTAACAAGTATTAAAATAGTTAATGAAGTTACAGTAATAGGAAGTTATTGTCATAAGAATAAACAGATCAATGTAACAGAATAACATTCAGGAACAGAACTAAGAATATATGGAGATTTAATGTATGAATGTGGCTTTCACTGTAATAAAGAAGTTTAGAGGATGTGGTTCCATAGTGTAGCAGTTAGCACGTCTGTTTTACACGCAGAAGGCCCTGGGTTCGCGCCCCAGGGGAGCCACGGTCCATGGTCTACAGCCATGCCACCCTGAACAAGCCTGATGTCTGATCTCAGAAGCTAAGCAGGGTCAGGCCTGGTTAGTACTTGGATGGTAGGTAGACCACCTAGGAAGACCAGGTGCTATAGGCATAAATAATAATAAAGAAGAAGAAGAAAAAAGAAGTTTAGATTTCTTTTTTTCAGTGGTGTTGGGATAATTTGCTATACATTTAGACAATAATATTCCTTCACATTTATGCAAATAAATACTAAGCAGCAAAAGAATAAATGTTAAGAGGACTAGGAAAAAATACAGAACATTTTTTGCCTATTCAGAAATGATAATATTCATAAAATTAAGATGTTTGATAATATCTAGTACTAGCAAGAGTAGAAAAACAAGTACTTTTATACGTAGTCAGTGGGAGTATACTGTGGTACAAACTTCAGAAAATAATTTGTTGGCACATTTATTTTTTTAAAGGTGCAAACCTTCCCCCCACATTCCATTTTAATACTTTATTCTACACAAATAATGACATGAGTACATAAAGATATAGAGAATATATTTTGTAGCATTGTTTGTAATAAAAATTACAGATAGTTGAAATGTCTATTTGTGGAGACATGACTAAATAAGTTATAGTTATCTATTCAGTGGAATACAGTGGAGTCACTGAAAAGAATGAGCTAGGTCTCTGGGAACTGACCTGAAAAGATAACCAAGATTTACTGTGAAGTTAAAGAACAAGTTGTAGATTAGTGGCCTAAAACCTCATTGGAGTTATAGCTAGGTGGAAAAGGGAGAGGGTGGCATTAACTCAGGCAGAAGCCTTTATCTGTCAGGCCAAATGTGTGGTCCTGGAGTTGCAAAGCTGAATGACACCATGGTGCCCTCAGGTAGTTCCCAGCCTAGTGATGGAGGCGGACCCACAGGCAGCATCTTTTTGACAAGCAAAAATAACTCAGGAGCAGATGAGGGAGATTAATTCTGACAAGGAAAGGCAGAAAAACAAGTTTTGGAGCACAGGATGAGTTCTAGAGAGTGGCAGATGACTTTGGAAAGGGAAGAGATTGGACCCTTGAGGTAATATCATGGATTATCCCAGGCCCCGGGTGGGATGTCCCTGTGGGGAGGGCTGTCATCTAGGGCAGAGCATGACGTGACATCTCCCCAGCTCAGCACCTTCTAGATTTAGTGGTCAGAAGTTTTTGTCTTCTTGAGACCTATAGGGAAAGGCATTCCCTTTTACCCATTTTCCTCTATGGACCTACTGGTGTTGACATTGCCCTTTTTTTTTCTTTAACTTCCATGATCCTTATTAATTTTTCCCAGTCTATAGTTGAGCTTCAAGGGGCCAATGGGATTTGGAAATTTTAGTGGGAGGAGGCAAGGAAATAGAATCATGGGGCTTGCTTCTTCTTGTCTTCTGACTCCACACCATTTCCCCTTGGTAGACCCTCTTCTGGCTGTGCCCAAGTGCTCTCTCACGCTGGACACACACCTGTCACTAGCTTGGCCTGGGCCCCCAGTGGAGGGCGGCTGCTCTCAGCTTCCCCTGTGGATGCTGCTATCCTGGTGAGTTGGTCTCCACCCCTTTTGGTCATTTTAGCCATCCCTCAGATTAAGGAAAGAGCATTCTTTGCCAGGTGGTGGAAAATATCCTTCAGTAAGGAGAGTTAATTGTCCATATATTCTTAAAATTAACCAGGGAGGGAGCTGTACCATCCAGATTCAGATTTAAAATTGTGCCTGCTATAATTATGAAACCTATTTCCTCCTGTTTTAACATCCTTTTTCCTGCTTTCTCCATTTCTGGTTCTTTGTACTTGAATGAGGGGGAGCTGGCTGTGACATGATAGGGTGCTTGAATTTCTTTTGTTTCACTCTCTTGTCCACACCCTCCTAGGTATGGGATGTCTCAACAGAGACCTGTGTTCCCCTTCCCTGGTTTCGGGGAGGAGGGGTTACCAACCTTCTCTGGTCGCCGGATGGCAGCAAAGTTCTGGCTACCACTCCCTCAGCTGTATTTCGGTGAGTGGGAAGAGGACAGAGGGAGGGCAAGAACGACATGGAACAAAGCACTTGGCTCCTGGAACTCCCAGCAGGCAGAACATTCTGTCCCCATTCCCATTCTTTGACCTCATCCTGGGACTGACAGAGAGGGAAGTCCAAGTTTTGGAACCCAGAGATCCTAAGCTGTGATTTGTCTGTCTGGTGCAGAGTCTGGGAGGCCCAGATGTGGACGTGCGAGAGGTGGCCTACGCTATCAGGGCGATGTCAGGTAAGATTCATAGAAGTTGGGGAGGAGGTAGTTCCCTGGTTCCTCAAGTTTGTCTCCCCACTTCCTCTGCTTCTTTTCCTCTTACAGTCTCTTATAGACCACCCTTCCCCCTGCTTTTTGTTCCCTGACCCCAGACTGGCTGCTGGAGCCCAGATGGAAACCGGCTGTTATTCACTGTATTAGGGGAACCACTGATTTACTCCTTGTCTTTCCCAGAACGTTGTGGTGAGTTAGGGGAAATGTTTCAGGATGCAGAATATCTGGGGTAGTGGGAGGGAGGCAGGAACCCTCTGGAATATGCTCTTCTGAAGGATACAGGGAAGTAAAGCAGCTTGGGAGCCTCGAGAATTGTTGATGCCTACAATGGGAGAGGTGGCAGGGGAGCAGTGAGAGGCCTGTTTCCTATGCTGAAGGGTCTCTGTCCTTATCCACAGGTGAGGGAAAGGGACATGTTGGAGGTGCAAAATCAGCAACGATTGTGGCAGATCTGTCTGAGACATTACACACCCCAGATGGAGAAGAAAGGTGAGCTGAATGGGTGAGGGAGAATCAGTGAAAGGAAGGTGGGATGGACCACGCTGAGCTCTCCCAACCTGTTCTGATCTACAGACTTGGGGGAGAGGCTCATTCCATGGTTTGGGACCCCAGTGGAGAGCGTCTGGCTGTGCTCATGAAAGGTAAGAGGTAGGAGGAAGGACTTTGCTTAAGCCACAGCCATCTTCCCATTAATTCAGTGTCCATTCTCTGGCTGTGGTTCTTCTCTGCCCCTGGGATTCTTCCTTGAGTTCCTTCCTGCCCTGTATCCATTCCTTTTAGGAAATCCACGAGTCCAGAATGGTAAGCCAGTCATCCTCCTTTTTCGTACTCGAAACAGCCCTGTGTTTGAGCTACTTCCTTGGTAAGTGCTAGGCAGGCCTTTGGTCTGGGCTTCTCACTAGCCTTCCCATACAAAATCCACATCCCATACCTGCCTCTGCTTCCAGTTGCCTGCTTACCTTTTCTTCCCCTAGTGGCATTATCCAGGGGGAGCCAGGAGCCCAGGCCCAGCTCATCACTTTTCATCCTTCCTTTAACAAAGGGGCTCTGCTTAGTGTGGTGAGTATCCAAAGCTGCTGGGGTTTGGGGAGTTGGGTGGAGGAATTGAGGGTTTGAGTTACTGTGTGGTTCTGTCTTATGGCCTTTGATCCCAGTCTGATAAGAGTTTTTTTCCCCTCCTTCTATAGTGCTGGTCCACAGGCCGAATTGCCCACATCCCTCTGTACTTTGTCAATGCCCAGTTTCCACGTTTTAGCCCAGTGCTTGGCCGAACCCAAGAGCCCCCAGCTGGGGGCGGAGGTTCTGTTCATGATCTGCCCCTCTTTACGGAGACATCCCCAATCTCTGCTCCTTGGGACCCTCTGCCAGGGCCACCACCTGCTCGGTCTCACTCCCCTCACTCCCACTTCTAATAATAAAAATTTCCTTCTTTGTTTTCCACTCAATTACGAGACTTTTCAAGGGAGTTGCATTGGGGTATCGTGAAGAAAAAAAGGCATGGACTTTGGGTTAAGATCTTGGTTCTGTCACGTTTTAGCCACTTTTGATTTGGTCAAGTTACCTAACCTTAGGAATTGGATGGTTTTCAGTTAAGTAGGAAAGCAAAGCTGAGAAAATACCAATAGGCCTGAAAGTCTAGTATAGGCTCTCGTACGTAATAAATGTTTTACTGTTCCCAAGTTTCACCAAGTTTCCAGAATGGTACAGGGCAATAATGGGGCAACGACTTGGTCAGTATGAGACAAGTTTTATTGGACAATGGAATTTGTGGGAGGCATAGTTGCTGGGCGCTGGGCCAAGGTGGCACGAGCCATGCTTAAGGCACCCTCTCGGGTGCGGTGTCCACCAATGAAGCCGCTGGCATGGACAAAGATGCAGCCAGAAATTCCACTGACCTGGTCCAGGGCCTCATCCCGAAGACCCCACCATGGCTCTGGCAGGGGCAGCCTACAAGTGAGCAGAAAGAGGAAGTTGGTAGGAGCAAATGGAGGCCTTGAACTGAGAGAGAGGGAGCAGAGCAGAGGCCAAACTTAGTGGCCTCCTCTGTAGGGCTACAACAGTCATGAAGGTCTGCGGGGTGATCCCTTAGGGTCTCACCTGCTCTGGAATGAGTGGAGCTCCTTGGGCACACATTGTACCCGCCACTGTCCAGCCTGATCAGCGTAGACAACAAAGGCGATGGTCACTGGGGGCAACAGCCCAGATTCTAGGTAATAGAGGTGCTCCTTCCAGGGGCAACCACCTTTTGCCAGTTCTATTATCTCCCCACTTGGGTCTACCTGAAAGGGAAGTGGGGCATGGCTGGAAGGTTTAGGGTGGAAGCAGGAACCGTTGTTGACTAGCAGCCTGCCAGCAGTCACTACTCCCTGAGCCACAATGCCTACTCCTAGGCCTGTACCTGTAATCGCTGGGCTAGGGCTTCTTCTACCAAGGCCCGGGCTGGCAGCCAGCTGTGCTGGTAGAAGTCTAATCTCTGCAGAAACTCTTCTCGAACCATATCCATTGCACGCTTGAACCCAGCCTGGGAATCAAAACAGTGGTACTGGCCCAAACTTTTGACTTTACTAAAGTTTGGAGGTGAGGAGGGAAGCGGGCAACCACTCTCGTTTCCTCCCTTGATGCTCTTACATGCCTCACAGTCTCTTCCCCTGGGGACCTCCTTACCTCAGTGTCTTGGTTGGGCTGGTTCCAGGTGGGATTAAGCCGGGCAACCCGGGCACTCAGCGTAGTGGTCAGTGCATATCGAGGCTTTCCCTCCTCCCACTGGGAGATCCCATTGTCGACTGCATCTACCTCCTCTACGAAGTTCTCGTACATCTAAGGCAGCAGCAGGAGAAACATTCTTGAGGATACCTACCATTTGCATAGTTTTACAGGTTTCAAAGTATATGCATATACTCTTCACAATAGCCTTGTAGGGATCTCAACATCATAATCTGATTTCTAATCCAATGCTCACTCTACTACCACACAAAGCCCGAGCTGAGGCCAGCATGTGTGGGGAGGGGGTTGCCAACTTCTGAACAAAGATCTTGAGTTCCATGAGGGGCTCTGGGAGTGGATCCCTGTGGCTGAGGGAGGGTAAATTGCCGGGGGGCGGGGGAGGTGTTGAGTAGGCTATTCAGTGACCTGGTTAATGAGGTCCAGGAGGGTCTGGCCAAGCACACAGGTCGGGTGGGAGAGAATGGGTGCTGGACTAGACATCAGGTGCTGGTGTGTAGCCCCAGAGAAACGCATGATGAACCATGAGGCATCAGCAGTTGCTGCATCTCTGAACCTAAAGAATGGTAAGACAACACCTCAAGAATTTGGGGGCAGAAATGATATAGGGTATCACTGTTTAATGCAAATTACCCTACAGTAGGTTTATATACCAACACATCTGTGGTACATAAAAAAAAGTGCTACTCTCTGGGAGAGCCAAAGAAGAAAACTCTATGCTGAGTACCTCTTTGGACCCCAACATGATACTCAGAATTTGAGTCTAATTTAGTTCAATTGCTTAGAAATCCTTCAGCAATAGAAGAGAAAACTGACCTAGGCAGTCTACAAGTGTTAATATTCCCAAAGCTCCAATTTAACCATTCATTTTTCCTCACTTTTTTTGGATTGTACTAATGCTGTATCATAGGGGCATAAGATAGGTAAGCTGAGACACAGGAGTGAAGAGCCTACCTGCAAAAAACACAGCTAACTAAATCTGAAGTTTGACCTGTGAACTGCACGGGGAGTATGGTCAAGTAGGTATCCTCAGAATCGTTATTTGATCTGACATGCACACCTGGGCCTCTACGCCTGTTCCTTTCCCAACAGCAGGAACCTGCTGAGCTGCTTTTAGGGGATGCTGGTAGAACCTGAAGTTATTTTCATAATCAGACCCTTCCCCGCTGATCTTTCTAACATGTGTGCCTGTGGTGAATTAAAGTGCCTAAGGTATGCTCCCCTCTGCTTTCAGGGCACCCAGAACCCCTGAACCATATGCCTCTAAACATAAGCAGCCTCCTCTATTACCAAGTTGTTGAACAACCATTTATTTGTGTCAGGTCAAGAAAAAGACTGGAAAACACTGCTTTATGATTTTCAAAGCCTCTCCTCATGTTACCTTATCCACTTACCACCACCCCAGGAACTCTGGCCTGAGGCCCAGTCCTGAGTGCCCCTCCCAGCTGTCCTGGTGGAGATGCATGTGTGGAAAATCTATGTCCTTAGGTCCCCACCTTGTCATAGAGGGTGGCCACCATGGTGTCCTCTTCGCTAGTACCCAGCAACTGGGCCAGCAACTTGTGCCCGAAGTGCAGATAGATGAGTCCTGCACTGCTCAGCTTGGTCTGCCACGGCTTCCCAGGGGACAGGGAGCTCATGGTCTCTGTGAAAGACCTGAGGAGCATAGGGAGGTAGGACTGAGGAAGAGTTGCCCAAGTTAACCCACAGTGTGTGTGCGTGCGCGCAGACGTGCAGGTACAGGTTGGGGTGGGAAGGCTGGGGAATACTGCAGAAGTTGAGTGGAGAAAGCCCAGCTGGAGAGGCTTTGGCTTTTCCTCAGGTGTCAACACAGCCCTCAGCTTGGAGTCTCCATGAATTCATTCGACAATGGTTAACTCAATGCTTACAATATATGCCAGGCTTTGTGTTTAAACATTGGGGATAAAAAAATTAAGACTATGTCCCTGTCTTCAAGTTCATCTGCTAAAGGTAGACAGACAAGCAAGCATATGTTCTAGCTAGGTTATAAACAAGGAAAGCGGGGAAGGGATAAGGAAGGGTTCAGGAGAAGAGCCTTTAGGTCATTCCTCAAGGATGAATAATTAGTGGGTGTTCACCAGCCAGCCAAAGGTGAAGGAAAAAAGGTACTCCATGTAGAGGGAATAACATGTACAGTGTCTCTTCATGGAATTGCAAGAAAGGCTACATGGGTGTGAGGGGTGAGTGGCAAAAGAAAAGGGTAAGCAGGGGCCAGATCATGGTAGGATTTGTATGCTTTTTGAGTTTGGACTTCATTTGTAGGCAGTGGAAGTCACTAAGAGACTTTAAGCAAGCAAATGTATGTTAGAGTACTGTGCCAGCCAGTATGGAAAATAGATGCAAGGAGATTACCTGCAGTGGTCCAGATAAGTGGGGAAGGCAGGAAGTTGAAAAGCGGTGGGGCAGAGAATTGTAGAAAAGTATGTTAGGGAAATAGAAACTATAGCTTTAAATTCTAAATACTAGTCCATCAGAATCACCTAGGGAGTTTATTTTTTGTTTTAGTGATTTTTATTGTTAAATACTGAGTAAATAAAAAAAACTATAAAATATTCATAAGGTATAGAGACTAATAACCCCTAAAATAAGGTTCAAAAAGAAGCAAAACTTAATAGTTGATGGAACCAGACATATGTGCTAAACTATACACAAAAGGGTATGATAAACACAAAATTCAGTATACTGCTTGCTTCTGGGGGAGGTGGGGTATGGCATAGGGAAGAAATACACAGATACAGATGCAAAGGTAATGGTAACGCCCTCGTTCTTAGGTTGGGATATTGTTTTGTGGGTATTCCTTTTACGTTTTATATTCCAGAAATGTTAAATACATTCTTTTGTGTCAATTACTGCATAATTTAAAAAAAGTATCAAGAGAGGAAAATACTTCCAGACTTCAAATAAAATATCTTAATAGTCCCTCAGAGATAACCATTTTAAACAGTGTAGTATACAGGAAAGATTTTTTTTTTATTCCTTTGTTTTCAAGATGGGAGATGCCTGAGCAGTTTTAAACTGAACAAGGAGGAGTAGAAACACTGGTGGGAGAACTGTGATGTGAAGTCCAAGAGAAGAAAGTAATAGATTGCAAAGGGGGCAAACAAGGGAAGTGTTTCTGGAACTGGAAGGAGGGAGCTGAGGATGTTTAAGGGTGGGGAAACAGGATGTGCATGTAGGAAAAACTCAATTTCCTCTGAAGAGTAAGAGGCAGGCTGACTCACTGAGGGAGTCTGATGAGGTAGGGGAGAAGAGAGGATTGGAATGGTACTGTGGATAATTGCTAACCTTGGAAAAGACAGATTTCTCCAGAGAAGAGAGTAAATGAAGTAGAAGACCACACTCACCTGAACTATATCACCAACCACCACAATCATGTGGCCTAGCAGTATGAAGTGGGGCAGCAAGGACACATGAATGGATTAATCCCAGCTGGAAGGGATCTGAGGGGAGTCAAAGGAGGCCTGAACAGATCGGAGGGCTCAGGGAGGTCCAAGGCCAGGTAGATGGTTGCAGAGCAGGTGGAGAGCTAGGATGGAAAGCGGTAGTCCCACAGGGCCCGAGTTTGGTTTCAAGGATGAGGCCATCCCTTCGCTGACAAAGACCAGTGCATTGGATGACTGAATTGGAGCACTGAAGTTGAAAAGGTACCTGGGAACCCACCTCTGGTGATGGTCATATCGGTGTCTCTGAGGGTCGTACTCGCCACCCACGTCCACTACGATGTCGCAAGAAGCCAGTTTTTCCGGGTCCCTGGTTCGCACAATCTCTGCATCCTACCGGGGGTTACAGTACGTGAGGGGGCTGCAGGAGGTCGCGTGGATGAGGGTAATGTTGGGTTTCCAGGGGAGCCGGGGAAGGTGGAAGGAGTGCTTGGGCCGGCCGAGCCACGCAAGGACCCAGGAGGGAACGCGGGCAACCCCAAGGTCAGATTTGGCTGACTGTACCCGGTACTCCGGAAGGAGGCGCAGCAATGCGCATGCCAAGGCCTCATCGCAGTGGAACGTGCCATTGTGTGTCCCAATTCGGGGCGGTGCCATGAGGCCGCTGCGGGGTCGTTTGAAGGGCGGGATGGACTCCAGGCTGAGCTTGCAGTGCCAGACACGGAGCGGTGGTGGTGGTGGCGGTGGCGGCGGCGGCGGCTTGCAGTGCCAGACACCGAGCGGTGGTGGTGGTGGCGGTGGTGGTGGCGGCGGCGGCGGCGTCGGCAGCAGTAGAGCTAGGAGACCGCGCAGGAAGTGACGGCCCATGCAGCTTCCCCCTCGCGCACGAGGGAGCGCCAACCCGGAAAATAAAGCCCCCGCGCAGCCCTACTTCCGCTTGTCAGCCGTTCCCACGGCAACCGGCCCGGTAGCGCGCGTACACTGCGCAGGTCCCCCAAGGGTTCGGATGGAACCTCCGAGATAAGCACTGCAACGAGCTCCGGGAAGGGACATACCCTCTCGTCCACGGCCCACCCTCTCTTCACCGGTCCTTTGCTTGATGCAAGAAAAGACCAACTTCTGCCCAACTGGAACATTTATTAGCATTAAACACACCCCGCCCCTCTAATCCCACCACAGTTCCAGGGCTCTTAAAAAAGAGTCCCTTTGCTCTGTTTCTGAAACAAGCTCTCAGGCCTTGGCAGCCTGAGTAGCTCCCAGGGCTGTGAGCTGCTGAATCTTCTGGCTCATCATCTCCATGACAGCTGTGGAAAAAAAGACGATCAGACTCTGGTTAAGAGCTAAAGGGGAGAACCCAGAATTAAGAAAAAGTGACAAGAAAGTTTAAGGACAAGTAGATAACTTTTAACACAGTGATCCACTGTAGGGCATATACTAACAAATTTTAGAGTTTACAATGTGTCGGTAAATATGACAAACACTGGGATATAAAAATGAACAAAATACACTATTATATGAGTCAGACATAACTAGAAAATTATAACGTGGAAAAGATTTTTGCGTTTAGAACAGTGGTTCTTAATTCTGTGTAACAATCACCTGGGAAGTTTTTTACAAAAACACTGAAACCTGGAATCCTTGCCCACTCCCCACAACTACTCAGCTTAATTTAGCTGGCATGGGCCCAGGCTTTCTTTTTAAACTCCCTGGGTGATTCAGGGAGTGGGTACAGCCAGGGTTGCAACTGATACTAGTCAAGGTTATACTTCTTTCCTGTACGTTGATTTACACGTATCTCCTCCCATTCCATTAAATAGGATGCAGACATGATTTCCTTTAAATTTCTCGAGCACCCAACTCAGGTATCTACAAACGGTGGAATCTAGAGAATAACACATCAAAACACTAAAGAGAAAGACATAGTTTTAATTCAGCAAAGGGGATACCCCCAGTGTTCACACTGCAATCCATGTTCTTTATCATGGATGTAGACAGGGTGAAGAGGTGCCCCAAGCCAAGCTTACCCTGTTTCATCGCATGCTTCTCCTGCAGAGCTGGCTGGATTTTCTCCATCTGCTTGGTGAGGAAGTCTATTTTCCTCTTGAAGAAGTCCTTGGCATCCTCAGCTGTCTAAAATGTCAGAGGTGAATGAGGGGCTAACAGGAGACTCCATGCTGCACTCTAAATCTTCCGTTAAACTCCCTTTCTCTGCTCAGAGGGGTATGCTTCCTTCCACTCACCTTCTCTACATAGTAGCCAGTTCCAACATCGATGAGCACGTGTTCCACATCATATAGCTTCCCAGGGACATACATCTGAGAAGCAAGGATTAAGGGAAAACTAGCCCACCACAAATCAGATTCCTTGTCAGTCAGCTGGCTCGGCCTCCTAAGACCCTCCTTTTCTAAAAAGCTAAAAGGCACAGGGACTGAATAATTTGGAGGCCTTACCTATAAACTCCAGATATGGAGAAATAGAGAATTTGGTTCCTTATGGAGAAAATGACATACACTGAAACACTCTCTTTCTCTGATCCCATCACCCCCCCCTCCAAGCAGTTCTTTCAATTCCTTCCCATTAGTCCCTCCAGAAAGGCTGTAAATAGTATTTTCCTACTGCTGTAGAGGAGTAAAATTGAAAAGCCAGCCTCACTTCCCTTCAGCACCCCCAACCATGAACTAGCTAATTCCTAATGGATTTAATGTTCAGTATTTGGCCAATCCCTACTATACTGCTATTTATGTGTTTCTCTTTTAGCCTGTCAGTTCTCAGACTGCAGTTTACAGGTGCCCTATTGTCATAACTTGATCATTCAAGTAAAACAATCAACAGGTAGACACAATCCAGGTTTCTAAGTAACAACAGTTTAGGAATGAGATCCACGATTAAGCTGAAATTGAGGATTAATAGAGCCAACATCCTTGTTTCTATATCCCTCCAGTCTTCTATTACTTATGTCCTCTAAGTTATTAGTAAAAATGTAAACAACCAGTTTCATCTCCATATTAGATTATATCCTCAAATAGCAAAGGGAAATAATCATCCCTCGATTCTACATACTCTTTGGTGCTCACAAGGTATTTGTTGGATGTTCGCCCCAGGTTACAGGTAGGAGAGCTAGGCAGTGTGTATAGTAAGAGTGTTCTCAGAATCATGGGGGCACTTTGGAGTTATCAAAACTACTCTGTCCCCCCCCCTTTTTTTTGTGGAGGAGGGGTGAGGGAGAAAAGGAGAGGGGAGGGTAGTTCCTGTGGAAAGGATACAGAACTCGTCAGTGGGACGAGTAATTCTTTCCCTGTGAAAGCAATTAAAACAAACATTGGGGAAGGTTGTCAGCTCCAACGTTAAGACATTAAAGGGAGTCTCAACGTGGCACTGCGCACAGTATGAAAAAAACGGAAACGGGCAACAGGAGCAGTGAAATGAACCGTACACTTCAACTGCAGGTTGGCGACATGCAAAGGGCTCACGTCGCAGTACACAATATGTAATGGACTTTTTTTTCTCGTCTCTGGTAAATTAGACTGGATTAGGAGGCGAGACGAGAGAAGCCGGCTCACATCCCACAGGTTGCCTTCGCGTGCCTACCCCATACCCTCGTTGCTCTTGTTCAGCACGTTCAGACAGTCCTTGGCTTCCACATACTTGGTCTGTACCACCTTGAGCTGAGCAATGGACGTAGACAAGAACTCCACTTCCTACAGAGTTCAGGGAAGAGGGTCAGTGTGGGGGCTGGTGGGAGAGGGGTCACCGCCAGAGAAGGGGCGGGGGTTTCGCATGGGAAGGGAAGCCTCCCGAAGTGGGGACGAATCGGGGGGGGGGTAGGCGAGAGCGTACGCATGGGCAGGAGGAATGTGAGGTGGGAAAGGAGTGTCTCTGGAGCCCGTCCTCACCTGGTCCAGCTGGTTCTTGAGCATTTCCAGCTGCGGGAGATTCAGCTCGGTGATGTTAACTGACTGCGCCATGTTGGGAAGGAGGACTAAGAACGCGGAAGCCAGCTCTGCGAGCAACGCTCTAGCCGTCCTCTATGCATCTCGATGGCTGCACCAGGAGGCCTCGCTGCGCCAGACATCTCTATGATCCTCCGTCCTGGAATGGGCGGAAGAGCTGGAACCTGAGTTTGGCCTTCTGTTAGAGAAGATAGCGGTGTGTTCTTTTCATAAAACACCCCAAGCCTAACGTAGTAAAGTTGTAGCAAACAGGACTCTTGCCTTCAAGGATTTTAAAAATCTTAAAAGTACTCAGGCCATAAGCACAACATTACAAAACAATGTATGCTACTCCACGTGAGTGGTATAATAAACCTAGTAACGGACAGGCAAGGAAGAAGCCTGTAAAGTTCTCGGGTCAGGGGGAGTAGCATCAGGAAAGTGGTGCTTTGGGTCGATGAAGCAGAATACAATCTGGTGGCAGAGAGAACAATAAGGAGGCACGTTATCAACAACTACAGCACAAGGTTTAATACAATATTTTATTTTACCATGTGCTAGGTGTGAGGGATACATGAACGTCTAAGATAAGTGCTTCTGAGAGTAACAATCTAATTGTGGAGAAAAAAAGCCATATACAAGCAGAACCCCACAGGATCTGCTGCCAAAGTGCACTGACAAGTTTAACAGTTGTATGTGGGGAGAGAACTGCAGCTTCTAATATCCACTTAGGAGGGAGGCAGGGGAATTCAGGCATTAAAGCTGGCGTCACTCCCAGGATACCCGAGGGCAGGAAGACGGGACAGACATGATGGTACCTGGTCAAGACATTCTCAATGAGTTTATCTCTACCCTTCTTTGACCTCTGTTTCTACTTAGAGCATTTTGAGGCCCCTCTTCTCCTTTAGCTTTGTCTGCTGAGTCCAAACCAGGCCCAGCTTTGTCCTATGGTTTTGCTTTCCCAGTACTGTCAAACTTGAACTCCTGGCAAGCTGTTCTGTTTGTAGCACCACATAGTGTGTGTGTGTGTGAGGGGGGGTAGTCTTCAAATGTTTTCAAATGAACTACACAAAACAGAATTTAAGTAATATATCTTTATTACAATAAAGTTAAAAGGAAATGTTTCAAACAAAACACTGGGGGAAATCACTTAAAATATTTATCCTAAGCGTTAAATCTAAGTATGGGAGGTAGAACAGTTCACATGGCTTCTATCAGCGATAGGACAGCTCTAAGGGGTCATCGCAGGGAGACAGGCAAGCCATAGGCTACAGGTGCTGCCCCGATAAGATACTTGAGTCGAGGAGCCTGGCGAGCCTGGTTGACATAGTAGAGAAGGGGGGCTCCTGGGCCTGCTCCAAGCCAGCCCTGCAGCAGCGCCTCTGTGTAGCGGTCGATGTCACGGTCAGTCACATCCCAGAGGTTACCCAGAAACAGGGGACTGAGAAAAAAGGAGGAAGAAATATAAAAGGCAGGCCCTAAAACAGAATACATAAGAAAACATGATTGAGGTAGTGGTGGGTGATTAGAGAGGACTGAACCAATGAGGAAGTCCTTTGGCCCATAGTTCTAGGAGGAGAGAAGAAGGCAAAGGGTTAAAGGCCCAGGCATGCCAGGGAACTAGGATGCAATGAAGGTGGGGCACAAAAGGAGAAAGATTTAGGATTCAGACCTGGAAAAGAACCCGAGCTTACGAACTAGAATGGGCCTTGACCCTTGAGACTCACCAGCCAGCCATGATATACTTGAGCACGATGCCAGCCCCCTCCAGGTTTCCATGCACAGCCAGGGCTGCACTGCTGCAGCCAAATAGCAGGGCCACTGCCCGGCAGCTCAGCCGCAGGACAGCCTGCCCATCAAGGAAGCGGGCACCGGCCCCATGCCCTGCATAGCTAAAGTAGAAGGTGAGATGAGTCTGACCTAGCCATACTAGGCCTCTTGCTAATGTCTCCAGACCTGTCCTGAGTCAGCCAGGGGCTTTAAAGCCCCCAAAGCAAACCAAAGTGATACCCTACTCTGGATTGCCCCTCTCCCCACCCCTCCTTGCCCTAAGCACTCACATATATAAGTCGTGCTCCGTCAGGGCTGCCTGCACCTGTTCTGGGCTCGGCACCTCCCCAATCACTCCTTTCCAGCCAGCTTTACTGAAGGGAAAAGGCAGGAGTAAGAATAGGTGTCATGTGGAAGAGAGCAGAAGGAATACTAGGGAGAAGGTGGGCTGCAACATCTGATTCTGGAGAAAAAGACATGTTGCCCTATGTTGTCTTTACCCTTCCCCACCTCCTTTCTTACTCGTATCCTGCTGACCTGCTAAAATTGGCTCGGAATTGCTCCTCTGTGCTTGACAGGTTATTGTGAGGGTTCAGAACATAGAAGGTACTGCGTGGATCCACCCCTTGGCTCAGCACTGATGAGGCCCCAGACTGAGGAAGAGACACAGGCAATCAGGATGCTGGTCTGGCCAGAGGGCTCAGCCTCCAACAAACTCCAAGCCTCTTTCCACAACTGATCCATTCCTAAGACCCTCTCCTATCTTCACAGGTCTCCCCCAATCACGAATCATGCCCAGTCCACATGCCTTGAACCCCACCTCTTTGATGCTGGTGTAGCTGAGTAGGAAGCGGAAGGAGGGCAGTCGAGTGACAGGCAGTGCCCGGAGGCTGGGTATGCTCTCCCATGGCAGCTTTTGCAGGTCCTGGGCAAAAAGCACTCAGAGGTTACTTATGGTCCTAGCCAGGTCAGGTATATGCAGAAGTCAGAAGGTGTAATGGGATAAGTTGGTACCCACTGCCCACCAGACATTGCCCTTCTGGCCTCTAGCTCCTTACTTTGTCCAGCACTAAGACAAGGTGCCTATTGCTTAGTACTGTCTGCCCCTGTAGACGTCCTATTGCCTCACTCAGGAGCGCTTGGGCTCGCTCTGGCTGGGCCGGGCACAGCCCATAGGCCAGGGTCTGAATGTCCTGAGGGGTGAGGGTATTGGCACCACTGAGCATGATCTGTAGAGGAACAGAGGTCATTGAGTGCCATAGCTCCCATCTCCACTCACAGTGGCAGGTGGGAAAGAATTAAGTCTAGCTTCTTCTCCTTCCCTGACTTCTCAACTCACTTTCAGCAGAGTGGAGTCAGGATATTTCCAGCCACATTCCTGCAGCAACTCTTGTAGCTGGGAGGCCTCCTGAGCAGGGCCAGGGTCCTCACTGGATGGCAGCAACAGCCCCCTCCAGCAGCCCAACACATGCTTCTCTAGGGAAGTGATGAGAACCTGAATGCAGAAAATAGAACCTTTAGTCAGAGAGGAAGCTGAGTTTCTTTTCCCACAAGTACATATATTTTGGAGATGAGATTTCCCAATGCGTGTAACTGTCTACATATCCTTCTGCCATTCATAAAAGGCAAGAAGCTACAAACATTTTGCATTTCCTGAGACGCTAAGGGAGGAGTATAGATAAGATGATTTATTATGTATCACTATGTTTTGGCAACTATGAACAGGTAGGCAATGAAAGCTAAAGTTGGGAAGCTGATACTTCAGCTTAAATCCTTTTTCTTATATGTACCTTTAAACATTCCATTGTCAAAACCCCTTCAACTTTTGGGCTCTTGTTTAAAGTCCTTTTTAAGTGACATAATTTTTTATTTAGGCCTATATTTCCAGAAAGGTCTTGAGGTAGCTCAGTACCTCAGTCACCCCTGGCATCTCTGAGAGAGAAGACACTGGCACCCCCAGGTCATTCCTAGAAGAGGCCTAACCCCACCCCACCTTTGGGGCACACACCTCCATCCTATGGTCCAGTTCTAGCCGCTCTGTCCACCATTCTCGTTTGTCAGTACAGCTGCTGTTCTCTTTCTGTTCCTTCTGAATGGCATCAAACTCTTTAAGGGCTGAACTCAGAGGAAACTTTGGGAGATGGGGTTATGAGATTTCTGCTTGGCCACTGATCATCATCTCTCTATTCTCCAGCCACAGAATATGAGCTTGACCAAAAGCCTACCCCAGCCCACCTTTGCTCCATGGCCCACGAAACCTACCTTGTTCTGGGCAGTGGGGATCTGCACAGTAACTGGGGGATTGTCTTTTTCCAGCCGGGTCAGCAGGAGGGTGTTGCCCACTGTTTGAGGCTGGAGGGTGGCCAGGGCCAACACACATACAGTCACCCCTGACATACAGGACATACCCAGAATCATTTCAGCTGTTACAAGGAATTCTCTTCTCTGTCTTCTGTACTCAATCCCTATAAATCACTCAAGACAACTCTAAGAAGTCTTTACTGGTCAGAGTTCAAGGTGCTCTCAATTGCCTTAACAACTCCCTGGGGACAGAGACCATGTCTTATACGTCTTTGTGTCCCTCGCAGAAATGAACAAAGGACCCTGCACAGAAGGAGGCACTAGAATCATCTGTTAATATGTTTCATGTTAGTATAGTGAGACCCTGAACTTATCCCTGAAGAAAGACATCAAATTCACTAGTAACTCAAAATTGAGGTTAAAAAATAAAAAGATTTCCAGATTAAGGGCATATCTGTTCGGTGAGTAACAAAATGACTAATCAATGAAAAGGTATGACATGTCCTTCCACAAGGGTCCTAAGTCTATGTAAGCTAACTAACACCGTAAAATAACCTACACCCAACTCTTTAGTAAGATGAATAAAAAGACAGAAGAACCAGCTGAAGCCTGCCATCATACCACTGGGGATCAGAGCCAGGTGCTCCTGGAAACTCTCCTTCTCAGGCTGGGGGAAATGGCCAGATCCTGAAGTCCTGAAGGAAAAGAGGCTCTGGATGCAGGCAAAGGGGACATCTCCAGGCTTCTTCTGGAGACTCAGGTCTTGCAGCTGGTCTGCTATTTCAAATGATCCTCGGTGCTTCTGGGCCTTGCTGCAGGCAACACAAGTAGGGTTGTTATTCCTCCTTCAAAGTCTGGACCCTCCCTGCAGTCTGCCTTATAGATGGTGGGAACTCACCTGAGCTGCCTGTGGAGGTGGGTGAGCAGCTGGTGGCGAGAGGTGATGGAGACAGACTCAGTGACGAGGCAGGCAGTGGCATAGGGATCCTGGTGGCCCAGGCACAAGGCCAGGAGGCGGCAGAGGTGAGCGTAGAGCCCACTAGGAGGGCAGTGACAGATCCCACGGAAAGCAACACTCAGTGAATCACGGATGGAATCCAGGGTAGAGACACCTAGAGAAAGACACTTGCTACTCTTCCCAGCTGATAGGAACTTGCCAAGAAAGAGTCCTACTTGGAAAGTAGCAGCTACCATTTACAAAGGGCAATGTGCCAAGTAGGGTGTTACATACCTTACATGTATCAACTCACCCCATCCTCTCCAAACCTCCCTTTACAGTTAAGTCAGTAGAAGCTCAGAAAGGCTGAGTGACTTGCACACAGGTAGTAGAGAGTGCTAGAATTCAAACCCAGGTTCAAAGGCTGCTGGATCCAGGTGCGGATCCAAAGCCAGAATCAAAGACAGACTGGAAAAGCATTGGGATCAAGAGACCTGGAAGCTCAGCCCTTTCCAAGTGACCAGACCTCACCAATGGCTACAGAGGCTGAAGGGCATTGGAGCCGAGGACCCAGATCCTTGTCTCTCTCCTTATCTGGGCACAGGAGGGGCAGCTCCAATTTTCTGGAATCCCGTCTCAACACCTCACATTCTCCTATGGCTGTGTCAGGCCCTGGAGCTGACGTCTTCCCACCTAGGAAGAGAACATGACTTTTCTATGGAGCATCCTCCTTCTGCCATCCCTTTTGTTCTCCCTTCTAGGATCCAGTCCAGAGTCAGCAGTTCTTTCAGTATTGTCTTTGGCACCAGTTATTTCTTGTTTTGGTCCCATGGCACCCCAAAACATATGCACCTTCTATCTCCCACCTCTGCCATCATACCTGAGGCTGAGTCTTTCCCATCAGAGCCCCTGAGGATCTCAAAGCTCATTTCCATCTGGTTGTCAGTCAGCAACTCCTCAGGGATGGTCCTCATAATCTCGGGACCTAGCTCCTCACAATGTCTTGACGCAAACTTCTTGGCCTTCCGGCTCCTGCCACTGAGGCCAGAGTGCCCAGGGGCACTACCCGGGGCAGCCACTGTATCAGTCTTCAAGCTCAGGCCCTTCCTAGTCTGGCCCCGGCCTTGGCCCCGGGAAGCAATGCCCCGTCTCTTGGGCCCCTCTGAAAGCTGTGCCTCAACTGGGTCTTCCAAGTCACTGTCATCACTAAAGTTCACCTAGGATGGGTGGGAAAAGAAGGGCCAAGGAGCCTTTAGTGACATAATTTTGACAGCAGGTGGCGTGGTGGAGGCACCAACACAGAGGCCTTTGGGAGAAATTTAAGAATTAACCTCCCACATATTCTGCCACATTCAATCAGGAGCAGAAACTCCTGGGCATGAAAGGAAGGAGAGAAGGAGGCTCTAGAAGATGAGGAAGGATGAAAGGGGAAAGGAATCCAGAGTTAAGCAAAGTGCCTTCTCTCTGAAACAAATGGAGACTTGGAACTCAGTCTTGTTGTGGAAGATGTAGGGATCCTGCAGTAACAGGAGAGCTAATGTCCCACCAGGCCCTGGGAAGCTATTCCATAGACATCTGCTCTGCAGAACTCTACTTCAGGGCCACCCCCACCCGACATCCACACCAACTTGCCACAGTCATACCTCACCTTCAGGCGGGTCTGGACCCTCTGTTGTACCCTGGGGGCCTTGGGAATTTCAGGCTTGCTCTGTGTAGGAGAGCCATCCTCAAACACAGTGAAAGGGACACGAGGGCTGGCCAGCCTAAGCCTGCCTGGGGGCTTAGGTGTACAGGGTGGTCCTTCTAGACCTTTCAGACCTTTCCGTGAGGTATTATGGAGGGGCAGGGTAGCAGAGACCGCCTGCTGGCGCCCTCGTCCAGAATGTTTTTGGCTCCGAAGCTTAGAGGGCTCTGAGCCTGGTGGGGTCTTTACTGATGGCTGCTGCCAGCCCCAGGAGCTTGCAAAAAGTTGGGTAGTGCAGCAGCTGAGTCCAGCCAGCTTTGCAAGGGCCTGAATAAAGAGTAGGTTGGCTCGCCAGGGCTCCAGGTAGGGGATCCGTGCTGCTACAAACTTCAGCCCTGACTCCAGGACCTTCTCCAGGTTCTTGTTTGATGGCCCATTCAGCCCCTCCTGTGCCAGCTGTGTGTATGCCTGAGCCAAGATCTCATCAAAGAGGCTCGGGATCGGGGAGGGGGATGCTTTGTGATTCAGGGAAGCCTGTAGAGCTTGGGTGAGGCGCTCAGTGGCTGCAGGGCAACCCTTTAGCACGACTTGCAAAAGATCCAGACTCTGGGCCTGATGGCCCATGGCCAGTCTCACCCTTGCTGTGACCAACACCCATCGTAGACAGACCGCTGAGAGGACAGGGCTGGCACAGAGTGAGCAGTCACAGGTGGGCAAATGGGTCAGGAAGCTGGGGCTAGGCTCGGGCTTTGTTTTCAGGATTGGGGAGGAGTTAGTAGAAGGCGCTATGGGGCCAGGCTCCTTGGCCACAGTGGCCACCAGCTCCAGAACAGGGCCTTTTAGGAAGACTTCCTCCTCTGGGAGCTCTGGAGGACAGGGGACCTGGGCTTGCTGCTGCCCCTTCTGCAAGTGGACCTTCTTCACAGAGTCCGGGTGCTGGGCTAGTCCACAAAACTCTAAGGAGAAAGCGGAACAAGAATTACAAAACTGGGAGAAATGATACCGAGTGCTTCCTGAGTTACCCCAGGGCCTAACTCTGTGTTATTTGCTCAGTAATTATATATACATATCACTGTACTAACATACTACATATTAGTATGGCTTATTTTTTCAGTAAAATCCCTAATGTCTTTTTCCCTTCCAACAATGGACCAACATAACCCACAAAGTCCCCACATGTGCAGCTCAGAAAGCTGCACGTTCAGGAAAGCAGGCTGGTACCAGGAGGCCCAAGTCTTGATCCTGGCTTCTGCCCCTGACTAGCCCCATGTTTCTGGTCCAAAACATTGAATTTCTCGACTTTCTCACTTTACAGATAAAAAAAAAAAACCTATGTTCACACTTGACTTTCTTGGGTTTTGTCTGGGTCAAATGAAATACTAGAGGCAAAATGGTTGGTAAGAAAAAATGCACCATAAATAAAATGTTATTAGCTTAAGCCTCCTGAGAAAACAACTGTGCTGCCCCATACAATAGCCACTAGCCACATGTGGCTACTGAATATGTAAGATGTGGCAAGTTACTAAGGAACTCAATTTTAAATTTTATTTAATTTAAATTTAAATAGCTAAAATGCATCAGACAACACTGGTAACTAGAATCAAGTAGGTTTAGTACTGGACAGGTTAGCTGAAGGAGGGACATCAATGGTCTGATTGAAGTAAAAGGAGCTTTGCCCTGGGATCAGAAATAAATCTCTGATTTAGAAGGGAACCAAATCTCGACATATACAGATGTGTTATACAGTATAGGTGTCACATTCACCACTGCCCATGGGCACAGGGGCATGAGTGCTCACCTGTGCAAGACTCAAGCAAGAAGAGAACCTGTCGCAGATCTGACTGACAGAGGTCAATATCATTGCGTGCCAGCTCCAGCTCCCCCTTTAGCACCAGGAATAGGGCGCACCTTGTTGGGAGAGATGACAACAAATTAATGAAATCCTTTTGATACCTGAGTCTTCACCTTTCTCAAGCAGATCCATCAGTCTTTTCCAGCCTCCAAAAGGCCTTTACTTCCTAAAGCTGATTTCACAGCTCCCTGGGGAAAATCCTCTACACTACCCTCTCAAACAAACTCATCCTTATGTATGAGGATGGGATTTCCAAAACAGCATTCCTCAAAAAAAGGGATTTAGGGAAATACTGTATGTTGGATCTTCCTTTCTGGAGATTTACAATGTATACTGGCATACTGGAGGACATGAGAAGTCCTATAGTAAATAAAAATGTCTAACCATGATTAACCCAGCATTTTCCACTTATTTAGCTATGGAATGCATTCTTTTACCAACCCTTTCAAACATATTATTCTGTGGAATTGTTTGGGAGCTCACAGTCAAGATATGGGCACTTAGGTTATGGAACTGGCATCCTCTTGGGCCCTGTACTCACTGGCGTGGTATCTGTAGCTTTGTTGTAAGTTTCAGGGCCTCCAAGCAAAAGGCCTTGGCTTCGCTCACACTACCTAAGCAGCCCAGGCGGGAGACAAGCTTCTCTGAGCAGCTCAGCACCTCTGCAAGCACCTGCCATTTTTGTATCAGATTTTCACCTGTAGCAAAGGAGAGAGACAAGAGCATCATCACTCAGTTATAGCCTGGATCCTCTGGAGACAAAACTGCCAGCCCCACTATCTAGGCTGTTCATTCCTACAGGGCCTTGCTCTCCTCCTCAGACTCACCATAGTCCAGAAAAGGTGTCTCCACAGCTACTTTTTGAATTGAGAGCACATCGCTGCCCATGAGCAGGAGAATGATGCTTCGGAGGAGCTTATGGGAGTCAATGAGTGCTATTTCAGGTGTCTGCCAGCCTGTGCAGGTGAGGGAGGAGAGGACAAGAAGAGAGATGATGTACCCAGAACTTCCACCACCTTCAACTACTAAGTTAGCAAATGCAAATAATGCTTCTATTCTTTTCCTTCTGCACCTAAGGCGAACAGAGCTAATCGGTCATAGAACTCTTTCCCCTTGAGACCACATGGGGTCTCAGAATCCTTTTGGTATAGTATTCCAGGCAGTTATTAGGCAAACAATTAGAGTCAGCCAGCAAACAAACTCATTTGCTATCCCAGGACTACCCTGTGCAGCTTCCAAGTAGGCTCAGTCACAGTTGGACATCAGAGGGGACAAGGGCTGAGAAAAGCTGAGAGCAGACAAATCACATGCATCAACCAAGGAGGGCCATCTACCCTATTCTTTTACCTTGAGCACAGAGCTGCTCCCACAGGGAGGCTGAGAGGCTGTCTGATGAGAGGCTAAGGTAGACTGCCACTAGCTGCAGAGCCTGGACACGCAGCAAGTACCAGGCCTTGGATGACCTCTGGAGGGCAGGGTCCTGAAGCACAGACAGCAACAGAGAGGCACCCTCTGTCACCTGGAAGAAGGGTCCAGAGGAGAGCAGTGAGGTCAGATTGGCAATTCAGAGCTTGAGATTCTCCTGGAGATCATCTGGCCCAATCCCCTGCTTTTAAGAATGATAAAGCTATAGAGAAAACTAGAGCATGAGAGGGCATAAGACTTGGCTAAGTCACACAGCTAGTTTGTGAGAAAACTCAGGGCTTTTGGAACCACTGGATTTCAAGTCTAAGACTTCAGTATTATCCCAGTTTCTACTCAGGGACTCTCCCCCTTGCCCCTGAAGAAAAGAATGAAAAGGAAAGTATCTCTACTAGAAGAACACTGGTGAACAATTCATTGAAGGGCAAGGCTAGGAAACAGCACTGCTTCTCAGGGTCAGGAATATTCTTAGCTTTAGGGAAATCTCAAAACCCAGACAAATACCTAGAAAATCCTAAAATTCTTCCAATACCCAAGATCTTTGGGTACAAGAAAGTGAGAAATACCTTGTGGTAAGCATAGCAGAGTTGACTTCTCAGTAGGTCACAGGTCAAGGAAAGGAGCAGGTATGTGTCAGTGGTATGATCCAGAAACTTCAGACTCGATTCTGCCTCTTCCAGCTGTAACTGAGGAAGCAGTCAGGGGGTGTGTGAGCATGCTGGTGAGGAGAGGCAACTGGACTCTTCAAATTAAAGTGGATTAAGGCACAAGTGAAATGCCAAACACATTCAATTAAATATTTCAAATATTATAATCTACATAGGAGTTATTCATTCACTCACTAAAATATTGAGTACCTTTTGGTTAACCACTATGCTAGAAAGACAAAGCTGGACAAGGAGTGAGCAGGACATTCCAACCAACAGCTTGCAATACAGTGGGGGTGCAGGCATACCTATGTAATCATGATTCAACACCATTAGTGCTATGGGGACTTTGAGAAAGTGGTTGATTCTGCCCTTGAAGAAGAGGACATATAAAATGCTTTATGAAGAAGGGGACGATTGAGCTAGGCCTTGAAAAGAAAGAACAGGTTTTCTGAATAAAAAAAGGGAAGGGGGTTGGAGAAGGTGTATTTAGGGTGGAGGAACTAACACAACCAAAGACAGAGAGGAATATAAAGTAACTGGGACAGATTGGCATAAGGCTCATGGTAGGGGGCAGTAAGAAAAAGTATGAACCAGAATAATATAGAAGGTATGCAATATAAAGTAAAGGGTCTGGACAGTATCCTTCTAGTCATGGAGAAGCCAGTGAAGTCCTTTAAGCAGGCAAGAGATAAGATCAGATCTGTGCCTAAAAGACCACACTAATAGTGGTTAGAAGACAGTAGGAAAGAAACCGAAGGCAAGACCAGCTAGGATACATTGTGAGAGTCCTCAAGTGAGTGAAGAAGCATCAACTAGGAGAACAGAAATGGATGGGTAATACAGGATTAGTGGCATATTCCTGGTGCAGAATCTGTAAGACTTAATGAACAACTGGTTTTGCAGTGAGGAGAAAGACACCTCCTTGTCCCACATCTTCCTCTCAACCACTCCACACTTTATGATCTTCTAGCCAAATATGGCAGTAAAGGCAGAGAAGCTGACCCTTCAGCATGCTATCTTCTCAAAGAAGTGTCACTACAGCCAGGTTCCCCTCTGTAGCCCCCCAGGCTAGGCTGGCTGGGCACTCACCTGGGCATAGCTGGGACAGCCGAGTGTCAGGAGGAGCTGGGTGACATGGCAGGAGGAGCCAGCTGCCTTTGCGTGGTCCTCCAGTCTCTGGGAGACAATCCGTACAAGCAGGAGGACATCCAGAGCCTGCAGGGGCTGGTTGGCCAGGAGCAGAAGTTTACCTAGCTCCTCTCAAGCCTTCATTTCTACCCAATGCTCCCCAGCCCGTTAGGATCTTGGTCTAACCTCAGGACCTGCTGGAATGTGGCTACCCAGACAGAGCAACCATTAGCCATCCTCAGGGAGCCTGCAAACCATCCTACCCCCTTATGTTTGAAACTCCAGATGCTTGTCATCAACTGCCAGGATTTACTGAGTACTTACTATGTGCCAGGCACTGTGCCAAGAGGTTTACATGCATTAACTCACTTTATCTTCATAGCAACTCTAATCCCAATTTTATAGATGAGGAAACTAAGAATCACATGGGTTATGTTGCCTAAGTTTACATGATAGGTATGTGGTAGAGCCAAGACTCAAAATCAAGGGCTGAGGTAGCTTCCCAGACTCCATGTGTTAGAAATACAGCCTAACAGCCCAAAGTAAGAAAGATCCTTTATGCGCAATGTTCTTTTTCTGAGGTTCCTAATGTGCCGTCCAGGTTTCCAATGTGGAATCCAGGGAAGAGCTTTAGGGAGTCTGCAAAACATCCTGAAGTTGCATGCAGAAATACATCTATAGGCATTTATGTATTTTTCTGAGTACACAGGTTTCAAATTATCTAATAATTAATATAATTATGGTTCATATTTGAGTATTTTGTTTTTGTGCACATCTTCCATGCATTACTTCATCAAATGCTGACAATGCGATGAGGTAATATTATTATTACCTTCATTTTAGAAGGAAACTTGATCTTAGAAGATTAAGTAACTTGCCTAGGGCCATGTACTAATAAATGATGGAGCTTGGATTTAAACTCAGAGAGGCTGATTATAGAGCCCACACTGGGGTATTTGGCTTCTCAGCAGGTACACAGTCCAAAGAAGGTAAAGGTGCTGGGTTTCTGGTCTGCGTCAATGTCTTTCCCCTTTACCTTTGCCACCAGCTGATAGAGGGCTGCTAGGATCTGCAGTGAGGCTGCTGTCTGCTGGAGACACCGCAAAGTGGGAGCCTGCTCCTTTGTAAGCACCTCCTTCCACAGGGCCAGGGCTTGGTCCAGGCATTTGGACTGAGCTATAAGTCAGAAGAAAGGGACCAGCTATTCTCTCAGAGAGGACCACTTGGGAAGAACGGCCACCTTCTCCATAACACTTTACACTCTTTGTGCCCACCCACTTTACAGCCTACAGGGCCAGTCTCTCCCACACCTGGGGTCCACATTCAGTTCTCAGGGCACCATAGAGACTATCCCACCACACTATGCCCTCACCAGCATCTGCAGCCAGGTTGAAGGCAATGTTACTATATAGGAAATGATCTTCCTGGAGTTTATCTTCATAGTTCAAGTCATTGACTTCAAATTCCTCCAGGTTACTAGGGGCCTGGGCTTTCTGATCCCGCTCAATACCCTGGGATGGGGAGATCAGGGTCAAAAACAGGGCTGATGCCAGCTTACTGGGGTCCAGGGAGAACAATTCCTGTATCCAGTGTTGCTCAGCCCCACAGCAGCCATACTCACTTCCCGCATTTTGGTCTCCAGGGTACAGATGTAAAGCCATAGCAGGGCTTGTGCTTTATCATCCAGGAGCTGATCCTCGGCCTGAGCCTCAGGCCTCACAGACTCCAGAAGCTGCAAGGCTTCCTGGATAGCATCCAGGGCAGAGCTGTAGGGGAAAGATGCACTTAAGCGGGGCCTTCCTTCTGCAGAACAGCTGGTCTCATTCTTTGAATGAGCTCCCTTGGCCACAAATAGAAGGGGGTACTCAGGGGTGGAGAGAGGGAAATAGGCTCCACAAAGGTTCAGAGGACCTAGGACAAGAAGCAAGAGTGGACTCCCGCCTTTCCTCCTTACCAGTCAGTCTGCTGGGCAAAGTTATGGTAGCAGAGCACCTGAGCCAATTCCACCAGGTAGGTGGCTCGAGCCCAGGCCCCGGCTAGTGTCTCCTCAGGGGTCAGCTCCAGCAGGTCACAGATGACGTTGAACCGTTCCTGCCCTGTATTGGCCCGCACTGCCTTGTAGGCCTGCAGCTCTTCCCTGAGCAGGAGGGCCAGGGTCTCTGGGTCCCAGCTGCTCAGGTTGTCTCGCAGAGTCCTGAGAGAGAGCAGGCTCAGCACTGGATGACTGTGAAGCAAGAAGCCTCTGCCTCATGCCAAGGAGTCCCAGCCTTGGCTTGCTGAGAGCTAGTATGTTTCCAGTTGTGAAAGCAAGAACACTGCCTATTGCCATTGTTCCCCCAGTATTCAGCAGAGTGGCTGGCACTCAGTAGGCACTCAGTGAATGACAGGAGAATCAGTGCCTTTTGCAGACATAAGGATGAACATGACCAAGAGTACAAAAAGCCATTCCTAGCCATGGGGCAAACATAGTTGTCCCATTTCCTGACAACTCACCTCAGCTGTAGTTCCTTGTCTCCAGCTCTGGCAGCATCCATCTTGACCCGGACCCAGAAGGTGACTGGCTCAGCCATGTATTTGGGGTCACAGGGCTGCAGGGCTGCCAACCACAAAGTCACCATCTTGCAGCCCTGGGCCTGTTTACCCAGTTTCTTTAAACTCTCTACATGCAGCCGGAAGCACCTATGTAACTGACCAGAGAAAGAGAACAGATCAGACTGGAGAGGGGAACCAATGAAATCTGTACAGTGAAAGAGGACATGTATGCGCAGGTACAAATACCACCTGTGGGGGGGGTTCTCTGGCTATGACCCCTACCCCAAGGTATCATACACATAAGAACTAAATACCTTGAATGTTCTCAGCCCGAGGCTTCCATCTGTTCTATCCATATATTCACCATCCACACCCTTGAAAATTTACTCCTCCTCCTGTAATCCCTCTCTCAACAAACTGCCTGAGTCAGAAACATAAGACCATCTTTGACTCTTCTCCTTCCAGTCACTTATTAAGTTAATCCTTAACTTCTTGTTGCCATTGGTTTTTTCTATCCCTTGGGAAGCCACTTCAGTTCAGAAATCAACCCTTTTCTGTCTAGGCTACTAGGGCAGACTGGGTGCCCAGTGTTGTCCTTGCGATCTGTTCATTCACCAGTGATGCCAGAGAAACCCATGATGCCAATCTGCTATCATGCCTCCACGTAAATCCATTAGAGGCTCATCAACGTCCCTCACGATGAAACCCAAGGCCCTTTATGACCCACCTTGCCCGCCAATCCAGCCAACCCCTCATTTCATGGGTATTTTTGCTTTAAGAAAATAGTTCTCACTTTGGTTGCCCAAAGGATTACTCAGGGGAACACTTTTAAATATCCAGATACCTGGGCTCCAGTGTCAGAGATTCTGATGCAATTTGATGCAATCAGCTAAGGGCAAGCGTTAGAATTTTTTTTAAAGTTTACTCAGGTGATTCTAATGTGCAGCCAGGTTGAAATCCACTGGCTTGGGTCAAAGTTAAATATAAAAAGTGAATCAATCAAAATAAGTAAATAACAGTACAAATGAGGTCTGGGAAACACCACCCCAGGTATGGTGTCAATGTGCAGCTCCTAACACCTTATTCCAAGGCAGGGTCCTGGCCAAGCCCTTTCATGCTGCTCAAGCCTCTTCCTTCCCCCAATATAACCTCCCTTCCTGCCCTCATACCTTCTCAGGAGGCACCTCAGGATGGGTGCCTGGCTTCACCAAGCCCAAGTGCTGACAAAGGGGCTCAGAGATGGCACAGGCCTCGGCATAGAGCTTGTGACTATAGAAACTGTATGCCAAGTTACTGGTGTAAGAGGCTGCAGGGGAGAGAAAGGAAAGTTGACCACTGGAATAATTCCCATTGCCCTCTCCTATAGGAGGCAGTAGAAAGCTCAACCCTGTGGTGAGCTCAGCAGCTTCCAGATCAGATCAGACATTCCTGTTGCTAGGGAATGAGAAAGGGGCAGCACTCCCCTTCCTGCTTTGTCAGCCCACGCCCTCCATTCCAGTAAGACAATCACACACCAGTCGGCCCTTCTGCACTCATTGTATAAAAGCTGAGTCCTCATTCCCACACAGGGTTCATTTCCTCACATGCCAATCTCTGTCTTCATCTTGTTTCAAAGGTAAGCATGTTAAGGGAACACTCTGGCCTGTCATTTACCTTCCTTTCCTTCCCTCATTCTGCCGAAGCCACATAGCTTCCTTGTTATTCCTTGAACACACCAGATCCTCTCCTACCTTAAGGCCTTGGCACTGGCTGTTTCCTCTGCCAGGGATGTACTTTCCCAGGTGTCTATATAGCCAATTCCCTCACATCCTCCAAGTTTTGCTTATGTCACTCTTTCAATGAGGCCTACCCTGACCACTCTGTTGTTTTAAATGGTAACTTGACCCCCTTACCACACCCTGAACTCCTAATTCTTTTTTATCCTGTTCTACTTTTCCTTTCCCACATACTTATTGCTTTCTAACATGTTGATAATCAATTATTCTATTATTATCTTTCTCCCCCAACCAGGATGTGGCTCCATGAGGACAGGAATATTTTTTTGTTTACTGACAATATTCAAGTACTCAGAACAGTGCTTAGCACATAGTAGATACTCAATAAATTATTTGTTGAATGAATACAATTTTCTTAAATTCTAGTTTATGCAGGTTCTTGGATATCAATGTAGATGGTTCAGACAAAATAAGGTCAGTCTTCAATACTCTGTGGGAAGAATTTTCATACTAATTCTTATGACTCCTGGTGATATTTTCATCTTGGCTAGGTTCAACCACTGAAAACACAAACATGACAAGTTCTCCAAACCTTCCAGTGACTGAACCCATTAGGTTTATATTTAAAGGGCATGCTTTTCATAAAATGAGACTATTATAAAATATAAAAATAGGTAAAACTTATCTATGCTGGTAGGATATTGGTTGCTATTGAGGGTAATGACTAGAAGGGGGTACAAGGAAGGGTTTTCCAGGGTCTAAGTCTTGTTGTTACTTGACCTAGACGTTGGTTACAAAGTATGTTCACTTTGTAAAACAATCCATCAAGCTGTACACTTATGATCTTAGTATTTTTCTGTATGCATATTTCAATAAAAAGGGTGGGGAGAAGTATATGTGCTTGTTGGTTTATACTGACATAGTATATCTCCAGAAGAATACATAAGAAATTTATATTAGTTACCTCTGTAGAGGGGAACTTGAGTGATTAGGATTAGAAGAGGCTTTTCACTACATGCCCTTTTATTCAGTGAACCATGTGAATGAGTTAACTGATTTTTAAAAATTTAAGTTATAAATAAATGTTCTTTAAAATTTAAATGTATAGAAAGGTCGTAAAGTTGCATATTGAGTACAAATGTTTTCATGAAACAAATACCAAATCAGATTTCAAAGACAACAAGAAAAATTTGTGTCTGCTATTTTAAGTTAGCCTCATCACCATCACTTCTCTTCTGCTGTTAAATATAGAGTAATTGATACTTATAAACATCTTTTTCATCCTTACACCATAAGGAGCCCCCATAATGGTCACAATTGTCCAGCAAGTGCTATTTGCCTGCTTAATGAGTGACAACCCTCCCAAGAACCCCATATCTGGGCCCCAAGGCACTAACCAGTCATCCCCAGGTAGTCAGCCAGCTCTCGGCCTGACAGGCCCTGTAAGGCCTCCAGCATCCAGACAACAGTAGATTTGCAACTTTCCGCTAGCTGGGCTAAGTCAGCCAAATCAGCTACCTGAAGGGACAAAAAGGGTTTGAGGGTGAGGAGACATAATAGATCCAAGGTGACATTCGCCCCACCCCATACCCAAAGCCAAAGCAACCCCAAAGCTCTACTGAGGGTAGTGGAGCAAACCCCTTACCCTAGGACATGTCCAGGATTTTTGATTCCCAGACAGTACCTGACAGCCTTGGGCAAAGTCATAAACCACCACAGTGTAGAGGTGAAGTCCCTGAAAATGCATCTGAACCAAAGACTGGTGCTGCTTGGAGGAGTCCCCACAGACCTGAGGAAGTAAGGGGAAGGCTGGTTTGAGGGATAGAGTCCTGGAGAGCTGAGGCAGTCCAGCATGTAGGAAGAAGGACATCAGGAGGGGCCACTGCCCTTTCAGGATAGACTAGGCTGCTTGCTGGCTGGTCAGGCATTGTCTAGAGAGTACCTTACCAAGGAGGGAGGCAGGGCTTCCAGATCTTACCAAAGACCCTAGCCTGATAGTTCACAGAACCACATTCCCACCCTATCTCTAGGTCCTTAACTCACACCATCCTGCAGCTGCTGAATGAGGGAGTAGTACCCGCCAAGAAAAGAGAAGAGGCCCCGAATAGCATCAGGTCCATAGCGCCTCTTGGTGCCTCGCTCCAGGCCTGAGAGGAAGAATTGGCAGCTGTCATACAATGCCCGCAGTGGGGGTGACGGTGCCTCCATACTGCTGTTCAGGAGAGCGGATGCCTTGGTCAGAAGCGTGGCCACTGTGTGGGGTCCTCCCTCCTGGACCTGCAGCAGTTTAATCCCCAGCTGGCACAGCTGGAGGCTGGGGGCCAGACTGGTTTTCCTTAGGTAATCTTGGGCTTTCTCTACTGCCCTGGTGGCCTTGGTGTAGAGGCGGCTCCAGCAGAGGCGACGGCAGTGTTCCACAGTGAGTTCCAAGAGACAGAGGGCCTTCTGGAGAGAGAGACCAGGAGAGTCCCCTCCCTCACCCACCAAGGCTCTGATCACATGCCTGGAGAGTTGGTCACCTAGAAAATCAGCATCTGCTTCATTCAGACCATGCCCACTGTCATCAAAGAGCTGATGGGCAGCTACCACTCGACAAGCTGTTGGAGAAGCAAAGTGGGGAACCTCACAAGGGGTACTTTCATCCTCCAAGAGTACTAGAAAGCTTAAGGCCTTCAGTCGAGCTGAGTATGCAGCTCGCTGCTCCACCAGGGCTTCTGCCCCCTTCCAAAGCAGAGAAAAGCTACCCCGAGCCACAGCCTCATAGTCCTGGGGAGCAGCTTGGGGAGAGCACTGCACCAAGCAGGCATGAAGGGGCCGAGCAAGTCGGAGTGTGGCCTCTGGGATTCCCTGTGCAGCAACATTCCGCAGAAAGATGAAGAGAATTCGTTCCAAGTAGAGGGGTGGGCGCTGGGGGTTGGACGCCAAGTAGCCATCGCAAGCCATTTCTGCCAGCTCCAGCAGGCTCCCTAGATGCCTATGGCAAGCCAGCTTGGCAGTCAGCTGCTGGTTGCAAGCCCTCAGGATGGTATCACAAGCTTGTCTCCTCTCAGCATCAAATCGGCTGGAAGAACCAGCTGGAAGCTTGGACAGGAACTCCTAGGAGAAGAGGAAGATATGAATGGAGATACCAAAAGAGGGAAAGAGATAGGGAAAGGAACTGGAAATGGGGTTACTCAGAAGATTTACTAATCTGTCTCTTCAAATAAGGCAACAAACAAACAAACAAAACAAACAAACAAAAAACAAAGCCAGGTGCATCCAAAGCCAAACAACACCCCCAACCTTCAAGTCAAGCAACAACTCTTCAGCCTCCTTCGGGTTGCTTAGCAGAGTCCCAAAGTTAACTCCTTTGAAGCTCCTCATGGCGCCGGAGGGCTAGGGGAAAGGAAATGGATGAGAGAGGGCAGAGAAGATTCGTAACGGGGTTAAATGAAGGGCGAGTGAAAGGCTTGAAGGCCGTGGGAAATGGAGGCAAAGAATCTCGTCAAAATGTTATGGGAAAAAGCCCAAGCTAGGACTTCGGGCTCCCGTTATAAACCGACGCTTTCCCTTTTCCTTCCTCTGGGCCGATCCCTGGCCTCATTACCCATTCCAATCTCCCACACCGGAGGCCTGCATCTAGCTCTTCAGCGCCTACCAGGACGTCCCGAGGTCTCCCGACCCTGCCTGGCAGAGCCGCCCCGCCTCTTCTCAGGTCAGCTTTGGGGACCCCATTCCCTCAATGCGTATACACGCTCATGAGTCCCACTGGGCCTTAGCCGAAGAGTTCCCCACCTTCCCAGGTCTAGGACTTACCCGTCTGACACAGTACTCCGCAGAGATCCAAATGTAACCTTCGTTTACGCGCCAGCCCCTCCTTTCAAATATCCACAGCGACCAATCAGCGAGAGCTGCGTAACGTTGGCGGACCGCGCGGCATACTGGGAGTTGTAGTTTACCCGCTGCACTGCGTCGTCACGTGACGTAGGACGGCGGGGTCCGGCTGCTCTGGGCGTCATAGCCTCTTGGCGGCGCGAGTTTCCCCATCTTTTCCAGTCAAGGTGGAGTTCCTCGCTACCCGTCGCATAGTAGCTATCGGGAAGGCCAGCTGCATGCCTCTTTCTCCCCTTTATCTTCAGAGCTCAGTAAGTTTAAATTTCAAGTGAAAAGAGATAGGCTAGACAACAACAAAAAACTTACTTGGAAATTCACGAGGTTTAGCTTACTAGGAAAAAAGGGCATAGCTTTTCATGGAATTCTTTTAAAATATACTTTGCTGGGGACACTGACATGAGTACCGTGGGGACTTCTAGCTCTCTCTACCTTCCAGCCTTGCTCCTTCCATCAATTGGATTGTATAAGGAAGATAGAGGATCTAGCGCTCTTTGATGGGGGATGGAGGTTGGCGGGTTGAATGGGGGTTGTGAGTGACGGGAAGAACTAGGAAAACTTATTCACCGGGATATTTCATAGTTTTTAATGACTTATGTTTGGTAAATTCTAACTACTTCCTCAAACTCAGATTCAATTGGGTCTGCTTCTCTTTCCTTCCTCCACCAAAGAATTCAAAATTCTTGTCTTCTAGTTAGCTTTTTCCTGATGAGCGCTATTGGATAATTCATCCTTCTCTATCATTGTCTTTCTTCGTCATCAACCTCTTTTATGAGCTGAGAATCTAGTAGACAAGACTATTTAAAACAAGAACAACGACATCTCCAGAGAATCTCAGCATTGGAATGGTAATATTAATGCAGGTGCTATGTTATAGACATTACACATATCTCTTGTAGGGTAAGGGACCCAGCAGAGAGGAGGTATTCATAAATCATGAATACATCATTCCCCCAGTACTCAATTCCTCTTGCTTACATCTTAGCAATCAGTGCTCATTCACATGTAGTACAGCAAGGGTGCTAGGATTTTTTTCCAGTGTATTTATTATATCTACTTGATTCTAAGTGCCTCAAGGGCAGAGAACTTACCCTTTTTTATTCCTCTTCTACTCCTTACAAGTAGGAAATTCAAGAGATCAATAAATGGTGACAAATATGAACCGGAGTCACATAATTCAATCCCTCCCCTGAATCCCAAGTTTATAAAGAGACTTCACAGGATGGTAGAGAGAGCTTTGAATGTGAGTCTGGACAGAGAAGCCGGGTTCTAGTCCCAGCTCAATTTATTGCTAATCTGTGAAATGGGGATAGCAACATAAAGCCTCACTGCCTCCCAAGGGTTCTGCCAGCCTCAAAAAGCCTTGAAACACTTTCCAAAGGTCCTAACAATGCTTTGCAGCCATTAAAAAGCATGTCCTGTATATGACATTTAAAGATGACATATAAAGATACATGAATGATTATTATAGTCTTCTTGTAGATTTTAACTGTTTTAAAGAGGAAAACAAAACATATTGTTATGTAAAAAAAAGTTGCACAACAGCATGAATTGTATGATTCAATTTTAATTTAAAAAAACTAATATTAAGTCATACCAATTAACAGTGGTTTGAAGAGTGGGATTAAGGGATCCTGTCATTTTTTACATCTTATCTTTCTATATGTAGATCTGTAATTTAGTTATATATCAATAAAATATATGTATTTTAATATTATATAAACAGATTTACACTTACATGTTCATATTAAATATGTACTTCTGTATTCGCATTTGAAAATTTTACAATAAGCCCATTTAAATTTTTTATTGTAAAAAAAACTTAAAGCGAATGTAAAGTATTTTTATAACATTAGATCCGATCCCAAGCATGAGAAACTTTTGTTTATTTTATAGTTCTATGATTCCATGGGGAAGTGGTGGCAAAAATAATAAAAGGGACAAGGACAACCACAAGACTGGGTTTTGGGGAAGAGTAATGAAGAGTAGAACCTAGACCCAGCCAAAGGGCCATGGCCATTAGCTGGGAACAGCCCCCTTTCCTCCCTGAGCAGGGACTTTCTTGTCCATTGGCTCCTGGTTTCTTGGGATGTTTCTGCTCTCAACATCATTTAAAAGCTCCAAATCAAATAATCATCTGTCCAGCTGGATGGAAAGTCAGAAAATCAGGAGCCTCTTTAGTGAAAGATGGTGGTGTGTATCGAGTCTGACACTAAATTGACCTTCCCGCTTGAGGAAGAGGAAATGAGTTCAAGTGGAACATATTGACACCCTACTCAGTTGTTCACATACCCCAAAGTTGAAGGCCTCTCAGATAGCTGGATATATCTATCTGGGCCAGCATGAAAGATAAACACTGCTGGGAATCACCCAGCCACTGGGATTTGTTGGAAAGTTCTACACCTCAATACAGCCTCAGCTACTCATTCTCACACTCAAATCTGATGGGCTCAGCTGAACTGAAAAAGTTAAAAAAAGAAAATACAAAAGCAAACACTTATGTAGTGCTTACACTGTGGGCTAAGTACTAATCTAACCACTTAAATACAGTAATGCATTTAATCTTCACAAGAGCCCTATGGAGTAGAAATGATACTATCATTTTTCAGATGAGGAAACTGAGGCACAAAATTGAACCCAGGCAGTCAAGCTCTGGCTCCACACTTTTAACCAGCTCCCTACACTGCCTATTAGCTAAGTACCATGAGCAGCATTTTGTAGGTACTGTGCGTCTGCTAACCCAATCTCTCATTTGACCCATATGGGCAGAAACCCAAAAGTGGACCAGATGGCCAAGGCTAAATTCTCTCACTCTCTTGCCTTTCTCCAAAGACAGGGCTTGGGATGAGGGAGCAGGGCCAGAGAGGAAAAGGCAAAGCAGGTGAAGGCCCAGGGGACACAGACAGTACATATCATAGAAGAGGCATTGGGCAGGCAGCAAGAGGCAAGGTTTAGCCTTGGCATTGCCATTCACTTGCTATATGCCCTTTCTTTAAGGGGATTTTTCTTTTGAATAAAAAAAGTCACCAGAACCTGGTAATACAATGCATGGCATATAGTAGGTGCTCAATAAAATAATTTAAAAAATATTTAAAGCCAAATGGAAAATATCTAAAATGCCTTTGAGCTCTTAACACCCTGTGAGTCTGACAGGAAAGAACCCTCCCCACTCCATCTGCCACTAGCCCCTTTGAAGAAAGCTCAGCAGGGACAGAGTTAAAGGAACCTCATTAATTTGTCTCCTCTACCCCATCACTTTGAAATGTGGGGCCCCCTCATACTTACATCAAAAATAATTACTGTCATCCCAAAAAACAAATCATTAACTAGGCTCTAGATTTTAGTCTAATAGCTGCCTAATGGGCAGCTCTTGAAAAGCCAGGTGTGAGCTAGCTTGTTTCCTCTCCAGACATTTATTGAGCATAGTCATGGACAAAGCACCTACTTGTGTGCATATATGGGAAGACAAAGGCAAATAAGACACAACTTCATCCTGTCCTCAAGATCATAGTACCGTAAAAAGAGACAGAAAGTCTACAAATAACTATAAAATATATCTAGGTCCAGCTCAAGAGGGCAGAAAGAGGAAGTGGAGTTATCACAACAGACTGTCTTAGCCTCAAGATGGGAGAAGACAAAGGTATCTGTTTTTTCCATATTTAACCTCGACTTCTATTCCCTGCAGCCTCAGTGGGAGAACATGTCTTTTTTTCTGTTCTGAGCAGGGACCTGAGACCACCACTCATTCCTCCACCTCAGCCTCACCCTGCAGATGCCCATCCACACTGCATTCCTCCAGTACTAGCTGATGCTATCTCTCCACACAGGTTGGGACTTGCAGGTCTTGGAACATCTTGCTTTTTCCTGTCTGGGAAGTAGTCTGAGACCCAAGGAAAAGTCGCCAATTCCTTTCCAGAAGAGTGGGTCCCCCATGCCCAACTTAAGTACATTCCAGGACACACCCTTGAGCCTATACTCCCTCCATCCCCACCCTTCTTAAAGCTGGCTCTGCTTCCCCTGCGAAGCCCAGTTGTTGGTGGGAGGAGGAAAGGCAGATACCATCAGAGGTGAGGCAGGGAGGGGCCCAGAGAACTGGTGTTCCTACTGGTACTGTTTCCTGCCCTGATGCCTCACTCACCCTCCGTCTGGGTGGGGAAGAGTCAGGTACAGACAAGATGTCCCAGTCCCTAGGCCAGTCACTACTCTCTCCCCTTGGAAGCCCTTCACTTAGATTTCATGCAAGGATACAGAACCTGATTGGGCCCAGGTGATGCTGGACAAATGGTGCATTCATAGCCACAGAGGTAGAAGGCAGGTAGCATGCATGTGCTGAGCTACAATCTTCTTCCTGTGGGAAGGCCCTTGATTTGCCCCAAAGGGTGGTAACAGAAGCAGCTCAGGCCCTTCGAATCTTTGTTCTACATGCTCCAGAGATCATCTCACCTTGGATGTAGAGCAAGGGTTTTACCTGGCAACTGGGGAGGGTGCTTGTTCCCAGGGTAATGAGATATGAAGGACTTAGGAGCCTCAGGCATTTCCCATTCGCTTCTGCAGAGAAGCAATTCCATTGCTCTCAGTCTAAGCTGGAGTCTTGAAGAGGCTAGAAATACAAACTTTCCACTGGTAACCCCATCTCTACCCTCAAAACCTCCAGCTGCCCACCCACCAAAAACTATTAAGGTGAGTTCAGGTGAGGATGAGTAAATCAAATCAATGATCGGTTAAAAGGGTTTATTTTTAGGGGAAAGGGAAAAGGGAGCAACACAGAGACAACTTTTGGTATCTTCTTTCCAGGCCATCACCCCCACGTGCTTCTCAACCCAAAGTACTGGCAGTAGGGGGCCCAAGGACAGGCTGAAGGGCCAGACAGTCACAGTCAGTCAGAGAGATCCTGGAGAGGCGGGATTCAAGAGTCTGTCCCAGGCCCCTTGTCCTGGAACAGGGTTAGAGCTCAGGGGCATAGGGCTCCCCAGTGGGTGAAGGCACCCGCAGTTCAGCATCATGCCTTACCACGGTGAAGAGCCCCACCACTGCCAGCAAAGCCATCACCATGACAGCGGAGCAGATGCTAAACATGTTCCGAGTGCCTGTTTTGCGATCACTGTCATGGAGGACTAGGAGTCCCAGGCAGGCCAGTAAGTGCAGGGGCACCCGGAACCAGTTGAGTACACCAGCTTGCTCTGTCTCAGGGATCACTTTTCTCCGCAGGAAGCTCATGCTTGGAAAGTACAGCCCACAGGCCAATTCGATAAGTAGGAAGGCGATGAAGGACTCCACTGGACTCTCCTGGCCTGGGTTGGTGGAGAAAGTCAACATGAAGAGGGAGAAGACCACGATGAGGACAGCAAGGGAGAGTAGGTGCATAGGTTGAAGGTGGTACCTCTTGGAGGTAGCGATGCGATACAAGGAAGAGCCAAGCAGGCTGGCTGCCATGAAGCTGGAGAAGATAATGCCCAGTGGGGCCCCATGTGGGTCCAGCACAGGAGTCCAGAGGAAAACAAAGATGAAAATGACACTCTCAAACAGGGCCTGTATGGTACCTAGCAGCAGCACGCGGCGGTCCGATAGGAGACAGCGCAGGCCCCCAGCACAGGTCCTTGAGAAGGCACGCTGCCGATCATAGTTCTCTCCCCAGTTGTGAAGGGCAAAGGCCCCAGCCAGAGCCAAGAGAGGGATGGCAACCACAAAGGGCGCTACAGGCCCTAGCCCCATCCAGCAGGCCACAGCCTCAGCTGCCACACCTGCCACTACAGCCAGCACGTGGTTCCAGAAGGCAGCTCGGGCAAAGGTAGCTGGGATCCACTCAGCAGGGAAATCATGCCGATCCATGTGCTCATGGATGTACCAGGCCTCGAAGGCAGAGAAGAGCAGGGCAGTGGACAACCCACCAAGTGCTCGGCCCACCAGCAACACAAAGTAGTCCTGAGAGAGTTTGGTTAAGCAGCATAGAGAGTAAGTGAGGGAGAAGAGGACACAAGACTTCTTTCGACCCAGCCAATCCACAAGGGAGGAGGCCACCAGTCCAAAGAGTACTGTGGAGGCAAGCCCACAGACATAGAGAATGGCAATTTGACCCTCCAGGAAGTGGTAATGCTGATAGAGTTTATAGAGATAGGGGGCCTGTAGCCAGTCAGCTGCCAGGGCCAGGAAGTAGACCTGATAGAAGTCCAGCTGAAATCGAAGGAAGGAAGGATTGCTACAGGCCCTTCCAGGGGGCTTGGCCCGGCATCTTGACAGCTCCAATCCCAGGCAGGAGGCCAGGAGAACCACAAAGACAAGGTAGGCAGTCACCAGCATGGCGGGCCCCCGGACGACCTGGGTAAAGAAGTGGGTTTCAAAGTCACATCCATTGACCAGTCAGCACTGTCAAGGGGCTGGGTGTCTAAGCAGAAGGCAGCTCCACCCTATCCCCTTGCCAACTGCACCTCCCCACCCCTCAACTCCACACCCCCAGAGCTCAGACCGGAGGGACCAGTTGGGTAGGTGGGAGGAGTGGCCCGCCAGAGCGGTCTCCTAGGACACCGTGGGGCAGGGAGGGGTAAGAGGAGAGGAAAGAAGATGAGCATTCACCCCACCCTTGCCTGGTATATGAAAGAGGGAGTCCCTTCAATAATCCCAGCCCCGCAAATTAAGGGGCTGCTGCGCTCTTCCACAACAGCTTCTGCATACTTCCTTCTATTTCCTTCCATCCTCTCTGAGGAGCCCTTTTTGCCCTCAATGTCTTGTCATCTGTCCCAGGCATCCCTCCCGCCCGCGCGGGCCTCTCAAGTTCCTTCAGGGTCACGCGCGCGTATCTCAGATTCCCCATCCTCCAGGTCACAGGCAGCCCCCTGCGCTCCCTAGCCCCCACCCAGTGCCGCCACACCCGCTTACCCCTCACCTAGACCCCGTCTCACCTGCTGCCCCGGTCTGCGGGGACGCTCCGGACACGTCCGGCTCCAGGCCGCCCGGCCACCCTGGCCGCTCTACTTTCGGCTCCGGTTCGGGTTCCAGCAGCGCACCCGCCCCTCACAGCCTGCTTCCGGGAGCCGGGTAGGACTCCAGCCGCCGCCATGATAGTCTCGTCACGTGACAGGGGTGCGGTGCTTAAACCCCGCCTTACTCCGCCTTCCTACCCCTACCCGCGCACGCCGAAGGCCGGACGCTGGGTGGGGGACTGCTAGAGGTTGGGCTGTTGCTGTTCCCTGTCCATCGTCGTCCGTTACCCTCCTGTGACACCGGCTCCTGGGGCTTTCGATACCTATGGGCCTACCCCTAAATAAAGGCCTATTTTCTCTCTCTTCCTCTGTGCCGTGGGTTAAAGAGCGCGACTGTACCCGGGAAAATGCCCCCAGTCACGCAGAGCCCCAGGGGCTGAAGCTTCTCAAGGAATCCACGGGTTCCTCTGTTTCCCCCTCTCCTTTATAGTGACTTCCAGGCCAGAAGTCAGTAATGCCCAGACACCTGAGGGAGGCAGTGTGGTGTAAAGGACTTGGACTCCAGGCTGAAGACAGATTCAAATCCCTATCTTGTCAGTTACCAGCTGTCTGGCCTGGAGCAAGCCGCATAACTTCTCAGTGTCCCAATTTCTCCGTCTGAAGTCATAGGAAAGCATTTCTCAAATATAAAGGCTGAAGTTCAGCGGCAGCACAGGGTTAAGATCGCCCACCTCTTGCCACTTACCAGCTGTGTTACCTTGGAAAAGTTATTTAACCTCTCTCCAGCCTTAGTATGACCTCTTCAAGACCCTCCAATAGCTTCTCATCTCACTAAGCATAAAAGCCAAAATCTTTATAATGGCTTACAAACCCCTCTGTCCTCTGTTCTCTGCTACTTCTCTAACTTCATCTCCTACTATTCCCCCTCCAGCTCCTGTACTGGCTACTACCAGGGCCTTTGCACACCGTGCCCTGGTTTTCCCAGGTATACACATGATTTCCTTCCTCAGAGCCACCAGTTCTCCGTTCAAATGTCACCTTATCAGAGAGGTCATCTTTGACCATCTTGTTCATATTTTATTTTATTTTATTTTATTTTATTTTATTTTAATTTTTAGGTGAGACAACCCTTGGTTGACCTCACAGATTGCAAGGACCTAGTCATTTTACGATCCCTTATTTTTTTGGCCATCTTGTTTAAAGTAGCAACAACACTACTTCCACTACAGTAATCTACCTGATTTCCTTCCAACTCCCGATTCTCCTTTGCTGCATTTTCTTCATAACACAATACCATCTGGCATGCTATATAATTTACTTATTTATTTATTATCTCATCTCCCAACAGATTTTGATCTATTTTGTTCACTTGTATTTCTAGTACTTAAAACAGTTACTGTTATATAAGAAAATCCAATAAATATTTGATGAATGAATGAATAAATTAATCCATGTAAATTACTCTAAAAAGCGCTGGCCTATGTTAGCTGTTAACACTTATCAAATGTTTATTATGTACCTAAGCTCTATTTTAAGAAGTCCCGGGCCAACAGCTATAGATGAATTATCTCATTTAACTGTCACAACAACTCTTAAGGTAAGTACTATTATTATCCCCCAGAGTTGGGAAGGTTAGGTAACATGTCCAGAGTCACATAGTAAGAGGTAGAGTCAAAATTAGGACCCAGATCTTTCCAATTCCATGCTCATATGGTTTCTGAGATTAAATGAGTTCACTTAGCTGCACAGATAATTAGTAAACGTAGGTTTTCTTTATACAAAGGCTTGGAGGGTAGGAGGGTCTGGGATTACATCTTGAGAAGTACTTTCTTGTGATAAAGGAAACAGCTGAGATTTATATCCAAGCTCCAGAGTGCCTTCATCCCTAAACGGCAAACTTCTAGAGAGCAGGAAGGGGTAGTGGTTCCCATGCACTCATCTAGAAACACTAAGACTCAGAACTTATGATTTCTCCAAGGTCATTCAGGGAGTGAGGGCATGAGTGACCCAAATGTCCTCTATCCCAGCCCTGGACTGAAGCCCATTGAACTCATGACACCCAGTTGCAATTCTTGGTGGTCTTTTCTTTGGGAGTGGAGGTTAATCTGAATGGAGGCAGGGAGTGGGACAGGATGATGACCTTACATTCCTTGCCTTCTGTTTTCCAGGACTGAGACCAGTTTTCTCCTATGATTGAGTTGCATTCTGTTCAAAAACACCTGACAGAGAGAGACTTAAAGCAAGATTACATTGTTTTGGATTATTTTTGTTTATTTTAGGACCTATTCATAATACATTTACTCTTTAAAGTTCCCCTGGCCCCTCAGAGCTGTGAGGCACAGCTGGGAAAGATCCTAGATATGGGGAATGTGCCAGCAGATGACTGTAAAGGACAAAGGGCAGCCTATGAGTGCAATTCATCTCTAAGACACACTTCTAGTAGAGGGCAGGAAGGTCCGGGGTATGTATGTGGGAGTCACACAGGGGAAGTCTTGGCTTTCAAGGCAGGTGGGGAAGATGCTCTGGGAGTTACTAGGAACCATGCAAAGGAGCAACATTTAAAACTTTTATTATGAAAATGTTTACACATACACAAAAGTAGAGAGCATAGTTCTATGGACCTCTATATACTTAATTCAACAATACTGATTTTGTCACTTGGTTCCTTCTACTCCTTTCTGTCTTTTTTTTTTTATTTGCCAAAACATATAAAATGAAATATGTCTCTTCACTTTAGTATGCATTTTTAGAAAATAAGGACCTTTTCTTACTTAACCCCACAGTCATTTTTACATCTAACAAAATCAACACTGATTTCTTGGCATCATAAATACTCAGTCCATAATTAACTGTCCCCAACTGTTTGAAATGTCTTTTTACAACTGGGTTGTCCAAATCAGGAACCAAACAAGATCCTTATGTTCCATGTGGTAGTTGTCTTTTCATGTGCCTTCTCATCTTTTCCCCACTGCCATGGACTAGTTGAAGAAATTGGGTCAGATTTCCTTTAGAATGTCCCACATTCTGGATGTGTCTTCTTACTTCCTTGTTATGTCATTTAATCTGTTCTTCCATCCCGAGTATTTCCTATTAAATGGAGGTTAGCTCTAGACTTTTGATTAGAATCATGCTCAATGTTTTTTTTTGGCGAGAGTGCTTCATAGGTGGAGCTGAGTCCTTCAGACTGCGTCACAACGGGAGGTACATGGTGTGTGGCTGTGCCCCTTTTAGTAATGATAAGATTCATCAGGGTGTCAGGTGGTGACAGCTTGATTCCTCCATTGTAAAGTTCTCCATCAACCATCATCCTTGGTTTCATCTATTGTACATATTTGCTTTGATCAATTATTTCATTAAGGGTTGCAAAACTGTGATTTTTCGGATCCCATATTCTTTCCACCTTAGCTGGAATTCTTCTGTAAATAACAAGTTTCTCCATCACTTACAGCTATTTGGCTACCCTGAAATATAGTTTACATAGGATAGGCAGCATAAATGCTTAACTCTTTTTCTTTTTAATTGCCAATTTTCAGAATAAGAAGTTGGGAGAAGCATCATTTTTCAAAAGTTTTGGGCTTAGAGCTGAGTAGGGATGGATGGCCTGGATAGTGGGTGGGAAAAGGAGGGATTATTCTGAAGCTGTGTCCAGCCCTCACTCACTCCAGGGCATGGGGTGTGTGGGGGACAGACAGATACTGGAATGCTTGATGTCCTGGTGCTTGGACAGCAATGAGATGGGCATGTGACAGGCCTGGTGTGCAGGTAGCTGCAGAACAGGGAGAGAGAGAGAGAGAGAGAGAGAGACAGAGACAGAGACAGAGACAGAGACAGATATGGGTAGGCAGAAAGAGAGGTAGGAAGTGAACAAACAGCTAGACACAGAGACAGGAAGAGAGATAAACACAGAAAGGGAAACAAAATGAGAGATCATGAATGAAATGCATCCAGAAGCGGAACAGGACAGAAAAGGATAGAAATATGAGAACCCAAAGACAAAGGAAGAAAATAGACATAAAGACACAAATTGAGACAGGGAAGGGGGAAAGAAAAAGACATATATGTTAAGTAGATTTTAAATTATAAGAGGAAATAGAGAAAATTAGAAGGATAGAAAGTGGAAAAAAACAGATGTCAAGACACAGGTGAAAGCAGAATGCCCCAGTGATAGAGAGTAAGGAGGAAACAGAAATAAAGAAGAGTAACATAAAGAATAGAAGGAAAGATAAATTGAAGGATAGAGATAAAAAAGGAAAGAACAAAGGGTCCTAGAGAAGGAGGATGAGAAAGAGAAGATTGAAAGAGATTAGTGTCAGAGAACTTGAGAGTGGAGGGGGGCTCAGAGGCTCTCAGCTTAGGATCTAGTGCTGAGCATCCCTGTGTGAATGGGATCATTGGGAACCTGAGTCAAGGGTTCCCAGTTTCCCTCACCCCCATGCCAGATGAGCATAGATGTAGCAGATGGAATTAATCCTGGAAGATTGAGGTCATGAGGCTGGGCGAGCACTCAGAGATTTGAAAGACAAGACAGCCAGACAGAGGATGCCAGCTTTCTATAAGCAAAGGACCATGTAAGATGCCATGAGATCCAAGAAGAGGGAGGAGCCAGAAACTCTCTGTTCAGCCTCCTCTTCTGGTCCAAGAACCACTGACCATCTTCACTTGACTTAAGATGAGAGGTAAGAGGTCAAGAGACTCTTGGGTCAGTTGGGGACATGGACACAGGTCCAAGGGGTAAGAAATAGCTCCTTTTCAAAGGATTCCCCTACCATCTCTAGAGGAAGAATCTATCTTATCTTTGTGAATTGCAGAGGAGTTGAGCCAAGAAGGGTCTCCAAGGGAGGCTCATTAGAGGGGGAAAATGGTCTACTTGCTCACCTTCAGGGGCCATGGAGGAGGCTCTGAGAAGAACAGTTCCCATTCCAGAAGCTGCAGAAGAGGAGGTTCTGGAACCAGCAAGAACATACACAGAAAATAACTTCAAAGCAGATACCTGCTCTCACCCCCAGGATTGAGGGGGAGGCCAGGGGTTCTGAGCAACCTGTTGCCTTTACCTGCCTGGGTGAGGGGTCCAGGTGACCCCTCTCTCTCCACTCAGAACTTCTGCCTCCTCCCTTGGGGTTAGGGGTGGGCAATTGCCCATCTAAACTATCAGACAATGCCTCTGGGAGGTGCGTTGTCCCCTGAAGCAGCAGCTGCAGTGGCCAATGGAGCCTGGAGTTCCCCAGGCAGGTCCTTGGCCACAGCCGTCACTGTAGCCTAAGCAGGAGCTTGGACAGGCAGCTTGGCCCTTGGAGCAAGGGTAAATGGGGCAAGGTGAGGGTTGGCAGCAGGTCGAGTGTGGACCAGAGCATGGGACATGGGAGCTGTGCAGACAAGTCGAGGGAGGACAGGCAGGGCAGGAAGGGCAGGAGCAGGAGCAGGAGCAGGGTGGTCCAGGGAGGCTGGGACAGAAGGGGCAGGTAGCTGCGTAAGTGGGATAGGCAGTACAGGAGCAGGTGGGAAGGAGACAGCCAGGGCAGGTGCAGGCACAGGCAGAAAGGGGACAGGACAGACAAGGAGAAGAAGCTGGTGGGACGTGCCCCGAGGGTGCAGGAGGCTGTTGGTGGGTTGCCTTCTTGTTCCGAGGGCCCAGACGTAAGCCTAGAGAGAAGTCCATTAGGCTGCAGGAAGCAGGCAGGCTGGGGGTTGGGTGAAGGGGAGGGCAGGGGTGCAGTAGGAGGGGCGGGCTGTGGGTGCAGTAGGAGGGGCAGGATTAAACCTAAGACACTGCTGAGCCTTGCTGATCCTTCAGGGAGCTCAGACCTTCCCATCCAGTCCTCTCATTTCAAGCCTGCCCGGCAATGCTCTTCAACCACTCGCCCTCCTCTCCACTGGAAATCCTCCAACTGCACCAGACTAGGACATAAACTTCAAATAAGACGTGCACTTTTATGCCTTCGGTCCTTTGTTCACACTGTTCCTTCTGCTTGGAGTGCCTTTTCTATTTTTTTTTCCATATATATATATAAAATCTCTGAAGTTTTCTCCTTTATTCAATCAAAAAGTATTTCTTGAGCTCCAGGAACCTGATAACTGCCTAAGTAAGGACGCCCGGCCAGAATGGCTGCTTCAGGCTCCCAAACAGTCTCCATAGGGAACTTAGGTAAGAATAAGGAGGAGGAGGAGGAGGTGGAGGAGGAGGAGAATGGGGAGGAGGAGGAGGAGGACAACGAGGAGGATGAGCAGCAGCAATAAAAGTGCTCTGAGACTGAGCAAGGGATATTGGTGGGAGCTGGCAGCTGAGGGAGGATGCCTGGGTGTTTTTAGACAGGACAAGTCCCAGGCGTGGGTGTGGGGATGCCTGGCTGTCTCTGGGAGACTGACGACCAGCTTGGACAAGACAGCTAGGTTTCCTCTCTTACGGAGCTCCAATGAAAAGTGAGGGGTAGTGAGTGAGGAGTGGGGACCAAAACCAAAGAGGGTAAACAAACAAATATATTAGCTTATTTCAGAGCATGCAAATGGCAATGAAAAAAATGGTGATGTGATAAAAAAAAATGACTCAGAGAGGTGGATCCATCAGAGGGGCAGCTAGACAGCCCCCAAACAGTCAGGTATGACAGCCCTTAGGATTTTGAGAGAGACACAGTCTGTCAAGCCTTGACAGACCAGGGGAGAGCCACCTGAGGCTGAATGGAATCCAGGAGGCTGGGCTATGGAGAAAAATAAAGCTGAGAAGGGGATAATGAGAGCTGGAGTTTGTAATCTAAAATTGGGTTATCAGGGAAAGTGCCACTGAGAAGTGACATTTTAGCAAAGACCTGAAGAAAGTGAGGGAGGAGTCATGGAACTATCTACTGGAAGAACATTCCAGAGGAGAGACAGCCAGGGCAGAGTAAAGTGGAGTCATAATATAGAGGTGGAGAGCAAGGCAGAGGCCTTGGGAGGCACAGCAGGGACTTGAATCTTATTCCAATAAAAAGGGAAAACCACTGAGGGTTTTAGGTGAGAAAGTATAGGGTCTTCTTGGTTCTACTCCTGCCCCTGGTTAGAATGTTCTGCTTCTTGTGTAACTTGTAAAACAATTTTGGAAAACAGTTTGGCATTATCTGATTAAATTGTGATTGCCTGTACACACACTGATTCTTAGTTTGGCAGCCTCAAAAATTTCTTGCATGTGTGTACTTGGAAACATGTACAAAAATGTTCTTAGCAGGATTAGATAGCCCAAACTGAAAACAACTCAAACATCCACCAACAGTAGAGTAAAAAAACAAACAAACAAACAAAAAAACTGTGGTATATTTATGTAACTGAATATTATGCTACAATGAAAAAGACAATTATATGCAACAACTTGGATATATCTCACAAACAAAATAAGTAAGACACAAAAGAATAATACAGTAGCATTCCATTTATATAAGCCTCAAAACGAGCAAAGTTAAGCAATTGTTTAATACATACATAGGTGTTAAAACTATAAAGAAAACAAGGAAATAATGATCACAAAGGTCAGGATGGTGGTTATTTCTTAGGGGAGGGAAGGAATTATGGAAGAAACACATGGAAGTTTCTGAGATGTAGGCAATACTCTCATTCTTGACCTCAGAAGCAGTTGAATAGGTATTTATTTTATTCTAATTTATTCTGTGCATTGTTCATAATATATTTATATGCTCTTTCAGGAAAAGAAAAGAAAAGAACCACTTCTTTTACTGCTCCATGCTGCCTCATCCAAATCATTATGTTGAAGTTACATATTCCTAGTTCATACATCTTACATCAGACCTTGAGGACAGCAACCTTCCTTGTATTTCTGACACCTATCATTGTGTGACATATAGCAGATCCTCAAAAAATGTTTGCTGAGTTAGACTGAATTGAATTCCCCCAAATCTCTCATCCCACGGAGAGGCGGATAGCTGCAGAAGAGGAGGAAGCTTACAGTAGTGAAGAGAGCTCAGGATCACCAAGACCTGGGTTCCCATTTCCTGGTTGTGTGATATTGGTCAAGTCACTTAACCTCTCTGGTTCTCAGCTCCCTCTTCTATGAAATGGGGATGATAACTGCTACCTCTCTGTACTGCTGTGTGGATTAGATAAATGAGTAATACACAAATGTATGTGCCTAGCAAATGCCTGGAACATTTAGGTACTCAACAAAGAATAGCTTCCCAACCCTCTTTCCCCAACCCCACACCTTTTCTTCAAAAGAGTCTGCTAGAAGGGGCAACCAGACATCAAAGATGGGCCCAGATCCTCAGGGCTCCTTGGGGCTAAGGCTGAGGTGTAGTCTGGTCAAGAGCTGGCAGATGGTGAGATCTGATTGAAGCTGAACAGATCCCAGGCAGTTGGTGGGAGCTGGCAAGGGAGGTAAGACACTAGGGTCTGGGAGTTTCCATCCAGGGGAAGTCCCAGGTGTGGGTGCTGGGGTGCCAGGGTGGCCCCACCCAATACCCTGGCCCTAGGGGATGTGGGCACAGGGAGGAAAGTGGGTCAGAGCAGAGCTGGAACTTAACCCCATTGGTCCCATGAATTTTTTGTCAGCTCTGGAGGAGACACAGTCACAAAGAAGGCTGCTTCTTTCTCCAAAGGGCCCTCAGTTTCTTTTCTTCAGAAAGGAAGAAACTTAGAACCTTGGGGTCTAGACAAGAGGAATTAGAAGACTCCCAGTGTACAGAGGAGAGATAACACCCTAACTCCTGAATGGAGGTTCTGTACAAAACAGACAGACTGCTACACCCACCCACAAGGTGACTGGCAGACACCTTGAACACTCACCTTACACACACTCTAGGCAACCGTGGAGGCAGATATACTCCTTGCTCCTCATTCCAGGAGCAGGACAGGTCAGGACTGGATCTGAGAGGGGGCGGGGTGTCGGGTAGAACAGCTTAGAGGAGCCTCTGGTGAGACTCCAGCTGGGCAAATGCAAGCATCCCTCACTTAGAGGGCTTTGCCAAAAACATGGGGCCTTGCTTTCCATGTATAATCTCAGGCCTAAACCTATAGATTCGTCTTCTCTCTTTGTGCCTCTGTTTCCCTTTCTGGAGGAGATGAAGAAGTGGATGGAATCATTCCAGGGCAGGTTCACCAGGTGTCCCAGGGTCCTGCTTTGGCCATTAGGAGGTATTTACCATCCCTCCTCTGTAGCATATTCAAAGCTAGGTTGGGAGCAGGAATGGAAGGTCCCTCTTCTTTCTGGGGGAGCAGGGTGGCTGAGAGCCAGGACCCCAATTCCAGGGCCTTTGCACATACTCTTCTGCTGCCCTCCCTTCTCTCTACTTTTCCACTCACTCTTTCCCAGAAGCCTTTCTTGATCTCCTTGGCTAGGGTAAAATTGGCTACTATCCATTCTCATAGCACCTTATGCCTCTCCACACTGGTTATCACTTGCAATTTTGTAAATTATTTGGTTAACATCTGACTGCTTCCCCAGACTACAGGCCTGCAAGGGCAGGAACCATACCTGGGTATTTCCCAGGCCTAGCACAGTGCTTGGCATACAGTGGATGCTTAATAAAGATTTGTTGAATTCATGAAAAGTATATGTTTAGAGAAGAAATTCCTAGAGTTGTTTAGGTTAGTTCTGAAATCCTGTGTTTCAAAATCAGGGCCTTATTCTATGTGGGGATCTGGGCAGCACTGAGACTGGTAAGGACCTTCCACACACAAACTTATTCACCAGGAGGGCCAACAAACTGGCAAGCACAGAATAGGCCTGGTACAAAGGGTGGAATTGAGCAAGTACCCAGGACAGGGCAGGCACCAGCCTTGGCACAGAGCAGGCCTAGGGGAGGAGATGAGAGAGGAGGGGAGGAAGGGAAAGGAGAAGACACGTGTTGTACAAAACATGTTTTCATCACACCCTCCCGGGTGCCCTGGTCTCCAAGCCCCGATGGCACTTCCGTGCCTTAATGATGTCCTTGGGGGTTGTAACAGAGCTCCCCCAACCTCCCACAGACATCTGCCAGCCACCTCTGAGTATGGCATAAGACATCCTCCCCAGTACCAGACTGGGCAGGGGAAAACTACCTATTCAGTGTTCTGATGCTGATGCGGAGAGGGCGAGAGTGAAAATTTGAGATGGGGCAATATAGCAAAGTCAGGGCAGGTGGGACAGATGTATGGATCCTTTCCCTCTCACGATCTCTCATTCTAATCTTTCTGATGAGGGGAGCAAAGGAAGCCTATTTCTAGGGCCCCCAAGATACTATTTCTCTAAGTTGCCAGGGTGACCAAGTAGAGCCACCACAAACAGAGCAAAGCCTAGAAATAAAGATGAGCCAAAAGAAAGAGAAGTGAGGGGAACTCTCTTCACCAGTTTCCAGAGTGGGAGGTCCTCTTCAGAAGCCTCTTCCTGAAATCCCTGGATAGAAGACTTGGCTTCATTGCAAGATGGAGAGAAGAATCTGAAACCTTCCAAATGCTTCTCTTTCTTGTTTCTTAGTCCTGTCTCAGCACTTTGTTTTGACTTCCAAACAGCTATAGCCACTAGACAGACCCCAGTCACTGGGTCCTGAGGAGGCCTGGCAATCCTGAAGGGCGGGTCTTCCTGGGCATCGCCTCCTGGCTGCTGTCCCTGGCTGGGGACTGAGGAGGCTTCCAGAAGGGCAGAACCACAGTTACTAAGATGGATGGATAGACGAACACCCACTAGTGACAAGGACAGGGGCAGACAGACTAACCAGGACAAAGAGGAGGGCAAAGAAATGGAATTCCAGACCTGCTCTCTCTTTCTAGGCTATTCTAAGTGTTTTGTCCCCCATTTTAGCTTCCCTGTCCCCATTTGCTACCCTAATTGCATAGTCTCAGAGCTCTTGGCCTGGGGACCAGCCCCTGAACCCCTCTAAGAAAGAGAAAGGGAAGAATTGAAAGAGGATAAACCTAGCAGGGAGAGACCCAGCAGGGAGAGTGTCACAGGGGTTGGGAGGTGGTGGTTCCTGGTTTTGTGTTAAGATGCCCAGCTAGGGGCCTGGGAGGGAGTGGTGTCCTCGCCTGGTTCATGAGGACAGGAGACTCATTCACTGTAAACCAAGTACAGATGTGCAGGGAAGGGTGTGGGGGAGGGGGTAATCAGGGCCACATTCACAAACCACAGCTGGGCCTGCCCTTCAGCTACCACCTCCAGGGCAGGAGGGGTTAACTTTGCAGCCTCCTGGCAAGATCCCTGCCACACAGGCGGGTGCCATCCCACCCCAGCCTGGAAGCCTGGGTCCAACTCCCTGACACCTGCCCCTCCCACACTGCTGAGAGCTGCTCCCAGGGTAACCAAGCAAAGTCAACAGCAGCCAGGCCACCTGGGGACGGGACCCTGGAGTACCTATTCCCAGCTCTTCCCACCCCTGGAGTGAAAGGGAGGGCCTTGTCTGCCCCCCATTGACGTCTCCTGTTCTCCAGAGATAGCCACAGTATGCCCCTTCTTTCCCGCTCTCCTTCATCTGACTCCGGCTACCAAAAGTGGCCTTTTTCAGAGGGGAGGACACTTGTCCCTCAGGATGGCAGCGAGGACAGAGCAGAGTAATTCCAGTATGGAAAATGTGATGTGATCAGAAGTCCATGTCTCCATTGCTGGCCACCCCCGGGGATTTTTGCTGGGAAGGTCCTTTGGGTGCCTCTTTCTAGCCTAGCCCAGCCTCTGCTACTGCTGCCCTTCTCCACTTTCTCACTCCCACTCCTAATCCCTGTGGGACTGCTTAAGGTCCATCCACAGAACTTGGACTTCAGATCCCTTCTTTTCTCTCACTCTGTCCTCAGTAGAATAGAGACTGATAGATACCCTGGGTTCCTATTTTAGGGTTGACAGTCTGTGGTGGTCACGATGAAGTCAGAGAATGTCTCTCTCAGACACTAACACTGATTCCCTAACACTGATTCCGGGTGAGCATGCGCATGCATGCGTGTATGCACACACACCCAGAGTCAACCACATTCGTGGCGCATCTACCAGGCAGGCGAGCGCTGGTTAAGGCAGACACACACCCTGGGCTAGGGCTTTCTCCCTCACACCCAGCCCAAGGCTCCTCCCACTCCCAGCACAGTTCCTCTTGCCCTCCTCCCCAGCCTCTCCCCAACCAGATCCAAGCCTAAAGATGGGGATAACTTTGGCAGCCAGGGAGCCAGCTGCCCTAACTCCTGGAGCTTATTCAAGGCAGGGTGAAAGGGAGGAGGTCTTTGAGCCCAGGCCTCAGCACCCCCCACAGTCCCCACTAGTTAAACCAGTTTGCTCCTGGGACCAAAGGACCATCTAGGGTAGGCAAGAGGAAGCAGAGACTACTTTGCTCTTCAGACAAAAGCTAAGCAAAGGGCAAAGACTGTGGCATCTGCTCTGGCATACCCCTGCCCTATCACTCACCCCTTGCAGCAAGGGGATAAGGCTCCCATTGCCAACTCTGGGGAGGTACCAGAGACTGGCCTCATTCAACCACAGCCTGACCAGAGAACTCAACCAGTACCCTCAGATGGCAGGAAGGGGGAAAGTGCCAGAGAGAAAGGGTGGCATCATAGGCCCAGGACACTGACCTCTTCTGCCAGCCTTGCCCGGCCTCCCCGGGATGGAGCCACCGAAGCCCAGCAAATGGGAGGGGCAGAGAGACCCAGGCGTCCTGAGCCGCCCCGCCCAGCCCCCCTCCCACCACCCTCCGCCCCCCAGCCCCAGGGCACCGAGGAGGGAGCCGGGCAGGGGCAGGAGGCAGGGGAGGGAGGAGCGAGGGCGGGAGGGGGAGGAGGGAGCCGGGCTGGGAGGGAGGTGGGGGGGTGGGGAGGGAGAAAAAGAAAGAAAATATTTTCCGTGTCCCCGCCTGCAGAGTCAGTGTGCGGTTTGGGAGAAAATGTGTCGGATATTTTGGGGCGGTCACGTGGGCGGGCAGGCTCCGAGAGGCCCCGGGACAGTCCCAGCCTAGAGCCGGTGCCCCCCTAAAGCCCCCCATTACTCCGAGCCTCTGACACTGCGACGCTCCAACCCCGCGATCGCCCTACGACGGGACCTCGGGGCTCCACGGCCTCCCTTTCTTCTCCTTTCCCCTCCAGGTGAGTCAGGAGGGGGAGCAGGCTCGCTCGCCCGGACGCCTGGGTCCTCCAGTGAAGTGGGCTGCGGGCGGGAGCGCCGAGGAGGACGACAGCTCTGTTCCTCCCAGGGTTGGTCAGGCTGTCAGAAGGGTTTGAGGGTAGCTTCCTGCCCCGACTTGGGGGTCAGTCCTGATGTGGGAAGGGAATGGGGAAGATCTGAGACAAGCAGGGGCTGGGCTGGGCTTTATGGTTGCTCCATTTGGGTGAGGAGTCGGGAAGAGCATTTGGGGAAGAATCTTCAGCCAGAAGGCTTTTAAACTAAGTTTGTACATAGAGTGTGAGGGAAGATAGGGTTCCCTCCTGTGGGGAAAGACCACTGCCTGCCCTCCCTCAGGATTCCCCTGGGGAGCCTGAGCGGTGGGTTTTTGGTCCAAGCTAGTCCAAGTTGCTCCTTCCCTAGTGGAATGGCACTTCTTGGACATTAGCAGGGCAAGGAAAGGGTCCCTACCAGAGTGATCCTGGCCCTCTGGGTCCAAGAGTTTGGAGAGGCAAGTGGATGGGATAGGGATCTGTGAAGTTTCCTTAACCACAGTTTAGGATTCCCTGTCTCCAGCTGTGAGTGTGAATTTTGGCTCCCTCCAGCTACGGTTGGGGTGGGGGGCACTCCTTGGATGTATTCTTGAGGGGAGCCCAAAGAGAACAAAGGAAGAACAGGAAGACTGGGGCAGGGACCCAGGAGTCCTGGTCTGGAGCCCCATTAACGCTGTCTTTCTGTCTCCAGCAGTTACAGTCCAGTCCCCTCAACCTGACTCAGTATGTAGGAGGGAATCTCTGCAGGTGGCCAGAGGGTAAGAATGTGCATTGTTGGGGGGCGGGGACAAGGGAGCCTGAGGAGGGGTCTAAAGGGCAAGAAGGAGAGATGACTGTGCCCCTTTGGGGACCACATCCAGGCAGTTGCAATCCCAGTCTTCAAGTCTGAGGCTCCTGCCTTTAGTTACTCCTCAGATATTGAGTTGGGGTTGAGGACCACAGGCAATGTCTCACATCCTTAAGGCAAGAAGAAAGAGGATAGGGGAGGGGGCAGGAGATAGTGTGCCTGGAGCTTGGGAATCCCAAATAGACAGACAGACAGAGAGAGAGACACACACACACACACACACACACACACACACACACACACACGGAGGCTGTGGCTTAGAGCCTGGTAAGCAACACAGGACACACCCCCCCACCCGGCACACCCCCACCCCTGGCTCAGAAAGCCACCTAACTGGCACCTCCAGTTCCCCCCTCTGCCCCACCCTGCCAATGCCCTCTGATGCCCACACACATTCCACTGGCATTGCCTGCCTGCCTGCCTCCTGGGCACTGCCCCTCCCTGGGGCCAGTGGGGTAGAGGGAGGGCACCTGGGGATGAGAGGTGGAGACTCAAGGGTCTGGACTCCTCCAAGGGTGGCACAAAGCCAGAAAAACGAGGCCCACTGCTGCCTCCTGGGGAGCAGGTTGGGGGCCCAGGCTAGAGCAGAGGATGCCTGGGTTCTCCGCCCAGGCTGGGTATGGGGTCATGGAAAAAGGTGGTCGTGTTTATACAGAGGGGAGGGGGGCAGCGGGTGGAGAGCAGCCGACAAGAGCAGCTTTGTTCCAGACTCTGGAGCCGGTAGGGCAGTAGGGAGACGCCCCCACCTCCATCCGGCAGCCCCCTTCATCCATGCCCTCCCTTCAACTCCACCTCAGCTCTAAGAGAAGCAGCTTTGTATGGGCCCCTTTCCCCTAGTCAGCCCCCACTCAGTCTGAGGTGGCATCTTGGGAGGAGAGAAGTGTTCTTCCCTTTCATAGGTCTCCAAAAGACCCAAGGCATCCGGGTCCCTAGTTTAGGATATCCTTTTACTCTCTGTACCACAGTCTTCCATTCCTTGGTCCCTTTCTCTGCCCTGACTTAAGACCCTCCCCTTCCCTTCCCAGCCAAGGCAGAGAAACCAAGGTTCAGAAATGGGATGAATCTCTTTCTCCTTGTCTTCCCTCAACTCTCAAGTTCCTTCTCTGAGGCAAGATAGAAGGAAGGCCAGGGAGAGCTGGGCTGTCCTTTACTCCTTATAGCTTCATTCCTTGGTAAGGACCAGGAGTCAGAGATATCCCTCTCTAAGACCCCCACCTCCCAAATCCTCCTGTCCTATCCTCAAGCCTCTGTTTACCATCTGTAGGTGAGGAACGGACAATGAGGCCTGGCGCACAGGAGTGGGTTCCCAGTCTAAGTCAGTCTGGGGAAAATTGGGGGGGGGGCTCTAATAGTGTCTCACCCTTGGCATTGGAAAGGTTAATCCACCTGGAATGTGGCCCAGCCTGTTGAGCTATGGCCCAGGGGCCTCAGGGGCCCCGGACTCCTGGCTCTACCTGGGCTTAATCAGGGATGAGGACTTCAGGGAATAGGAGAAAGAAGAGGAGTGGGACCCTGAGGGCTTGAAGCTCAGACTTTTTAGGGTCTGGGGAGACACTGGGCTGAAGAATCTAAGGCTGCTAGGGATATGGGTGTTGCCTAGTAAGGGGCAGGGGCTGCTTCATGCATTGAGACTGAGTGAAGGGTGGTGGTGTTGGGGTTTGAGTTCCTATAACTGTCATGACAATTTACCCTTAGGAGCTTAAAGGCCAAAGGAGATGAGAAGTAGAAAAGGAAGAAAAGGAAAAAGGGAAAGAAGGAAAGAAAGGGAGGGAGAGAGGAAGGAAGGAAGAAGACAGTAGAAAGAAAAAAGACACTCGAGCTACACAGACTGAGAGATACTGACCTTAGAAGGAAAGAGATGCAGAAATACCTATCACCTACCTCTGAGCCTGCCTGCCCTGTGGTCTCTATGTGTTTCACTCTCTCTTGGTCCTTCTCCACCCTTTTCACCTCAGTCTATCATGGTTCTGGCTGGTAGAGGAGGTACCCAGACTGGGCTAGCTCTCCTTCCCCAGCGCCTAGCTCCTTAGAGAGGTGGGTGGTTCTGGGGCTCCTGGGAAAGCCAACCCTTTCCTTGTCAGAGCATCAGGAGAGGAATTACCTGCCTAGCCCTAGGATTCCCATTTCCTTTCTCCCTCTTTCTCCTTCTTCTCCCCTGGGCTCAGGTTAAAAATCTCAGGAGTCAAGCTACATTTGAGGGAGGGGAGTATGTAGGGAGGGCTTCCTTGAAACAGAGGGCTCAGATATGAGAGAAAAGGAGATGGAGAAGAAAAGTAAGCTGAGGATAAGGAGAGGAACTCTCTGGCATCATTCCTGGTCCACTGTGGGGCTTCCATCAACATCTGTGGATTTGAAGTAGAGGGTGCAAGAATGGTTAGGGAGAGAGATATAACTGGAGAGAGAGATAACTGGAGACAGAAAGAACTGGGAGTGGAAACTGGGATAGGGAATATTGAGGAAGACAGAGAGAAGGAAATGCTAATTAAAAGAGAGGTATGGAGGAAGAGAAGATACAAACAGAAATAACATGAGACACATATAGCATTCAGTATGTGCCCTAGAATATTCTAAACACTTTACATATGTTAGATCGTTTAACCCTTACAGCAGCTTTATGAAATGGGCCCTATTTTTATTCCCAATTGACAAATGAGGAAACTGAGGCACAGAGAGGTTAAGTAACATGCCCAAGGTCCCACAGCTAGCCAAGTGGTGGGGATCAATTTCAGGAAGTCTGGCTCCAGAGTCCATGTTCCTAATCATTGCACTAGACTCTCCAGAGAGGTAAAAGGCACCAAAGTTAAAACAGAGATATCTTTGCTTTCTCCACAATGGTAGAGAGTTTTAGTCTTGACTCTACTGCTTACACCTCTGTGATTTTAAGCCAGTCACTTAACCTCAGTTTTCTCATCTGTGAAATCCTTTTGTTTATTTATTTTATTATGGTGACATTGGTTAATGAAATCCAGTAAGTTTCAGGTATACAATTTAACAGTAAGGCATATATTCATCTGCAATGGGAATTATAATTCCTACTTCATGGGATTGATGTGAGGGTTAAATTAAATGTCTAGCCCAGTTGTGGTGCTTATTGGTCACTTTTCAGCTTAGGAGCTTTCTTTGCCAGGAGTCCTAAGACCGTCATTCACCTTGGAAACTCAGTTTACCTTTCCTTGAAGAGTTTCTTTGAGCCTGCCTAAGCATCTACCCTGCCTTCACCCCCTTGGGCCCTGAGCCAGGGCAGTATAAACCCTAGCAGCACAGAGGGAAGAGACTTCAACTGAGAGAGGGCCATGGGCTTGGAACATCAGAGTGATCATTCTCTCATTCCTCCTTTTCTTCTCTTTCTCCCTAGGACTCTTGGAGATCCAGTGGGCAGGCCAGGAAGGGCGGGCACGGAGCCTCCCAGGCTAGGGCGGCAGTGGGCATGGGCAGGGGCTGTGGCTGAAGACCTCCCTTGCCCACTGCAGACCCCAGGGGATTCAGCCTCCCACACTGCAGCTGCCATGGCCACCAATAAGGAGCGACTCTTTGCGACTGGTGCCCTGGGTCCTGGATCTGGCTATCCAGGGGCTGGCTTCCCCTTTGCCTTCCCAGGGGCACTCAGGGGGTCTCCACCTTTTGAGATGCTGAGTCCTAGCTTCCGGGGCCTGGGCCAGCCTGACCTCCCCAAGGAGATGGCCTCTCTGTGTGAGTTTCATGTATATTGGGGGATAAGGGCAAGTGAAAACAGGACATTTGGAGGGTGGGTGATATAGAAAATTGGCACCCAGTTAGGAAGGCAGGCAGGGATGGGGGTTTGATCTAATGGAGTAGCCGACAGGGGTGGCTAGAAGGGGATCTGGATGTGGAGCAAATGAAGTGTTTGCAAATGAGAGTTCTTCTGCCCAAATAGGATGGGAAAGTAGCATGCCTAAATTTGGGGCGGGGGAGGGTCTAATATTGCCTCCTGAGTACAACTAGTGGAGGAGAATACCTTTGTACAGGAGCCAAGGAGGGGTTCTGCTAAAGTCTGAGGCTGCTGTTGGCATGTAACGGGGGGTGCAGGGAGCTAGGCTGTGAAGTGGAGGAGTCTGGGAGGTCAATCAGCTGGCTCTGTGATCAAGAGATGAAACCATTCTGAATTAGGGGAGGCTGCAAAAAGAGGAATGGAATCTAGTGCCAGGTGCCCAAAGATGTGTGGGGTCAAGCAACTCTCCTGTTGGTTCTGGACAGGGTAGAAACAGCTGTAAGGAGGTGTCTCTTGCACCAGAAGTAATCCAGGGAGGTGGAGGGGGTGTTCCAGAAGCATCCCCTCTACCATCCATGTGGGTTCTGGACTCCTCCCCTCCCTCTAGGTATGGCGAAGTGCCCATGTGCTGCGCAGATCCCTACTTGTCCCTCAGGCTTGCCCACTTTAAGTTAAGCCTTTGAGTGCTGACAGCAGGCAAGCCTTAGGCCTCGCCTCTTCCCTCTGGAGATCCTCTCCCCTCACTTGGTAGTCGTTCTTCCCAACTAGGCCATCAGTGGTGTGGGTGCCATGAAGTGGAGGGCTGGGATGCTGGGCTTTGTGGGGTAAATGGTCAGCATGTGAGCTGGTGTAGAGAAGGTCTCACCTGGAAAGAAGGGGAGGTGATAGAATGAGAGACAGAGAGCAGTTCCAGAGAAACACAAACAGAGATAAGAGGAAAAGACAAAAAGATAAAGACACATCCTTTACAGTTCCACAAGCTTGGAGAAAAAGGGCAAGGTGGGAGAGAAGGGGCCTACCTTTTGGAGGGGACAACTGGAGGGTTGTGAGGATGTGTAAAGGGGTGACTAGACGGGCCTGGCAGCTCTACTGGAAAGAGCGTGCTCATCTGGAGAAGGCGCGCGCGCGCGTGCGCGTGTGTGTGTGCACGCGTGCGCACGCGGAACGTATGCAGTTGTGTGTGCACAGCATGTCCTTGAGACTGCTCAGATACAGAATTCCAGTGTGTGCAACAAAGAGCCAGTGTGAGGAGTGAGGCGGGATTTAATAGGGCTGCTGACGGTGTGTCTGGTGTTGGTGAGCCCTGCCGATGGCAAGTCTGTAGTCCAAGGGGTTATTTGGGTGGTGTGCAGGTGAACAAGAGAGCACAAAGCCCCCCTTTTTGGAACCTCAGCTGGGCTTCCCTTACCTCATTTACACCCCATGAATCTATCCTGGGGCCTGGGGAAGTGAGAAGGAACCACCCTCCCCACATGAATGTACTTCTTACAGAGAACCATACAGCTCAATACCTTGGGACTTTATTTTGCTAGGTTCTGAGAGAGGCAACGAAAGGAGCAAGGGAGGGAGAGGAGAAAGAGATTGGTAGTGGGGAGAATGCTGAGAGTCATAGCCAGTCCTCAATGAAGTTCTCCTTGTGCCCCTGTGCCCTGGACACACTGAGATCAAGGTCAGGGTTCAAAGTGAGGTCAAGGTAGGGAAAAGGGTCAAACTAGGCTTTATCTCCAAAGCCTGCCCTGAAGGAGAGGGACTGAAAAGAGAACTCCAAGGGAGAAGCCAGAACCAGAGCAGGTAGCTGGGGAGGGTGCGGCTAACAGTGGGGGACAGGCCTGGGCAGAGAGGCAGTGGTGGGGAGGAGGGGCACGCTTGGGTCCAGACAGCTTGCATGAGAGTGGGGCATGCAGCACCTGGGGTAAATAAGAGGGAGACAGAGGGGAGGGGAAGGGATTCTGGTCTGAGAGACCTCTCACAGTGGGAGATCAGCAGAAGGGTGAGAGTGTGATCTCTTATTTCTGTGACTCACCATCCCTTTTGGGCTGGAGTTATTTAATGGAGACAGAGGAATTAGAAGCCAGAGTCTGATGCTAAAGCCACACTCACCTTGAGTCTGTGTTTCTCTCTTCACTCTCTGTTTCTTAGTCTATGGGAGGGAGGGTGGTCTATGAAGGAATCTGAATTTCTCCCTGGGGCTGGCTCCTGGATCCTATGCTGGGTTCCTAGCACTTTGGAGACATCCTGTTGATAAGGGACATCTTGTTCCACCTCCTGGGTTCTCCAGGGGCCTGAGTGGGTGAGACAGGCATCTCAAAACCGTGTGGTGGAGGAGGGGAGAGGTAAGGGGAACATGTGCTGCCAAGGCAAGCACAGGCTTGTATGCATGGGAAAGCAGAGGGGGTTGTGCATGCTCACACATGTGCATGAAACCCTGGTGTCTGTGTTCCTACTGGTATGTTGTATGTTTGCTTTATCAAGACTGCAGGGAACAGAGTATGATAAGAGGAAAGGGAAGCCTTGTTCTCCTTCCTCTCTTGAGGTGATATATCTATCTATGGTCCTGAGAACCTAGCCATGTTTGTTCTCTGAACTTGATGACAGTTTTCCTGGGGCGAGAAGCCCAGACTGTACCACATTAAGTCACATGGAGAAACTGAGGGCAGGCTGGCACAGGAAGTAATAGAGTTTTATTTAAACTGAAAAAGAGACACAGAGACCTAAACAAGATGAGAGAGAAATACACAGGCCAAAAGGCACAGACAGAGAGAACCCAGACGCTGGGAGAGGCTAGGAGAACAAGCAGGCGGGTGAGGGTGGTGAGCAGGCGGCAGTAAGGCCTCCTCCAGGAAAAAACCCAGCCCACTGCCTCCTTCCCCTCCCCTCCCGATCTCTCTTGCTCAGGCTCAGGCTCCAGCTCCGGCCGACACAAACGGGGCTTTGATTGCAACAGGAAACCTCTTTGGCGGGGGTGGGGGGAGCCGGGCAAGCCGCCGCTGCTGGGGCCCAGGCTGCACCCCCCTCTCCTGGCCCCCTACCCAGTCCCAGCCCCCATCCTGCCAGCACTCCTCACATCCCTGCTTTGGGCCTCGTCTTTTATTCACACCTCTCTATTCCCCCAACTTTTCTGCTGCCCCCTCCCATTGCCCTTCAGGTGGGAGTCCTAAGTTATGACTTACCCTTGGGGTGGGGCCTTCTTTGCTTTGAAATACTTTGAAATGCCCCCTCTTCAGTTTTTTTGAGGGAAGGTTTTGGAAGAAAAGGCGAATTTAGCATGAGGAATTTAGAGCCAGTTATCCTCAAGCCCAATCCAGAAGGTGGCAGGAGATGGGGAAAGAAGGGGTGCATAAAGAGTTAGCTCTCCCTCCCTCTACTGTCTCTCATTGGCCAACCTTATCCTTGTCAGAGTGGTAGAGGCTCTGAGGGGTGGCCATGCAAGACTCTTGAGTGCTAATAGCCTGGTTAGTGGGGGAAGGGTGGACTTCTCTTTGCCTCTTGGGCCATGCCTTTGTGGGGCTCTAGCTGGGAGGGGTGTGCCTTGGTGGTGGGGATCATAGGAAAGGGGGTGAGTCAGGCAGCAGCCCCCCTTCATACTCCCACCAGGCTGGTGGAGAACATCTGTTTCCCATGAAATGTTAGAAGGCTAATGGGTCTAATTGCTGCAATAAGGGCTGGGGAGACTGGGGAAAAGAGAGGGCGCTAGATTCCCCCATTCTCTTACCTTCTCCTCAAGGCTGTACTAACACTGTCTAGAATGGGGGGTTGGGTTTGATGGGAAGGGTGGGCCTGACACGCTAATGCCTGGTCCCTTATAAGCCCCCTCTTCCTTCAATGCCTGGGAAGCACACACAGATGGGGTGATGAGGAATGGGGTGCATCTGGTAAAGAGAAAAGGGGGGCATTGAGCACTCATGACTTCCTGGAGCCCTCCCCCAACTCCTTCTGTGCCCCACTTCCAACCCCCCTCCTTGTGGCCTGGCCACTTCTGGTTCTAATTACCAACCAGGCAGGCCTGACTTAATTGGGACCTTTCAGATTTCAGAGGGGGAAGGGTGGGTGGGTGGGTGGGGACTGACAGCCTGGAGTTGACTAATCAGGGCTCTTTCCCCCTTGTTTTTGGGGTACTCTCCATTTTGCACTTAATTTTTTTTTTTGCCATTAGCCAGATTCTGATTCAGAAGTCTATCAACCTTTTTTTTCTTTCAGGTTGGGGATGGCCGGCTTAGAAATAGGGTATTTCGGGTTAGGGGCAAGAGCAGGGAGTTCACGCTGGGTTGGAAAGAGCACTGCATTCCCGCTTCATCTCTGTTCCAAGACCCCAAGACAGCCTTGCCACCCTACGCCCTCCTCAGCTCTGCCCTGCCACGGTCCCCAGCAGCCACCCGGGGCCCTCCTAACCGCCGGCCTTCCCTTCCCTCGCCTACTCTGGCACCTCTTCCTGCTCTTTATTTTTCCAAACTGGCGCCCCACTCCTGCAGCACCCCAGTGCGCCCCCCACCCGGTACAACAGATTCTTAGAAAAGCGTGCCCCGCCCTGGCCCAGCCACAACCGCCAGGCGGGGAAGGGGCCGGGCCAGGCGCAGCTCCCGCTTCCCCGGCGCTGCCCGAGTGAGCTGCGAGGACAGAGCCGGCTGGGCCGGCCCGCCGGGCGGCCGGGCGGCCAGGCGGGCCGCGGGCGGGGCGCGGAGGAGGGGGCGGTTTCCGGGAGTCGCCGCCGCTGGCGCTGTCCGGGGGCCAGGGTCCCCATTTGGCCCGGCCCAGCGAGGGCAAACTCTTGACGTGGCCAAGTTCCCGCCCACTCACCCCCTTCTCCGCCGGGCGAGGGCGCTCAGTGCCCTGCAGGGGCAACCGAGAGAATAGGGAAGCGGCCCTTAGAGATCTGGACACTAAGTGTGGCACTGAAGGGAGAAGAAGCGGTTATTGCCAATGGCGGGGATATTTAATGGCTGAGAAAAGTTAATGCCAGACTTGCAGTTATTGCCAAGAGGGGCACTTGGCAATTTGGGGCAATTGGGGGAGGGGAGTTGGCACGCAGGAGGGCAGTTTCGTCTAAGGCTCAGCTGAGGCTGTAAGAACAGGGGTGGTAGTTTTGTGCTCTAAAAATGAAGTTAGGGTCGAGGAAGGGGCATTGAGAGAGGCAGTGAAAGCGCTTAGGGAGTGTCCGTCGCGGGATGGGGTTTTGGGGACTTGGAGGAAGGTGGCTGGGGACGCCGCGAAGGTAGGACAGCCCAGGATAGGAGGGGTAGACTCCAGGCAGCGCTGGAGGGGGCGGGGGGACTCCGCGCCGGCGCTGGCGACTGCCTGGGCGGGGTGGGGCGGGGCCGGGTCAGGAGGAGGTAAGCGCGCCCGGCCACCCGCCCCGAGGGGGGTTCCCGGAGAGTTCACGGCGGGAGCGCGCTCCGGCCGTCCGACCGGGGGCGGGGAAGACGGGAAGGAAGAAGGAGGCCGCGCGCGCGGAGCCGCAGGAATGTACTGTTGGGCCCTAAAGCGCGCGCGCGCGGAGGGAGAAGGCGGAGCCAGGCCTGGGAACCAGGGGGTGGAGGTAGCGCAGGTCCCTGGGCTCTGGAGAACTGCCGCGCCGGGAACCTCCTGTTCTCCTCTCCCTAGTCATCCTCTGCCTGTATTGACTTGTGTGAAAAAGGGAGTGTTGGGGGTGGGAGACAACTCGAAAGGAAATGCATGTGTTTGGTTGGTTCCTCCATTCTTTCCCCTATCCCCGACCAGGGCACGCGCCTAAGTGCAAATGAGTGCAAAGCCTCCCAGGTTGGAGAATGCCTGCAAGCATTCTTGCAAGCCAGGTGTGCTTGCACAAACGTGTGTGCATCTATGATCTTATGTGAGTGCAGATACGCATGGGCATTATTGCTTATTTGCAAATCGTGACGCCTGACAAGATAAATGCATGCACGGATGTGTGTCTAAGCAAGCAAGCGAGCCGTGGTGCGAGTGTGTGTATGTAATGTGCGTGCGCTCCACTCTCAGCTCTGCTCATCTCGGTGCCCGGCCCCCTTTGCTCTCTAAGCCCCACCCCCCACCCCTCCGGGCTTTGCTTTTACAAAAGGTCTCCCCAGTGCTTGCCGCTGAGGCGCCCAGAGTGAGCCGGAACGCTGCAAAAGCGGCTGCCCCGGCTTTGCGCCCCGCCCAGTCCCTTTCCCCTGCTGGGGATCCCCCGTCTTCCCCGCCCACCCCATACCCCCCATGCAGCCCCGCGCCCTATGCTAGCCCTCCCCCTCCCCCCCTCCAGGAGCGGGGCGCCGCTCGGGGAGGAGGGGGAATCGGCTGCGGGTCTTTGGTGTTCCTAGCACCCAGCTTCCCTCCAAGCTGGGTCGCGATGTACGACTGCATGGAAACATTTGCCCCGGGTCCGCGACGGCTGTACGGAGCGGTCGGGCCCGGGGCCGGCTTGCTGCGCAGAGCCACGGGCAGCTCCTGTTTCGCTGGACTTGAGTCTTTTGCCTGGCCGCAACCCTCCAGTCAGCAATGTAGGTACCCGAACCCGGGGGTGGGGTGTGGGGTGCAGGAGGGGCAGTGGCTCACTCTTCCACATGTAAAAGGTGGAACTGGGGTGTGTGCGGAGATTCTGACTCTATGCGAGGGTCGGGTGTGTAGGAAAGAGAGGTACTGGCCCTTTAAACATGGGGGCCTCAGCGACTCCTTTGGGTGTGTGCAGTAGTGTTTGGAGTGTGTGGTTTTTATGGTAGGTGTTTAGCTAGGATCTGTGGTTGATGCCACTCCAGAGTTTCTGGGGATAGGGAGAGACCAAGGTGTGTTGGTAGTCTGTGAGCGCAGTCCGTGGTCCTAGGGGGATATGGCACCCAGGACCGTGGGTGGCGTTTGTAAAGTCCATGTGGGAAGTTGGGAGTGTAAAAAGTATTATTTGCAGAGCGTGTGAATCCCAGGAGTATGCAGCACCTTGTCTAGGCGGAGTGGGTGTGAGTGAAGGGGTCTCTCCAGGCAGTGTCGCCCTTCGATAGCGTTGGCAGGTCTGCATGGCCCTGTGTGGGGATGTTTGTGGCTTGAGGCCGGGAGGGCGTGTGCCCCTGCGTGGCTGCGGGGGCGGCTTTGGAAAGTGCTGTGTTCGAGCGTGCATCCTGTGTGTTCTCGGTGTAGGGTGGAAGGGGTGGTGCACACAACCGGGTGAAGGCTAGGCTCTGGCGTCTCCCTCCCCCATTTTAAAAGATACATTTGGAAACGTGTATAGGGTTGTGTGCAGAGAGATGACTTTTTCCTATGGCTCCAACACACACGACTTCAGTAGGAAGCGAAAAGTTTAAAGCAAAGTCTGTTTATGGTTGGGGGTGGCCTGGAGGTGGCACGGCGGCGGGGAGTACATTACTGGGTCCCCAAATACCCATCTTCTCCTCTCTATGAAATGGGAGATGCCAGGCCTGGGGCCCTGGAACCCCTTTCCAGAGCGGTAATAAAAAGCTGGGGATTGAGAGGCAGTAAAAATGAAGTCCAGATGAGAGGCGGCTTTGAAGCCTGGGCCCAAGTGCCTGGAGGGGGTGGGGTGTGGGGAGGAGCGGGTAGGAAAGCCTGGAACCCCTCCCCACCAAATAAACCGGGGGCCAGGACCGCGCTCGCGCTCGCAGCCCAGTGCAGACGCCTGGGGAATAGGGGCTTGGGGGCACTCTGGGAAGGGGCGGGTGTTGGCGCTAGGGGAGTGCGCCCGCGGGGTCATGGAGCCCCCGCCAACGCGCCTCACTCCTTGGCACTCGGCAGCGCTGTTTACGAGTTTGTGTTTTTTTTTTTTTTTTTTGGTTCCAGGACAGAGCTGCTCAGATTTAACTACCAGGAGACTGAAAGAGGGAGGTGGCAAAGAGGAGACAGTACTTTGGGATGGTGTGTGTGTGTGTGGGGGGGGGTGCAATAATAAAAAGTGTGACATTTAAAGAGAGAAGAAAGCATGGAACTATTGCTTTGCATCAAATCCTTGTGAATCCTTAACCTTCCTCTCCTTGCCCAATAGGATGTGGATTTAGGATATGCTGGGAGAGGTGTTGAGGTGGAGAAAATCTCCCAGGAAGGGGTTTTGTTGAAGCTGGGTAGGTACCCCGTTTTGTTTTTGTTTTTAGGCCTATGGAGGCCCCTTGCACTTGGCTGGTAGTATGTTTTTGCATTTCAATTTAGACCAATAATTTTGGCCTTTAGGGTCTTGGTAGACTCCATGCCTGCTCCACACAGTTTTAGAGAGAACATTGTTTAGACCTGGGTGTCTAAACCAGGGAAGGCAAGAGGTCCTTTGAGAGGAGGGCCATGTGGTATGTTTGTGCATGTTTGGAAGTTTCAGTGTCCTGGTGCTGTGTTGGCAGGCCCTGGTGTTTGTCTGGTAGCAGAATTGATCGGTTGCAAATGTGAAGTGGAGCGCTGGGTGTTGTGTGTCCGCTTTGTGACTTGTGTGTCCACTTCCTCAGGGTGGTTGAAGTCAGTGTGCCCTTATACCACCTGTGCCGGGGTCTGGTTGTGGTATAGGAGCCCATTGGTGACATGTCTGCTTCAGTGCCCTGTGTGTTGTTGACGTGAAAATGTGTGGCTCCTAGGTGGTGTGTGGCAGATTGTGAATCCAGGCTTCTCAGCCTTGGGCCTCGCAGCTGGGAGCGTTTACAGCCGGTTATAAAGAGTTTGTTTGAAGCTCCGCTCAGCCTGGCCAGGAATTTCCTCAATTTCAGCAATTTGGGCTTTAAAAGAAGAAAAACCCAGAGCCCACCCCCTTCTCCCCAGCAGGAGCCCCAGCCTAGCCCAGGAGCTGCATCCTAAAAGTGGGGGCTTGGCCCCAGACTGAGAAGGGGATTTGAACTAAGTTAACCCAATTCACTTTCCTTTGCCCTTTGCCCACTGGTCTGTACTTTAGGGTTCAGGGGGTGGGGGTGTGCCAGAGGGGTGCCAAGAAGAGGTGACAGTGCCACTCAGACAGGAAAAGCTGCCCCTGGGCCTGTCTCCTTGTGGTCTCCAGTCTTCTAATTGGCTGGCACTGCCCCATGCCAGTCTGACCACACCTAGGCCCTTTCAAAAGAAAGGAAATGAGGCAGCGCTCTGCGGGCAGGGAGGGTGTCAGCAGTCAACACCACCCCACACAGTGGCCTGTGGCAGCACTTGTGCCCTTAGAGGATCGTGGAGGGGTCCTGAAAGGCATTCCATCTGGTCCCACAACTCTTAGCCCCAGCCCCCTCAGAGTCTTCCGCCCCAGTCTGAATAGACTTCAGCACCCTTCTTTCCTCCCCTCCTCTCTCTCCTTTTTTTATTGGGGGCTCTCCCTCCAACAGGATTCTTATGTTAATTGAGTGTCTGCATGTGTTGGGGGGCGGAAGGACTTCTCTTCTGTGGGATGGGTGGAGCTAGCCCTGGACCGGCATCTTGGGTTTTTCTTCTGTCCTTCTGGGGCATGGGGTGGACTTCTGACCAGGTGGGCTGCAGCGGGTTAGAAGGAAGAAGGTGTTCATGAGGTGGGTGTGTGGGATACTCCTTAGGGAGGGTCTTAGGGTTTTCTTGCAATCTTTGGGCCCTCCAGCTTTGGGGAACAGGTCCTGCGAGTTCCATAATTTATAGATTTTTCCAGCTTCTGAAGGTCAACCAGGCACCCAAAAAAGGTTTACTTAGCAGCTTGCTAAACTGAGGGTAGCCTCCTCACACACTCTGTGTGGTGTGGTGTGGGTATTTGTGGGGAAGTTTAGGAGTAAAGACAGGCTCAGAGAAGGTCCAGAGATAGCTCCCCTCCCCCATCAGCCCTGTTTACCCAGTGTCACCTGACTTCTCCGGTTTGCTACACCCCCAACAGCTTCTAGACCTGAGAATCTAAGCAAATATCTCAGCCTCTCCTTTCCCAACTTCTGTGACTTTCAGGCGAGATCTAGTTAAAAGACCTGAGAGCCTTGGCTTCACTGTCAACTGGCAGTGTGGCATTGGGCTGGTCCCTTCCCTCTGTTGGCCTCAGTTCCTTAATGTGTAAAATAAAACTGCTGCAGTCTCTAATATACTTTTCTGATACCTATGTCCCATTTGCTCCACTGTCTCTGTGGTTTCTGGGGGAAACAACATTGGCAGTTATTTGGTGGGCACTATGAGAGGGAAAAGCTTGAGGATTATCTACCTTGTACTACTTAAGAGAAAATGAGGTCCTGTTCTACCTACTGAGTAGCCTAATAGGTCACCTAGCCAGGTGCTGGCTACAGGTGGCCTGTAATGGCCTATCACCCCCATATCTATTGCCTCATGAGGAGGAGGACGGTGGAAAGTAGATTATCTGATGTGATAGGGAGTGAGTAAAGAGTTCAGGGCCATGTACCATAATCCCTCCACCTACTCACTTTATATTTGGGGAAAATGAGACCCAGAGAAGTTAACTTCCAGGATGGCCTTGGCCTGGAATTTGGAGATTTGAACAGTGTCGTGTAACTCTTGGCCTGGCATTATTGTGAAGGGAGATGGCTAGGCTGTGGGAGGTGCAGTAATAGTGGTTGTTTGGGGGTTTCTGGAAGTGTTTACTATGGAGCCATATGTGGTTACTGGCACTTTAAATCACTGTGGTTGTGATGGTATCACTGCTCAGCAGGATGAAGTGGGAATGGGTGTGTGTGTATGATGAAGATATCTGGAGCTCTAAGGGGTCCTTTTCCCTCAATCCTCATATCATACTGCTTGTCCCCCAGCGGTGGAGACGCAGAGCACTAGCTCGGAGGAGATGGTGCCCAGCTCGCCCTCGCCCCCACCACCTCCTCGGGTCTACAAGCCGTGCTTCGTGTGCAATGACAAGTCCTCTGGCTACCACTATGGGGTCAGCTCTTGTGAAGGCTGCAAGGTGTGTACATGGTGGGGGTGGATGCATTGGGCATCCAGAGTTACCTGGTGAGATCAGATACCAGGATCCAGAGCAAAGGGGTGATATGTTGAGTGTGAGTGGGCATCCCTCTGGGGTAGGAGGGGGATGCTTTGCACATAGGTGGTTAACAGATTGGGTCAGGCCTGGAGCAACTTGCAAGGACTCTGAGAGGCTGGTGCTCTCAGCATCCTGCTTCACTGACACTTCTCCATCCCTAACTCCAGGGCTTCTTCCGACGCAGCATCCAGAAGAACATGGTGTACACATGTCACCGTGACAAAAACTGCATCATCAACAAGGTAACCCGGAATCGCTGCCAGTACTGCCGGCTACAGAAGTGTTTTGAAGTGGGCATGTCCAAGGAAGGTAGGCCTCTAGTCCTGGCCTGGGCAGGAGCACTCCTGTCCTAGCCTGTGGTTGCCACCTTTTCCCACTGGCCACCCCACTCCCCTGACCTCTGAGATCTAGCTTGCCCTGGGGTGCTGCCTTCTCTCTGGTCAGTCCTATTTGATTAGCTCCATTCACCCAGGAAGCCCCACCCTGCCCATTCACCCATCTCAGAGCTTATTAACCCTTCCTCTGAGTGTGTGAATGGGGTTACCATCTCACATTCCCTTGTTTCATGGAGAAGTGAGAAGAGGGCTTGCCAGTCCCTTCCCCTGCTCCCAGGACCAAGGCCTGAGGTGGATCTGGGGTGCCCCCCTCCCCTGCGCCATTGTGCTGCCAAGGCTATAAGTGGATATCCTGCCGCCTGCATATCCTGCTCACCCCCCCCCCCCAAGCTCCTGCAGGGTGACAGGAAGGGCAGGATGGAGCCGAATGGCCTGGGGAGGGAGCAGGGGCTGTAGGCCCTGGGTGGGGCTAAGGAGAGCCAGCCTGGAAATGGGAGCTAATGTAGGAGATAGGGAAACTGAGACACTGACTAGGATCTCAAGGTGAATAGATGTTCATTTAAGGACTGAGCACATTAAATCAGGGTGAAAGGGGATATCCAGAGGGAGGTTCTGAGAGTCTTGACCCACTCTTTGCTCCTCCACCCCCAAGCTGTGCGGAATGACCGAAATAAGAAAAAGAAAGAGGTGAAAGAAGAAGGGTTGCTTGACAACTATGAGTTGAGCCCCCAGTTAGAAGAGCTCATCACCAAGGTCAGCAAAGCCCATCAGGAGACCTTCCCTTCGCTCTGCCAGCTGGGCAAATACACCACGGTGAGGAGTGGGCAAGGCCCCAGTGAGGGCAGGGGACCATTCACTTTGCGGAATGGGTAGAGGTTGTGTAGGAGGCCATGATCTGGTGCTGAGGACAAGGAGGGCATCAGAATGCAGAGGGGAGTGTTTGGGGTATTGGCAGAAAGAAGACAGCTTGCGGGGCAGGTCTTAACCTTAATTTCCGCCTGCTCTGCCTGCAGAACTCCAGTGCAGACCACCGGGTACAGCTGGATCTAGGGCTGTGGGACAAGTTCAGTGAGCTGGCCACCAAGTGCATCATCAAGATCGTGGAGTTTGCCAAGCGGCTGCCTGGCTTTACAGGGCTCAGCATTGCTGACCAGATCACTCTGCTCAAGGCTGCCTGCCTGGACATCCTGGTAAGTTAATAACCCCATAGTGTGTCTTTGGCCACAGCCTGACCCTCGTATGAGACCAAGGAGTTGGTCGATACAAAGAATTCATTCTCTCTCCTCCCCCCTCCAATCTGGGACTCCCCAAATCACTTCGAAACTCAAGCACTTTTTGTCTTAAACCCTGCCCCTAAGACCTGATCCTAGACTTCTGGACACCTTGCCTCCTCCTGACTTCTCTCCCTTCCCCAAGCTTCAGATCTTCTACCTCTCTGCCTTTTTCTCCCCATCCCTGCTTCAGGTTACTCTCCTTCTGGACCTAACCTCTTCATTTTCCATGTGCATGTCATTCCTTCTTTTCCCCACCCCATATGTACCCCTCTCCAGAGACAGCACTAACCCTCCCTCTGCCCACCTCCAGATGCTGCGAATCTGCACAAGGTACACCCCAGAGCAGGACACCATGACCTTCTCCGATGGCCTAACCTTGAACCGGACCCAGATGCACAATGCTGGCTTTGGTCCTCTCACAGACCTTGTCTTTGCCTTTGCGGGGCAGCTCCTGCCACTGGAGATGGATGACACAGAGACAGGGCTGCTCAGTGCTATCTGCCTCATCTGTGGAGGTGCGAGGGAGCCCCCTGGTGTTTGCTTGTTTTCTTTTCCCAGCACATTTCACACCTGATTTCTGACCAGGCTGGAGACCTTTGTCCCTCCCCTTGGGATTGTTGTATCTGGCCCCATCCACAGACTTCTTAGATCCAGTGCAGGCTCCTCGCAGGCTGGAACATAGTACTAAAAGAGGTAGAGCCGGGAGAGCTAAGGAGATCCTAGACACTGGTGCTGAGGTAGGGATCTGAGCGGGAGTGACTTACCAGAGCAAACCTTTTACTAAAGGAGAGAAGGTACAGGGCTTGGAACAGAGAAGATGGCCTGGGTAGGTCTCAGGGACAAACAAGTAAGGGGCTGGTGGGACAAAGTTTGGGGCCTGGCGGTAGGGCCAGTTGTGGATCAGCCACTTGTCACTGTCCTCTCCACATCTTCCTCTCTCACTCCAGTGTGCTTGTCCTCATAGATCGCATGGACCTGGAGGAACCTGAAAAAGTGGACAAGCTACAGGAGCCACTGCTGGAAGCCCTGAGGCTATATGCCCGCCGGCGGCGGCCCAGCCAGCCCTACATGTTCCCAAGGATGCTCATGAAGATTACTGACCTCCGGGGCATCAGCACCAAGGGTTAGTCAGGAGTGAGCCTGTCCTCTCTCTTCCTAGATGTGCTGAACAGGTGGAGACAAGAACAGAGTGGGTGAGAACCAGGAAGCCTACACTGGAATCTAGCTCTGTCACATGCTAGTGGGGAGACTTTGGGCAAATTCCTTTACTATTTGTGCCTTGTTCTCCTGCTTATACTTAACCTCATAAGTTATTATGAGGACTAAACAAATTAACACACAATGGGTTTAGAACTGCACTGAATTAAAAATTCAGTTGCAGTACCCATATTTCAAGTGTTCAGTACCAATATGTGGCTATGCTTACTGTATTTGACAGAGCATATATTTCCATCATCACAGAAAATTTTACTGGGCAGTTTGTTTAGAAGGATGCCTAGAAGATAGTTAAGTGTTTGATAAGTAGATACAAGTGTTATTAAGAATGGGCATAGGAATAATTGGCAAGCTCTGGATATTAGAGGGTAGAGTGCCTGGGGAGTGGGGCTGGAAGTTGGGCACAGTGTGATCTTTGAGAAGACGGCCTGAAAGAATGGAACGAATGGGCAGTAGCTTGGCAGAGAAAACATGTAGAGGCTCCAGGCAAAGGAGTGGTCCCCAGGAACCCTAAATTAGGGATAGGGTGAGCTAGGACAGAGAGGTGGCAGGCTTGTACTGGGATCCCCCAGAGGGGAGTCATAGGGCAGTTGAGAAAGGTCAAGGAGGCGGCCTCAAGGCATGTGCCTCTGCCCCCCTGAAACTCTGCTTCTTCATTGCAGGAGCAGAAAGGGCCATTACCCTGAAGATGGAGATTCCAGGCCCAATGCCTCCCCTGATCCGAGAGATGCTGGAGAACCCTGAAATGTTTGAGGACGACTCCTCGCAGACTGGTCCCCATCTTAAGGCCTCTAGCGAGGATGAGGTTCCTGGAGGTCAGGGGAAAGGGGCCCACAGCCCCCAACCTGACCAGGGCCCCTGACTTCCCCTGCCGTGAGGGTTGGGGCTCCAGGCAGCAGACTGACCATCTCCCAGACACTGCCAGTGACTCGGGGAGAACCTGCTCTGCTCTCTCCCCACCCCTTCCAATGAACTCCTTATTTTTGCCAAAGTTTCCAGGGGTGCCTCTGTGTTCATCCCCTTCCTGCTCTAAGTGGCTCCCTCTCCAGCGTCGCGGGCCTACCCTGCTCCCACCTGGAAAGAGGGCAGAGGGATGAGCCTCGGTTTGGACTTTAAAATCTCAGCACTGCTCCTCAGATAGCAGGGTCTCATTCCACAGCCCCTTTCTCTGCCAGGTGCTTAGGCCTCTGGGAGCAAATAGGAACACTAGAGACCAAAAGGGAGGCATAGGGGCAGGGCTGAGCCCACCCTCTTGCCCCTGCCCTTGATGCCTAATGCTGCGTAATGCACCTGGTGGGTGCAAGCTGCCCTCTGTGCCCCATCCTCATACCAGGTCAGGGTGGGGCAGGCTGGGCCCTGCATTTCTGTGGGAAGCCAGAGGGTGAAAGGGACAGATGCAGGTCCATTCTGCACCTCTTTGCTTGGGCTCAGAGTTTACCTTGTGCCCTCGGTTATAAGCCCCTCCCCAGCCCTGTCATGTGCCTTGGGCTTCCCCTGCCCCCCATCTCAGCCATCGGGGTAGGGACTCCTACACTACAGAGGGGCCAAGGGACCCCTCTCCCCCTAGTGCCTTCTCCCCCACCCCGACCCCAAGAGCAGCTTGGCCTAGGGAGAGGGGGTGGATGCTGCTTAGCTGATCCTGCCCTGACCCAGAGGAAGCCTCTATTTATTTATTAGCTTTTGTTTACACCCTGGAATTGACCCCTTCCTCTAGGGGTCTTGGGAGGGGGAGCCCAGGGCCCCTGTAACCCCTCCCTTCTTCCAATCCCCAGTTTGTATTTAGCTGCCAAATAAGATTCCCACTGGCTCCCCTTTTTCTCTGGGGGGTCAGGGTGCTGTCCCCTCCCCTCTGTTTACATCTACCCTCCACCCGCTGTATCGCATATTGCTGAGTTTTCTATTTTTGCAAAATAAAGTGATGGAAACTCATAGGATGTGGCTCCCTGGGGGAGATGGTGGTGGGGGAGAGGACCAGCTGACTTAGAGAGGGCCTGGGTGAAGAGGGGGAGCTCCTAATCTACTCGATTTTGCAGCTTTCTTAGTGGGACCAAGGAAATAGGATGTAATGTGCCTGGATGGAAGGGTGGTAGGGTGGGAGGAAAGGGAGCTCATAGGGCCCACCCCGAGTGTCTGGGCCACCTAGAGGTACCAGTGTGGGTTCTTATATTGGATCCTATAGATCTCTGGGAAGGCAGAAATGAGCCTCAGAGGTCTTTAAACCATCCCTACCCCCAGTTAAGTATATGTATGTCTCTGCTTGTCTCTGGGAAGTTCACTGATGCTTCATTTGGTTCTCATGAGGGTCTCTGGCCCCAGAAGAAAAGACCCATAGCCTGAATCTAGATTACAGTGTTTCTATTTTATTCCAACCCCTCACTCTATGAGCTCTCCCACTCTTTATGACCTCACTTTTATGAGTCACTTCCTCTGTCCCTTCTGACCCCATTCTTCACTCCATGACGTCCACTCAGCCTCCATGACTCTACTGTTACCTTCTGTCCGAATCTCTCCTTGCCCCTACTTGCCCCACTGCCTTTGGCCTCTACCACTGTGCCCCTGAACTTATCTTCCCCTTGTCCTCTGTGACATCCCCTCAATATCACATCCTGTGGTCCACTTTCTTCCCTGGGCCAGTGCCTTCCCTACCTTGAGCCTGGCTTTCTTCATTGATGACCTGTGCATATGGGAGTGAGAGGTTGAGGATATAAGAATAGGGAAGAGAAGAGTGGGGAAAAGCAGAAGAAGAAAGCGAAAGAAGCTCTAGAGGAAACCACAGGGCCTATGGGGTAGGAGGGGTCATTGCCATGGTAACCTGCGGTTGTGGGGGAAGGGTAAAAAGTCCTATAGCTTGAGGCCAGCTGAAGCCCACCCAGAGAAGGAGCCCCTTCTCCCTAGTGGCTCCTTACAGGAGCTACACTCCTACAATCTACCTTCCATTTACTGAGCATCTGCTACAAGATGGGCACTTTGTTAGGTGCTGTGGCTTCACTCAGTCCTTCCTGCAAGGAGTGCCACTTCTGGTAGAGGCGAGAGACCTGTGAACATAGACCTTGGGTCCAGTTCCTTCTCAAAGTTCCCTGTGATCAAGTGTGAGCCAGGGGTGAATGTTTTCCACAACCCTGTTTCCTAACAGGCTTCATCCTTGCCTAGGCTCCAGCTGCCATTCTGTACTCTCTGCTTCTCCCAGGTGGCCTCCTCCAGCCTTTTCTCAGGATCCACTACTGTCTTGGCTCTTTGGCCTCAGTCTCATTCTCTGAGCCTGGCCCTGTGCCTCTCTATCCAGCTTCTCAGCTATCTGGACCTTGAACTTTTCAAAGCCTCTACTTTTCACCTCCATTATATCTCATCCATCGATTCTCTCTTCAAGCCCTTAGTATGTACCATGTTCTCTTCTAAGCAATAGATATGAATTATCTTGTTTAATTCTCACAACAATCCTATGAGCTCTGCTTGACAGATGAGAAAACAGCCATAGAGAGGGGAAGTAATTTACTTAAAGTCCCATTATTAGTAAGTGATAGCACCAGGATTTGAACTTGGGCAGTTAAGCACCCACTATAATACAGTGGGCACTGGGTTTTCAAAATAAACAATGGTCACTACCCCTCTCTACACTACTTACTACCTCCATATTTCTTCTTATCATGTTCCTGTATGAGGAAGTAGAGATCATCAACTGGGAGGCAGATAGACCTGGACTTAAATCCTAGACCAGTCAGTTGCTAGCTATGTGACCTTAGGCAAAGATTTTTACTTTTTACCTTTAAGTCTCAACATCTGTAAAACCAGGAGACTGGGGAGATATTAACACCTATGTCATGAGGTTCTTGTGAGGATTAATTATAACATCATGATATATTCAGCACCTGTTAGGTGTTTGACAGATGAGCTTCCTTGCTTTCTTCTTCCAGATCCCTGTATTAACTCCCTTGGCCCAGTTCCACCCTTGTTTGCTCCACTTTCTAGATCAGTCACCCCCTCCAAGTTTCCCCCACCCTGGGCGTGTCACTTCCTCCTCTGTAGCCTCTCAGATCAGTACACAAAGGCTGCTGCTGCGGATGGAGGAAAGGTTGCTCTGCTTGCACCTGTGAGTATCTGGGCACAGTCCTGCCTCTCCTTACTAGTTCAGGCCCCACTTGATCTCAATCTCTTGAGAAGAGGGTTCTGATGACCCCGGTTCAGTTGAAACTTGAAAAAGGCTCTGAACTCCTTTCTGCATTTCCAAGATCCCGTCTTGTTCCCTCTTCCAGTTTCACAAGCCCTCCTTCCTCCTACCTATCTCTCTTGCATTGATTTCCCAAGAATGGGGATGGAGGGAGGAAAAGGAGGTGTGGGAATGTATGAGTGCTATTATCTGAGTGCCTGCCATGTCCTAAGGATTGTGTCAAGGTAGGGTTTTCCCAGTATTACTCCCAGCTGCCATCCCTGTTGCTTAATGCCTACTGCTCAGCTCAGACCTCTTCCAGATCGGTACCTTGGCCACAGATCCCACACTCCTGGGAGAACTGTGGCCCAGTAACTCAGTTCTGTTTCCTCCTGGTGACTCCGAGTGGGAAGTAGAGGGTTCTGCTTGACTTGGGAAGATCTGAATGGGAAGAAGCTGTTTCTCAGCTGCCAAGGGAACAGTAGAGTGTGTAACTGGTCAGAATTAAGTCCAAGCGAATGGGACCACCACAAAAGGAGGAAAGGGAAGACTTAAGAAGTCCCCCAAGGAAAGAAAAAGGGGATTAGGTAGAGCCCATTGGGATTAGTGGGGAGAGGGTACAACTTTTGATGATGATGGTGCTTGGGCTGGAGGTGAGGAAAGCAGCAAACCAACCATAGGTCCTGCCTTGCCTTAGCCCTTGTTCTGCCTCTAATGCACTGTGTGACCTTGGCAAGTCACTTACCACCTGGGATCCAGATTTCCATTTGTAAAAAGATTCTACCATTCTATCGTTAAGGTCAGGGAGAGAAAAAAAGCAAAACGAAGAACTGTGAAGAAGTGGAAAAGAGAAAAACAGTAGAGATAAAACCAAATTTTTGAATAGGATGAAGAGAAGAACAAGACAGATTAAGAGAAGCAAGTGGCAGGTCACATAACCCCAAGAAAGGGAGAACAAGGGAGGGGGAGAAGAATTGGGAGAAGGGGATTGAGGTGGGCCATCCTGGGGGTCCCAGAGTCCCCTTTAGGGGAGATGAGTTGGGCTTGAGGTCTCTGGGTTTGTCTTGTCTTGGGAACCAGTGTGGTATGGGGGCCCCACCTGTGAGAGATGAGTCAAAAGTGGGCTTCGTGCAGCAGCATCTGCAGACTCCCTGACCACAGGCGTGCAGAGCAAGCAGGGCTGAGGTTACACTGAAGCTGAGCCCTGAGCTGGCCTCTCACAGGAGAGTGAAGCTTCTGACATATATACGATATACATATACATATACATATACATATACATACACGTACACACATACATATATATATATATATATATATATATATATATATATATATATATATATACACACGTATATATATATATATATTTGTTTTACTCCTGAGGTCACAGGTAGTGGGGGGCAGGACAGGAGCTGCCAACGACTTGGCATCCCCACCCCTTTCTACGCTCCATGCAGATCATCTGGATTTGAGCCTAGGCTGAGGAAGAGGCAGATGCTAAAACAAGGAGTTAGCAGGTCTTTTTCATACACTGCTGATGGAGATGTAAACTGGCACAGTCTCTAAGGAGGTTATGTTGGCAATACTTGCCAATATTACAAATGATACCTATTTACTGACTCTACAAATCCTCTTCTAGGGATTTATCCTATAGATTCACTTGCATATATGTGAAATAAGTATGTGAATTTTCACTGCAGCATTATTTATGATCATGAACAATTAGAAACAATTTAAATCCCCATCATAAGAGACCATGATATGATATATCAATGCAATGGAAAACTATGTGGCTGTAAAAATGAACAAGAAAATTCTTTATTTTCTTGGGTAGGAGAATCTCCAAGAAAGTACTTAAAAGATGCAAAACTTCGTATATTCTATTATTTGTAGAATTCTACCTTTTGATTCTACTATTTAAAGGTGTATATATGTTTACATTAATTTGTAAATGCACAAAACAATCTCTAGGAAGACTATAACAAAAGATAATAATAAATGATTATTCTGAGTGGGTGTGGAAACTAGAGTGGATGGGAGGGATACAATGGGAGATTTCTCACTATCTGATTTAACTTTTTCATTTTTTTTATTGTGGTAAAATATACATAAAATTTATCATTTTAACCATTTTAAGTGTTCAATTCAGTGGCATTAAGTACATCCACAATGCTATGCAACAATAAACACTATCTATTTCCAGAACCTTTTCTTCACCCCAAAAGGAAACTGTCCGTTAAACAGTCACTCCCCATCCTGCACTCCTCCCCAACCCCTCGCAACCACTAATCTACTTTCTATCTCTATGAATTTGTCTCGTTGGGCTCTGTCGTATAAATGGAACCATATAGTATGTGGTCTTTTGTGACTGGTTTCATTTACTCAACATAATGTTTTCAAGGTCTGTAGATGTTGTAACACGTATCAGTACTTCCTTTTTATGGCCAAATATTATTTCATTGAATGGATATACCACATTTTATTTATCAGCTGATGGACACTGGGTTGTTTCTACCTTTTAGCTATTATGAGTAGTATTGCTATGAACATTCTTGTACAAGTTTTTATTTGAACACCTGATTTCAATGCTTTTAGGAATATACCTAGGAGTCAAATTGTTGGGTCATAGGGTAATTCTATGTTTTAACTTACTGAAGAATCACCAAACTGTTTTCCACAGTGGTTGTACCATTTTACGTTCCCGCCAGCAATGATGAAAGTTCCATTTACTCCATCCTCATCCTCATCCTCATCACCACTTATTTTTATTTTTTTTAAATTAGAGCCATACTAGGGGTATGAAGTAGCATCTGTGGTTTTAATTTGCATTTCCTTAATGACTAATGGTGTTGAATATCTTTTTATGTGCTTGATGGCCGTTTGTCTATTTTCTTTAAAGAAATATCTATTTAAGTCCTTTGCCCATTTTAAAATTGGGTTGTCTTTTTGTTGTTGAGTTGTAAGAGTTCTTTATATATTCTGGATATTTATCAGATATATGATTTTCAAATATTTTTTCCTATTCTATGGTTTGTCTTTTCACTCTCTTGATATTGTCCTTTGATGCACAGTTTTAAATTTTGATGAAGTCTAATTTATCTATTTTTATTTTTGTTGCTTGTGCTTTTGATGTCATAGCTAAGAATCCACTGTCAAGTCCAAAACCATGAAAATTTACCCCTATATTTTTTCTAGGAGTTTATAGCTTAAGTACTCATATTTAGGCCTTTGATCCATTTTCAGTTAATTTCTGTGTATATTGTGAGGTAAGACTCTAACTTCATTCTTTTACATATCGATATCCAGTCATCCCAGCACCATTGTTGGACTGTTCTTTCCTTATTGAATGGGTTGGCACCTTTTTCAAAAATCAATTGGCCATATATGATGAATTTATTTCTGGACTGTCAATTATATTCCACAGATCTAAATGCCTGTTCTTATGCCAGCACCACACTGTCTTGATGACTGTGGCTTTGACGTAAAATTGGGAAGGTGGCAAGTGTGAGTCCTCCTACTTGGTTCTTTTTCAAGATTGTTTTGTATTCACAAATTTCCATGTGAATTTTAGGATCAGCTTTTCCATTTCTGTAAAAGAGATCACTGGGATTTAAATTTTTGATTTTTGAAACATGGTAATGGATTGCCTATTCAGAATTTAATGTTTTTTAAAAAATAAGAAATTTGCCTAGTCTTCCCTGGAAGTCAACCCAGGAATTACTCTGCCTTTTGGTTCTTTCTCTATTCTGGATTCCCTTTGTGCAAACTAGAGAATGGAGAGAATTTTACCATACACAGCCTTCCTTCCTCAGTTTTCCCAGATCTTTACAAAGTTCTTATGGCTTGATCTTTAGTCCTCTTGTTACTATGTCAGTCAAGTATAACTAACCTTCTCTGCCTCTTTCACATATTCCCTTATCTGTTCCAGCTTTCTTCTCATTCCTACTCCCTTTTTCGCCTTATTTAGAGCCTATGATCTTCTTCCCTCATATGGAATCCAAGATTATAAAAGCTACAAGAGCTCAGATTATTCATTGCTCTTACTTTACAGATGTGGAAACTAAGGTCCAGAGAGAAAGTCTGACTTACCATACAGCTAGTGAGTGACTGAGGCAGGACCAGAACCTGGTCTGTTTCCTGTTTGGTTCTATTTCCACTATGGCTTGGAATCTTGGTGGACAGACGTCAGTGTAGACCTCAATGCCTCCAGGTCCAGTGCCCAGAACCTTAGTTAGGCCGTTCTGCCCACTCTGGCCTCCTGAAGTCTGCACACAGGAGGGACAGGTCTTCTCTAAAGCCCCTACCATGGCCTGGTACTGGCCCCTTCCTGCTATTTTGAAGAAACTGCTGAATCCACAGGGGGAAGTGAGACTATGAGGGGAGATAAGAGTTGGGGTAGTTTTGAGAGGGACAACCACAGGCTAAGTTTAGAGGACTGAGAGCTTGGGGAGTCCTCCCCGATGACCCATATGTCCCCCTTTATATCCTATTACAGACCATGGTGGCTTTGTCAATGGTCCTTGTTTTCCTGCTGGTCCTGAGCAGAAGTGAGAGTGAGTTGGACACCAAGATCTCATCCCCAGGGGAGGCCACAGAATGGGGGGATCCTGATCTGTCCCTGCCGGGGTCCTGCCAGCCAGCCCCCTCCTGCCAGAAGTGCATCCTCTCACATCCAAGCTGTGCATGGTGCAAGCAACTGGTAAAGAGGAGGCTTTTGAGCCATGTGTAGGTGTATATGCAAACTGGTGTGTGGTCAGCCATGTGTAGATGTGTGTGTGACTGTGTGGGCACATGTGTGGTGTACTCTACAGTCCTGTGTGACTGAATTTGTACATGATTCCTATGTGTGATTGTGTGTGCATAAACATGCACACACGTTTCTTGTGCATGTACATTTATATCTGTATCTGTGTACTTGTGTATATATGGATAAGACTTGTGACTATGAATTTGGAGGAAGTATGTTATTGGTGGAACTCATGCTTCTGTATAAGTAGAAGGACCTATTAGGCATGCGTACATGTGAGAAAGTTTGTCAGCTCGGGCTGCCATAATAAAATAACAGAGACTGGGTGGCTTAAGCAACAGGAATTTATTTCTCATGGCTCTGGAGGCTGGGAAGTCCAGGGCCAAGGTGTGAGTAGATTCAGTTTCTGGTGAGAGCTCTTTTGCTGGCTTGAATATGGGCTGCAGATAAGCTCTCTGGTGTCCTTTCTTATTAGGGCACTAATCCTATCATGAGGGTTCTACCCTGATTAACTCATCTAACCCTAATTTCTTCCCAGGGGTCCTATTTCTAAATACCATCACTTTGGGGGTTAACCTATAGCAGAAGTGTGTGACTGGTTTTCTGAATCCGTGTTGGGGGCTGGCAGGAGTATGTGGCTGTCTGTGAATGGGATGGTAGAGGGGAAAAAGTTAGAACCCTGTGGGTGAAAGGCTTGAGCTACTCAATGGCCAAGAAAGATGCTGGCGACCGGGTATCTCCCTAGCTGGTCAAACAAGGCTATTCTTTGTTTATGCCTTAAAGAGACAGGGCTCATAGAGTGGCAGAGCATGAGGGGTGCCTGAGCTGGGGGTGGGGGCAGAACTCTCTCACAGGAAGATGGAGACTTAGATAAGAGATGAAGGCAAACTCACTAGGAGGCAGAGCATGCCCAGGGGAAAGGTACATAGTAAATCTGGGAGGACTGGAAGGGAAGACAGTCTGCAGGAGGCAGAGAGCAGAGGTACCAGGTGGAGTTCTTGGGACACTCAGGTACATGTTTGCTTCCTCCAATCCTCAGACTAGAGGCTGGCACCCGGGCCCACTGAGAAGCCGCTCTAACCATTTCCTTCCTTTGTGGTTTCCCAGCCAGTCCCAGGGGTGGGTAACAGACATATTGGGGGAAAGGAGTCTCCTCTTTTGTCTCTACCCTTTCCTTTCCCAGAAACTGCAGGTCTTAACCTGATCCTCTTCCCATTTTGGCTTTAGCATGCAGGGGAGGTTGGACTAGGAGGCCAGGCTCCTCCTTTTTTTGTGGTAGTGAGGTCCCTGAGAGTCTCAACAGGAAGTCTGTGGCCCTAGGGGGAGGGGAAGGGTAAGTCGCTGGGGAAAAAGGGGAGTAGAAATAAGGTAGGAGAAATGGGGTCCTATAGGAGATGGGCTCTAACAAGGAAGAAAGGGTTGGGATTCAAGGATAGCTGTGGAAGGAAGAGCACGGGAGGGAATTAGAGGGGCTCAGGGAATTGACTGAGAGGGGAGAGGTTAGAAGTGGCTGGGAGCAGGGCTGGGGGTCTGCAGAGTACTAGGGTCCAGACGCACCTTCCCTTGTGGCTGCAGAACTTCACAGCGTCGGGGGAGGCAGAGGCACGGCGCTGCGCCCGGAGAGAGGAGTTGCTGGCTCGGGGCTGCCCCGTGGGGGAAATGGAGGAGCCCCGAGGCTGGCAGGAGGTGCTTCAGGATGAGCCGCTCAGCCAGGGTGCCCGTGGTGAAGGGGCCACCCAGCTGGCGCCACAACGGGTGCGGGTCACGCTGCGGCCGGGTGAGTGAGGGGTGGCAGTAGGGCTGGGTCAGAGGTCTGGGCAGGGATCCTTAAGCACCCTGTTGACACTCCTGCTGCCCTGTCCCCAATCCCCAGGAGAACCCCAGCAGCTCCGGGTCCGCTTCCTTCGCGCTGAGGGATATCCTGTGGACCTGTACTACCTTATGGACCTGAGCTATTCCATGAAGGATGACCTGGAGTTCGTGCGCCAACTTGGTCACGCCCTGCTGGTGCGACTGCAGGAGGTCACACATTCTGTGCGCATTGGTGAGCATGGTGCCGCCCCACCTCGCCACCTGCCAGCCCTCTGCCTCTAATTTCAACTGCTACCTTAGCCTCTGCCAACGTCCTGAACACACATGGGCCCCACCTGCTCTCTCCCAATTTTTAACAGGCCACAGGTTGCTGACATCTCTCCCCAGAGATAGCCATCTTTTAGGTCAGAGCTGGAAGGGATTTAAGAGACTGTCCAGTGGGACCACTCATTTTACAGTGAGGGGTAACTGAGGCCCAGTCTGGAGAGACTATGTTCAGACAGCTCCTAGGGGTCAGACAGTGCTCTGTACCTACCCACCCAGATACTGCCCTGATGCCTTTCAGGCCTGACTCTTGGACAAAGTCTAAATGCCATTGTCCCTGGCTGTACATTCTGCTCTTATCACTTCTCCATTCGCCATCCCCTCCTTTGCCTCATACTGATACTAAATCCTACACTCTGCCTTCTTTCTCAGTCTTCAGGAAACCCCTGCCTGATTCCCATGTGTCCTTTTAATTTCTTCCATTCTCCACTTTCCTGAGCCAGTGGTCTCAGCCCTTTGCCCCTATCAGGTACTGGGTGCATTCTCGGAGCACCTGGCTCCCATTACCTCCTCTAGGACCACCTCCCACCTCCCACGGACTCCTCCTTTCTTAGTGCTCAGCAGTGGCTCCTCCATCCTGCTGCTGTCCTGTGACTTCTGGCAGTTTTCACTTCTTCCCTCTTCCAGGCTTTGGCTCCTTTGTGGACAAAACGGTGCTGCCCTTTGTGAGCACAGTGCCCTCCAAACTTCGCCACCCCTGCCCCACCCGGATGGAGCGCTGCCAGCCACCCTTCAGCTTTCACCATGTGCTGTCCCTGACTGGGGATGCTAAGGCCTTTGAGCGGGAGGTGGGGCGCCAGAGTGTGTCTGGCAACCTGGACTCACCTGAGGGTGGCTTTGATGCCATTCTGCAGGCTGCACTCTGCCAGGTGAGGAGGTGGGGCGGTGATCTGAAGGGCTGTTTGGGGCCAAGACTGCCACCTATGGTTGTGCAGTGCACAATTCTAGGGGATGTCATTCATATCTCAGTCACTGTAGTTTGCATATTTATTTTGACAATTTCCTAGTAGATTGGAGTTAAATAGCTTGAGGAAGAGGCATGTTTTTCTAATTCACAAGAAGGCCCCCACTAGCAGCAACCCTGCTTTGGGGGCTGGGGAGAAACAGGAGCTGGAGGCAGGGGGCTAGACAAAATGACTCAGAACGAGGTTGGCCAAATCCCTGGCTCACATCACTGGCTGGGGTGTCTCAAGGGCCATGCCTAGTTGCACAACCTATCCCCCACCCTACCCTAGGAACAGATTGGTTGGAGAAATGTGTCCCGGCTGCTGGTGTTCACTTCAGATGACACGTTCCACACAGCTGGGGATGGGAAGTTGGGTGGCATTTTCATGCCCAGTGATGGGCACTGCCACTTGGACAGCAATGGCCTCTACAGTCGCAGTCCAGAGTTTGTGAGTCCCTACCCTCCCCCAGACCCTCCCCACCTGACTCCCCCCACCCCCTGGCCTCATTCTCCTTACTGATAACCACCCTGCCATCTTCCCCAGCAGTTCCTCCTCTCTACATCCCCCCACAGCTCAAACAGAAACCAGTATTACCCCACTCCCTAGACCCTTTGTCCTTGCCAAGTCTCCAGGGTTCCTGTAGTTGGTGGAATCTTGGTTGCTGAATTTCCCTGGGCTGAGGGACACCTTGTACGTTGTGGAGGACTTGTGGTGCTCACCTTGTGCCCACTCCCTGCCCCAGGACTACCCCTCTGTGGGTCAGGTAGCCCAGGCTCTCTCTGCAGCAAACATCCAGCCCATCTTTGCTGTCACTAGTGCCACACTGCCTGTCTACCAGGTAAGAGCTGTCTGAATGCCAGACCCTCCCATCCTAAGCCTTCCTTAAGTCCCTCAAAGACCTATTCTCCTCCCCCCATACACCCTCCTTCCAGACCCCCAGAATCCCATTTCCCTAGAGCTGTGACCTACCATTTCCTGAAACCCCTCATAACTCAGGAGCTGAGTAAGCTGATTCCTAAGTCTGCAGTGGGGGAGCTGAGTGAGAATTCCAGCAATGTGGTGCAGCTCATCATGGACGCTTATAACGTGAGGGGCGAGTCGGGAGAAAATGACGAGGGTGGGCACTGTGGGAAGGGGGCTCTTAGGAGGGGTGGCAGAACTAAGAGGGAATAATTGCTTTTTGGGTGACATACCACAGCTCCTACCTGCAGTTTGCATATGGCTGTCAAAATAGTTCATTCACCCAATCTTACATTCATCAATCTTAAATGTCTGATTTGTGCAAAGCACAGAGCCCTGTTCTGGTGAAGAAGGAAAGTTAATATTCACTGAGCTTTTATTACATGCTAAGCACTGTCCTAAGTGCACATACTGTTTTGCTATCTCATTTAATCCTACTAAAACCCCTGCTTGGTAACTATTACCATCCCTATTTTATAGATGGGGATACAGACACAAGGAGGCAAAGTGACTTGCCCAAGGTCACTCAGATAACAGATGGAAGGGCCGAGATTTGTCTTCTAGTCAGTCTGTTCATAAAGAATTTAACATCTGGAGCCTGCTTTCATTAAGCTTATAAACAATTTAGATATTCTTCACAGAGACCATAAATATTCTTGTTTCTTGAGTTTAGGTCTTACCTCTGCAACTAGACTTACTGATGACAAGAACCATGTCCTAAAGCCATGGTGAGAAAATTTGAGACAGCATCAAATTTCCCAGGACAAAGTCTGGGAGAATTGCCCTTTGGACCTTATATGCGCACAGCTTAAATGTCCTGATTTGAGGTTTGAAAGCACAGGTACTGCACATTTACAGTGCCTAGCCAGTCGCTGACCCCCAGCAGTTCCTTGTTGCAACTGCACAGAAATGCTGTTAAAGTCCTCTGGGTCCTCATGTATATCCCTCAGGATTCTCACAGGTCTTAGCTCCAGAAATTCCTCCTGACTAAGCAAAATGGAAGGAGCCCCAAGGTGGGCTGAGGGCAGGGTTCTGGCAGAATTTGGAATGGCTGGAGAGGGCATGATGTGGGGCTGGAGTCTATCTTCACGTTGTTACTCTCTTTCTACAGAGCCTGTCATCCACTGTGACTCTCGAACACTCTCCACTCCCTCCTGGTGTCCACATCTCTTACGAATCTCACTGTGGGGGTCCTGAGAAGAGGGATGGTGGGGCTGGGGACCGAGGCCAGTGCAACAATGTCCGAATCAACCAGATGGTGAGAACCAGCCAAGATAGGCAGAAGGAAGGAAGTGGGGGTGGGAGTGGGAAATTGAAGCAGGCAGGAAAAGATGGGGGGCATGCAGAGAGAACAATGCAAAAGCATGGGGTAGTCCTTCAACCATCCTTTCTGAAGGGATTTAATGAGCAGCTTCCTCAAGTGTGTTGCTAGGAGGTAGGTGTTAGCATGACCCTGTCCTTTAATTTACTGAGGAGTAGAGTTCTGGATGATCAGTGGGTTTAGGGTATGTTGGGTGTGTGTGTGTACATGTGTGTGCATACACATGCATACATGGGCGCGCCTATAATCTTAGTTTGATTTCTGCCCATCTTGTCCTCAGGTGAATTTTTTGGTTACTCTCCAAGCTACCCACTGCCTCCAAGAGCCCCATCTTCTGAGGTTACGAGCCCTTGGCTTCTCAGAGGAGCTGACTGTGGAGTTGCACACACTGTGTGATTGTAATTGTAGTGACACTCAGCTCCAGGCTCCCCATTGCAGTGATGGCCAGGGACAACTACAATGCGGGGTGTGCAGGTGAGGGCCGCCTACTTTCCTTCACCCATGCAGCTCTCTACATATGACCAGCCCCTGCATTCCTCTTCCTCTGCCTTCCATCCTAGACACCCCTAGACTGCACCCTGATTTTCATCACTTGAAGCTTCTTAGATGTGCTGAGATGCCCCCTTGACCAGGACTCCCTCTGCTCTTCTACTCCTTTGTGCATTGCTGTACTTCGTATCCCTTCAACCACCCTTCTATCTCTAGCTCTTGGGAGATCTTGGGTTTAGAGTATAGTGTGAAAGACAAGTCAAAGAATGGTCAAATTCTCTGCCCCACATTTCCCTCCCCGCCTTCCCCTCCCAGTTGTGCCCCTGGCCGCCTGGGTCGATTCTGTGAGTGCTCTGAGGCTGAGCTCTCCTCCTTGGATCTGGAATCTGGGTGCCGAGCCCCCAATGGGACAGGGCCCCTGTGCAGTGGGAAAGGACAGTGCCAGTGTGGACGCTGCAGCTGCAGTGGACAGAGCTCCGGGCACCTGTGCGAGTGTGATGATGCCAGCTGTGAGCGACATGAGGGCATCCTCTGTGGAGGTACCTGGAGACTTTGGGGAGAAGGGTGGGGTCAGAGTGGTTCTCCCAAGGGTATTTAGGCTCTTAGACCTTCAAGGCACTAAGGATGAGTAACAAAGACTCTGGTATAGGAGTTGGAGCATGTGTCTGGCATACTTGAGAGGGAACAGGATGCACATGAATGTATCAACTCTAGGCAGCCTACGATGTCAATCATATGTGGCTCTGTCCCAGGCTTTGGACGCTGCCAATGTGGAGTGTGTCACTGTCATGCCAACCGCACGGGCAGAGCGTGCGAATGCAGTGGGGACATGGATGGCTGTGTCAGTCCCAAGGGAGGGCTCTGCAATGGGCATGGACACTGCAAATGCAACCGCTGCCAGTGCTTGGATGGCTACTACGGTGCCCTATGTGATCAGTGCCCAGGCTGCAAGACACCATGTGAGAGACACAGGTGAGGCCTCATGTCTTACATTTTGGGAGTAGGGGCATAGCAGGGCTTGCTGGACCCTTGCCACCTGCCTGCTTTTTCCTGAATATGGTGTGGGTGACAACTGTCCAGCTGGTAAACTTATTGGCATCCACTGGACAGGGACTGTGCAGAGTGTGGGGCCTTTGAAACTGGTCCCCTGGCCACCAACTGCAGCATGGCTTGTGCTCATGCCAATGTGACTCTGGCTCTGGCCTCTATCCTGGATGATGGCTGGTGCAAAGAGAGGACCCTGGACAACCAGCTGCTGTTCTTCCTGGTAGAGGATGAAACTGGAGGCAGGGTCGTGCTGAGAGTGAGACACCGAGAGAGTAAGTGGGCAGGGATGCTGTGGACATGTCAAATGGAGTCCTGGAAGTTTGATGGGTAGGGATTCAACTTGGGGAGGAAAGGTAAAGATAATGGGAAACCTGGCTAGGGGTTGAAGCAGAGCTGTGAATCCAGGCACAAGTGTAGGGGATGGACCAAGTGGACAAGGCTAAGGCCCTGGGCACTAAGGATAACCCTGGACCCTGCTGGGTTCCATTTGTTTTCAATAGTAGGCAGGGCTGGGGAGGCTGGATGGGGCTGGATACACACACACTGTGGACAACTGTTCATCAATTCCCTATGCTCCGGAACCCAGAAGTGTGTGTTGTTTCTCACCCACAGAGGAAGCAGACCACACCCAGGCCATTGTGCTAGGTTGTGTGGGGGGCATTGTGGCAGTGGGACTGGGGCTGGTCCTGGCTTACCGGCTCTCAGTAGAAATCTATGACCGTCGAGAATACAGTCGCTTTGAGAAGGAACGGCAGCAGCTCAACTGGAAGCAGGTAAGGAGACTGCCCACTGAGTGGGGCTTACTTGCTTTCCTTGGTTAGGTCCTTTGTTGCTTTCTCATTCTACCCTCATCTCTGATAACTACCATGAAGCCCCTTCTCACTCTCCCAGGTCTGTGCCTCCTCTGTTCCACTCCTCTGCTAACTTCCATCAGCTCCTGGGGTCTGGCTCAAGTTCTAGGTTGGCTTTTAGGTCCAGTCCAGAAGTCTTGGGACTTTCCCTCTCATTTCCAACCTCTTTCCCCAGGACAGCAATCCTCTCTACAAAAGTGCCATCACGACCACTGTCAATCCCCGCTTTCAAGAGACAGAGAGTCCCCTTCTTTGAAGGGGGTAAGGATATGTACCCTAGGGCTCTTCTCACTGGGGGGATGATGGGAAATGTGGGGGGACGGTCTGTCAAGTAGTGGCTGGGTAGGAGACTAATTCAGTGTTGGAGTGGTCACTACCTACTTCATTCTCAGTGACACCCAAGAGGATTGCCTCCTGTTTCAACTTTGCTTTCCTACCTCACAAGGAGTGGGGTTTACTCCATCCATGTATACAATAAAGAGTCTAACTTTCTATTGAAGCTGTCATTTGCTTTATCCCAAGGTCACAACAGGCTGTGAAGCTGGGAGCCCCTCTTGCCACCTGAGGGCAGGGGAAGATTCTCAAACTTAAATGTGTAGGAGAGCCAGTGTTTGCCAGGGAAGCAGCTGGTTCGGATAGGCTGTTGGATTCCCAGAGTAATGTTGATGGAGGACAAACCACACTTTGAGATATACTCCATGTACTAGTATCTAATCTTATTCTGTCTTGCTGTGCAGGTTATTTTCTCTTATTCATAACCGATACCCTGTTTGTACTTCTACTTGCTGCTCGTCTATGGTGAAGGGGAATTTTGAAGTTGGCAGTTTATAGGGTACTGGAAGTTGTAGGGTGGTTCTATTTGGGGAAAAAAAGAAAGACCACTTTGGCCTCAAAGGATAGCCTTCTCAGAGGATATTCTCCTCAAAGAGATAATATGTAGAAAAGCCCCATTTTCTTTTTATTTAAGTAGCCTAAGTATAACACGAAGGAACATACACTGCACTTTAATGGTAAAAAGATACAAGTTTATAACATCTTATAAAAACTACCATTTAAAAGTGATCTTGTTCATCTGTTATTCCCCTCCCCCAATAGCAAAATAAGTATATTAAAAAAAAAAAAAAAGGTGTAGAGGAAAGGTAGGTGGGATCGTTAAGATAAAAGTCCCAGGGGTACAGTAGAGGCAAAGAGCATCTGGGGACAGGGTTAAAATTGTGGCGGGACCCAGTGCCTCATTTAACCCTTCAACATAAGCCATGGGCACAATCAGTAGCTAAATGATGACAAGAGGCTGTTGGGGGTGGACGGAAAAGACTTGGGGTACTGGGAAGGGCAGGGCTGGTAGGGCCTGGTATAACAGCTCACCCAGGAGCTGGCGCCACTCTTTCACAGGTCCCCAAATTCCATGTTTTGGTCTCTGAGAGCCTGCCCTACCTCCTTTTCCCTTCACACCAAACACACCTGAGGCATCTTTCCAGTGCTAGACCCCACCCCAGCAAAGGAAGGGTGGGGCATTGGGCCCAGGAGCCTTTGCAGCGATCTTAGTTTGTGTTTTCCCTGGGGTATAAGTGGGGCTCCTGGGTCCTCTGGGTGCTAAATCACTCCTTCCATCTCTTTGCTCCCCTCTCTTTACATATCCATGACCACAGAACATGAGCATCTAGACAACTGACCTAACCACCTGCTCCTGAGTTTTCCCCACACCCGATCCTTGGCAGGGGTGGTTCTGGGATGGCTCCGCACATCCACTAGGTTCCCTCTCTCACCTACCTAGGCAGGAAGCCAAGGCTTGTTTGGGGCCAGGGCACATTCTGACCGAAACACACATTCGCACACATAGGGGCATAGATCACTCAACTGATTCTCTCCAAACAGCATCCCTTAACTATCCTCCAACCCTCAACAGATTAGTTGCAAGTCAGGCAGGGAGAATGGCTTCCCATTTTCAAAAGCCCTCTTCAGAGGGCAGAATTTTCTAAATGTACCCTCCTTCACAGAACATATTTCCAGAGGTGAACAAAAGACAAATTCTAACCTGAGCAGAGCCTCTTGCAGGAAGGGGGCTGGCTCACATGCAGAAAGATGCCCTGCTTATAGGGACTATAGGACAGATCCAAACACTGAGGTCTAGGTTCTACACCACAACCAATGGGAGTGCCAGCCTAAAGCTAGAAGAGCAAAGGATGGCAGACACATTCCCCAGAGACCCCCCACCAAAGGATCTCAGATGCCATCAAGAAAAACCTAGAGTGTCATGCCTCTTTTCTTTTCCTGAACTCCTCGTACATTAGAAGTATGGAGGACTGCCCTCCCCACCCTATTCTCCTCCAGAAAAGGTTAGCAGGAATTTACTGCTGCTGTTTCCTACATTTTCTGGGAAATGAAATCACATTTCCTACAGGCTGCCATCTCAGATCCCCACTGACAGCTTGGTCAGGTTTACCAAGTCTCCATGATTACTCCACACCCCACAGGTCACGGCAGGCGACAGAACACAGGCCACAAACCCCAGAACCTCCATAACGATCATTTTCTTAGCAGAAAGAAAGAGGGTTTATTTTACTTTAGAAAATTCATGTTTATAAGCCCCTGGCTTGGGTTAGAAACCCTAACTATTAACCTGTTGAATCAATTTTAAAAACCCCTCCAAAACAAAGCCCTCCAGTCCCCTAAATTGAGTTCCTTAGCTCCTGCTGAAATCTCAAGCACCCTCAGGTTTGGGGGTGTGTGTATGGTGGAAGGCTGTTTTATGCTCACCCTCCCCTAAGTAGCGGGCCAGAGAAGGGTTTGGCTCAATATGCCATCTTCAAGCATACAAACATGAATACTCACAACACACGCGCGCGCACACACACACACACACACACACACACCTGATCACCTTTTTGAGGGTGGATAGGGTGGTGGTGTTGGAGCAAAGAAGAGCAAAGAATATGGTTAAAAATAAAACCTACATTAGGTTTCTTCCTCAGTCCTTTCTCTGCAGCACCTCGCTCTCCCCGCATCCCCCGCCACCGCCCAGCCAATTCTTTGTTGGGTAAGGATGGCCAGAAAGAAGGAAGCCAAAATCTTGTTCTTTGGGACCAAAGGCCAGACCCTCTCTCCTCTACCTGAATACAGTGATAGGACTTGGGCAGGGAGAACACACTGCTCAACAGTCATGGCAGGGGACACCAAATTCTTGTTTCTTGAATAGTTGTTACTCAACTTTAGGACTAGTTTTGGGTAGTTCCTAAGAGGGCACAAGGAGAGAGAACCCACTTTGATATCCATGACTCCCTGCTCAACACCTCTGTCTGGCTTAGGAGTCAATGGCAGCGAGGTAGCCACATTCTATCTCCAAGATCAACTGCCCAAAGAGAGAAGGAAAGAGCTTCATGGGCCACTCTCACTCAAGTTTCCTCCAAAAGGCACTTGAGCTGACCCCATTAGGTACCAGTGTGGCATAGGCCATTACAACACCCATCGGCACAAATCTTACTCTTCCCCATAGGAAATAAGAGGTACCTGTCCACTCTTCTTGGATCCAGCCCTCGTGTGCTCCTCCTACAGTTCTTCCTTTTGTCCCTACAGTGTATAAGGAGGCCAAAGTAAGCTTAGCTGTCATCCCTGATCCTATTCTCCTACAAACAGGAGGTGAGGTGCAGGGCTGTGGAACACTGAAGATCAATTGCAACTAAAAGCTCAATTTTGGGGGAGGGCTGGACCAAACACTGTCCCTGTGACCAGGACTCTATGCCTCCAGATTACCTGTATCCACAGTGCACCTGCTGAAATTGCTTCTGAATAAACAAAAACAGGACAAACAAATCCCTCTCCCGAATCTTTTCCATTTCAGCTGCCAACTGGAGTCCAAGGCTGTGAGCACCACACTTTAGTCTTGGTCCTGTACCATGAGTCCCCCATCTATGACCTCAGACAAGGGTTCAGGGACTCCCTTCCCTACCCAGGAATGCTGTAGGAACTTCCCCGAGATACTCATAGTCTCAGATTATTTACAGAGCTGAGGCTCTGGGGCCGCTGTCCCCTGATGCATTCTTCTGGTCTCCTGGGTCCACTCCTCCAGGAGGGGACAGTACACACGGGGTGGCGGTGGGACCATCAGACCAGAGGGGGATGCGCTCTTCGGTAGATTCTTCTGATCACTCCCACCACCCAGGGCCCTTGCGCCTATAGAGAAAACTGCCCATCGGAAGTCTTGGACTGGCACCCTTGGCACATCCGTTTGTGTCTGAGTAATCGATCTGTCCGAGAAAAACACTGAGAAGAAAGGGAGGGTTAAGTGCCTGAGTGGAGAAACTCGACTACCTCTTGGCTAGATCTGTCTTCCCCACACAGGAGGCACATGAACCATTCTACGTAGCCTCAGCACGTACACGTACACGGATGGCATGAGTGCACAGTGGTTAAGTACAAGCAAGCTCCAAGCTGAATCCTGGCTCTACCACTAAGTAGCTGTGCAACTTTGGGCGAGTTATGTAATAGTCCTGAATCTGTACATTCATCTGTAAAATGGGGCTAAAAGTACCTACTCACAGTGTGGCTGCTTCATTCATCAAATATTTATTGAGCATCTATCTCAAGGCAGGTACAGTTCGTGGGGCTGTGGACAGAGTGAAGAATCCGAGGGACAAAGTCTGCCTCATGGAACTTTCATTCTAGTGTTCTGAAGATTCAATGTAAGAGCATGGAGCAAAGCTTACGACCTAGCAAAGCATCCAGGAGATATTAGTTGTTATTTCTCATCTCTTGTTCTTGTCCTGTTTTGGTCCTGGCTCTTACATTAGCATCAGATCAGATATTGACCCTCAGCGCAGAGATTATTACTTTTCTTCCTCCAAAGTGCACCAACTCTGAAGTTCAACTGAATCCTTGCCATGCCTTTCATCTGCTGTGTCCTTGGGAAGCTTAACCTCTCTAAATCTCAATTTCCCCATATGTGAAATGAGGACAACACAGTTACCTTATGGAGTTAATGTGAGAATAAAATAATCTATGTCAAGTATGCTCTCATAGAGCCTAGCACAGAGTAAGCCCTTAAGAATGCTATTATTACTACAATCATTCTAATGACCCTGCTCCATGATCAGCTGCACCACGCCAAAGAGACTTTACCTGAGGTACTAACTCAATAATGGCCAGGAACACTAGGTGACTAGTGTTCAGGCAGGAAGTGGGGGCTGGCCCTAATTCTTGGGGAAGGAAAGGTTTGTGTATAGGATAACAGATGGCATGTGAGCTTACCTGATGACACCGTTCACACTGGTAGGGCTTTTCACCACTGTGCACACGCTTGTGACGCTCCAGGTGGTACTTCTGGATGAAGCGCATATCACATACATCACACTCAAATGGCTTCTCACCTGGTTCAGGTGTAGAGAGAAGTTAATGTCAAGAGACACATGGCAGAGACCTTGCTCCAGGTATTTTCTCAGAAATTTTAACTTTTAGCAATGTGTATAAACCTAATGAGAAAAAAACCCTAAGGCTGCTGATCTCAGTGACACTAGATCTGGAACCATGCAATCTACCTCATTCACTTATCTTTTTCCTCTATTTCTCTTACTCATTTAACCCAACAAAAAGTGTGCACACATGTGCACACACACCCCCTAAACTATAGACTATCCTCCTCCTCCTCTAAGAGCAAGAGACTTACCAGTATGAATAAGGATGTGCCTCTTGAGGTGGTAACTGCTCCTAAAGGCTCCAAAGCAGTGTTCACAAACAAAATTTTTGGGAATCTTTACTTGAAAAGAACCGTTTTGTTCCACTACCACCACCTAGGGGCAATAATTAGGCATGTTATGAGGCTATTTCTCTGCTCCCTTCTTGACCCCATTCTACTTAGAGTCTATTTACAGCTGCTGAACAAAGTAAACCCTCTGATACTGTCACCTCCCATATCCCTTAGAGTTAGAGAGACCCTCTGAGGAAGAGGTGGAGTGGGTTAAGCTATGTGCCTGGTTAAACTCAATACTCTGAATGGGACCTGAGGGGGAGTCTGCCTGTTCCTTTGCCACAGGGACATGTATCCTAACCCACCTTCCCTTACCAAGGATGTTCTGAAGAGGGCAGAGGTCAACTACCAAAGTGGTCTCTGGATGAAATGAGGGTGACATATTCACTGGCTGTAAGGGACCAAAACATCTAGGGAAAGCTCCAGGTTGAGCCATAGAGGGGAAAAAAGAGGATTACAGATTACCCCATTACTAAAATGTACCAGTTTGGGGATAACCCCATTACCTGCCTTTTTAACAGTCTTTTTTGAATGAGAGGCCTCAGCCAAGCTGTCATCATCCTTGCGGCTCCGGGTCTTATCGCTGTCTTTTCGGTGGCCCTTTGAATACAAATCAAACCTAAACTCACGCTCCATCTCAGGACAGGAGACCAAATGCTGTTTTCAGGCAACTTATGAGAGTAAACCATCTGCCCAAAGGTTTAGAAAAAGTACTCATCCATTTCCTGTTCAAGTACTCTGGTCTTAAGGGATTGTAGGTACAGAAAAAGACCTTCTTTAGCTCTCTAAAATACCCACATTCATTCATTCCCCACTTCCCTAAACAATAACTGAAGAATTAAAGCTTGGTATCTCCTGACAGAGAGCTTGGGCCACCCATCCCCCAGGTACCACAATGGGCTCAAGTGCTGTACCTGACTTGAGCACCTCAGCACATCAGGGCTACCTGCCCGCTCTCCATTCTCGGCCTGCTTGCTGGCAATCTGGCTCAGCATCATCTTCTTGCTGGCTGCAGTAGGAACCAAACTCACACCTGCTAGGCCTTCACAAGCCAGGAGACTTGCCTAAGTTGAAAGAAGATGAGGTGTCAGGTCACCTGGCAAGGCAGGGCAAAAACAGGCTGCCAACCTTTACAGAACTACCTTTTACACCTAGCTACAAACTGCTTCTCTCTAGGGGTATCCCTTCTTACTGTGAAACCCTGCCTCCTTCAAGAGTCCGCCCTAACTCATCTCACCAGAAACTGCTTGTCATCCATTATTTAGATATAGATCAAGTAAATAATTCTTATTGACACTTGTATCATTAGCACTGTGCTAGGTAGTGTGTATTGGTATAGTACTTTAAAGTATTTCTAGGCCTTGTTGAGTGGGCATGATGGTCTGTTCTGCTGAGCCAGTGAAATGAGAGGAACTTCTCATTCTAGGAGAACTTCTTCCTTTCTCAGTGACTCTCAGCTTCACAGAGCCAACTGCTAATTGGCAGACCTTGCTGGTGCCAAATATATATTCTATCATGTCCCACGATTATATTTATCAGTAAATTAGGTCATCTCTCTCTTCAGATTTTAAATTCCCTACATGTTGTTAATTATAACAGATATAAAAATTAAACCACTTAGAAGGATTTTGGAGGTAAATATATAATTACTCCTGACCCACCAACCCATTTATGTGTGCATTTCCATATATTTTTTTACACTCCCTGCTCCATGTATAGTTTAAAAATTACTTAAGAAATGTTTAAAACATTTCCTCTTTTCACTGTTACATTTTCAAACTGATTTTGTTTAGCCAGCACTAGAGAATATACTTTTATTACTGAAGAAACTTGTAAGAAACAGTAAGCAAACTTCTATGATTGATTTATAAAGACATTCCTTTTGGATAATCAGTATATTTTGGAATTTCTTCTTTCACCTTCAAGGACTTTAGACTGAAATGTCTGGAGGTGGAAAAAAAAAACAGCTTTGCTGTTTGCATTATATAATGTTGGGCAAATTACTCCACTTCTTTAAGCTTAAACTTACTTAAATACAAAATATTTATCACAGTATCTATCTTCACAGAATTGATAAAAATTAAACTAGAATGTAAAATGCTTAACAGTACCCAGTACAAAGTTACTGACTAGTGAAAGGCAGTCTTCCCTGAACAAGAGGAAACACGATGATGTGAAATGGGTTGCAAACAGACGAAGAAACTAAAGGGCTCCTACTTTGAATGGAAAGGAGGGAGATATGCATATAGCTGGAAGAAAGCCAATTATACTGTAATCAGGTTGCCATCATGGTGAGACTGGTAGAGGAGGGCCCCTGGAAGAAAGCTGGGAGAAGCTCTGGGGGTGTGTGCACACAGCTTTCCTACCCAGAGGATGACAATAACCTATCAGGTCATCTTGTCTCTCCAATCCATCCTGTACCCCCACAATGACAACTACCTCCTAATTCATTGATCTGATGTCACTCTATTATTGCTTAACATTCTTTAGAGTTCGCATTCCCTACAGAATAAAGTCTAATTCCTTAGCAGTGTATAAAAGGCACTTGGCTTACACTCTGCTTAATTCTCCAGGAAACAACTCCCTCACTCTAACTTTCCCAACCATCACTATCTATCTTATCCCCCTAAGTACCTCCTATTTAAATCCTCTCCTCCTTAACTAGCAAGCTACCTGCACTCCTGCACTCTTACTTTATATCACATTTGCTCATACCTCTAAGCCTCTGCCCATCCAGTTCTCCTCATTTGAATGCCCTGTTCTGTTCATTTAGCAAAATTCTATGCATCCTTCAAGCTTCATCTTCTTTTTTCATTCAGGTAGAGTTACCACTCTCTCCTCTGCAGTGGTGATACCTCAATTATTGCACATTCATTTAATCAACAGATTCACTGAGTTTCTACTATTAGCAAACCACTATATAAGGTGGTATGCTCCATCTCCCCCCACCCAACTAGCCTGGAAACTTGCTGGTGACCAGCACAATCTTAGTCATTTTTGTCTCCCCAGCACCATATCTTACATGTAATAGGAGCTCAATAAATTCCTGTTGGGAAAAAAACAGATGAAGCATTCACAAGACTGTTCACTCATTCATGCCGCTCAGCACTTAATGTACCAAGTGTAAACTGAGTGTCTGTTGCTTTGTAAATGTCCCATCAGTGCCTGTGATGCAGTATAGCCTACCTCCTTCATTTGACTGGAAGCTCCCTGAAGGCAGGGGCTGTGGCCTGTCTCCTTTCCTTCCTCTAGATCTCCCCCTGGTGCTTAATACAGAGCTTGGCTCACTGTTGGTCAATATGTTGACTAAGGCAGCATTCAAGAGGGAAACTGTAAACACGTTTCCCAGTGATCTTGAAGGAGGAGGACTCTAGAGCTTTTTACCTGAGCCATGCTGATTTCTCATTTAATGCAAGCAACCTGAAAGTTCAGGAGTTTCTTGATCCACCTTTCCTTAAACACTGTTGTTTGAAGAACTGTCACCAAATCACTGTAAGAACTCCTTCACATCCGTTCAGTCCTGCTGCCATATTGAACTGCCTTTGTCTTCAAATAAAACTTAGTGTCCTCCAAAGGGAAGACAGATGTTCCAAGAATCCCTGGACTCTGTCTGGTTCCTGCCTACTGTCTGAAGAAAAAGTCTGCAAGTCTTGGTTTTCCAATTGAATTCTCTTGATGAAGTTCACGATCTGTTCCAGAAACCTGAAACCAGAAAGGGAGATGGGACTGTTAAGTGCAACATCCTCAAACCATACAACCGGTAGTGAGCTGAACTTTTTTTTTTCAAAGCTCTCTGTGCAGCTCAGAAAGAGGACATTAGTCAAGAAGTTATCTTTCTAGGTCAAGAGAAGAAACTGGTCTCTCAGGTAAGGAAGAGGGAAGTCAACAGGAGCAAAAATAACTGGGGTCTCTTATGGAGGACCTACAACAGGACAACTGCTTGAATTTGCCATTTTAGGAATGGAAGAAAGGCCCTTCGGGTCTTTTATGTTTTAAGGTGGTCAGAACTAGGGAGGAGAAAAGCTCAGGGGCTTGGGTAGCAGGCAGAAACCGTACTGGCAGAGTGCACTGGGCCAGGCTACATGTGCACGTTCTCGGAGTCTGCCTGAAGGGACAGAAACTCTCTGCGGAGGTGGAAGGCAGGCAAGCGAAGCCCGGCGCTGCGCGTTCCCTCCCTCCCTCCCTCCTTCCCTCCCGCCAGCCAGCCAGCCAGCCAGCCAGCCAGTCAGCCAGTCAGCCACTGAGCCCGCCGCACGAACCCGGAGAGGAAAGCCAAAGAGCGCCGAGAAGCGCGCAAGGTGCGTGCCCGCGCCCGCGTCCCCGCCAAGCAAGCCCCCCTCTCCTGGGCCCGTGACGCGCCCGGCGCGCGGGCGGAGGACAGTGCGCGCGCGCGGCCCCTTCCCCTCCCTGGCAAGCCCCCTCCTTTCGCTACGCGCCCCTCCTCCCTTCCCCTCCCCCTTCGCGCGCGGCGCCCCACGGCCTGCGAGCTGCTGAAGCGCTGCTGTCTGCTCGGACGACGCTGCGCTCGCTGGGGCGTGTGCTTACCTGCCAGGCGCGGCCTCCAGCTGTCTGCCCCGCCGCGCGACGCCTCCTCCAAGCCCCTGCACAGTGTGCTAACCCCGTGGCCGCCGCTGCCCCCGCCGGGACCGAGGCAAGTTTACAAACACCAACCCCGGGCCCACTTCCCCGGAAGCACTTCCCCCTCCCCCTCGTCCTCTCCGCCAAATAGCTATATCTACTTCCGGGCGCTGGAGCCTGGACGGGCGGGGGCAGCCAGAAACGGGGTGAGGCTGAGGACGCCAGAAGCGGGGTGCAGGTAGTGAGGTGGACGGTGCTGTCGCGCGGAAGGACGGGAAGAGGGAGGACCAGCAGTATGGCGCGTGCGCTGTGGTGCGGACGAGCCCCGGCGGCCATCTTCACTGAGGGCACGATCGAAGGCCCTGAGATGACTGTAGGGTGCTCATTGAGGTTTTGCTATGTGAGCTGGATAAGACTCCTCGAAAGAGGGCCGTCACGTCACTCTCACTAACTCGCAGACGTTCTTCCTGTCGCTTCTGATCCTGGAGCCCCAAATAGAGCCAGGACAGTTCGTACCCAGCCTTATCACGTAACTCGGCCGAGGTTGTCTTTGCCCGAGCTTTCCATCAGGTCCAGATCTGCCATTTCTGGGGCCACCCAGTCAGCTGGGAGAAGAGTTAACTTTCTTTGCACATTCTTGCCGTGTACACCCAACCATAATCTGAAAATGGGTGCCTCGGCGGTGGTCGGCGCACCCTGAGGCCAGTCTGGTTCCCTTTACCACTTTCCCTTTTATGCCAAACTCACTAAGTGCCTGACCTTGGCCTCCTATGGAAAAAGCCATAAGACTCCCATTCTGTGGGAGACTAGTCTCATTGGAGACTTAGCCATGCAGGGTTGTCCCTGGGTAGGTTGCATTAGGAAAATGTAAACTTGAGCCTTTCTTCAAATTCTACTCCCAACTTTAAGGAAGTGTTCCTGCAAAAGATGGACTTGCAAAGTGCACTTGATGGAAGGAAATGGCCATTCCATTAAGGTCCCAGCTTCTGCTGTAAGTGCTGTCAGATTGTGAATTTAGGGGAATTAATGGAGGTACCAAAAAAGAGAAAAAATATTTATGAATGAAGATAAGAATTTCCAGCCATTTTTTGCACGCAGATTTCCCTGAGTGTTCCACGTTTGCGCCACCGACAGCAAGTCCTTGTGCTCTTAGAATTATCATAAAGTTGAGATAAGAGAAGCATCACAGAAATGTCTTTAATTTTTTTAAAATTAGCTTGCTTATTTTAACAAATCCACACAACACAAAAGAATGAAAGGCAAAAATGTTTAGTTACCCCCTGTACTATCCCATAATCCTGAAGGTAGTCATTTTTATCAGTTTGGTATATATACCTCTAGGCTTTTTCTGTGTTCATACACAAAATTTTTTTTTCAGTCAGAACATATGTATTGAGCACCTACATTGAGCCACACAATGTATCTTAGACATCTAAGTCAGTTCACGTTTTAAAAATTGTTGCCTAGTACTCCAGTTTATCTTGTACTTCAACCTATCTAGACCTATCCTGAGGAACATTTAGGTTCCATTTTTTAAAAGTAAACAGTGCCATAATGAACATCCTTTATAATTATCCTTTTACATTAGAGTTGTAGGTAGGATTTGTACACTTTAAATTTTAGTTGATTATGTGAAATTGAATTTCAGAAGTTTGTAACCATTTACGTGCTTTCTCAGAACCATGTGTGAATGTTCCCATTTCCTACAACCTTGGCAATACTGGATGCCATAAATTTTTTATACAGTTGCCAATTCGATAGGTGAAAAATAGTAATTTCATTGTTTTATTATGCATGTCATTAATAGCGAAGTTGAGCATCTCTTGTTTTTTGACCATTTTAATTGTTTTTGTAAACTGCCTTTTCATGTCTTTTACTCATTAAGGAAAAAAAGATCATTTGTCTATTATTGACTGGTAGAGTACTTCTCTATTCTATGTTGACTTTTTATTTTTCACATACATTTAAAGTTTTTTTTGGATTTTCATTTTTCTTTCAACTTTTTTTTAGAGCAAAAGTTACATTTTATGGGAAAATATTTGAAACATTTCTATCAAAGACAAGAATGTTTACCATCAAACCTAATATTCTACTAGCGCTCCTGGCCACCCAAAAGTTTTATTATTTTCATATGATATATATTCATTTACAAAGAGAATCGATTGACAAAACAGTAAAACTAATGAGTTCAGGAGCATAGCCAGATGTAAGATAAACAAAAATTTTATAATAAAATATAACAATGTAATCATAAAAATATCATTGAATAATCTCATGCACAATAAAAAATATTACATTTCTAGAAATAAAATGAACAGGAAACTGCAAGTCATAGTATTAAGAAAATCAGACTATTTTAATGAAAGAAAGAGTTGGTTAAATGGAGAGTTTTACCATGTCCATAAATAAAAAGACAACATTGTAGAGACATAAATTTTTGCTATAAAGTTAAATTCTAAATTAGAACAAGACTTTGCATGGAACTTAAGCTGATTTTAAAATTTAGATGGAAAGGAATAATTGAGAGGAGAAGAAAAACCATTTTGGAAAACACAGAGTGGGTAAAATAACGAGTGGGGAAAAATAAAGCCGTGACTTATCTTTAACCACTTTAATGGTGTCTTTCTTTACACAAAATTTTAAAATTTTTACGTAGTGAAATCTACCTGTGGCTTTTGGGTTTTTGTGATATGTTACCTCAAGATTATAAAAAATATTTTCCTGTATTTCCTTCCGATGTTATTATAGTTGCATATTTTTAGTTATGTCTTTGTCTTAGCTGCAGTTTATTTTTGTGTATGATGAGAATTAGTGAGAAAAGCTATATTTAAAAGGGATCATTAATGTGGTGGCAGAGGTACTAGCCTAGAAGTCAGAAATCAGTGATCTAGGCTCGCTCCCACGTCACCTTTGTAATCCTGGATAAATTAATTCATTCTCTCTGGCACAAGAGTCCTCATCTTGAAAATGAGGATGAATAAATAGATTGCTTTTCAGGCTAATTTCTAGCACTACTGTGAGGAACAAATGAGATCATAGATGAGAAGGCTTTGAGAAGAAAAAAAAAACCCTCTGCAAGTTATCATTAATACAGATTTTTGGTTTATGCAAATCAAATGTAAGTGGAACATAGCGTTATTTTTCTGTACTTGTAAATAGTTGGTTGAATCACCAAATGCTTATTGAAAACCTTTGTGCAAGACGTTGGAAGAAGGGAACGGAGAGCGAGAAGGTGAAAACTAACATTTTTTTGAGTGCCTATTTTGTATTTGGTGCTTTACTTAACAAAAACTTAGTTCTCCCCCCACCCCCCAAGGGTTTACAGTCTGGAAGGGGAGAAAATGCTGTGTACATAGGGAGAATTGGTACTTCTTTTAATGTTGGTATTGAGTCAATGGGTTTTGTTAATAGGTAGATAGCACAGAATCTGTGTTTTCACTTTCTAACAATAAACTTGGCAGAAAATGCTTTAATAAGCAACTGCCCTAATCGATTGCCCACAGGCAGGCCTCCTCCTGTGTGACCTTTCCTCACTTCCTTGGCACCCTCTCCCCTCTCCCCTCGCCCCCCCCATCACTTATTCAAATAGTATTGTAATGATTACCAATTAGGCTTTTCCTGCAACACTTCTCTATAGCCTTAAGGAGAACCTGATTGTTTTATCTCTGACAGCTGCGCTGGATCAATTGCGCACTGTTCACCAGCCCTGCCTTTTCTTCATGAGCTTCCTATTGTGTTAAGCTTGCCTTTATTTTACATGCCCAACTTCCTTTTAGCCTGTTAGCTAGAGCGCACAGCATAGACATAGTGCTTGGCTGGGGTAGTGCGAGGCAACAGAAGTAGATACTCAGCTAATGTTTGTTAACTAGCTGAACCCATCCCTCTCTCTGAGGTCAGCTGGGGCTGTGTAATAGAAATGAGCAATATATGGCTACCTTTGTTACTGTTAGACCTTTTTGATGATAGTGTATTGAGGAGTTGGGAAACCATGTGATGTACCAGGATCGTTTCTTGAGCCTGGTGATTCATATATTTTGGAATTCTTATAACCCCTTAATTCTTCCTTTGCCTTCTTTGTTGCTTAAAAATAACTTTTATTTTACATAAGTAATATGAAATTATATGAAACTATAAAAATATAGAATTGTGTAAATAAGAAACATAAAATTATAATTCTAATACCCAGAAATAGCCACAGTTAATATTTTGAAGACTTTTTTCATCTTCAGTCTCTTAAAAAATGCAGGAGGAGGGACTGCTAATAGGTATAGTGTTTGGGGGGGTAATGCAAATGTTCTGGAATTAAACAGTGGGATTGATGCACAACTTTGTGACTATTCTAAAAAAAACCCCACTGAATTGTATACTTTACAAGGGTACAGTTTATGATATGTGACTCATTTCTCAAAAAAGCAGTTATTTTTCTAGACATAGTTGTAGATACATGCACTCAGTCTTGTCTTTTTCTGCTGAAAGTTGCAGTATTTATGCACCTTTACTGCTATATGTTTCAGCACATGTTTTCTAAGAAGAAGACTGTTCTTTTATATAACCACGATGCAATAATAAAATTTAGGAAATTCACACTGATATAATACTAATTTATGATGCCATTCATAGTCATATTCCACCAGTTGTTCCAATAATGTTGTTCATAGCAGATTTTTTTCTTCCTTATCCAAGAGCCGATCTAAGATCACCCATTCCTTTTGGTTGTACTGTCTCTAGTTTTCTTCAGTCTGGAACAGTTCCTCAGTCTTTCTTTGGTTTTCATGACATTGACATTTTTGTAGACTGACCCTCAATTTAAATATATGTTTCCTCTTAGTTAAATTCAGGTTATGCATTTTTTGGCAGAAATATTACATAAATGATGTTGAATGCTTCTCAATACCTCAGGTCAGGAGACCCATCATGTCATTTTGTCCTATTATTGGTGATGTTAGCTTCGATCGCTTGGGTAAGATGGTATCCACCAGCTTTCTTTGCTGTAAAGTTTCCATTCTCCCTTTTGTGTGAAAAGGGAGAAAATAAGAATCTGTATTTGTATGTTAGTATTTGCATTAAAAGCTCTGAAAGGTTACCCAAGAAACTAATAAAAATGTTTACCTATGGAGGTGGGAATGGGAATGGGGCATATGGAATGGGGTGGGCACAAAACTATATTAATAATAAGGGGGCAACTCCAACTACAGGCGATTGTTGCAATTTATTAAATCAGGCCCAGTGTTGCTAGGTCTTTTGAATTTTTTCATGAGAAGCTGGAATTTTCAGATTGACAGTTATTTAAAAAAAGTTTTTAATGTCCTGTGTAAGCCAGACAAAACCTTGTCTGTAGGTAACAGTTGGCTCACTATCTTCTAGTTTGTGACCTGTGCTTTTAGACTGTGAACTTTATGAGGGCAGGACTATGATCTTTTGCTCTCCATTGTACCTCTAATAGCCACCAAAGTGCTTGGCACATACTAGATACTGAATAGATATTGAAGGAAGGAAAGAAGGAAGGAAGGAAGGAAGGAAGGAAGGAAGGAAGGAAGGAAGGAAGGAAGGAAGGAAGGAAGGAAGAGGAAAAGGAAAAGGAAAAGGAAAAGGAAAAGGAAAAGGAAAAGGAAGAAGGAAGAAGGAAGAAGGAAAGGAAGAAGGAAAGGGGGAAGGGGGAAAGATAGGAAGGGAGGAGGGAGGAGGAGGGATCCAGAGTGTGTAGGTAACAAAAAGTTGAGTAAGTTTTGATGACTTTTATTTATTATCTCTAAGAAATTTGAAATGAGAGAGGGAAATAAGGAGAAGGATGATCGGTCAATAATTTCAGAGATGTGGGAAATTTTTGAAATAGTTGCCACAGAGAATTGAAGATAGAGCTGACAATAGAAACATAGTAATGTTGCCAGGCAGTATTGAGTGTCCAGTTAAGCGAGTCACTGTTGCTTTTTTCCTCTGAAGATGATTAGTACCTTCATAACAGTCCTGGGACTTCCCTTCACCTCTCTCCTGTGTTGGAGAAGTTTGATGTGGTCTGATTCTCTATCCTTTGTCTATGACCTGGTTTTGGTTTATTTGTTTTGTTTTATCTCCAGAAGTGTTTGGATTCTCCATTGTTCTGAGACAATATTATAATCTGTCTTCACGGTTGTCATTCAGTGGATTCTTTTACTCTGTCCTTCTCTTCTATGAAGCTTTCTTTGATTTGATTTCTTTCCTCTGTTTTTTCCTTCTCTTTCTGAAACTTCTATTAATTGACTATTGGGCCTTTTAGATTGACCTTCTAAAATTCTTTTTTATTGTCCATCTCTTTGTATTTTTATCTTCCTGTGCTTTATCTTTTCTTGGCTTCATTTTATTTCTAAATTTTTTTTATTTCAGTTGTCATATTCTTAAAATTCTAGAGCTCTTCTCTGAGTGTTTCTTTTTGAGAGCAACCTGTTTTCTTTTTATGGATGCAATATCATCTTAAATGTTTGAGTTGGTCTTCTGCTCCCTGTATTTCTCTTCTTCCGCCAAATGCCTTTTTTCAGTTCGTTTTTACCTCTATGATTCATGTTAGGGGCTTTCCTCAAGTGTGTGGTAGGATTTGGCTGGCCATCTGCTCACACTTAAGAGTGAGGCACTAAAGCATATTGGAGGGTCCAAGTGCATAGATAGGCTGTATTGGCTTGACATCACTGACTAGGTGATTGGACAAGGACTGAAATAAGAGCTTCAGTAGATCTTTTCTCTGGGGCTATTGAGGTCAGTTTTTCTAAGAGAGGAATCCTCCAGCCTAGGCCTTGGAGGGTTTACCCCTGGCTACTGTTTCTGAATGCTGACTGGGAGAAAGGAGTCCATTCAATATATAACTTCCTACTGATCCTCCAGTCTTCAGTACAGTGCCTCATTCTAACCTCCTGCTGTGCTTGGTGTCCCTAAATCCAGGTCTCCCTGTTTCAGTTTCTCTAGAAAACAAACCTCTTGCTGCTTTGGAAGTAGGAGGAGGGAAGTTGCTGGGCCCAATGGGCAGGGAGAGTAGAGTAGGGGTCTAAATATTCCTTATACAGGTTTTCATCTAATTTCCATATTTTTAGCTGTGCCTCTCCCTCTTGCCTTCCAGGATAGCTAGTGTTTTCAATTCCAGAGGTTTTCCGGGCCTGTGCCCCAGGAACCAGCTTGTTTCCTGTTGGCATAGCCCTCTGCAGACATACTGGTTTTGACTTTCTGCCATTTGCTAAACCAGTTACTAGTTTTCATCTGCTTTCCATCTTCTACCATTATTGACATCTCTTGCCTCTTGTTTCTCTTCTCATTTGCTTTATTCTTCTAGAGTTAAAATTCCACTGATATAATTTTAGTGGATGTTCAGGAAGGAGTAGTGGTGAACATATGTGTTTAGTCTGCTGTGTTTAATTGGAATGAGCACAGACACCATGAATTTATATCAATATCAATTTAAATGATTAGGTGGTTTTCATTAGCAGAATGCAGCAGTCCTGGTGATTTGGTAAGAGAGGGACTGGCCAGTTGGATTGGGGTTTTGCCAGGGGGATTTGGTGGAAGCACAGCAGGGCTGGAGAGTTGAGGATTTTGGACAAAGAATGGCTGAAATGATGGACCATACAATCTAGGTTGTTTAAGGAAAGAAAGGTATGAGGGAGCTGATGGTGAGGAGTTTATGGGCTAGAGATCCCATGAAGACTGAAGAAAACTTGTGAAGTTTTGAACAAATGCTACCTGGTCCTACCAGCATCTTCTCAGCCAGGGGCTAAAGCTCTGTTTCTAATTCTATTCATGTTTCTTTGCTTTAGTATTCTATCTTGCAGGTTAATGTCCTTCTTGCTTTTAAAAAGAAAAACTCTGCAGGCAGGGGCTCTTCCCTCTCTCGGGTACCCAGGACAGGATTCTATGTGGAGAATAAGGGTAGTGATGCCTCACTTCCCTGTTTACCCCAGGAGGAAACTGGGTGTATTCAGAGCTCTCACCTTCAGATTTCATTTCTGAGAGGTAACTAACTTGAAATGGCTAAAGAAGGTGCCAGGTGGATAGAGTCATGGTCTTCCCTGCATACCTTCTCTTTGGAACTTTGGGAAAGACCTCCCTCCAGCCAGGGGTCTCTCTTTCTTCACCAGTCATTCCCTCCTTGCAAACCCCTTGCAACCTGTTTTTCACTTCTACTGCTAGAAGCAGGGGCTTCAGATTCTGACATGCCTGGGTTCAATCAAACCCAGCTCAGCCACACATTGGCTACGTGATCTGGACAAGTTACGTACATAGTGTCTCTGAAATCTCAATTTCCTCATCTTCAAATGTGGGTAATAAACTTACTTGAAATGCTTATGAAGATTAGAATAATACATATTAAGTTCAGAGTGTGGAGTAAGTACTTCAATGGTACCTATTTTTATTAGCCTCTCTCCCTTATGCCTCTTGACCTAAACACCCCACTGCTGCCACCCATCAGGTGAGCTAGAGTGAGCACTGATGAAGGATTGACTCCTTTATTTTCAAGGCCTGGGCCAGCTCTCTCTTATTTTCTTCAAACCCAAACTACTGAGGAAAAGTTTCAAGGTAGGGCCACCAGGGTCCCTCGGACCTATGTTTTCAACTAGTACGTAGTCCAGTGGCTGTTGACAGTGGATTACATCAGAGTAGCCTACTTTAAGGAAGGTTCCTCCTTTTCCACATTTTCTTGCCCCCTCATTTGGAGGGTTCCCCAGGCCTTGGTATTTACCCTTCTCTCCCTGGCCATCTCTCTGAACTTGTCACGAGGTTTCTGCTGCACCCTGACTCTCAAATCTGCTTTCTGTTCTAGGATCTCATCAGAGTTCTGGGCCTGACCTCCTCCTGTTTAAGTATCTGTAGTCCCAGGATACCTCTAGTTGGATGAGTATTTCCAAGAATTAACCATTTTATTTTCCATCCAGCTTCCCCTTTCTGCATCCCAATTTCTTTCAGGGGCACCATTACTTTTCCAGTCACCCAAGCTTGGTCCTCTTTGATTCTTCTTTCTTCTCCAATGTAGATTTCCTAAGTGTTGAATTCAGTGTAATTGGCAAGTGGCCAAGCCTTCATATTCCTCTGTCTTTTCCTGCTGACACCATTCTTACTCAAGCATGAATCACCTCTTGCCTGGTTTATAGCAACAGCCTATTAATTCTTCTGCATCCTGCCACTCTGCACTGGTCTTCTGAGAACATCAATTTCATCATATTATTTCTTGCCACAGAGTCTTTCAGCGACTTCCCATTTTCTGCAGGATAAATTTAGATTCCTTGTTCTGCCTGGTATTCCAGGATCCCCATAATCTTGTGCAGCTGGTCTTCTGTATCACCCTTACAGACCCTCCCTCCAGCCAGCTGGGTGCCTTCACTGACCTTAGAATAAGCCATAGTCATTCCTGTTGTAAGCTCATGGCATTTGGCCCCTACTGCTCTTGCATTCCTGTCATCCTCCCTTTCACCAGTCTCATTTCTCCTGCCCATTTTCAAGATTCAGCTCCAGTCCCACTACAGATCTTCAACTTTCATCGATCTCTTCTTTTCCTGAATAGTGCTTGGAGTTAGCATCCAGCTATGCCCTGAGCTGTATCTGTTACATGTGCATCTGTGTGTAGACAGGAAGGCTTTCTCAATCCTCAGCAGACTGTCCTGAATACAGCTGGTACACACTTCAAACAGCCACCCCCTGTTTATTGAGCACTCAGCCTGCAAGGCACAAGGTTACAGTTCTTAACATAATGCTTCCTCAATGTAACCTCCTTTCATTTCTACTCTGGGAGAGGGCTTTAGAAAATCAGGATGGTTCTGAAAAGATTCTAGGGGTTAAGATACAGAGATTGGCCTCTGAGGCCTGCCTAAGCCATTTCACCACCACCCATCTCTCTCAGGCCCTCCCCCATTCCACCCCCTGCAATCTCCAGGGTCACCTCTAGCAGTTTCCTGCACCTGCCCACCCCCTCCAGCCTCCTGTCCCCCACCTGGCTCCCCCTCCACACCCACACTTGTCTCCCTGCCGAATAACTCCCATGCATTCCACTCTGGCCATCTGATTCACAGTGGAAAGGCCCTCTTCCTGCTGGCTCTCTGTTCCTCTTAACCCTGAAGTTAATGGAGTGTGTGTTTTTGCCTCTCATCTCATTTTTCTCTTCCTTCATGTCAGATAATGATTATGCAGGGGACTTATCTCAACCTGTTGTCCCTATCTCAAATCTGTGTAGTTTTCCTTAGGGCAAGGGTCATGAGAGTGATGTCATGGTCATGTGACTGCTGCCCATACCTCACTCCCTCTGCCCTGGTCCTAACATTCTGAAAAACTAATTGTGTACTCTGTCTCCAGCTCCCTGAACGGAGACCTGAGTGGAAAGGTAAGCCTCTTGTCACTGCCTTAGGTGGGCAGTGGCCACTAGATTCCACCTACTCAGTGCTAACTGCCATTTTCTCTCCCCCTCTCTTTCTACTGGTTTTCTCCCTGGACATTCACTTGCTCTTGTCTGTAACAGTGAAGGCTGGGACTGAGCTGCAGGACTGAGTCGGGCCTGAGGCCCGGGGTTGGGTTCTCATTGGTTAGATCCAGGTCTGGTACACAGAATGAATAGGGAATAACTCCTGCTCTGCTCACAGATTTTATCCTGATGGCTGACTCTAAACCACTCTTATCCCTTGATGGGGACCCTGTGGCTGCAGAAGCCTTGCTCCGGGATGTATTTGGGATTGTTGTGGATGAGGTCATTCGGAAAGGGACCAGTGCCTCTGAGAAGGTGGGTCCTTTCTCCCTCCTTTTCCTGTCCATCAAACCTGGCTCAGAAATTTCCTCCTCCAAAAAGGCTACTCCCCAGAATTCATCACTGTCTCACTGTGAGCCTCAGGGATTATTTCCTGGGTCTTACTGTTTATTTACCCTTATTCATGTATCGCTTTGAAAACATTTCTACCTTGTTGCTTTAAGTGCAGGTTGATGGTGTTGTGTGTATTGAGATGTGGTTTGGGTTGCCAGTCAATGGAATATCTAAGGGCCACCAGAATCTCCTGCTTCTCTTCCTAGGTCTGTGAGTGGAAGGAGCCAAAGGAGCTGAAACAGCTACTGGATTTGGAGCTGCGGAGCCAGGGGGAGTCACAGGAGAAGATCCTGGAGCGGTGCCGGGCTGTGATCCGCTATAGTGTGAAGACCTGTGAGCCCTGGGTTCTGGTGGGAAGAGTGTCTGGAGTTTGTACCTAGCTGCACTCTGAGCTCCCTGCCCCTTTCTCCAGGTCACCCTCACTTCTTCAACCAGCTCTTCTCGGGTTTGGATCCCCATGCTCTGGCTGGGCGTATTGTCACCGAGAGTCTCAACACCAGCCAGTGAGCCATGCCAACGGCCCCTCCCACCACCCCACAAAGGATATGATTTTTCTGGAAATGTGCCCTAGGGGGAGGGGAAGAGAATGGTTTTTTGCCTCCTTCTCTGGTTTCTGAGACTCTCTGCTGCCACAGTCTCCTCTCTTGCTCTTTGGGCTCCCTTTCTCCAAGCCTTCTCCTGCTCCTGACCCCAGTTTGTTTTCATTCTTGCTTCCCTGGTTCTTTGTCACCAACTCCTTCCTCTCTTTAGACCCCTCCCTCATTTACTTTCACTACCTCCTCTCTCCAACTAGTCCTGAAAGTCTCACCTGGAGGGACTCCCCCTCTCTTCCCCTTTCTCATTGTTCTCTCTCCTGGCAGGTACACTTATGAAATTGCCCCTGTGTTTGTACTCATGGAAGAAGAGGTACTGAAGAAACTGCGGGAGCTGGTGGGCTGGAGCTCTGGGGATGGGGTCTTCTGTCCTGGTACGTGAGAAGGAGGGAGGCCTTTGATGTTTTTAAGCGTTCCTCCTTCCCCACCATTCTCTTGCTCTAAGCTGGCAGGGAGGGGAAATTCCTCTTTGTTTCTTCTCCAGCTGGGCTGGGGCCAAACCAGAGAGAGGCTGCCCAATACCCTGTATCTTCTTGTTTGCCAAACAGTCCATGGGATCAGTGCTCTAGTGCTTGCTCTCTCCAGGTGGGGGCTGTCCTAGGGGCAGCCCAGGATATGGAGGCGGGTAGTCAGGGGGATATGTGGATCCCTGGGCTGTTCTGGGCTATGATCATGCCATTCTTAGAGCCCTGGGAATTTGTGGTCTGGGAGCCAGTCAGTTGTGTTTTGATCAGTTCTTCTGGGCAGCGAGGTCAGGGGAGGCAAGCTTCATTTTTGACCCACTGTCTCTCCCTCCTGCCACCATCCCTTCTCTGTGACAGGTGGGTCCATTTCCAATATGTATGCCGTAAACCTGGCCCGCTATCAGCGCTACCCAGATTGTAAGAGGAGGGGCCTCCGGGCACTGCCACCCCTGGCCCTCTTCACGTCAAAGGAGGTGCGGAAGCAGCACAGGCCTACCCTGGGCTCCTGATTTTAATCTCTAGTCAGCTGAGTCTGAGATCAGTCAGGTCCTCTGCCTGCCCAGGCCCATCTTCTCTAAGGCCAGCCTGCCCGCAAGCAGATGTGCTTCCTTCGAGTCAAGGGGGCTCCCATTCACCTTTCCTTCTGTCTGGGGTGGGGGAGGAAAAACAAGTAAGAGTGGACACAGTCCACACCCATTCTAACTCAGAGCATGGTCCATAGACTAGCAGCTCCAGTATCACCTGGACATTTATTAGAAAGGCACAATCTCAAGCCCCAAACCTATTGAATCTGAATCTGCATTTTAACAGACACCCTGGTGGTTCGAAGACACAAGAATGCTTGAGAAGCCCTGGCCTACAGGGTCTTATCTTTTGCAGCTCAAATTTGACTTGTACTAGTTTCTCTCCTTCCTATTCTCCCTGCCCAATCTCCCCTAGCTTAATGTGCCCTCTGCCTTCCTCCACAGTGTCACTACTCCATCAAGAAGGGAGCTGCTTTTCTGGGACTTGGCACTGACAGTGTCCGAGTGGTCAAGGCAGATGAGAGGTGAAGGTCTTGTCCATGTGGCCCTGACCCGACTTGGTACAGTGAACCTTCCTGCTGTCAGGAGCTCTGGCCGCAGGCCCATGCCCCTGGTGGACTTCTCTCTCCTTTCTGTTCCTGCAAATTGCCACTTCTGTCTCAGTGCCTGCTAAAGTTTCCTGCTGCATTTCCTTGAGATCTATTCACCCTTCTTAGGGAAATGTCAACAATGTGGCCTCTGCATTGCTGACCCCACATTACCCTGTTCTCAACACTTCTGCCTCCTAGCCTAGAGAACCTGTTACTTCCCTACCTACTCAATTTTCTTTTCCAGAGGGAAAATGATCCCTGAGGACCTGGAGAGACAGATCAGTCTGGCTGAGGCTGAGGTGAGTGTGTCAGGAGCACTGGCTCATGGAGCATGACCCCTCTTTCTCTTTCTTGGAATGTTCTTTGGGCTCTCCCTACTCAAGGCATTCCTCATCCTTTTTCTTGATCTCTGTGTCCATCTCCCCTGTGGGCTGAAGTAATCCATGGGGAGTCTGAGGGGTGAGGATACTCTGTGGTTCTCTCAGGGACTCTTCCAAGACTTGCAGGCTGGATTGGACTCCAAGAGGCTAGGAGCATGACTGAGTCAGAGTGGAGTCCCAAGACAGCACCACAGGGAGGGTGTTGGGGCCCTGAAGTGGAAGGTTTTTATGAGCCGGGAAGGTCTGTGCAGAGAGAAGCTTGGGAATGTGTGTGGGCTAGTGGTGAGGAGTGCAGGCTGTGAGCAGTGGGAAATGCGGAGACATCAGTATTTTCTTCCACACTGCGGAGCTGTGCGAACTGCTGTAGCCAATTTGGAGGGTCTTTTGGCACTATCTATATAAATTTTAAATGTATCTCTCCATTGATTCAAAGTCCCACTGTTAGGATTTATTCTATAAATCATCATCATGGTACGTAGAATTCTGTGTACTGGGCAAAGTGTAAAATTAAAAAAAAATTTTTAAATGTCTGTCTGTATATAAATTATGGTATATCTGTGTGTCTTGCTTTCTTCCTTTCAGAAATGAGCATAATATAGAATTTATCACATAGGATTGTTGTAGGATTATATGAATTGACATATGTAAAGCATTTAGAGCCATGAAGCATATGTAAATATTAGCTGCCGTTATTGTTGTTGTTGTTATTATTGCAGTGCTATGTAGCCATGTAAAAGAATAAGGTGGGAATATATACACACATGAAAATACCTCCACTATATGTTTAAGTGCACGTATATATGTATACATGTATATATATAAAATACACATAGCAAGTTGCAGTATAGAAAGGACACTCTGAGCCTATTGTCATTTAGAACAGTGTATATTTATTGACTTATGGATGTTACCTTTGAGTAGCAGTATGAGCAGCAATTAGAACACTTAGTTTCACTCTTACTGTATAAACTTTTTTGGGTAGTAGCATTATAGACATATAATTCCATTCACATGCCATATAATTCACCCATTTATAGTGTACAATCCAGTGGTTTTTTAACACATTTATGGAGTTGGACAATCGTCACTACAATAAACATTAGAACATTTTCATCACCCCCAAAAGAAACCCCATACCCTCTAGCCATCAATCCCCAGTACTCCCATACTTTCCATTAGGTAACCACAAATGTATGGATTTCTATGGATTTGCCTGTTTTGGATTTTTTATAGAAATAGAATCATACCATACATGGTCTTTTGTGATGAACTTCTTTTACTTAGTATGATATCTTCAAGATTCACCATGTTGTATCATGTACCAGTTCTTCATTCTTTCTTATTGCTAAATAATATTTATTGTATGGCTATACTCCATTTTATTTATCACTTTCTCAGTTGATAGACATTTGGGTTGTTTCCAGTTTGGGACTATTATGAATAATGCTGCTCTGAACGTTTGTGTACAAGTTTTTATGTGAACATATGTTTTTCATTTCTCTTGGTTATATTACCTGGTAGTAGAATTGCTGAGTCATATGGTAACTCTATATTTAACCTTTAAGGAACTGCCTGACTGTTTTTCAAAGTGACTGCACAAGTTTACAATCCCACCAGCAGTATGAGGGATCCAGTTTCTCCACATCCTCACTGACACCTGTTATTTCTCTTTTTTATTATAGCCACCCTAGTGGGCGTGAAGTGGTATCTTGCTGTGGTTTAGATTTGCATTTCCCTGATGACTGCTGATGTAGAGCATCCTGTCATGTGCTTATTTTCTTCTATTCTAGATATAAGTCCCTTATCAGATATATGATTGCAGATATCTTCTTCCATTCTCTAAGCTGTCTTTTCATGTTCTTGATGATGTCCTTTGAAGTACAGAAGTTTTAAATTTTGACGAGGTCCGACTTGTTTATTTTTTCTTGGGTTATTTGTGCTTTCAGTATCATACGTAGGAAGGCTTTGCTTAACTCAAGCTCATGAAGACTTACTCCTATATTTTCATCTGAGAGTTTTATAGTTTTAGCTCTTACATTCAGTTCTATGATCCATTATGAGTTCATTTTTGTATATGATGTGCGAAAGGGATTCAACTTCATTTTTTTTTTTTTTTTTTTACATGTGGATACCCAGTTGTCACAGCACGATTTATGAAGAGACTGTTCTTTCCTCCAATGAATTGTCTTGGCATATTTGTTGAAAATCATTTGACTGTAATTATGATGGTATATTTCTGGATTCTCAATTCTAGTCCATTGATCTGCATGTTGATAGTGTAGACCACATTGTCTTGATTAATGTAGCTTTGTAGTAAGTTTTGAAATCAGGAAGTATAAGTCTTCCAACTTTGTTCATTTTTCACATGGTTTTGATTGTTCTGGGTTCCTTAAACTTCCATATAAATTTGAAGATCAGCTTGTCAATTTGTGCAAAGAAGCCAGCTGGGATTTTCATAGGGATTGTGTCCAATCTGTAGATCCATGAACATGGACCATCTTTCCATTTATTTAGATCTTCTTTGATTTTTTTTCAGCGATGCTTTGTAATTTTCAGAGTATATGTTCTGCACTTTCTTGTTAAATTTTTTCCTAAGTATTTTATCCTTTCTGATGGTCTTGTAAATGCAGTTGTTTTCTTAATTCCATTTTTGGATTGTTCATTGCTAACGTTTAGAAATACATTGATTTTTTAATATTGATCTTGTACCCTGAAAACTTGCTGAACTCATTTATTAATTCTAATAGTTTTTTTTTTTAAGTTATTTCCTTAGGATTTTCTATGCAATTTTATGTTATCTAGAAATAGAAATCTTTTTTTTCCTTTTCAATCTGGATGCCTCTTATTTTATTTTCTTACCTAATTGCCCTGCTAGAACCTCAGTACAATGTTGAATAGAAGTGGGGAGAGTGGGCATCTTTTGTCTTGTTCATGATCTTAGGGGGAAGGCTTTTAGTCTTTTACCTTTGAGTGTGATGCTAGCTGTGGTTTTTAGTTGCCCTATATCAGACTGATAAAGTTCTCTTCAATTCCTAATTTGTTAAATGTTTTTATCATGAAGGAGTGTTGGATTTTTGTCAAATGTTTTCTTTGTCTGTTGAGATGATCAATAGACCACATTAAAATATGTATTTTTAAAATTTTTTCTATTGATAGGTTGTATTATGTTAATTGATTTTTTTATATTAAATCAAGCTTGCGCTCCTGGGACAAATCCTAGTTTGTTATGGTGTATAATTCTTTTTATATACCATGTTACTGATTTTGGCTTGCTAGTGTGTTTTAGATTTTCATGTCTATATTCATAAGATATATTGTCTTTAGTTTTCTTGTAATGTTTTGTCTGGTTTTGGTATCAGGGTAATATTTGCCTCATAGGATGAATTCAGAAGTGATCCCTCCTCTTCTGTTTTTTTGGAAGTTTGTGAAGAACTGGTGCCAATTCTTTTTAAATGTTTGGTAGAATTCATCAGTAAAGCCATCTGTGCTTGTGCTTTTCTTTGTGGTGTTTTTTTGAATGCTATTTAATTTCTTTATAAACTTGTACTATTAGAATTTTTAAAATTTTATTTTGATATTCCAGTAAGACATTAAAAAATTTTTTTGAAAGGGTATGAACTTTGGAGACAGACCAGCAGACAGACCTAGGTTTAGATTCCATCTCTGGAGCTTCAGCTTAGAGGCAAGTTTCTTAATACCTCTGAATCTCAGTATTTTCACCTGCAAATTAAAGGGGATGGTAACACATTGTAAGGTTGAAAGGGCCCAGGTTAGACATGCAGAGAGTTTAGAGCTGGGCTGTAGCACCAGGCTCTAGGTTGCTTTTGAGATGACTTCACAGCCTTTTTCTCTCTCTGCATTTTTTCAATAGGGTGCTGTGCCATTCCTGGTCAGTGCCACCTCTGGCACTACTGTACTAGGGGCCTTTGACCCACTTGAAGCAATTGCTGATGTGTGCCAGCGTCATGGACTGTGGATGCATGTGGACGTGAGTGGGAATTGAGCCTGAGGGTGTGATGGGCTGAGCTGAGGCCAAACCCTTGCTGTTCCTTCTACTCCACAGGCCGCCTGGGGTGGAAGTGTTTTGCTATCACAGACACATAGACATCTCCTGGATGGGATCCAGAGGTGCATATGGCCCCTGCTCCCTGAATCCCACCCTTCAAATTCCTGTTCCACAAAATGGTCATAGTCTAGGGAGCTTCAGATGGGAGTGGGGGAGAGAGTTTGTTGAAAGGAGGATTGGAGAGATGGTTGCTTGGGGCTGGAAGGTCAGACAGTAGACATGGCAATTCTTCCTGACTGCTGGGCTGAGGTGAGACTGGAGCCCTTTTACTGAGCACTAGAAAGGGAGGGGGGCTTGGTTGGGTGACTTGAGGAGGAGCCAGCTGACCCAGCTTTGCTGTACCCACCCAAGGGCTGATTCTGTGGCCTGGAATCCCCACAAGCTCCTTACAGCAGGCCTGCAGTGCTCGGCTCTTCTTCTCCAGGATACCTCGGTGGGTCTACCCCTGCCCTGTCCCCATCTCTCACCCTGGACCTATCTCTCGCCCTGGACCTCTGTCTCCTTTTCTATCCCACCTTCAAGGGAGACTTGGCTTCACTGTGTTCTCTTTACCATCCCATTTGTAGCTGAGTATCTGTGACCACCCTAACTCCCTGTAGTGAGCTCCCTCACTTCCCCCGTGGCCTGTCTTCATGCAAAGGAAAAACTTTCCAGCTCGAAGTTGTAATCAAAGGAATCCTGGGTTGAGTTTGGGAAGAACTCTGGGTGTGGGGAGAAAACCTAGAGAAAAGGGTCCCAGTTAGTTGGCAGCCATCCCACCAGTGCCACCTGGTTACAGGGAAAGGAAGAAATCTAATACAGTGCTAAAGGAAACCTACGTGGGGAGGGTGGGGTCTGACAGTCTCCACCTCCTCCACAGAACCTGCTTAAGCACTGCCATGGATCCCAGGCCAGCTACCTCTTCCAACAAGACAAGTTCTACGATGTGGCCCTGGACACAGGAGACAAGGTGGTGCAGTGTGGCCGCCGTGTGGACTGTCTGAAGTTGTGGCTCATGTGGAAGGCACAGGGCGGGCAAGGGCTACAGCGGCGTGTTGACCAGGCCTTTGCCCTTGCCCGGTAGGAGTGGGGAGTGGTTCTGGTTTCCCTCCTCTGGGTCTTTTCCTCATACCCCTTTCCTCCTCTCAATGCCTCTCCAGCTCATTCTCTGAGTCTCTTTTCTTTTTATATGTCTGCCTTTCTTCCTCCACCTGTGATTTCTCACTCTCTGTTTGAAGGTACCTGGTGGAGGAAATAAAGAAGCGGGAAGGATTTGTGTTGGTCATGGAGGTATGACATACCCTGTACTCTCTGCATGTTCCTGTATGCCCCACCCCCCTTATCTATCCTACACAAAAAGCCCTGATAGAGGAAGAAGAGTGGTGAGAGGGGGACAGTCCACCTTCCTTAGCTCACGTTCTCCCCTCCATCATTCCTCCCAGCCTGAATTTGTCAACGTGTGTTTCTGGTTTGTGCCCCCCAGCCTGCGGGGCAAGCAGGAGAGTCCGGATTACACTGAAAAGCTGGCTAAGGTAGGCTCTCTCTTCCCAGCTCTGGTTAACCAGTTTCAGGAACTGATGCAGCTGGTGTGTTTCTGCCCCCTGCTGGCTGTGAGTGGCATGGCAGTTCCCTTTGCTGGTCTCTTGCTCTAGAGGTAGGGACGTGAACTAGAAGACAACACTAACTTGTCTTCATTTCTGTGGGGATGGGAATGGAGAATAAGGCATGTTTCTGAAAAGTGAGAAGATAGAGGAGGGACATTGCAGAGGAAGTCACCAGTGTACAGTATATAGACCTCTGTGCTATATACTGGGAGTTCTTCTGGGAGCTGAGGCCCAAGACAGATGTGAGGCAGACAGATCACAGAAGAGCTTGCTTGACTTACTGATACCAGGGACAGAACAACCTGGTAATACCAGTCTAGATATGCCTCTTAGAGGCAAAGGAGATACGTCATAGGTCTCTAGGGATGGATTGGTACTAGGTGCTACAGATGATACGAAGGGACAACAATGTTTTTGCCTTTGAGTCATGTTTAGAAAACAAGAATTACCTATTTGAAACCAGTATATTCAAGGCAGTCTTGTAATATGCATGTTAGATGACAGGATACAGATAAAATACATTGCAGGAATTCAGAGAGGGGAGAAGAAGTTGTTAGAATGACTAAGGCTTGAAATTACACTAAGGCAGTGTTGGGAATCTGGGAGAAGTCAGGATTTGGCAGAAAATGGTCCATATGACAATCTGGAGATAGGCAGGATGGGGGAATAAAGCATACAGTAGGAAGGCCAAGCAGGTTAGAGGTGGTAGAAAAAGATGAAGTGGGCCACGGTCAGGATCAGAGCAACTGGTTCTACCTCCGGCAGGTGGCTGAGTGGGAGGGAAATGCATCTTGGGTAACTTGTTGGCCAGAAAGCCACCCCACCCCTCACCTGACCCCAGACTGCAACTGGACGCTCTCTGCACCCCATCTATAGGTAGCCCCTATACTCAAGGAGCGCATGGTGAAGGAGGGCTCCATGATGATTGGCTACCAGCCCCATGGGACCCGGGGCAACTTTTTTCGTATGGTCGTAGCCAACCCAGCGCTGACCCGGGCTGATATGGACTTCCTTCTCAACGAGCTGGAACGGTTAGGCCAGGACCTCTGAGCCTCCTCCTTCTGGCTGCTGGTCTTGACACCCCCGCTCACCCTCACTGGCTCTGTGTATTTCTGCCCTGTGTTATCAAACTTTTTACGAAAAAGTGGCTGTAACAGTGTTTATATGCTTTGACCCACTAACTCTGCTATTAAGTATTTGATATTAAGAGAATGTTTAAATAAACTATAGTATATCCTTATGATGGAATGTTATTCTGCCTTTGGAATTATGTTTACAAAGAGGATTTTATTGATATGAAAAAAAATAATTTTAATATAATGTTATGTTAAAAAAGCTGAATACGTTGCTTTATATATAGTAATATCTGAGCTGTATTCAAAAATACAGAGGAAAAGACAAATGAAATATGCCAAAATGTTAATAGTTTTCCCTAGGATGGGATTATAGACAATTTAAAAATTAACTTCTTTATGCCTTTTGTGCTCCCTCTTTTACTATATTACAAATATACATTACTTTTATAATAGAAAAATAATAAAGTTAAAATTTCAACTATATTATTTTTGTATGTTTTAGAATTTGTTACCTTTCAATCAAATAATAGAAAGAATGCAAATTAATTTTTTTAAAAGGCAGATGAAAGAGTCTAAAATGGGAAATTTTTCCCCAAAAAATCTTTAGTGGGAGGGAAAAGACCAAAAGTGGAGTCTTTCTAAAATTAACTGTACTTTAGTGATATTGAAACAAAATGGGCACTGATTGTATCTTGAGACCAGAGCCTTGTCCACTTATCATTCTTGAAAAATCCTCACCAAAAAAAAAAAAAAAAAATTTGTTTTTTATAATTTAAGTAGAAACTAAGTTAAAAAAAAAACAAAACCCAGCAACCAAACCACTGTTATGTCTTCTGTTATTGCTACCGTTTTTAAAAATATCCATTTTACACTTAGAATCCCTAGCTAGTGTTGCTTCTCAGTCATTTGGGAAAGAGGTGTTTAGTTACATAAGTAATTAAGGACAAGTGGCAAGTCTACCAGAACTTTTTGTTATTTCCAATTCCTAAAAATACCATTTATGAAAATAATAACATAGTCATATAAATGTCATCCGAAGTTATTTGAAGAGGCAAATACAAACTGTCCAAACCATAGCAAAAGAACATCCAAATCTCAGAACTAATTCTCTTGACCATTTGGGGGATGAAAAATCCCTTCTATTCATAATTACAAATAATTCCCCCATAAGCTCATTATTCTGGTTATAAGTGGTATTTTAATTTCTTCCAAATATAAAATTGTGAGAGTATTAATAATTTGAATTCCAAGCCCTAATCTTAAAGAGATTTATATATCTGAAAAATGTCTTAAATATAGTAAAACTAAAAAAAAAAAAAATCCTTATTTTCAATTCAAAGCCAGAAAGCAAAAATAAAAACAAAATCTTAGAATTCCATGAATTATCTCCAGTTGAGAAATATTTTTAAGAGAAGGCCAGAAAGACAGGACAAAATCTGTTGACCACTTGTTTTTCTTCAGCTTTATAACACTGATGCTGCTTTTCCTCTGTTCCCGAAATTCAACCTCAGAATCTCTGGATATAATATCACAGTCCCTCTCTTGCTTCCTGTCTCCCATCAATATTTACTGAGCTCCTGCTCAGTGTGATTTCTTTCCCTGCCTTCAAAGAGCTTAAGCAGTCATCCCTTTACCTAGGCATATCCCTGCTCCAGGGCCTTTGCACCCGCTGTCCTTTTTTGCCTTAATGTTCATTCATCTACATGGTTTGCTCCCTCATTGCCTTTAGGTTTTTGTTCAGATATCACCTCCTTAGTGAAGCCTTCCTTGAATATCCTATTTCAAATTACATTTTAACTCTCTAGTCTTGGATTTACCATTCCCTTATCTGTGCCCTTTTTTTTCTCCATGATATGAGTAAGCATCTGGCATACTATGTTTCAATTATTTATTATCTGTCTCAGGTAAGTAGAATGTAAGTTCTGGGAGCAGGGATTTTGTATCACTGTCTCCTAAAATGGAGTCTGATATTTAATAGGTGGGTAACGTTGAGTGAATGGTTAATGAGCTCCAGGTACTGGTTGACTTGCTATCAGTCATACAACTTTTAAATGGTGGAATCAAAGCCAAATTCAGACCATCTTTCTCCAGCTCTTAACCATTGGACCTAGCCTGCTTCTATTGACAGGTATATATAATGCATAGGTATGGGTGTTAGGATTGTTTTATTAACTGTACACTGTGAATCTACTGCTTGTGGGAAAGATGAGGCAGCTTAAATTACCCATCTTGCCCTTGGCCTGGGGAAATGATATTTCCCCAGGGAACCAAGGATGTTGGGAACACCTGAGCGGGTTGCAGTGTTGGAATGAGGTTTATTTGGTTTTAAGGGCTCAAAGAGTTCAAGAGGCCAGCCTCCAAATGCCTGGGGAAGGAAAATGATACCTTCACAGGGAGGTAGGCCAGGGGCTGGAAAGCTAAAAGCTGGGTGAGGCACTTAGGATGTGGCAGCTTCTTGAGATCAAGGGTAAGAACCTTTTTAGAAAAGTGAATGGAAGGGAGAAAGCTACAGTAAAGTCAGCATTTGACTTGTCACTTGGAACTATTTTTATCTATTCTGTATCTTCACTTGACTATTTCTCTCCTGTTTATGTACCTTTAAAAAATTGTTTTATTTTGAAATAATTGGAAACTTAGAGAAAAGTTGCAAGAATAGTTACAAAGAACTTCCATATATTCTTTACCTAAATTAATCAATTTTTCACATTTTGACAAATTTTTATTATTATGTATGTACTATATTTTTTTTCCGGACCATTTGAGAGTCAGTTGTATACATTATGCCCTTTTATCTCTTAATACTCTAGTGTATATTATCCAAGAACAAGAATATTATTTTAAATGACAGTGGTACAATTTTCAAATTCAGGAAATTAACATAGACATTACACTTTAAAGTTCGTATTCTTTTTTTTTTTAATTAAAAAAAATTTATTATGGTGACATTGGTTAATGAAATTCAGTAAGTTTCAAGTGTACAAATCAACAGTAAGCCATATATATTTTGCATTGTATGTTCACTGCCCAGTGTTAGATTTCTTGCCGTCACCACATATTTGACCCCTTTTAACCCATCTGCTTCCTTCCTTGCCCCTACCATCTGGTAATCACTAGTCTATTGTCCATGTTCATTAGTCTCTGTCCTGTTTGTTTGTTGCTTTTAGGTTTATATCCCACATATAAGTGATACCACATAGTTTTCAACATTTTCTGTCTGGCTTATTTTGCTTAGCATGATTATCTCAAGGTCCATCCATGTTGTCATAAATGGCAGTATTTCATCTCTTCTTATGGCTGAATAATATTTCATTTTATATATGTACCATAGCTTCTTTATCCAATCATCTATCGTAGGACACTTCGGTTGCTTCCATGTCCTGGCCAACGTGAATGATGCTGCTATGAACATCGGTGTGCAGATATCTTTTTGGATATGAGTTTTCGACTTTTCAAACCCAGTAGAGGGATTGCTAGATCTTATGGTAGATCAATTCTTAGTTTTTTGAGGAGACTCCATACTGTTTTCCATAGTGGCTGTACCAATTTGCAGTCCCACCAGCAGTGTTTGAGGGTTCCTATTTCTCTGTATCCTCTCCAACATTTGTTATTACTTATCCTGTTGATAACAACTATTCTAACAGATGTGAGATGGTATCTCATTGTGGTTTTGATTTGCATTTTCCTAATAGCAAAGACGAGCATCTTTTCATGTGTTTGTTGGCCATTTGTATGTCTTGGGAGAAGTATCTTTTCAGGTCCTCTGCCCATTTTTTGATTGGATTGTTTGTTTGTTTGTTTGATTTTGTTATTGAGTTGTATGAGTTCTTTGTATATTTTGGATAGTAGGCCCTTATCAGAGGCATTGCTTGCAATATATTTTCCTATTTGGATGGTTGTCTCTTTACCTTGTTGGTGGTTTCTTTTGCTGTGCAGAAGCTTTTTAGTTTGATGTAGTCCCATTCATTTATTTTTGCTTTTACTCCCCTTGCCTTTGAGGTCAAATTCATAAAATCCTTTTTAAGTCTAAGATCCATGAGTTTAGTTCTTATGTTTTCTTCTATGCACTTTATTGTTTCGGGTCTTATATCCATGTCCTTAATCCATTTTGAGTTAATTTTGATGTGTGGTGATAGACAAGTCTAGTTTCATTCTTTTGCAGGTGGCTTTCCAGTTTTCCCAGTACTGTTTATTGAAGAGGCTTTCCTCACTCCACTATGTTTTTGGCTTTTTTGTCGAAAATTATTTGCCTATATAAATATGGGTTTATTTCTGCACTCTTGATTCTGTTCCACTGATCTGTATGTCTGTTTTTCTGTCAATACCATGCTATTTTGATTATTGTTGCTTTGTAGTATAATTTGAAGTCAGGCAGAGTGATGTCTCCAGACTCGTTCTTTTTTCTGAGGATGGCTTTGGCAATTCAAGGTCATTTGTGCTTCCATACAAATATGATTTTTTGTTGTATTTCTTTAAAAAATGCTGATGGGATTTTGATGGGGATTGCATTAAATCTGTATAATGCTTTAGATAATAAGGTCATTTTATCTATGTTGATTCCACCAATCCAAGAACATGGAATATCTTTCCATTTCTTTGTATCTTCTTCGATTTCTTTTAATAGGATTTTAAAGTTTTCATTATATAGGTCTTTCACATGCTTTGTTAGATTTATCCTAGTTATTTTATTCTTTTAGTTGCAATTGCAAAAGGAATTCTTTTTTCCACTTCTTTTTCTGACACTTCATTATTAGAGTATGGGAACGTTATGGATTTTTGAACATTGATTTTGTATCCAGAGACTTTACTGTATTTGCTTATTGTTTCTAGTAGTGTTTTTGTGGAGTCTTTACGATTTTATATAGAGAGAATCATGTCATCCACAAAAAGTGACAGTTTGACTTCATTTCCTATTTGGATGCCTTTTATATCTTTCTCTTGACTGATTGCTTTCACTAGGACCTCCAATGTTATATTGAATAACAGAGGCAATAGTGGAGAGCCTTGTCTTGTTCCTGATCTTAGAGGGAAGGTTTTTAGTTTTTCAACATTAAATATAATGTTGGCTGAGTGTTTGTCATATATGGCCTTTATTATGTTAAGGTACTCTCCTTTTATACTGATTTTGTTAAGCATTTTGATCGTAAATGGATGCTGTATCTTGTCGAAGGCTTTTTCTGCATCCTTTGATTTGATCATATGATTATTTTTTAACTTGTTTATGTGGTGTATCATATGAATCGATTTGCATATGTTAAACCATCCCCGTGCCCCTGGGATGAAGCCCACTTGATCGTGGTGTATAATTTTTTTAATACATTGTTGCATTCGGTTCACTAGTATCTTATTTAGTATTTTTGCATCTGTGTTCATGAGAGATATTGATCTATATTTGTGTGTGTGTGTGTGTGTGTGTGTGTGTGTGTGTGTGTGTTATCTTTACCAGGTTTTGGTATCAGGGTAATATTGGCCTCAAAATGAGTTAGGAAGTATTGCCTCCTCTTCTATTTTTTGGAAGAGTTTAAGGATAATAGGTATTAAATCTTCTTTGAATGTTTGGTAGAATTCACTGATAAAGCTATCTGGTCCTGGACTTTTACTTTTTGGTAGGTTTTTGATGATTGTTTCAATTTCCATACTGCTGATCGGTCTATTTAGATTTTCCAGTTCTTTTTGATTCAGTCTAGGAAGGTTGTATCCATTTCTTCTAGGTTATTAAATTTGGTGTTATATACTTTTTCATAGTATTTTTGTATGATCCTTTGTATTTCTGCAGTGCCTATTGTAATTTCTCCTCTTTCATCCCTGATTTTGTTTATTTGTGTACTTTCTCTTTTTTCTTTAGTGAGTCTAGCCAGGGGTTTGTCAATTTTATTAACCTTCTCAAAGAACCAGCTCTTTGTTGCATTTACTTTTTCTATTTTTTTTTTGTTTGTTTCACTGAGTTTCTTAATTGTTTTCTACTTAATTGATTTCTACTCTAATTGTTACTATTTCCTGTCTTCTGCTTCCTTTGGGTATAATTTACCCCCCCACCCCAGTTTCTTAAGATGGGTGCAGAGGATATTGATTTTAGACTTTTCTTTTTTTCTAATATAGATGTTCAGTACTATAAATTACCATCTAAGTATTACTTCAGCTTCATTTCATAAATGTTGCTGAGTTGTGTTTTTGTTTTGATTTGGTTCAAAATATTTTCTAGTTTCTATTTTAATTTATTCTTTGATTCATGGGTTATTTAGAAGTGCTTCTTCAGGTTCCGTATATAGCAGTGCCCCCTTATCCACAGGGCACACCTTCCAAGATCCCCAGTGGGTGCCTCAAACCATGGTTAGTGCTAAACCCTAGATAGACTATGTTTTTCCCTAAAAGTACATACCTATGATAAAGTTTAATTTATAAATTAGGCACCGTAAGAGATTAATGACTAATAATAATAAAACAATAATTATAACAATATACTATAATAAAAGTTATGTGAATGTAACTATTTAAAATTGTACTAGAGGTTCTAGCTAGGCAATAAAGCAAGACAAAAAAGATTGGAAAGGAAAAAGTAAAATTGTCTTTATCTGCAGGTGATATGGTCATCTGTGTGGAAAAGTCTAATGAATTTACAAAAATGCTGCTAGAACTAGTTTAACAAGATACAAAATCAATAAAACTCAATTGTATTTATATATACTAGTAAACTATTAGAAGTTGAAATTAAAAAACAATATCATTTAAAATATTATAAAAGATGTGCAAATTTTATACACTGAAAACCAAAAACACTGCTAAGAGAAATTAAGACTTAAATGGAGAGATATACCATGTTTGTAGATCGAAAGACTCAATATTGCTGAGATGTCAGTTCTCCTCAAACTGATCTGTAAATTCAATGTAATCTCAAGCAAAATCCCAGCATGGTTTTTGTAGAAATTGATAGTTGATTCTAAAATTTATCTGGAAATGCAAGTTACCTAAATAGCCAAAACTGACTTTGAAAAATAAAAAAGTTGGAAGACTTACACTACTTGATTTCAAGACTTAATGTAAAGCTACAGCAATCAAGACAATGTGTTGTTTGCATAATGATAGGCAAATAGATCAATGAAACAAATGAGAGTCAGAAATAGATTCCCCATGTAACTGATCAATTGATTTTTTAAACTAAGGTGGAAAGGCAATTCAGTGGAGAAAGGATAATCTTTTCAACAAATAATGTTGGAAAACTGGGCTACTTATATGCAAAGTTAAGTTAGATACCTCATGCTCTGAAACTTCATGCACTTATGGTGAAAATGTAAATGGCTCTACTTCTGGCTCTTCTGGAGAACATCTCTAGGTTCTTAATGAAATTAAATATATCTTAGAAACGAGTTCCTAGGAAGGAAATCCCAGAGAGAACCTCTGTGCCCTCAGGCCCATACTAAATGTCCGCTACTAGGTTAGGGTGTACATAAGATGTGGTGTTTGCATATGATGGAATACTATACAAGTATCAGCAGAAATAAACTAAATTTACCTGTAGCACCATTGACACAGTTTTAAAAACAGTGATGAATGAAATGGGATGAGAATTATAGCATAAATTACCTTATATAAATTAAAAAGTTACAGTACAACACTATTTTTCAAGAACACATATAGATTTGTCATATATTGAGTGAATCCCTATGGTAAAAAGAGAAATGACAGGAGGAGATGGGTACTGGAGTCGATAACCCATACAAAAATATGGAGAAGCACCTTTGTAGACTCGTGATTAAAAAGGGAATGGAGGTGAGAAATCAGCAACAGCGAGCACAGATAACTCTTTCCAGAAGTTTGTCTATGACATATGGGACAGGTTGATGAAGATGTGGGGTGAAGAGATGGAAAGTTAGAGGGGGACATAATGGAGGAGCATACCAGATACTGATGGGAGCAATTAGCTAGACAGGAGAAAGAAGGGAGTCATGCCTGGGACTCCTCAAAGGGACTAAGTGTTTAAGATGGTGAGAGGAGAGAGAATGGCCTTTAATGTGAAGAGGACTAATTCCTCCAGTTAACAGGATACTTGGAGTAAAGGAGAGCTGAGGGATATGTGTGTTGGGGGTAGGGTGACCCCATAGACTTGGAGATGGATGACAGGAGGAGAGAAAAGGAATGCAATAGTTCTTTTGGAGAGTGGGAAGGGAGTCTTTCAGATAAACAGTAGGATCACTGGACATTGCTGAAATGCCCATTTGAGGTCTGCATTCTAGAACAGTGGAGCATGTGTTATGGGAGGAGGGCTCCAAATAGCAAAGCAGGGGAGGAACAATACAAGAATGAGTGCTCAATTTTGAGAACCATTGTTCTAAGGGAATTTCTACTCCCATCTTCAAACATCTGTCTCTCCTTAGCCTTATTGCTGCTGGGGCTAACAGGTAGAGTGTGCACGTGAAGGCATGAGCTAGAATTTGGTAAGGGGAAGGCCTGGTGTCAAGACCTGGTGGAAAGCTTCCTTATTCTCACCACGCAGGAGCCTGCAGACCAGCTCTGGGGAGCCCCTGAGCAGAGGTCAGGACCATGGGGATATTGGAAGAGTGTGACTCAGAGGGCCTTGGCCCTACAGGGATGAAGTCATGATAGCTGATTTTCCTGTCTACCAGACAGCATAGGAACCACTGAAGAGGTATATGACAACTTAAGAAAATATTAAGAGCACTTAAAGAGATTCAAGTACTGTATAAACACACACACACACACACACACACACACACACACACACACACACACACACTTTTCTGAAACTAAAAGCCATTATTTTCAACAAGAAAATTAGTATATGTATTGAAGTCTGGTTACTGCTGAGACTCACATTAGTGGCTTGGAAGAACAAGTGGAAAAATATTTCAAAACAGCACAGAGCAAATAATATGAAGAGATGGAAATGAGGAAAATATGAGACTTGGAGAATAGATCCAATAGTCTTAACATTCAAATATATTAGTTCCAAAAGAAAGAAAAGACGTAGATGGAGGAGAGGAATAATTTTTTTTTGCAATTTAATTGTTTTTATTATGAACTCCACAGAGAGTACATCTAAACACATATATCAGTTTAGAGAATTATAGTATAAATTACATTTATACTATATATTTAAAATGACATTTACTATATATTAAAAATATATTTAAAATATATATTTAAAATACATTTACTATATATTTAAAATGACAGACTCAAAACTGTTAGTGACAGCCCAAGAAAGGGTTATGGGTTACTATGATCCACTGCTGCTCCTTTTAAAAAATTTTTTAAATTACACTTGACATTTAATATTTTACATCAGTTTCAGGTGTATAGCATAGTGGTTAGACATTTATATAATTTATGAAGTGATCCCCCCAATAAGTCTAGTACCCACCTGGCACCATACAATAGTTATTATATTATTGACTATATTCCTTATGTTGTACTTTACATCCCTGTGACTGTTTTGTAACTATCAATATGTACTTCTTAATTCCTTCAAGGAGAGGCAATAATTTAGAAATAGAAGAATATTTTGCCAACCTGAAGGAAGATTTGAACTTGCAGACTGAAAGAGCACAGTGACATACATAAAGAGGAAGGAAGGAAGGAAGGAAGGAAGGAAGGAAGGAAGGAAGGAAGGAAGGAAGGAAGGAAGGAAGGAAGGAAGCTTACACCTAAGCATGAAACTCCTGAAGTCCATATTAAAGCAAAACATTTTCAAGTTTCTAGACATAAAAAGCAAATTATCTAAAAGGGAAAAGAATCAGATTGGCACAGAACTTTTCATTGGCAACACTGGAAGATAAAAATGGGAACACTGAGAGAAAAGGATGGCTACCCAGGAATCTCATACTCAACTGAAGAAGTATTCACCTATCAATGCAAAAGAAAGATATTTGGAGCAATAAAGGATTCCCATATATCACCTGAGGAAATATACTCAAGAAAAATTTGGCTAGAGAACAGAGAAATCAAGATAGAGAAAGATGAAGCAGAAAAAAGAACAAGCATGCAGTGAGCAATAAACCTGGCAAATATTATACTGTTAAGTGTTCTTGGAGATTGATAGATGTCTAATTATATCTAGAACCATATGTACTATATTATCTCAACAAAACTTGGGAATTGGAAGCAGAGTGAGAAAAGTAAGTAAAAGTATTCTAAAGCTCTCTCTTATTGATGTGAAAGTGGCAGGAAATAAAATATCTTAATGAAAAATTAATTGGTATGTTTTCTAAAGATGGCAAAGAGCTATGCACTTGATTATTAGTGTTGGGAAGGAAGGTAACTATCAAGGGAATGAAAAAATATAGTGAAACTTTCAAAATAAGAAGAGAATAGAGGAAATTGAATGAATAGCAACTTCATCAAAACAGCAAAAACATGAAATTATTAAGGAACATTCAATAAGATAAAAAAATGAAATCATGTGCCATTCATTCCACTTGTGAAATGCTAATTAATTGTTAAAAATCTATAAAAAAAAAAAAAGAAAAAAGGGACAAAGGACAATGAGACAAATAGAAAACAATAGAAAGGTGGTAGATTTAAACCACATCAATAATCATATTAAAAGGAAATGGTCAAAATATGTTAATTAAAAGGCAAGTATTATTACATAGAATAAAAAAGCAAGACCCAACCGTATTCTGCTTATAAGAAACACACGTTAAATATAAAGACATATAGATTTAAAACAATTTAAAAAGATATAGGATGCTAACACTCATTGAAAGAAAGATGGGATGGGTGTATTAATATCAGACAAAGCAGATTTCAAAGCAAAGCATCTCAACGAGGGATAAAAAGAGCTGTTTCATAATGACAAAGAGATCAATTCATCAAGAGGACATAACAATCCTAGATGTTTATGTACATAAAAAATAGCTTCAAAAATAAATGAACTAACACAATAAAATATACAGATGTCAAATTATAATGTACACCTGAAAATTATATAATTGTATTAACCAATGTTACCCCAATACACAATAAAAAAAATAAAGTGATAGTAAAATAAAGTACAAAAAATTAAAAAATAAAATAAATGAAACTAAAATCAAACAGAAAAGCTTACAATTATTTCATCACCTCTCTTTCAATAATTGATAGAACAAGTAGAAAATCAGAAAGGACATAAAAGATTGAATAATACTCTTAAACAAGTTGACTTAATTGATATTTATAGAACATTCTACCCAACAGTAAGAATAACAACAACAGAATATACATTCTTTTCAAGTATACACTAAACATTTACAAGATAGAGCACATTCTGGGCAATAAAACAAGTCTCAGTAAATTTAAGACAATTCAAATCATACCAAGTGTATTCTCTGACCAAAATGGCTTAAATTAGAACTTCATAATAGAAAAATATCAAGAAAAATCTCCCAAATATTTGGAAACCAAAGAACATACTTCTAAACCACCCACAGGCCAAAGAAAAAAACAAAAGAGAAAATACAAAGTATTTTGAACTGAATAAAACATACCAAAATTTGTGGAAAGCACTTAATGCATGCTCAGAGGGAAATCTATAGCACTAAACACCTATATTATAAAAGAAAAGAAATCTCAAATCAATTACCTTGGCTTTTGCTTTAAGAATTTGAAAAAATTGCAAAGGCAATTCAGTGGAGAAAAGAGTCTTTTCAACAAATAGCTCTGACGGTAGGTTACATGCACACAAATGAAATTTGACATGTACCTCACATCACATACAAAACTGAACTCAAAATTAATTCACATGCCTGAATGTAAAACCAAAATCTGTAAAACTTCTATACTGTAACATAGGAGAAAATCTTTGTGACTTCCAGGTAAGCAAAGATTTTTTAGATACCACACCAATACTATGGCCTGTAAAATTAAAAAAAAACAACAACAACAGATAAATTGTATTTAATTAAAACTAAAATAATATAGGTCAGAAACTTGGATCTACATAAAGTAAGGAAGAGCACTGAAGAAAGAATAAGTGAAAGGAAATTAAAACTTATTTTTATTCTTAACTGATCTAACATAACTGTTTAAAGTGATAATAGCAACAACGTATTTGACTGTGAATGCTTATGTTTATACCATATATATGCTTATGTGTGCTTATATGTAAATAAAATAAATGATACAATGGTAAAAGACAGGAGCAAGGAATTAAAGATTATTTTGTTATTTTAAGAAACTCATACTACCCATGAAGTAGTGTAGTGTTATTTGAAAGTGGACTTGGATTAGCTGCAAATGTGTATTGCAGTTTTATTACTATATTATATAGATTTCATCATCAGTAGAGGAGTTCTATGTAATTATATTAGCAAAGCCAAATTTATATTTTTCCAGCTCCTTATAATAAAAGCCAAAAAAAAAATCAAATTATTAGAAATCAAAACCAAATGAAAAAAATTAAAACCCACTCTGTGAAAGACATTATTAAGGATTAAAAAGACAAATATGAACTGGAAAAAAAATTTGCAAATCAACTATCTCATTAAGGACATGTATCCAGAATATATAAGAACTCAAAATGTAATAAGAAAACCAACAACCCAATTTATTTTTTAAAAATTTTTATAAGTTTATTTGAGCCAAACTGATGACATATACTGGGGAGTAATATCTCAAATGCTCCCACAACCCAATTTAAAAAGGAGCAAAAGATTTGAATGAACGCTTCACCAAAGAAGATATACTGATGGTAAATGAGCACATGAAAATATGCTTACCCTCCTTAGTCATTATAGAAATGCAAGTGAAAACCACAGTGAGATAATATTACATACCTATTAGAATAGCCGAGGTTAAAATGACTGACCATATCAAGTGTGCCAAGAATGTGAAACAACTGGAACTCTCATACGCTGCTGGAGGGAGCATATAATGGTACAACCACCTCAGAAAACAATTTGGCAGTTTCTTCAAAAATTAAACATACACTGACCATATGATCTAGCCATTCTACTCCCAAGTATTTACCCAAGAAAAATGAGACATACGTCCATACAAAGACTTGTACAGAAATGCTCCCAGCGGTTTCTTTTGTATTGGCTTTATTTGGTGGACAAGTAAATAGATAAACTAATTATAATACAATGGACTATTACTCAGTAATAAAAAGGAATGAATGCAATAACATGAATGAATCTAAAGATAATTATGCAGAATAAAAGAAACCAGATAGAAAAGAGTACATACTGTATGATTCAATTGCTTTGAAATTCTAGAAAATGCAAACTAATCTAAAGAGGCAGAAAACAAATCAGTGATTGCCTAAGGATGGTGGGTTGGGGATGGAGATGGACAGAAGGAAGAGATTATAAAATAGACAGGAGGAAACTTTCTGGGGTGAATGCTATAGTCATCATCTTGATTGTAGTGATGATTTCACAGTTGTATACCTATTTGAAACTTATCAAATGTACACTTTAAATGTATGCAGTTTACATATATTAATTATCTCTCAATAAAACTGCTAAAATGTATTACTCAATACTAGGTTATGTATAAACATACATTATCAAATCCATTTTTTAAAGGAGCAATCACAGTTATTTCTATGATCTTGCAAATAAAACCCTTGTTACATGACAAGCATCAATCCCAAGGTCTAAGTAATCCAATCCCAAGGTCTAAGTAATCCAAACTCTTTAATGATACAAACTTCAGGCATGTGTTCCTTCATTTCCTCAAGGCCATAAGTAGAAGCCAACAGTGATTAGAAAGAAAAAATGATCAAATGATCTTAGACTCCACATGAAGAATGTTTCTGAGAATATCAAAGAAAAAAAATACAAAAAAGAAAAATAGTGAAGGCAGATTCAGCATACCAGACAGCAGAACATCCTCTAAACCCATCGTTATTAAACATGATGGCATCGGACTAAAAATAGATCAATGGATATAATATAGAATCCTTTAGTAGATGTCAATATATGTGAGAATCATTTTTAGGTAAAGAACTTCTTTATGTTTACAACGCTTAAAATGCTCAAGCCTAATGGACCCAGGCTATGGCTAACTCCTAGACTCTTTTATTTTTATTGTTTTCTTTTCTGAGTAGGTAGTATTCAAAATATCATTTGGTTTAGCACAAAATACAAAAGCGTGAAAGTTTTCCTGTTAACCTTCCCTGTTCCCCAGCAACCTTATGTCCTTCTATGGAGACAAACTATGGAACAAAGCTCTTGACTGTCCTCCCAAGAATATGCAAATAAGCATATGTATCAAAAGATATCATTAAGAAAATAAACAAGCAAGGCACAAACTAGGAAAAAAATTATAATACATATATCTGATAAAGGATTCATAATCTGAATGTATAAATATATAACTTCTACAAATCAACAACAGAAAGGCAATTCAATTTTTTAAATGGGCAAAAGACTTAAATAGCTTCTTTATAAAAGAGGATACACTAATGGTCAATAAACACATGAAAAAGTGTTCAATGCCATTAATCATCAGAGAAATGCAAATCAAAGTTACACTAAAATGGCTTAAATAAAAATGGACTAGCCAAATCAAACATTGGTGAGAAGTCCTGTGGGTCCAACTAGAATCTCATACATTGCTGGTGGGAGTGTAAAATGGTAAAACTACATCAAAAAAAAAGTTTAGCAACTTCTTATAAAGTGAAGCATATATCACCTCTATGACCCAACTTCTTGGTAGTCACCAAAAAGAAATGAAAAAATTTACACACAAAATGATTTATATTTCAATCTTCATAGCAGCCTTATTGGTAATAACCTCAAACCGGAAGCAAGCCAAACATCCATCAGCAGGTGAATGGATAATCAAATTGTGTCGTATTCATACATGGAATACCACTGAGAAATAAGAAGGTACATTAGATACATGCAAAACATAGATTAGTCTTAAGAACATTATATTCAGTGAAAGAAGCCATTTATAAAGGAGTACATACAGTAGAGTTCTATTTATATGAAGTTATCAAACTAATATATGAGAGTAGAAATCAGAAGGTGATTGCCTCTTGTTGAGGAATTGACTGGATAGGGATGTGAGAGTATTCTCTGGGGGTATGGGAAGGTTCTGTTTTGGGTGATGATTACATGGATATATACAAAATTCATTGAATGAAATAGCTAAAATCTGTACATTTTATAATGTGTAAAAAAAGTGAAACTAAGAGATGGCGTAGGGGCCTACAGATAAAAAGAAACTTACTTAATTGCAAGGTATAGAGCTTATTTGGATTCTGATTTAAACAAGCAAACTAAAAAAAATGAGACAATTGGAAATTTGAATACTGATGCTTATTTGATGATATAAATATTTTATCATTACATTTTAAAGTTATAATTGCATTTTTAAAAATAAAGCTTGGGAGAGTGCTAGGGGAGGTGCAAGCCAGATGGACACTGGGTGGCTCTGTGCTTGCTGAGGAAAAATAATTAAACACGGGCAAAGGAGATCCTAAGCTGAGAGGCAAAATGTTATCATATGTATTCTTTGTGCAAACTTGCTGGGAGGAGAACAAGAAGCACCCAGATGCTTCAGTCAACTTCTCAGTTATCTAAGAGGTGCTCAGGGAGGTGAAAGACCATGTCTGCGAAAGAGAAAGGAAAAGTTAAAGACATGGGAAAGGCGGACAAGGTCTGTTGTGAAAGAGAAATGAAAACTTATACCCCTCCGAAAGGGGAAATGAAAAAGAATTAAAGGATCCCAATGTACCCAAGAAGCCTCCTTTGGCATTTTTCTTTTTTTTTATCCTGAGTATTGCCCAAAAATCAAAGGAGAGGATCCAGGCCTATCTATTGTTGATGTTGCAAAAAATCTGGAAGAGATGTGGAATAACACTGCTGCAGATGAAAAGTAGCCTTATGAAAAGAAGGTTTGCTAAGCTGAAGGAAAAATATGAAAAGGATATTGCTGCATACTGAGCTGAAGGAAAGCCTGACAGGTGAAAAAGGGAATTGTCAAGGCTGAAAAAAAAGTAAGAAAAAGAAAGAAGAGGAGGAAGACAAAGAAGGTGAAGAAGATGATGATGATGAATAAGTTGGCTCTAGCACAGTTTTTCTTCTTGTCTATAAAGCATTTAACCTCCACCCTATACACAAGTCACTCCTTTTAAAGAAAAAAAATTGAAATGTAAGACTGTGTAAGATTTGTTTTTAAACTGTACAGTGTCTTTTTCTGTATAGTTAACATACCACTGAATGTGTCTTTAGATAGCTCTGTCCTGGGGCCATTTTCTGTAGCCACTAACCTTGCCTGGTACAGCATGGAGGTTGTAAATTGGTGTAGGAATTTCAAGCAGGTTCTTGTTGGGTGCACAGCATAAAGTAGTTATATATGGGGATGGTAGTTTTTCATCTTCAGTTGTCTCCAATGCAGCTTGTATGAAATAATTGTTGTTCTGTTAACTGAATACCACTCTGCTTCTAAGTAAATGTAATTTTTTAAATTTTTTAAAAAATGAAGCTTGGGAAATGACAAAATTATAGAAATGGAGAACAGATTAGTGGTTTCCAGGGGCTATGGAGGAGATGGGGTGAAGGGAAATGGGCGTGGCTAAAAGGCCAACGAGAGATCTTGTGGTGATGGAAATGTTCTGTATATTGAGGAGATTGTCAATATCCTGGTTATGATATCGTACACAGTCGTGTATAGTTTTGCAAGATGTTACCATGGGAGGAACGAGGTGAAGTGTCCATGGGATCTCCCTGTGTTATTTCATACAACTGATGTGAATCTATAATTATCTTGAAATTAAAAAAAACTTAATTAAAATATAAAATTAAAATGAAAAATTTTAAAGTTTAGCCAGTCAAAATAAATATGCAAATAAACAAAATAAAAAATAAAATATTCAGCAGAGCACAGGGGATTTTTAGGATGATGAAACTACTGTTTATTATAATGGCAGATACATGGCATTATAAATCTGTCTAAATTCCCTTTTATGGGAATTTATGTTAAATGAAATAAGTCAGATACAGAAAATACTGTATGAGCTCACTCATATTTGACATCTAAAAAAGCCAAACTCATAAAGATTAGAATGTGGTTGCCAGGTATTAGAGGTTGGGGAAAATGGGGGAGATGTTGGTCAAAGGGTACAAACTCCCAGTTATAAGATGAGTAGCTCTGGGGATATAGTGTACAGCATAGTGACTATAATTAACAATATTGTGTTATATACTTGCAAGTTGTTAAGAGAGGAGATCTTAAATGTTATCACCACACACACACAACATGGTAATTATGTGAGGTGATGGAAGTGTTAACTAACCTTATTGTGGCAATCATTTTTCAATAATACAATAAGGCATCACATTTTACAACTTAAACTTGAATAGGTTTAATGTCAATAATATCTCAATAAAACTGGAAAAAATTAAAAATAGAAATAAATCAATTTTTCCAAATCCATTGAATGCGCAACAAAAAAGAGTGAACCCTAATGTAAACTATGGACTTTGGGTGATTACGATGTGTCAAAACAAGTTCATCAATTGTAACAAATGTACCACTCTGGTGGGGGATAGTGAGAATAGGGGAGGCTATGCTTGCGTGGGGGCAGAGGACAAATGGGAAAGCTTTACCCTCACTCAATTTATGTTAACCTAAATCTGCTCTAAAATATAAAGCCTATCAAAAATAAACAAACAAATAAAATATTAAATAAAAATGGTCAGTGCATGTAGGAAAACACATTTCATTTTTAAAGGTAGTAGGTATAATGAAAAATGAAAACAATAGACGTAATTTCCTGCTTATCAGATTGACAAAAATAAATAAATTGACAAAACCCCATATCAATAATGGGATGAGAGATGGGCAATATCATACACTAATTTCATGTAAGCTTTCTAGAGGAAGGTTTGACTGTGTAAAAACTTGAAGTAAGCCAACCCTATGTTCCAGTAATTCTGCTTCTAGAACATTCCCCTCAGAAAATGCACAAAGATGTACACATAGACACACAAGAAAGTTTATCCTAGAATTGTTTTTAAGGGCAAAATATTGAAAACAATTGAAATGTATGTAATTAGTTAAATAAATTATAGTATATACATGTAACTTAATGTCATGCAGTAATTAAAATGATGAAATATACCTATATTATTGACATGGAAAGACATACTATAGATACTGTTAAAATGTTTTAAAAAGTTCCTCCTCTCTCTCTTAGGAACCCTGGTTTGTTTGGTCCTCAGCCTCCTTGGGGCTAATATTTCCCCTTTCTTGATCCGAAGGTCTCTCCAGCACCAGATTAAGCAAAGGATCTGTGTAGGAAGGACAGAGATGACCCTCTCCTTAGAGCGACCACACAGTCTGGTTTCTGGAATGGTTCTGAATATGAATATTTTGACCTGCTGTCCTCAAACAAATCAGGACACTCCTAATTTTAATGTTCATTTTATAGTCATGGAAACTGAGGCCCTCGAAGTCGAGAGATTTGCCTAATGTCTGTTCCTTTCCTGGGTCTGCGAAGGAAAGGTGGCCTGCTATGTGGCCTCTCAAAATGTGCTAGAGGTTGCCAGAACAGAAGGATTAAAGGGGTGTGGAAATGTCAGCTGAAAAAAGAGTCGAGCTGGAAGAGGGGGTGAGGCTGGGTTTTGGAAAGAGGCGGGTGGCAAAGAGAAGGTAAGGCAGGATGTTACCCAAGACCCTCAGCTCTCCTTGCCATAAAGTCTTGCCTCTGCAGACACAACTCTTTAATAGTGGCTATCAAAAGTGGGCCTTCAACAAATGATGAATGAATAAATAAAGAAATGAATAAAAAGAGACACAGAGTTTATTATTGTATTGGAAGAACAAATAAAAGAACCAAGCCCTTGGTGGCCCCAGGTCTCTCTAAGTCATCCCACATTCATCAAATGTGTAAAATTCTTCATTTCTCCAAGTCTAGACTGCCATGGAGTGGGAGGGGCCCTATGCCCAATCTAAGGGAATGAAGGCTCATGAACCACCACCATTCTGAGTTTGAGCTCAGCTGTCCACAGGTCCACAGATCTGAGTTCCTGGAGTTTCATGGTTGGATCATGCATTCCAAGCCTCTTTGCCTCAGGGCTGGGAGCACAGAGAGATGAGCCCTGGTCTAGGCTTCTTGGGTGGAGAAGAACTTGATGGTGTCATCTGGGCAGCGAAGTTGTCCTGACCTCTAGGTATGGCAGGACCAAGATCGAGGTGTCACCAGCTCCCAGAAAGTTGTCTGTGCCAGAGAAAGGTGAGCTGTTAATGAGGTCCCACCTAGTGCCCATTCTGTGTATCCAAGACATGAAAGCCATCACCCCCAAACCAGGCCCTGGCCCTGATCTTAGCTGTTGAATTGGGCAACAATAGGCATCTGTCTGTTAGGAAGGGAAGGTGTGTTCTCCTGATAGGGAGTTGAGAATGGGTCATGGTGCCTTACCTGGGGCAGGGGGCAGTGCTGCCGTGCATACCACTCCTGGCAATACAGGCTGACCTGGATGCCTTGGCCCAGAAAAAGCATGGTCCACATTAGCACGTTCCACACTGGGCCTGTGTGCTGGTCATGCATCATGAAATTCATCAGCCCTGAGGCAGAAGGAAAAATTGTCATCCCAACTCCAGATGCCTGTGCCTTGTCTCCCTGGCTACTCTCCTAGGGGCCCTGAATGGAACAGGAAGATCCATTTGGGAAAGATCTTGAAACCAGCTATAGCAACCCATGTAGGCCTCAAGTGGCTCATGTAAAACCAGGATTCCTCAGTTTACTCTTCAGTATCTTGGCTCTCATAAGGAACCTCTTAACCTCCATCAATTTTTTTCCCCTTTGCCTCCCTCTATGTGTGTCCTACTAGATGCTCCTCTCCAGCCAGAAATCTTGCTGCCTCCCGATGCTGCTTCTCTCCCTGCTTCCAGGTCCCTCCTCACCCAACTCTCACACACAACTCTCATGCCTTCTCTCAGAAGGCATGCACACATCCTCTTCTGTCTTGGCCTCCCCCATCAGTCTGGATTTTCCAGGAGAAAGAGCACAGGCCTCCTCCCTCTGGTTGAATTCCCCTCCAGCGGCACACAGAAGCCCAGCTCACCTCCAATGACAAGGAAGAGTATCAGCATGACAGGATAGAAGAAACCCAGGACGAAGCAGAAGATGTACTCATGGACGACTGCAGAGACCAGGAACACGCCCAGCATGGCTGCCCCTCGGGCCTGGCCACCAAGGAGCTGGCAGGGCCAGGGCATGAGAGATAGAGTGAGTCTCCCTAGGACCCCTCTATAAAGAGCCCCTTCCTTAAGGAAGCCAGGAGGGTGTGTGGTACAATGGAAAGACTACAGAATTTAGGGTCAAAAGGGCTGACATGTCTTATTTAAGAGCATTTTATTAGACCGCTGGGCCTTAGATGCAATTTTTAAAAGGGGATATAATACTTACTTTTCATGGTTATTGTGAAATTAAATGTACATGACAACTCTTGGTAACTGAAAACTGATATATGCATTCCTTAGGAAGGCAGAAAGGCCCTGTGGAGGGGCTGAAGTTAAGGATGAGAAAGGAAGGAAGTTAGATCACAAGAAGGATTTTCTGCCCATTGGATTGGGAAGAATGGGGGCAGATGGAAGTCAAGGAGCCCTTAAGTTGGAAAAGGTGGATGGTGCAGAAGGGGACAGGAGAGGATGTTTCAGAGAGGCTGTTGGAACTGAGGGGGTCTGTAGAGCCCATACCCACAGCCCATCCTGATATACATAGCTGTACAGCCAGTCATGAACCACCACGTTCCAAGTGCGGTAGTAGTTGGAGAAGGATGTGGAGTTCCACCAGTCCTGGGGAAGGGATGAGGTCAGGGTAGGGGAAGAAGGTGAGCATCAGGGCCCTGTTTCTTCCCAGGCCCCAGCTTCTCGCCCCTGCCCCCTGCCCCGTTTCAGTGTTCTCCCACAGGGCTGGCTCCAGGAAGAATAGAAATAGCAAGTACTCTCCCAAATCCCTCTTCAGGACCTAGGGTCTTTGCCTCCCCTCCTACTCCTCCTCTTTCCAAAGTACCATCCACACAAAAGCAATTAGCCCTGGCTGGTCGGGAGGTAGAAGGGAGGCATTATAACCGCACCCAAAAGAGCGCATTTCTCATTGTGGGAGATGGACAGCATAGCTGAGTTAACACCCGGTATAACCACCATCCTCCCCAGATCCCTTTCTATCCCTCCCTGCTTCCAGCTCCCAAATGGCCTAGGTCCAGGCCATACTTGGTAGAACATCCTGTCTCCAAATCGTAGCATCTCAGCAAAGGCATTCAGCCAGCAGTGGAGGAAGGCAAAGAAGATGAGCAGCAGCATGAAGATGCCTGGTAAGTGGGGACAAGAGGCTGCAGGTCAGACTGGCCCACCTGGAACCCCCAGGAAGATCGGAGGAACTCTCATTTGGCAACTAGGGCCTCAATTCCTACCCATCATTTATTATTCATTCACTAATTCATGCACTCATTAATTCATCCATTTGCTCATGATCTCCATGCCAGATGTTAGGGATAGAAGATGAATCCTGGTCATTGAGAGTTCACAGAGTGGTTAGAGGTGGCAGGAGGGGGAGACAGACTGAGACAGAGGAACACGTCCAACCAGGTATCAATGTCAAATGAATTGGGAGTTAAGCATGGTGGCCATTGATGTGCTTGGGAGCGCAGAAGGTGGGTCATGGTGATTGGCAGCTTAAAAAGCAATGCTTCCTAGAGGAGGGGCATCTCACATGAGCCTCCAAAAAGGAATTGGATTCTACAACTGGAAAGTGGGGAAAGAATATTCCTAGCTGAGAGATCCGTATGAGCAAAGGCCCAGAGGCATGGAAGTGCATGCCTTTCAGGGAATGGCTGGGCTTATGGTGGGATGTGACATACAGGAATGGCCTTGGATGCCAGGCCAAGGTTTAAATCTTATCTGGAGATGCCAGCAATGGGGAGTCATTGGAGCTTTTGAAGCAGGGTCAGGAATGATTCATCTGTAGGAGGGAAGTTCATCTGGGCAGCAATGTCCTCAGAGGCAGATGGGAAAGGAAAAATTCAGGTGAGAGGAACACAGGTTGGGAGGCTGATGTGGAAAGGGTGAGCAGATAGCAATCTGAATCGAGATGCTCACAATAAGCAGTGATAGGAGGTGACACATGTGAAAGGAGAGTCAGAAGGAAAAGGTGTTGAAACGGATGTGAAAAGTGTTGAAGGTAAAGAGTGAGGGGAAGCAGGAGTTCCCTGCTAAGCCTTCCTCAGGGTTCCGCCTTCTCCAGCCCTGCCTTAGTGGGCATACCTGGCAACGTGGCATGCATGACAGAGAGCACCAGGGCACGGGTGCTAAAGGGCTCTCGGCTCATGTTGGCAAAGACAGGAACGCAGAAGCGGCCCAGGATGAAACAGGCATAGAGGACGCAGCCCAGGGCCTGGAGAGGAAGTAATGGACATCTAACTTTGAGAGAGAGCACAGGCAGCTGTCCCCTTACTCTGGAATTGGACTTCAGCCCAGCATCTCCCTCCTCTTCCCTTAACACCACCTTTTGACCTCCTCCCCAGGCTTCCCCCATCCCACTCCCAGAAATGCCCCTTCAGCCACTATGAGTCATAGGTGGTCTACCCTTCTAACCTATTTTCTGACCTGGGCAAAGTTCTTGGCCACATAATTCCACCTGATGTTGGGTGTCCTGCAGCAGCAATAGAAATGATATGTTTCTTGTTTCTGGCTTAGGCAGGGGCCCAGGTTCTGGGGTCCTCTCTCCATAACCCCTCAATTGCTCAGGCCTGGGAGGATTATCTGGGGGAAGTGGGAGCCTAAAACTCTTTGCATGTTCCATAACAGAGACAGCAAATGGATTTTTAGCTTGGATGTCAGCTAGGGTGACAAACCATCCGGTGTTTACTCCAGATTAAGAGATTGTCTAGGACCTTAGATTTTTAGTCCTTAAAACCAGGACAGTCCTGGGCAAACCATGACAGTTGATCACCCTTGTGTCACCATGGGCTGGGTAAGGAAGAAAAGTAGTCTACCTGCTACTTCTTTCTCATCTTTGTGATGGGATGCTTCTGGACAAAGTGGCCAGTGTCTGGGGTGATGATGGGGACTTCAGGGAGAGGAGAGGAGAGGAGAGGAGGGCAAGGTCCCTGATGGGCCTGGGCATTTAGGGAAAGGGTACAGGATCTTACCTGGGGTAAGTCTCTCTGTAGATGAGTGTGGGGCAGAAGAGGAAATAGAGGTAGCTGGAGAAACTCCCCACACCTGTAGGGGAGTGAGAGGAGTCCATCAGTGAAAGGGGAAGGAAGAGAGGGGAGAGGTGAGGGGGGTTGCTGGGGAAAGGCAGTGGGAATGGGGAGTGGACAGCTGGATAGAATAGAGGTGCAGGGGCTGAATATTGGGTCTAGAGATGGGGTAGAGAGGTGAAGACTGGGGAGGAGCAGAACCTGCTCTCTAATACCCCTATTTTGCTTCCATTACATGCACCCCATTTTCTAATGCTGGAGCTTTATTTGGCACCTAGAAGTTCCACCACCCATTCTCCCTCTTTCTGTTTTGACTTCCTAATATAAGGTTCTCATAGCCTGGGTCTTTCCAGGTTAGGCCTGGAAACAGGAAAGCACCAGAAGTCCTGGGCAACAGTGTGTGCCTTCTCTCAAAGGTGGGACCTGAGAATGCCTAATATCTAAGGCCCACAGAGTCCCGTTGGAGGACAGAACTGTGCCCAGTGGGCAAGATAGGCTTAGGAAGTCAGAGTTTTAATGAGGATCCTGTCACTCTGGCTTTGTTCAATCAACCAAGAAGACTGAGTTCACAGCAGGGCCAGCTGAAGGCCTCACCTCCTCCAGCACAAAGGATCCCAGGCACAACCTCTCTTAGGAAGGAGTAGCTTTTCATCAGGAGCCTGACCTGAGATGGAGTGGAAGGGAAGTTAAGTTGCTGTGTGGCTTTGAGCAGATCACTTAAGCTCGCTGTGCTCTCCTGTGTGTGTGTGTGTGTGTGTGTGTGTGTGTGTGTGTGTGTGTTTGTGTGTGTGTGTGTGTGTGTGAGAGAGAGAGAGAGAGAGAGAGAGAGAGAGAGAGAGAGAGAGAGAGAGAGAGAGAGAGAGAAAGGGAGAGGGAGAAGGAGAGAGAGGAGGGAAAGAGGGAACGAGGAAGAGGCAGATCATAAAATCTGTGTGTTCAGAGCCCATAGTTTATCTTTTTGTCGGATAGTCTTATTGCTGGGATGCAGCGAGGGTAAAGCGGTACAGAAAAGGCCAGGGCGGAGCCTTCATCTGGCCAATCCCCTCTGACTCTCCGGGGAGTCAGATAATTTTTATGTAGCTCGGTGCGTTTCGTTTACATTTCCTTGGAGCCTGCTAGTTCGCTCAAATCCCTCGCAGCGAACTCCACCCCCAGTAACTAGCTCCGCCCCGCCAATACCACATCGAGAGCCCACCCTCACTTGGGCCTCCACCTCCCTCTGGGTCTCACCCGCCCTGTCCCACCATTGGCTCCGCCCATACCTGCTCAAAGACAAGGACACAGCGGGAGGCTGGCGGGAGCTGATATTCCACCGCTATGTGGACGGGGAGTATGCCAAGCACCGCGGTGTGGGCGACCAGCAACACGCAGCCGAGGCCCACCCCCAGTGTCCAGGCCCGTCCTGTTTGGGGCCTTGCCCACAGCCTCAGGGCCTGGTAGGGCGCCAGCAAAGTAGACGAGAACATGGGAACCCATGTCATCAGAGCCAAGGGCAGCTGTCCGAAGCTGAAGATCAACAGGTCAAATTCCAGCATCAGCCTTGGAGTAGGGAAGGAGAGACAAAGTAGACAAATGTGTAGCTCATCCTTGTCCCCTTCCTCTGCGGCCAGAGCTCTTTGAAGATAATATGAGGTATACTTGTTAAGGTTGTGAGCTCTTCGTCTCTGAAGGTGTTTAAGATAGCACCTCTTTTGCCACGGACTTCCAGCAAAGGGCATTGCCTGAGGAGATTGTATCAGGAAATTGGTTTCCAAATTACCATTAGAGCTCTCTGTGAAGTCTGTGGTGTTGCAGAAGGGTTCCGTACTTCGTATGCGATAGGTATTAAGATGGGAGATATTTAGAGTTTAATTTTGCTTTTCGTTTGTTTTGTTCTTTTGCAGTGTCTGTAGCTGTAGACTTGAGTTAATACAAAGCAGGTTGCTGAGTGTTTTGTTTGCTTAGATTAAGAGTGTATGGTTTCAACAGTGAAAAATTGGAAACAACCTACATGTTCATTAAATGAACAGGACTAAGTAAACAAAATTGGACAGTTCCAGACTCTGCATTAATTAAAATCAACGGACTGACATGGAAAGATCTCTAAGCTAGGTTGTTAGGGAGTGAAAACAAAATAATAGGTATAGTAAGTACCTTATTTATGTAAACCACACAAAACACATCTCTTTGGTTCTTACATACATGTGAATGGAATGCACAGAAAATGCTCTGGAGGGAAGCTCTCAAAACTGTTAAAAATGTTACTTCTGGGGAGCAGTCTGGAATTGAGGAGGTGGTCAAGAAGGACTGCTACTTTACGTGTATTTGAACTTTTTACTTGAGATTTTATCCTTTATCAGATGATTAGCAATAATTTTACCCAAAAGAAGTGCTGTTGCTGAACTTGCAATTTCTTGATCCTCTTCTTTTTCCTGCTTCCTAAGCCCTACTTGGGGATGGGGGGCATGAAAATATAGACCTCCAGGGGTGTACAGCCCTCTGAAGCTCACCCCAGAGTGGGGGGAGTCTGGGGGTAAAATGACCCACCACAGCACTTGCGTGCATGTCTGTCTTCCCCACAAGATTGGGAGTGCCTCATAGACAGGGAGGGGGTCTGCTCTTCATCTTTCTGGCCCCCAGGGCTGGTACTTAGGAGGTGCCGAAAGGAGGTTACTTGAATTGAACAGAACTAACTTAGAAAGAAGTGTGTGAGAGCAGAGGAGTGGGAAGTGTGCATGTGTGCACACACACATGTATAGCTGCTTTAGGACAAGATTCCTATTGAGAAATATTTGAGTGGCTGTCCCCAGAGTGGTTGACCCTGGGAGGACAGACCAAGAGCCATCCAAAGCTGTGGAAAAAAGAAGCTAAGAGTGTGTTTTAGGTGGGAACGTTGTTGAAAGCAATGCTGATGTGTGTGCAATAACCAAAGGGGAACCTGTGCCCCTTCAAGCCAGTGGTAGATACAGCCCTGGGGACCTAAGAGGTCTGATCTGATTTGTGTGCCTATCCCAGTCAGAAGAGGGGCCTACCTGCCTGCATCAATGATGTCGATGACCAGGGTGCTGATGATGAAGACGCACAGGCTGGCGATGAACACGTGGTAGATGGTCCGGAAATGCTGCACCTCCATCAGTTCACTGGAGGAAGAGGGGCCTGAATGTCAGTGTGGGAGTGTCCTTAAGGTCATGTGGACTAGCTCAGGCACTGTACATATGTGAAAATGAGGCCTAGTAATTGGGAACTTCCATCTAAGAGCTGGGATGTGGCTAGGACATCTGTTAAAAGCCGTTTTCAACCCAGACACTTCTTATTCTGGTGATCTTTCTTCCACAGTCAATCCCAGGGCAAATGGAAAAACTGTACCTTAAAAATCCTTTCCAAGTCCTCTCTAAAATTACCTAGAACCTTGGGATGAGAACAGAGGTATCTTGGATCCCCAAAGCCCTTTCTTTTCTTCCCACCCCCTGTCCTCACTCCTGACTTACTCAAGCAGGGACTTGCGAATGATGAAAACTTTCCGTTTCCTTAGGGATGGCTCCTGGGTCCTGCATTGAGACAGTCATCCTAGGTCAGGACCCAAAGAAAGAAGGCAGTGGGCAGAGGGCAAGGCCTTGCAAAAGATCAATACTTGGGAGCCAAAGGCTGTAGTACAGGAAGGTCAAGGCTTGGGTCAGAGGGCAGGGCCAGGCAGAAGGTCAGGGCCAGGGCATAGCAAGGCCCAGAGGTGGAGGTCAGTGCCAGGATGGCAGAGGTGGTAAGAGGAGAAAAGGGAAGGTTGAAGTGAGAGTCACGTGAATGCTGACAAATGGTGAGTGAAATAATGTTTATGGTTTGTAATCCTTACGATGGAGGAGCCCACTCCAGCCATTCCTCAGCCCCCGGCAACTCAGACTCTTACTTGCTCAAGGAATCTGGAGGGATAGTGGGCAGAGGTCTGCCTTGTAGTGGATAAAATTGTATTGCCTCTGACATGGCCCGATCCAGCAGCTCCAGCAGCTGACCCTGAAATTGCTCCAGCAGTTGCATCTTCACAGTCTACAGGACAAAGCAAGTCTCACTGTCCTGTCATCCAGTCAGCCATCCTCTCATTCACCCAACATTTTAGTAAGTTCTTTGTGCCAGGCACACTGCTAAATGCTAAATAGAAAGCATGGTTCCTGCTCAGAGGTTCCTGCTCAGAGGTTCCTCAAGAATTTATCCCTCTCTGGCTTCCCATGGCAGCAGTGAAGATTGAGGAATAACAGCAGGGGTGACACGTTCAGTCCCTGGGTCTGAATCCCAACCACCTTGTCATCTCTGACTTGACTCTTTTCCCTGACCCCAGCCTTTCCTCTCTTGACCTCTAGCCCCACTAACAGAAGACTCTTCACTGGCTGACTTTTGGCTCCTGCCCTGATGACCTGTGTTTCAAGCCCCTTCATCTTAACCTTTAGCTGTAACCTGACCTGAGGGGTTTCAACCCCAAAACAAATTGTCTTTATCACCAAGCCAGTCCTCACCTCTACCTCCCTTCACTACAAGACCTGCCCATCTTGATTTCTGACCTCTGAAGTCCCTTACCTCCATATGTCGGGTCCATTGCTCCAAGTCTGAACCTCCATGTGCCTCAACATTTCCTAAGAGGAGGGGCCAAAGAGCACACCCAAGAGGAAGGAGTTAGGGTTCTGCTGCCTTACGCAAACCCAGAGGCATCCTCAGAGCAGGAAATGCTTTCTGTATGCTCAGCAGCCTCCCAGCCCCCAACCAGTTGATATCTAGTATCATGGGTAGGACAGTCAGAAGAGGAAGTTATTTTGGCAGGGTGTGAGGAGGCCATCAGCAAGCAGGGAGCCTGATGACATTACTGGAAACAGAGTACCCAGGGAACAAAAAGCTGCTCCATTCACCCTCAGAGGTTAGAGAATCAGAAAGAAAAGGTAAGGCCAGAGGTCTGAATGTTCCTTTACTTTTCCCTCTCTCAGCTGGGTGGTTAGGGGCAGAGGCGAGGCTCTGCCTTCTTTGGCCTCCCACGACAGCAGGAAGGATTGCAGGTGGACAGCAGGTCTCTCTCAACAGGGTATCTCCACGTCCAACCTCACCCAAGCTTTCTGCCCTCCCAGAGGGTGGCTCACCTCCTCTGGAGGGTCTGCTCTCCTGCTCTCTTCTGGGCCCTGCTCTCCTCCGCAGTCGGGCTGCCCTTGGCTCCATGATGTGAGTCTCAACTGACCAGGCAGCAGGTGGCTTCTGCTGTGTTCCCTCCTTTCTTTCCCAGCCTGCCAGCCAGCAGAGGTCCCATCTCTCTCAGCTCAGCTGACAGCTCCAGAGACTAAAGTCCTCTCAGGAGGAGGTGGCCTTCAGGAGTATGATAGGTCATTTGATCCAGAGGGCAGTGCTTCTCAGCTACGGGTTCTGCTGGCTGTCCAGGGATGGACTGGATGCAACACCTCAACAACCCAACCACCACACAGACACCCAGCTCTGAGGGAGCCTGCTCTCCCTCCCACTGGAGTGGTGGCTATGCGCATTGTGGGAAATCTCTTTCCTAGCAGGGTGAAGGTCGAGGTGGAGTAAGAAACGTCTTCAGGTATCAGTGCACCCAGCTCCCTTAGACCATGAGATAAGGTGTGCGAAAGAACCTTGTCAACTCAGAAAACACTGTATGCATGTGATTAGTATTCTGAAGAGTTTGACACCTGTGACAACTGTGGTGCTGTGGCTCCTGCAGGAAGTGCTGGGTGCTAAGGCCTCTGACTGTCAACACTTCCCTACACCTGCTTGGATTAGCATGTAGGCAAAACAAACATGTCTTCAGCACCTAAGGAATTCCAGGCATGGTCACATAGAGAAGAACCAGATTTAAATCCTCCCTCTAACTTCTGGCTGTGTAATTTTAGGCAAGTGACCCAAATACTTTAAGCCACAGTTTCCTCCTGTAAAAAACAGGGGCAAAAGTCCCTACCTCACAAGATTACTGTAAACACAAAATGAGGTAGTCCAGGTAAAAGCACATGGTCCAGGGCCCAGCCCATGGGGGGAACTCAATAAATAATAATTTCTTTCCATTTTTAGTGGGAAGTAACAGAAGGGTAAGTGCTTTGAGAGTTCCTCATTGTTGGGTTTCTGCTGGCGATTAACTATTAATTCTTTCTCTCCCCTGTGTCCAAAGATCAATGTTAGAAACAAGATCACAACCTTAGACCAAGGCCATGGGCTTAATGTCTCCCCACCTCTACCTCCCAGCCCCCATTCCCTGCCATTTAGTTGAGTGAGGCTTCAGGGCTTGAAAACTCTGCCAATGGCTGCCTTCTTTGTTCCAAGCGCAGCAAGAAGGACTGAAGGTAGTCCACAGGAAAAGAGAGCTGCTATGGAGGGTAGGGAGGTAGAGAAAAGGGCCAGAGGCTCCATAAACATAAGAGGTGGACACAGAGATGTAGACCAGGGAACCCCAACATAGCTTTATTAACACTCCAAGCCAACACCAACAATCTTTCCAGGTGTGAGGTCCCAGGGATGAAGGGTCAATGGGACAGGGCCTGAAGGTAGAGTGTGGAGCTCAGGGACCCTGAGTTACTCATTACTCGATAAATGATGCAAGATGATAGCCCCATGCTCCTGCCAGTGGCCATGTGGGTCCCCACCTGGCCTTAGCCGCTGCTCCCGGTGGAGCAAGGGGAGCTTCCATTGCTGTCCGGGGACCCTGGCAGAGGCTGGCCCATCCGATCCACACACCAGCAGGGACCTCGGCGCTGTCCCTGGGAGGAGCGGCACTGGAGAGAGAGGCATATGGATCAGAGGTGAGGCCAAGTCTCCAGCAGTAGAGATAGGAAGGATTCCATGATGGGAGGGGATGATGTGTGGAATCCTATGTCTGAGTATGCAGAAACATCTGAGAGTTTTCAGGACTGTAAGGTCCTCTGGGTTTCCTTCCCTTGCTTCTCCACTTCTCCACCCACAAAACTGTGCCATTCTTCCAGGCTAGAACAGTAGTTCTCAAAATGTGGTTCCCAAACCAACAGCATCAGCATCACCCATGGGGACAGAGTAAGAAATGAAAATTTTCCAGCTCTGTGTGTGGGCTCAGCCACCTGTGTGTTCACTGCCTTCTAAGTGACTCTGATGTGCCTCACATTTGTGCCCCTCTGAGTTAGGCAGTCTAACTCCGCTACTACAGTGTGTGATTGTTTAGTCTCTCTATAGACCCTAAAGTTGGGAGATCCTTAAAGGCAGGGACAGTGTCTTATTTATGCAACTATATAAGACCCCCCCGCCAATTCCTGGTAGGAGCCTATACTGATGGACCAAGAGGAGGAGAGGTGTGGCTTTACCTGCCGTTTGCGGTAGAAGCCCCGATGGTCACAATTAGGCATGTAGATGGTGTGAGCCCCTCGGTAGACCTCAGTCTGAAGTTGCTGCAGCACTGAGTCCAGATGTTTGCGGCATGGACCCTGGGGGAAGGGAGAGCAGGCAGTTCAGAACCACTTCAGCCAAGCTCCACTGCACAGTCTGCTGGCCCTACCAGGACTAACTTAGGAGACTTCTCTGAGCCCAAGAAAGCAGTCACAGGTGGACATCTCCAGGGCTCCCTACCCCTCCTGCTCCCTGCCAGCCTCAAACTCACCATCTCGGTGTCTTGGATAGCTCCAGGATTGGGCCTGGAGGGAGTGGTAGAGGTCCCTGGGTTCCTCTGTTGGTCTCTGCGATTCACATCCTGTTGGCGAGTAGTCCCTGCTTGGGGTTTACTCTCCTTAGGATTTTCCCCTACAGCTACAAGAAGATAGGGGAAGAAGAGGCCAGAAATCAGCCAGATGTCAAACACCAGAGCCAAATGGAAAAGAGCTTTGCTCACCCCTTACTCGCTGAAGTGGGTGGAAGAGAGGGAATTTGGGGGGTTAGAACCTGGCTCCACCCTTACCATCTCCCAGCCTCAGCTTCTTTCTCTGACAAATGGTATTATTATCTTTACTAACAATATCCCCAGACAAGTTTTACGGTTTATAAGGGAGAAGCGCTTTGAAAAGCAAAAATCGGGAACAAATACAAATACAGTAGTTGCCCCACATCTGTGGTTTCAGTTACCTGTGGTTAACAGAGGTCTGAAAATATTTAATAGAAAATTCCAGAAAGAAACAATTCATAAGTTTTAAATTGTTCGCTGTTCTGAGTAATGCGTTGAAATCTCATGCCCTCTAGCTCTGTCCTGCCCAGATAGGAATCATCCCTTTGTCCAGGGTTGCCTTTTAAGTGAAAAGGTGAAAGTCCTTGACTTCATAAAAAAAAAAGAAAACATACCCAATGCTGAGGTTGCTAAGATCTACAGTAACAAAGAATCTTCTATCCATCAAATTGTGAAAAAGGAAAAAGGAAAAAGGAAAAAGAAATTCATGCTGTCAACCTCAAACTGCAAAAATTACAGCCACGGTGTGTAAGTGCCTAGTTAAGATGGAAAAGACATTAAATTTGTGGGTGGAAGACGCGAACAGAAAATGTGATGCGATTGATGGCAATGTGTTGCCATAGAAAGCACTGAGCTTATATGAAGACTTCAGCAAGGAATCCCTTGAAATAAGTGAAAGCTACACATTTACTGAAAGTAAGGGATGGTTACACAGATTCAAGAATAGGTTTAGACTGAAAAATATAAAAATTACTGGAGAGGCTGCATCTACTGATGAAGAAACTGCTGCCACATTTCTGGCAGAGTTAAAGAAGTTGTTTAGGGTTTGGTACTATCTGCAGTTTCAGGCATCCACTGGGTAGGTGTCTTGAATCTTATTCCCCCAGCGGGTACACACACTGGAAGGCCTTGGGTTTGGGGTGAAAAGACCTGACTGTTCCACAGAAGGCCAACAGGGGGTGCACCAAGGCAGGGAGATGGGGCAGAAGAGCAACGGATGTGGAACTGGTTCCAGGGACCCAAGGGGAACGTGTGTCCCTGCTGTGACCCTGCTGTGACTCAGCCCACCCCTCCCAGGCCTGAGCTGTAGTTACTTTGGGGGCAGTGGGGGCCTCTCTTTTCTGGTTCCCTGTGTCTCAGCCCAGCTCAATTCTAGTGGTCCCTGAGCATGTGAGATTCTGAATGTACCATTCTGCCCTGGATGGGCAGAGGGCAGGTTGCAACAGTGCGGGGAACAAGGAGCTTCCAACCTGCAGTCTGCTTCTGGCTCTGGAGGAGATTTACATATGGTGTCTGGAGTGCTTGGGGTGATCTCAGGATGACATAGGGTGAGGTGATAAGTCAGGACATCAGGGCGAGGAAAAGACAGGGAGGGAAGCATGCACTGCTTGGAATTCACTCAGCTGTAAAATTAGATATGACTGCTGGAAAGTTCGTTTCTTCCCCCCTGTGCCTAAAGCAAACTCTGTTCAGTTCCCCAGACCTCAAACCTAGACAGTGCTCCCGTCTGCCTGCTACTCACAGCTGGAGCCACTTCCTCTGTAGGAATCTGATCCTCTTCCCTCCACACTCCTTAGCCCTTGCCTCTCATTCCCTCCATTTGGCACCCTACCATGACCATGCTCCCACTGCCTCCTCTGGCCCACCTGGACCACCCCTTTTAGGAAGAACTCCTAGCAGCCTGGACACTGGCATCTGAGACTGAAAGAAACTACAGGTTGATTGCCTATACCTTCACATAAAAGAAACCAGGGAGATGGGGCAGAAGAGCAACGGATGCAGCTCAGATGTCCCTAGAGTGGGAGCTGTTTGCATTTCCTGTCCCCCTCATCTTCCTGCTGCCCCCCATTTTTGGGGTTCTGACTCACTTCTGTCCCACCCACTCAATGACTCAGCCTTCTATTCTCCTCCCTTGGGTGGGGTGGGGTGGGCGGAGGGTTCTGAACAGCTTTAAATCATAACTCCGATTTTGCAGATTCTTTCTTTTCCCACCTCTCACCCCATTTCCCAAGGGCCCCAAGCACCTGCCCTCTGACCCTAGTCTAGTCTGAAATAACTCTGGATTTGGGGCATCTTCTGTTCTAGACCTCATGTTCAGGTGCTTTGGACACCCCAATATTAAGAGGAGAGAAGATATTTCTCGGGGTGTGCGGATTTGGGAGCCTAGGGTTTCCTTCCCTCTTTCTTCAAATGGAAGCTGAGAACAACATCTGGATCCTTTTTCAGGCTTGGGGGTTTAGGGCTGAAGGAGTTGGGTCTCTGTGGCATATGACATGGCCCTAAACCCCCTCCCCTTTCCCCCCAAGACAAGTAATGGAGCAAAAAATGTTGAGAACTCAGACAACTCCCTGCCTTATCCTCAGGACCTTAGCCTCACCGCAGCCTTCTAGCTGTCCCCGCACTTGCCGCTTCACCTCCCTAACGTGGCCCCCAGGGCTGGAGAGACGTGTCTACGGCAGGGCCTCGCAGGGCTACCCGCTCCCACCTCTTCAGGACCCTGCCTGGAGAGTAGTGGGTCTCACAAGGGCGGGACAGGGGCGCGGCGCGGACTCACCCGAGGGCGTGCGGGCCCGCCGGCAGCGGCCGCGGCCCAGCAGCAGCGCCCGCAGAGGAGCCTCCTCTTCTTCAGGCGGCTGGCATTGCAGTCCTGGGGCGCAGTTAGGGGTGTAGACCCCGCACGGCTGCCCCTCCCTCCTGAGGCAGCCCCCAGCTTCCGCACAACCCTCAGCCGGCAGCCCAGCATCCTCCTCCTCCACGCACTCCCCTGGACAACCCGCCTGCGCCCCCTGCCCGCAGCCTGGGCACCGTGCCAAGGCGCCTCCTGGGCGGGCAGCGAGCAACAGAGTTAGCAGCAGTGGCGGCAGAAGCCTGTGGGGGGTCATGGTCAGGATTTTTGCCCCGTCCACTCCTTTCAGAGCAGTCGTAGCGCAGCTGCTGCCCGCCACCGTCCCTCTGCCTTAAGTAGCTCCGGTCAGAGGCCAGGCCCTTTAAGAGCCAGGTGAAGGAGGGTGGGAGGAAAAAGGCAGAGGCATTCCCTAAACTGGGTGGGACTGGAGAGGCCCGCCCCACCTGGGTCCTCCCCACTCTTCTCTACTCCCTCCCTTCCCAGTTTCTGTTTACTTTCCAAATTACTCTGATTTTTCTAGCTTTGTTCCCGGGAATCTCGCCCGGAATTTGGGAGCTGGACAGCTGGATGGAAGAACTGGAGGGTGGGAAGGGGTGGAAGGAGGAGAGGACAAAAATTGGAATGAAGAGAAAACCTGAAATCCAGTTCGTGTGTAGCTGCAGGGACATGCAGGGGCTCCCGTGGGGAGTGAGAAGATGGCAGTCTAAAAGTGGACAGAGAAGAGATGGTGCGTGGGGGTTGTGAGAGGGCCAGGGGTGAATGAAAAGAGGAAAAAGTCCGAGATGATGGATAATGGAGTCTTGCGAGTACCGACTGCTAGTGGGAGAAAGTAGGTCAAGGGCAAAGAGAGGAATAGTAATACTGGGGGAGGGGCAAGAGAAAGTGTCCCGGTGTCGGGGGGCCAGACTGGGCAAATTGATAGAAAGGGTTGAGGGACAAGGTGTGGAGGCACCTTGAATGAACTGTTGGAAACCTTAGCATTATAGTGAAGCCAGGGGAGTCTGGAAGGATTGCAGAGGGGTCAGTGTACAAGGGTGAGAACCTGGGAGGTAGGGACAGGGGAGTGGGTGATTGGCCGGTTGAAATGATAGGGGTGGAGCAAAGTTGGAGGAACCCATACTCTTGGTGCTCTTAGGAACAGTGGTCAGAGAGCTGGACACACCCCCTGACTTCTAACCTCAGTCCTTCATTCAGGTTAGCGTACCCTCCATTCTTTTCCTTTCCCAGAACCTGTCCCCCCATCCCACCCCCACCCAATATCATCCAGTGAATTATCTGGATTCATCTGGTTGTGCTATGCCCAGGGGATGTCCGAAGGTGACTGAGGGCCCTTGTTACACAAGTCTGCCTCTTCACCCCACCATTACCCGTCCCCAGGGAGTGCCCCACCCATCCCCAGCACTTCCAGCCCAGCTTTCCTTCCTAGGGGGAAGAAGGACCATTGCTTTCAGCAACCCACAACGCCAGGCTCTGAGTTATGCAATAGCCATCTCATTCTTTCCTAAAACAAGTGTTCTGGGCAGTGACTCAGTTTAAATTATGGGCCCCCAAGCAAGAATGTCAGCAAGGGCTTCCTGAACTTTTAGGTAAATATGAAATAAAAGAATGCCATTCCCAGCACCCCCCCCCCACAAGGGCTACCCTGGAAACTTAAGGCCTGCATTTGGGGAGTAGGGTCTTTCAGCAGCTCTGAGATTGGACAAATGGGGAGGAGGAGGTTTGGGAGAGTGGGAGTGGGCAGCTCTCCTCCACCCTGTGAGGCTCTGTGATCTCCTGACCCAAGCTCTAACCCCAGGGTGGAGAGCTCTGTCCTTTCCTGAAACTCTTATCACTATTTATTTTGCCCTGCACATGGTTCTGGCTAGGGCTTTTCTCCTGGGCTTCAGCAATCCACTCTTGAATAAAACAGGGCCTGTGGGAAGCTGGGATGGGGATCAGTTGGCTGTGCTCCCTGCAGGATCTCAGTGTGATTTTAAAAATACGTTTGTGCTCTTCCTTGGTAGTTTATATTGCAGAAAAGCCCAGTCCTTTGCTAGCCTCTCATACCTACCACTCTTTTCTTAATATTCTCTCCTCGAACTCTCCCTTCTCTCATCCCACACTGCCACCACCACCCTACAGATTTAATGCTTGCACCTCCCCAGCTTGGTCTCTCCCTGCAGTCTAAGCTTGGTTACATGATCCAGTACAGTCCACCACACCAGTACTGCACTTTCCTTTTCCCCATCCCCCCAGCATGGATGTCCAGAGCTTTGCATGGTCAGTGCTGGAGTCTAACCAGACTCTTTCTTGCAGACTGAGACTCATGAATTCTGCTTCTTCTCCCGTACGGATACCCTTCATCTCAGTATCCAGAGCAGGGATCTAAAGCACATAGTGGGCACTCAGGACGTAGTGTGGGCTAAGGTGCAAACCCCTGGGAATCTGTTTGGCCTCTGTGTGAGAGGAGTTTGCTGAAAGCTTCTGCCAGAGCTGTGAAAAGTCTAAATAGCTTGGGCTATAACTTAGGCTTTTCCATAAATAAACTCTGCTGGGGTTCCTCCTTCTCTTGCACATTATACTCTGTCCTCCTGATTCCTATACTCTGCATCTCTCACGCCCAGCCCCTCCTTCCAAATCCATGACACTATCAGGTGCTGACTTCCTTTTGAGAACAAGGCTGTAAAGGAGCAGGCTTGCCAGGACCCTTATGAACTTCAGTCTGAGGAAAGACAAGTGGTGACGTAGTCCATAGATAAAAAACCCCGGAGAGGAGGACGGTGATCACATCATGACATGACCTAAGTCTGTAAGCCTAATGGAAACTGTTATGATGATCTCAGCCGGTCTCCAGCCTCCGTTTCTGCCATCTATTCCACACATAGCTTCCCAGTTGTTCTGCTGAGGCACAGCCCTGCTTGTGTGACTCTCTTCCTCAAAGGCCTTTGGTAGTACTCCATCTCTACCCTCCCCAAGTCCCATAGAGCCCATTTGGCATTCATGGCCCTGTGAACAATGGCCCTGGAAGTGCACCATCTTCAGCCAGCTGGTTGCATCACCGTCTCCAGAACCCCTGGCAGTTTCCCATCTCTGGGCCTGAACTGAGATAAGGGGAAATGAAGGTGTAGTATAATTGGTGCTCAGAGGTAATTACTTCCCCTGGACTCTAAGCTTTCAGCTCACAAGGACTAAATCCTCCCTACACTCCCCTTACTACAAACCAAATTCTGTCACCTCTTCCCTACCTCCTCAGACAGCTGTCTGCTTTCTTCTGAATTCACCTCTATTTTTGTGTTGCTACCTTACATTTTTGTTTATTTTTTTTATGTCTTATTTTTCCAGTTACATTGTGAGTGCTTTGAGATTGGAACCTCATACTTTCTTCATCTCTGGGCCACCTGCTTCCAGCCCATATAAGGATTTGGAATTGATACAAGGAAAGGTTAGTGTTTTGGTGGGAGCAAAGTCAGTCTTGGGGGAGGGCATTGAGAGGTGAAGGGAGCTCCTTGCAACTTTCCTAAGGCTCCTTCAGTATTAGGTACTTCTGAGTGAGTCCAGCCCTTCTTAAGGGTGCTCTTGGTCCTCCCACCTCTTCAGCTCCTCCTCTCTCTTTCCTCTTTTCCTCTGTGCTCTCATAGTAAAAGTCCAAGAGTTAAGAGGCCCAGAGTGTGTACATGGTGCAATAGAAGAAGGAAACTGGGCCTCAGGATAAATCAAAGAAGGCTTCCTGGAGAACAAGGCTTTACCATAGAGCTTGGGAGAAGAGATGGGTGTGGTTGAAGAGAGGAGAGGTGGAGGGCAGCTCAGATAGGAAAGCACATCTTTGTGCAACAGATACGAAGATAAAGGGGCAGGGAGAGCAGAATAGAGTATGTGTGTATACGAGTGCATGATAAGTATTTTGTCTAGATTCTCAGGATCCCAATGATATCAGAGAAAGAAGAACTGGGAAAGGAGCAAAGCAGTTTTCTAGACAGGGCCCGAGTCAGCCAGATGGCTGTGAGCTAGGAATCATTGGTAGACAAGAAGCAGTGACTGGGGATGTGAAATTTGCATTTTTTTGGTAATTAAATGAATAAAAGTATATTCAGTAGAGTCATAGAGCATCTATTTATGTGGATGTAACATTAGTAGGGAGAAATCGTGCTCTCAGGGAGCTTAGAGTTTATATCTGTCCATCCCCCCCACACTTAAAAAAACACTTAAAAAATCAACCAGGATACTAGAATGTAGACTGTAACAAATGAGTCTAACTGTATTATACATTTACTGCATAAACACACTGAAGGGGGTAAGAAAAAAGGGTGGTGACCTAAGTAACTTTGGAAAAACAATGTTTGACTAGAAACTATAAGTCTAAAGATAAAAAGAACAGCATATTCTACATAAACACTGTACTCTAGTTGATCATTTCTCTCATGGGCTTATGGATTACGAATTTTTGAAACTGCTTTACATGTATACTGGGGTTGATCAAGTAAGTAATAGACTTTGGGAGAGAATTTACAGATAAGCAAGGGGGAAGGCTAGTATGAACCCTGTGGTACTTGGTTAGAATCTGAGACATCAGTATGAATTCGTGTTTTATACATACACACACACAGATAGCTAGATATGGAAACAAGTATAGATGTGTGTATATACATGGTTAGCATAACACATGTATTACCTTCACTGAGAGGGCCCAGAAGCAATGACACCCCGACAGCAGTAAGCATTCTTAGAACCTCGATCTTGGTTTCAAAATACTATTCTCCAATAAAAGGAAACAAAACTCCTTTCAGAAACAGCTGATTCTAAGTCTAGGGCAGGGAAATTCAAGATAAGCTGGAGCATCTTATAGAACCAGAAAGTAAGGAAGCACTCAAAAAACAAAAAACAAAAAGGCGGGAGTATATGAAAGAGACATAAGAACTAATCTGAAAGAGCTCCCAATAGTCAAAGCTGAAAACAATTTGAGTAACAAAATAAATAACATTATATTGGATTAAATAAGGTACAAAATAAATATATATGAATGCATACAGATTGGATTGTATTAGTTTGCTAGGGCTGCTGTAACAAAGTGCCAAAAGTTGGGTGGTTTAAAACAACAGAAATCATTGTTTCACAGTTTTGGAGGCTAGAAGTCCAAAATCAAGGTGCTAGCAGGTCCCTGCTCCTCCTGAGACTCTGGGTAGAACACTTTCTTGCCTTTTCCTAGCTTCTGGTGGTCACTATCAATCCTTGGCCATGTTCTGAAGTGAGGATATAGAAATAAGTAAGACATGTCTCCTGCTTCCAACAAGATCACAGTCTAGTAGAGCAGGGGTCCCCAATCCCCAGGCCATGGACTAGAACTGGTTTGTGGCCTGTTAGGAACTGGGCTGCAGAGCAAGAGGTGAGCAGCAGGCAAGCAAGTGAAGCTTCATCCATATTTGCAGCCACTCCTCAGCGCCAGCATCGCCACCTCAGCTCCATCTCAGATCATTAGGCATTAGATTCTTATAGGAGCATGGGTCCCTGGTGCCAAAAAGGTTGGAGACTGCTATAAGAGGATGGTCACGTGAACTATTGATAATAATAATAATAATAATAATAAACTTACATTGTCTAATATTTTCTATATGCCAAGAACTGTGCTAAGCACTTTACATTAAATCTCCACTATAAATTTATAAAGTGGGTAATTTTATTATTCCCAATATTCTTTCCATAGGAGAGCACTGAGGTTTTAAGGAAAGAACTGCTGGAGCAGGGATTTGAATCCAGATCTCACTTGAGCCCTTTATATGACTTGCCTCATTGTCACCAGCCTCCTAATAATTTTGGGGCATGTTTGTTGGAGGTCTTTGCTTAGAAACATCTGCTGGGCAAATCCATTTCCAAAAGGCCTCTTCGTGGGCTATGGATTACAGTCTCAAGGGCTTTTAAATATGAGCACTTAGTCTGGGAAAAGGGCCATTCCACAGAGAATCTGTGGTTAAATTCCGAACTCTTAATATGTTGCCATGGCTGAAATAGCTATTAGAATATTAAGCAACAGAAGGAAGAATATGGGAAATAATCATAAGACATTTCTGAGGCTCCTAATGGAACTTTCCACCTATCATTATTTCAAACTCAAACTATCTGAAACCATACTTATCATCTCCCCCCATGAAACACTCCTCAGCTTTTATTTATTTATTTATTTATTTTGCCACCGGTCTCATCACTCTCTCAATTTCCCAGTCATCCTCCACTCTTTTCTTTTTTATGAAATTACTCATTCCTGTTGGTTACTCCCTCCTAATGGTTCCCCCCATCTGGTCTGAAAATATTTCATTTCCATGGCTATCTGCTGGTTTGGGTTCTCATTGTCTTTCACCTGAACCATGATGATAGTTTCCTATGGACTGCCCAGTTTTCAGATATGATTAACTCTGTACCCAGACTATTCTTTCTGAAATGAAAGTAGAGCATGTAATTTCCTCTGCTCAGAAATCTTCAATGGCTCCCTATTAACTCTAGCAGCAAGTCCAAATCCTTGGTTTTAAATCCCCTGGTTCTGTAACTCTATTATTACCTGACAAGAACTACCTACCCCTTGACAAAATATGCTATTCAAATTCAAACATCCGAACTTTTGCTCCTAATTACACTCTTAACTTTCTCCTTCTTCTCTTACCACATATTCTCTAATTTTTATTATCAAGCTCTGAATATAATTGAATAAGTTTGTTTACCCTAATCTCAAGGAGCTCACAGTCTCTGGAGAAAACAGACAAGCAAATCAACAATGACACTGTACAAGAATAAGAAGGATCAAGGGCCAGGTGAACACAGAGGAAGTAGAACTTAAGTTTGCCTGGAAGAATCAGAGAAGGCTTCACAGAAGAGGTGGTACTTTGGTTAATTCTTAGAGAAGCAGAAGTTTGTGAGGGAGAGGACTTGAGGGAAAGGCCTCTAGGCAGAGGGAGCAGCATTTGCCTTTAACAACCACGTGGCTGTTTATCATGTGCCTCTTCTTAATACCTCTTTTAGTTTGTCTTGTACTTCTAGCAGCTTTTCATATACTATGTTTTGTCTACTTTTAACTGGCCTATGAACACCTTTAAAATAGGGGCCATATCCTCTATTTTCCATCTGTAAAATGGAAGTTGCAATACTTACTTTACAGAATTGTTATGAGTGTTAGGGATAATTCATGTGATGTACATGGTAGGCACTCAATTATTATTATTATTTTTTGTAATGAATGAATAAAGTGTCTAATTTAGTTCCTGGCCCACACTAAGGTACTCAGTATTTGTTGATGAATGATCTTACCCTGCTTCAAAACTGTTGGGTCTACAGCTGGAAATATGTTCTTTGGAAGGCCTCATTGGCCTGGAAGAGATAAAGGGAAAGGCAATGTTTCAGCAAGGTGGGCTACCAGCCTGTGAGCATTAACCAAACTGATGAAGGCTCTCCAATCTGATGAGGAGGCAGAGATATTCAGATTCAACCCAAGTTCACTGACTGCTTATTTATTTTTTGTATAATTCTCACAATGTTCCATTATGATATCAAGATAAGAAATCAGAGAGGTTAAATGCCTTACCAGAAGCCACACAACTAGGTGGTGAGATACACAAGTTCAATGCTCTTTTCACTTCAACACAAAAATTTCATGATGTAGAAGAACATTAAGACTTTGGATAAGTTAAATACAGACATTTTTTTCCCTCTAAATTCTCTAAGTACTCAAACCACATGTGATTTCTAGAGCCAGAGAGAGGTTGTTTTAAGGCAAATAAAAGGAAGGATTGTCTTATGTTTGGGGTGGTGTGGGAATAAACAGAAGAAATGTATTATTATGAAAAACTGCACAGACTGAAAAAGAAAGAAATTAGAAAAAAATTTTATAAAATCATAGATAAAAGATGCCTGGAAAGTCATGAAAAGACTAGATTTCCTCTTCCCCCTCTTCTTGAGCTATAAGACTACTCCAAGCCTCTTTCCAAAGACAACCTGGGGCTGTTCGAGGTTTTGGCAGGCCAGCTATGCCCTCCCATAGCCTGTCTTTGGCAAATCTGTTGAAGAAAGCATTCTGGGCTGTAATAAAACATAGGTTATAATAAATATTTATTTTTCCCTCCCTAAAATTTTGTCCTGAGAGTCTAGAATTTAATATTAGACAACTAGAGTAAGTTTAGGGAAATAGCAATTAAATCTCATATATCAAAATCAAATATATGCAAAATCAATATACAGAAATTGATCGTACTGTATTTTTTAAATTAAGTTTATTAGGATAACATTGGTTAATACAATTATATAATTTCAGGTGTACATTATAATTTGACATCTATGTATTCTATTGTGTGATTACCACCCAAAGTCCAGTTTCCTTCAGCTACCATATATTTGATCTCTTTTACCCACTTTACCCTCCCCCAAACCTCCTATATTTGATCCCCTGACCCCATCTACCACTCCCCTCCTCCCCTACCCACTACCCTCTGGTAACCACTAGTCCATTGCTCATGTCCCTGAGTCTCTGTCCTGTTCATTCGTTGCTTTTAGGTTTATATTCTATATATAAGTGATATGTTATTTTCAACTTTTTCTGTCTGGCTTATTTTGCTTAGCATGATTATCTTGAGGTCAATCTAGGTTGTCTCAAATGGCAGTATTTCATCTCTTCTTATGGCTGAGTAATATTCCATTGTATACATGTGCCACAGCTTCTTTAGCCAATCATCTATTGTAGGTCACTTTGGTTGCTTCCATGTCCTGGCCACTGTGAATAATGCTGCTATGAATATCAACTTGCAAATATCTTTTTGGATATGGGTTTTCAAGTTTTTGGGGTAAATACCCAGTAGCGGGATTGCTGGATCATATGGTAGGTCGATTCTTAGTTTTTTGAGGAATCTCCATAGTGCTTTCCATAGTGGCTGTACCAATTTGCAGTCCCACCAGCAGTGTATGAGGGTTCCTTTTCCTCTGCATCCTTTCCAACATTTGTTATTACTTGTCCTGTTGATTATAATTATTCTAACAGGTCTGAGATGGTATCTCATTGTGGTTTTGATTTGCATTTTCCTAATAGCTATGATGTTGAGCATCTTTTCATATGTTTGTAGGTGGTTGTATTTATATATATTAGCAATGAACAACTGGGAATTGAAATAAAGTAACATTTACAATTGTATTAAAATACAGAATAGTTCAAGGATAAACCTGACAAAGGATCTGCACACTGAAAACTACAGAACATTGCTGAGATAAATTAAAGTAGAAAAATAAATTGAGAGATATACCATGTTTGTGGATTGGAAGACTTCCATGTTGTTAAAATGTCGGTTCTCCCAAATTAATCAATAAAATAGATTCAGTGTAATCCCAATTAAAATTGAAATTGAATTTTTTTTTTTGTAGAAATTGGCAAGCTGATTTTTCAGGTGGAAAGGATCAGCTCTAGAATAGCTCAAACCAACTTTAAAATAGAACAAAATTAGAGGACTTATACTACCTGATTTCAAGACTTATTATAAAGCTACAGTAATCAAAACATAAAGACAAATCAGTGCAACAGAATAGAGTCTAGAAATATAGCCACATATTGATTTTTTCTTTTCTTTAAAAAAAAAAGTTGTGTTTTTTTTTAACTTGCTCAAGCAATTTTCACTAAGGTGTAAAGTATAGTATTTTTAACAAATGCTGCTGGAACAATTGAATATCTATATACTAAAAAATGAACTTTGATCCATATCTCACACCATATACAAGAATTAACTCAAAATGAATCATTTATCTCAATAAAGTTGTTAAAGCATAACCTCAATCTAATAATGAGCAAACCAGATAGAATGAAACTGAGGGAAATTGTACAAAATAACTGGCATATACTCTTCAGGAAAGGCTGAATTGCTGTCCCAGACTGAAGAGACTAACAAGACATGACAAGTAGATGTAATATGGGATCCTGGGTTGGATCCTGTACAAAAAGGACATTAGTGGGATAACTGGTGATGTTTGAATGTCTAGAAATTATTTAACAGTATCGTACCAGTGTTAATATCCTGGTTTCAATGATTGTATTATGGTTATGTAAGATGTTAACATTAGGGGAAATTGGGTGAAAGGTATATGGAATCCCATGTACTATTTTTGCAGATATAAAATTGTTTCAAAATAAAAATAATTTAATGGATTATGACTTAAATGCAAAACCTAAAATCATAAAACTTCTAGAAGAAAACATAGGGTAACATCTTTGAGACTTTGGGTTAGACAAAGATTTCTTAAATAGAACACCAAAAGCATGATTCTTAAAATAAAAACTTGATAAATTGGACATTTTCACGATTAAGAACTTCTGCTCTTTGAAAGACACTGTTAATAGAATGAGAAGACAAGCCACAGACTGGAAGAAAATATTTGTAAACCATATATCTGATAAAGAATTTAAATACAGAATATATAAAGAACTTTCAGAATGACTCAATTTTTTAAAATGGGCAAGTGATTTGAACAGACACTTCACCAAAGAAGATATATGAATGACAAATGCTCAGTATCATTAGTCATTACAGAAATGCAAATTGAAACCACAACGGTATATCACTACATACCCATTAGACTTGGGGTATTTTCATAGCTCAGGAAGAGGAGGTGGAAGAGAAGAAATAAAGGAAACAGAAGGAGCTAAAGACGAGTTGGGGAGAGTTCTTTTCAGAACTATGTAATCCAGAGTCTCATTTCCAGTATGCCAAGCGGTCACTGTTTATTGTACACAAGATGATGGCTTCCATTTCATTCAACATTCGTAGAGTACCTATTTATGATTATAGAATAAATCACAGGGTCTGAAGGAGCTCACAATGTGCCAATGACAGATCTACATACGGAAGTAACTTTAGTAATAAAAGTATGATGGTAATAAGTCCTATAAATGAGGTGTAAACGACATAATATGAGGATACAGAGGGGGAAAAACCTTCCTATCTGGGAAAGAAATTTGGTGATGGGAGGAAATTGGGGAAGTCCTCCCCAGAATAGCGAGTTTAGTAGGGGTTCAATAAATATTAGTATCCTTCTTTCCGTCACATCATGACTCCAGACTAACTTTCATTAAGTCACACTAAACCCCTCCTGTTCCTGAACTGCATGACATTTCTTGCCACTGCGCTTTTTGCGTCTGAAGGTCTCTCCTCCTAGAATGGAACATCCTTTCTAGAATGTGCGAAAGGTAACATGAAATGGAGTTCGGGAGAATATAAAGCACATGGTAATAGTAAAGCTCGGGAGAATATGAAGCACACTGTTACATTAAGTGTACAAACTATGGAGGCTAGCCTCAGGCTCTTCATCTGCAAAAAGGAGATAATAACAAGAGTCATTTCACAAGGCTGTTGAATAAATTAAAAGAACATTCCCACAAAGCTTTTAGTATCACATCTGGCACAGAACGAGCGCTCAGGGAACGCAGTGTTTGTAGGTGCGCAGTGTTTTTCTCCGATTGCCTCGCCCATGGCAGGAGCCATCCCTTGACTGCCCTTTCAATGCCAAAGCCGCCCAGCACGTCTCCAGCGCACCGCGACGCCACCTCCCACACTCCCGACAGTCGGGTTTACCAGACCCGACCCAGCCCAGCGCTAGGTACCGGTTCACCGGGGCGCGCCCGACCCTGCCTCACCCTATTATTGGCTCTTGCAGATGCCTGTCATCCTAAACCATTTCGGATTGGTTGGGATGGTGGTGAGGGGCGTGCGACGGAGAGCGTAGGAAGGGCGGGGACCCGGATGTGTGTGGTGGCGGCGGCCGAAGAGCTAGAGAGCGAGCTGAGAGGCCTATGGATGAGGAGGACGCGGCGGCCCCGGTAGGCGGAGATCGGGGGCGGTGTCCCAGAGGTCTCAGGTCGCCCTAGAGCCTGAGGCGAGAGGCGGGGGTCCTGGCCTGGGGCTCCGGGTTCATGGGCGGGGCCTTGCGCTCAGGTCTCTGGGGCTTACTCCCTCAGGACCCTCGGCCGGGTGTGGGGCCTGGGGAGACTGGGCGTAGTCACACTGACGGGCTGGCCCCATAGCCCCCGAGTCTCGTCTGAGTGACCAAGCCGTGCCCGGGATGGAGGCGGGGCCTGCTGCGGCCGCCCCTGTCCGGTGTCATGGCTGTGGAGTTCTGGGCAAGCACATGCCCCTAGGTCTGGGGCGCCAGTATCTGCCTCTGGTCGATCCCTGGCCGAGTGCCGGGAAGGCAGTCCTACTGCTGTCCTACTGGTGCCTATCCTTCTGGTCACTTGGTGGCTACTGCTAAAGGGTTTAGTACGCGCATTGGGATTGAAATCAGCCCAGCCAAGGCTTACTAAGCACACACTGAGTGCAGGGCACTGTCAGGCCTTGATGAGACCCCTGTCTCAGGGTTTAGGGGTGGAAAGAGAAAAGTACCGCACCTTTTTCTCACTTCTGGCTCCCAGGAAAAATTCTTTCATTCATTCATATGTTAGCACCATTTGGTGGTTTAAATACTAGGATGGAATCATCCTACTCCTCTAAGTCTTCACTGCTACCATTTTAGTGGATGCCATCTCTCATCTGGACTGGTGCGACAACCTCTTAATTGTTCACCATTCTGGCTCTTATGATCAGTTCTCTAACCAACAGCCTAAATGATCTTTAAGACCAGACAGACCTTAACATCATGTCATTTCCTTGCTTAAAACCCTCAATAGGTTTCCCATCACACTTGGAATAAAATGCAAATTCCTCACTATGGTCTATAGCAGTGGTCCTCAACCTTTTTGGCATCAGGGACCTGTGCTCCTATGACAATCTAATGCCTGATGATCTGAGGTGGAGCTGAGGTGGTGATGTTAGTGCTGGGGAGCGGCTGCCAATACAGATGAAGCTTTGTTTGCTTATCTGCTGCTCACCTGCTGTGCGGCCCAGTTCCTAACAGGGGGTTGAGGACCCCTGGTCTTCGATCTGGCTCCTGCCTCCTCATCCCCTTGTACATTCTCTTTCACATTCCCTACACACCTGCCATGCTGGTTTTTCTATTTCTCTATCATGCCAGCTATCTTCTACCCCAAGACCTGTGTCCTGGCCATCCCCTGTGCCTGGATTGCTCTTTCTTGAGCTTGTCACGTGCCTGGCTCCTTCTCAACCCAAGTGTCACCTTCTCAGAGAGGCTTTCCTTAGATGGAGTTCACTCCAGATACTTTATCACCTCACTCTGCTTTTTTCCCCCACTGTCTTACATTCTCATATGTTTTTATTTTCTGTCACACCTCCTTAGACTAGAATGGAAGCCCTCTTAGAATGGGAGTTCATCCATCTTCTTCACTGTGTCCCTAGCACCTGGAATAGTACCCATAGTAGGAGCTCAGTAAATGTTGAATGAAAGGACGAAGATGGGGATCGTTGTGGTCAATCTTGGCAGTAGGCTTAAAGTCCAGTGCCTTCTCCACATTCTAGGTCAAACAGGTTGAGGTGCTTTGCTTAGGGTCCTACTCCCTTTTTAAGCCCTTTTGCCCACCCTCAGGTTTGTTCTCATGAACAAGATGGATGACCTCAACTTGCACTACCGGTTTCTGAATTGGCGCCGGCGGATCCGGGAGATTCGGGAGGTCCGGGCTTTCCGGTATCAGGAGAGGTTCAAACACATTCTTGTAGATGGAGACACTTTGAGGTGAGTTTAGGGGAGTTTTTTTTTTACATTTTCCTTTCTGTGCTAGATCTTTGAGATGAAAAGGGGCTTTTTGCAGAGGCAAAGGACAGTCTACACTGCACTGGGAGGAGAATGTTGACCTTGAGGTTTTCCTGAGTGGAGCGGTGTGTGCTGCTTCCCTCTGCATTCCTTTCTGCCTGTGTCTCTGGGTCACTGTCCTGGTCTGCATTGGAAGCAGTTATGTGAGAGATAGGAGGCTGCTGAGGCCTCAGGAGTTGCCCAAGTACCTTGTTGAGAGGACTCCAGTGGGTCTGTGGAGTGTCTAGGTCTCCTGCCTGCATCTCAGGGGTTGCCTTAGGTGAAGAGTGACCATTTCAGAGGCAGTGGATTTTCTGTTTGGGAAAAGGCATTTATGTAGTGCATCCTGCCCACCTTCCACAATTCTTTAGTTTGTGTGTGTGCGTTTATTTTCTCTCTTTTCGGGCTTGAACCCCTTCTCTGACTCCTTCTGAAACTAACTCTCTCTCAAAGTTGTCACTGAAGAGAGAAAGAAGTAGTGCTATTTAGCTTAGAGACAGGTGAACAGGCATGAGGACTGAATAACTGTCTTCCAATCTACAAAGGGCTTTGGTAGAGAGGATAAAGACCAGCCTTTCTCCAGTTCCACTGAGGACAGGGCCAAAGGAAAAGGGCTGAAGCTGCAGCATCAAGGATTGAGATTAGGCAGGGGTGTGAGACCCATAATAGGCAATTAAGAGAATCTCTGCTTTTTTTTCCGCCCTGGAAATGAAAAAGCCAGGCTTGCATTGGTCTGGTGTGGGTTGGCCCCTGACTGGAGGCAGCAGGAGGGGTGGGTGACCTCAAGTATCTTGTTATGGTGTCTGTGCAGATGTCCTGAAGTGTGGCCTAATGGAGTCTCCTCTGTGCTGGCCTTGGCAGGGTGGTGGTTGGGGTTGTTGAGGCCCTCCCCCAACTCTTGGATTAGGCTGCTAATGGAACTCCCCACTCATTCCTCCCTCAGTTACCATGGAAACTCCGGTGAAGTTGGCTGCTATGTGGCATCTCGGCCCCTGACCAAGGACAGCAATTACTTTGAGGTGGGCAGAGCAGGGGGTGAGATCATTAAGCTCCAAAGAGTTTTTTAACTAGATTCATGATCTGGGCCTTTTAATTTTCCATCAGGGCTGTCCTGTTGGCTGGCAAAAGAGCGCAGGATGGCACGGTGCCTGATCTGAGAGATAGGTGCCCTGGAGTCCTGTCACCCTGTCCCTTCTGTTCTTCTGCCCCTCATCTGAGTAGACTTTGACCCACACCCCGGATTTTAACCTATGTCTTTTCCTATTCCCTAATCCAGGCATCTACTTCATCTCCTATCTTGTTCCATCGATTTGAAATTATTTTCTAAATAATCATGGTAAAATAGGCCCCCACTCTCCCAGTTTCCCTCTGAGTGCCCTGTCTTTCTCTGATTCCCTCCCACGTGTGTTGTTTCTTTGAGCCTCAGCCTTCTTTGATATCTAACTCCCCTCCCCTGTACCCCCAGTGATTCTCATTTCCCATCCCTGGTAACTGTGCCCTGCTCTTCTCCCTCCAGGTGTCTATTGTGGACAGTGGAGTCCGTGGCACCATTGCCGTGGGGCTGGTCCCTCAGTACTACAGCTTGGATCACCAGCCTGGCTGGTTGCCTGACTCTGTAGCCTACCATGCTGATGATGGCAAGTGAGTTGCCTCCTGTGGAACCTGACCTTCTTCCTCTGGATTCAGGAATCTTAGATATAAAGGACTGCCTCAGAGTGGCTTTTGTCATTCCTTCACCTATCTTGGGATATTTTTGTAGACTTTTCTGATTAGGACAGAAAGGTGGCTTGATGGCTACACTTAGAAGTTTGCAGACTTAGAGGGAATGGTGAGACTCACACCAGGACATAGGTAGATTCCATCACAGAGTGACTGGGAGCAGTGAGATATGGCCTCAGCTGTTGACACTGGGGAGAAGTTGGGAAGCCTGGTTTGGGTCATGAGTCTGTGCTGCTCTGTCCACAGGCTGTACAATGGCCGAGCCAAGGGCCGCCAGTTTGGGTCAAAGTGCAACTCTGGGGACCGGATTGGCTGTGGCATTGAGCCTGTGTCCTTTGATGTGCAAACTGCTCAGATCTTCTTCACTAAAAATGGGAAGCGGGTAAGTGGGAAATCCCAAGTAGGATTTAAACAGCTTAAAGCTATGTAAGAATTTGTGGGAGTGAAAAGAGTCTGCTGCATGAGGGACCCACAGGCCTAGTTCCCATCTCCTTCAGTCCAGCATTAGGTTCTTCTGAAGTCTCTTGTGTGTAGGAGAATACACTTCCCCTACCCAGGGGAAGCTAGGATATTACCCATATGACAAATGCAGAGGGGCAGTTAGTGCAATGGAGGAAGAGCAGAAGTTCCGGGTGACAGAATTGGGTGATTTGGGGGAGGATTTTGAGCAGAAAGAAAAGAGATTATGGCCTGGCTGTATAAGCTGGAGATCTTCTCTGGATTTTCCACTAGAATACTTTCGAGGATGTGTCCTTTTATGTTTTCCTTGTTTCACTTCTCCTTCCATGTTTAGAGAGAGACTAGTAGTGGAGAAGAGATAGAATAAAAATGCATGGAGAGAGCCACACAGCTTCTTTCTTTTCCTACCCAGCTCCATTTCCTACCCTGGGAAAACTGCTTTCTCAGGCCTTGGCCGAGAGGTCCTACTCCCTCAGTGTCTAGGTCTCAGCACTTTCCTGTTCCACTGCACACTCCCTCATACCAAAAGTATTTGGCAGCAAGTTGAGAGACCTGTGTTTGCCTTCTAGCTCTGTAGATACCTTACTTGGCCAGGAGTATTTAACAGCTTTTAAAATTTTTCTGTACCTCTGTTTTTCTGTCAGTGTGTATAATTATTATTTATTGCATCATCATGTCAAAAGTACCTTGTGAGAATTAAATGAGCTATGGAAAAGTGAGAAGTCAGCTCCTTCCTTCCCTCCACTGTAGGTGGGCTCCACCATCATGCCCATGTCCCCAGACGGGCTGTTCCCAGCAGTGGGCATGCACTCCCTGGGTGAGGAGGTACGGCTGCACCTCAATGCTGAGCTGGGCCGTGAGGATGACAGTGTCATGATGGTGGACAGTTATGAGGATGAATGGGGCCGGCTGCATGATGTCAGAGTCTGTGGAACTGTAAGTAAGGGGCAGTGGGGCAGTAGTGGGTTGGGTAGGGAGGGCTGGGCAGAACACCTGTTTTGGCCACATAAGCTTGGCTGAATTGCTTAGAATTGGAGGTGAGGATAATGTCGTTTTTAGGGTTTAGGGAAATGGGAATTTTGGCAGGGTAGCCCGTGGCCTTGAAATGATTCTTTGAGTCTTTATCTGTTTTCTCTTTTGTGCTGATTCTCTTTCTTCCCTTGCCCTTCATTTGAGAGCTTTACTAATAGAATAAGTAGTAGTTCTCTTTTGCCTTTTTTGCTTCCTTCAGCACCTGGTGCCCTCTGCTGCCCTGCACACCTGTGTTTGAGAGGCTGGAGCTGATTGGGAGGCAGGATGCCCAGATGCCCCTTTAGGCTTGATTTCAGCTTAGCTGGCCCAGGCTTTCCATTCACCATGCTGTGGGGCAGGTGTGATCACAAATTCCACTCATGTGGGGGAAGGTTCTTTGAGATCTTTGTTGAGTAAGCATCAGTGTTAATCTATTCTGAATTACCCCTACATTTTATAGAGGATGAGAAGAGAGGCACATAAAGATTCAGTGAGAATCCTTGACCCTCCAAAACTGGCTTTTTTATACATCTTATTGTCATACCTTCTTTAATCTTTCCCTGGATTGTAAACTTTCTTGGCAACCCAATGGACTTTGAGAGAGGAAAATTATTTATATCTCCCCTCTACACCTCATGCTGGGTTGGGAGTGAAGGGATGCTGAATCAGGGGTCTGGCCCTGACCTCTGGTGGGCTGCTCAGGCCTCCCACTTTGAATTGTCCCTCTGCTGCCCTCTTGTACAGGGCTCAGCCTTTTCTCCACCCTCTGGCCTTCTCACCCCAATCCAGGCTGTTTTCAGCTTAGTCTTTGATAACAAAACAGAGGCAGTAGGGGGTGGGAGTGGATTATGAGGGAGCGCCCCCCCAACTCCCTTCTGGAGTTCAAGGTGAGTCAAACTCAAGGAAAACAGCAGACAGTGTGCCCTCCTTCTGCTCCTAACGCTCTGCACCCCCTCCTGACACAAGGGTCTATGAACTGCGTTGGCTAAGAGCCAGGATGCTTTAGATGCCCACTCCTTGACCCTTATCTCTTCTCTTTCTTTTCACTTTCCACCATCATTTTGACAACATCTGCAGAGTTGAATTTGGGACTAAGCCAGGGCTATGTTCCAGCTCTCATCCCTGACCTCTCCTCAAGAGTGTTTTCCTGGCATTCTTTCTGTGCCTGGACCTGTCCCCACTCTGCTCCCAGCCCCTCCCAGGCAATCTTTTCTAATTGATGCAGAATCCTGTAGTCATTTATAAATAGCCTTCCTTCCTCTCTGCCCTCTCCCCCACCCCATGCCCTCAGGCCACGCGTTGAAGAATTTTTTTCTTTCTTAGACATAAGCTGTTGACTTTGCTCATCTCTCAGACCCTCACCACAGCTTACAACAGCTGGCAAGGTGGGCACAATACTCCCTGAACACTTGCTTCTCTGGGGCAGCCTTGGGCATGTGCTTCCTGAGGGACATATGCCTTTTAGTCTTGCCAGCTACCCCATCTTTCAAATGAGGGTGACTCACCCAGTTTCTTCCATCTCCTTGGTCCCCTATCCCCATTTGTTTCCTGACCTCCCTCTTGTGACCATGCACTGTATTTCTGATCCAGCCATCAGGGTAGTGTTAGCCTGGAGGAGCCTGGGAGAGGTCATTTGGGCCATGCCTGTGCCTCCTGTTTCTATGTCTAGCACAGCTGATTCTCCTCTTTGCCCTTCTAGTTTTTTCCATTCCCCTGTGTGAGGAGCCTTTACGTGAGACTTCAGATGTCTGCTATTGTTGAAGACTTTTTCTCCTCCCCTGGGTGATGTTCCCAGGAGAGCACTCTTTAGAACCATAAAGGTTTGGGAGAGGCTCTGGTGCCATCCAGTGTAGGGTTTCTCAGTTCAATGGCTGTGACCATTTTAGGTGAGATAGTTCCTTGATGGGCAGGATGTTTAGCATCCTTGCTCCCAAACACAGGATGCTAGTACCCTCTCCCCTAATCAGTGTGACAACCACACATTCCCCAATATTCTCTTGTTGTACTGTTGATGAAAAAACAATTCCAGAGAAAAGTGAAGAGACTTGCTGAAATATCAAAAAGTGAATTAGTAGCAAAACTAAACCCAGATATTCGTTCTTTGACCCCTACCTACTGCCTTTCTATTATCTAATTTGTGTTGTTACCTTCTACCTAAGCCTGTTCTCCTGTAGCCAGTCATCTCCCCTCTTCCTGCCCTCTTCTCCTAAGATGAATCCAGAATTCCTGGGCTTCAGTTCCCACTTTCCTGGGATTCTCCTGTCTAGTTTCTTCAGCCAAGACCCTTCTAGGTGAGTTTATTTGGCTGCCTGGGAATTCTGTTACTCCTAGTCCTTTCTCTCAGTTTTGGAGTCTCAATTATCCTGTCTTCTCCCCTCCCCACTGGTTCTTCCCATAAAGAAGAGCAAATTCAATGCTTGACCCTTTTTTTTTCCTCCAACATTTTATTATAAAAAATTCCAAATATACAGAAGAGTTGAAAAAATAGTACAGTGAATATCCATATACCCACTATTGAGATTCAACAGTTGTTAATTTTTAGTCATGTTTGTTTAATCTGAGTATCTATATATCAACATACCTGGTTCCTTCGAGTGGGATTCTTCCCCTGCTTCCTGTGGCCTCAGTTTCCCCTCCTAAAGAGTTCTCCCTCCCAAGAGCTCAGAGGGTGTTGAAGAATTCTTGTTGCTCAGAAATGGGAGTGTTGCCCCTCACCTCATCCCTGCCCCCAGGCCTTGCAAAGTGAGGTAATGAGAGGAGGGTGGGGGGTGTTCAGTAAAGCTGGGCAATTAGACTCATTCTGTCTTTGTTTCATGTTCATAGCTCCTCTGACAACTCCTTAGTGACAGGGCAACAGCTTTAGTACACAAAGCTGGGTGAATGAGGCCTCACCCTCCCAGGGGTCCTCCATGGACCCAACCCAGGAGGAGACCATGTTGGGGCTTGAGCTGGCTGGTGGGGTGCATGTTCTTGGTTCCTGTTTCAGCTGTTTTTAGGCCCTCGGGGCACTGAGCCCTTCCTTGTTCTTGTCAAGAAGGATTAGGGTCTTTTCTGGCAAGAGGAGGAGGGCGGATACCAAAGGGAGAGCAAAAGTTGAGAAGGCGCTACTGGTACAAGGAGAGGGTGCGGTGCAGTAGGATCTCTGTACCCTGGTCTGCAGCATCTACTCTGTGGTATCAAGTCCACAGAGTAGACTCAAGGCTTTGGTTGTGTGTGGGGGGAGTCATGGGAGGCAGGGGGGCTTGAGAACCCCAAGGAGAGGGTTCCCTCTACTCCCACCAAAGATGTAGAGGACCATTCCTGCTGATTGGACATTGTTTGAGGAGAAACGCTGAGAGGAGGATAGTTGGTCAGTTGTGATAGAGGCATCTGGGGAGTGGTCATCTGTCATGCGGAAACAATGCCCAGTTCTGGGAGCCTAGGGGACCATTCTAGTTGAAGGTAAAGGCTGAGATATAAGATCATGTCCTTCTTTGTGATTGGCATTTCTAGTCTATTGTAGCTTTGGGGTGACTGTTAATGTTTAGGAAGCACTAATATGTTGGCATGTTCTAGTATAGCCCCCATTTTCTGATTTAGGGAAGGGCAGAAATGTGCGTTGATCACCTATTGGGTGTCAGGCTCTGCTAAGTAGTTGACACTCACTTCATTTAGTTTTCTCACCTATTTTTGGAGATGCAGGTAGTAGTATCCTGATTTTATTGGTGAAGAAATAGGCTTAAAGAAATGAAAGTCACTAGCTCAAGGTTAGTGGCTAGTAAGTAATCGGAGTTAGGATTCGAACTCAGTTCTGTTTGATTATCTTTCAAACTTGGCATCTGAGGCACAGATTCAGGGACCAGAATCAAGCTTCTAGCAATTCAGACTCTCATCTCCTGTAGTTTCCTAACAGCTCTAGTCTAAGGAGAGGAAGAGTAGACTCAAGGATCTGTCAGGGAGGCCAGACTTTCTCCCACCCCAACCCTCTTAAGTGCTCTGAGAAAGCTCTGAAGGAGTTGAGAGGACTTTGCTCATGAGCAGGAGAGCAGATCCAAGAGGATCAGATGAATTGGGATAGCTTCCATCCTGAGGGGTGGATGGTTCCTCTCTTGAAGAGGGCAAGATGTACAAGGATCTAGTCTTCCAGGTCAGCAGTAGTTTGTCATAACTACTCCATGGAGTGGAGAGCGGGTTTTAGAGTCCCATGTTAGTGTGTCATTTTCCTGGCCTTTTAGTTTAAGGAAGCATCCCTACCCTATTTATAGACAAAACTGCAACTCTGCCTTCCTCAGGGCTGAGGTAGAAGGAATGGTTGGGCGGGTTTTTCCCAAGGATCAGGGTCTGGATCTGCTCTCTTTTGGCTCTGGAAGTGGAGAACACTGTGTTTCCTATGCCGAGGCCAGTTGGATGGAGTGTGTAAGGGCAGCTGTGAGATTCCCCACCCAGTTCTGCAATGCTGGGTGGGCTGGGGGCTGCTCAGTCTGGATGGAGTGGAAGTTCATTAATGCACATCAAGCCTCACCCCTCCTGGCTTGTGGGGAGAGATGCAGAGGAGGAACCCAGGCTGAAGAGAGAACATGCAGAGAACCATAAACACAATCCAAACAGTGTGGCCCTTAATAAGGACCCGGAAATTCAGAAGGTGATGCAGCAGATCCCTCTCTGATGAAAGACAGCAATGTGATATAATGGAGAAGACTGGGCTAGGAGTGTAAATAGAAAAGAGCCAATGTAACCTGAGACTTGTAAGGCCCTGGCTGTATTGATGAGAGAAGAGCCAGCCTGGGTGTGGATTTAGGTGGTCTCCCTTAAGTCTCTGGCTTTTCCCCTGAACCATCGCCCCCGCCCTACCTCCAGTTCTCTTGGGTGAGGTGGGGAGTATGGAATTGAGGTGGCAGGCCTTAGGGGATCCAGAGCTGAGAAGGGGACCCTCTATCTCCTCTCTGAAGAGGGTAGTGAGGAAGCAGGACTTGCCTTTGCTGAAGGCACAGAGGCTTCCATGCTGGTTGGTGCAGGCAAGCATAATTCCTTTCCTGTTCAGGCAGGACCTCTTTGCTGGGTGAGAGGCCAGCACCCTAAGGCTTGCCAGGGAGAAGTGGAGAAGGTCCCCAGGGAATGTGTTTTCTTCAGGGCTAGAAGGGTGGGAAGGTAGAAGAAAATCTTGAGGGGCAGTTTGGCTAATTAAAAAGGGATTAAGGAATCCCAGGTGATGCTGAGGGTGGGGGAAAGAAGGGATGGGGTTGAGTCATGGGCCAGCTATAACCATGACAACTGATAAATAAATCCTCCCAGATTGAGGGTTGCTGCCCCATCATGCCCAGGCAGCACCATTGTTGGACTGAAGAGCCCCAAGAGCCCATCAGTCATCTCCCCATTCTTCCCACTTCACACCTCTGCTCCAACTTGAAAGAGTCATGAGGGGCCAGGAACAGGAAAGCTTGCCTTCTTAGTTTTGTTCTGCCTGCTCCCCTCCCTCACATTAAATGAAGGAGTAGAGCTGGCCCTTCTGGGTTTCCTGGCTCCCCTCAGCACCTCTCTGATCCAGCTATGAACATCTCTGTTCAAAGCCAAGTAAAACAAAGATCCTGAAAAATTATGTAGGTCCCATTCCAGACTGAATTGGCTTCTGAGTTTATTTCCCCTCCCTAAAACATCTGGAGTTGGTGGTACCTAATCTGTCCCCAGTAGGCCCCCTGTGAAAGTTGACAGGTTTCTGCTCAGCCTAATCTTCACTTTTCCTTTTCTCTGTGTTTGGGGGGCCCTAGAAGGACCTTTCCCAGCAGGGTTATTCAGGGAAGTGATGACATAGCCTAGAGACCCCAAGTGTGGTTCCTGGCATTCTGCCATCTGGATTGCTGTGCTGCTCTCCCCGTTCCCTAAAAGCAAGAAGGGCTTTGGCTCAGTAGGCAGGTGGGTACAGCATTCAGTAAAGAGCTTAGCCCTCTTGCTTATGCTACCACCTTCGCTACCCCCACCCCATCTCTGTTCTCCCTGTGCTTGCCTAGAACATTGAGGCCACACTGTATCTCTAGGATCCTTTCCTTTTTAGCCAGGGTTTTTTGTCAGACCCAGGAAACTGGTCCCCAGACTGCCTTGGGACCAGGTTTCCAGGGCGGGTGTCAGCCTGCTCCCTTTCTCCCTGCACTTCCCCCACAGCTGCTGGAGTACTTGGGCAAGGGCAAGAGCATCGTTGATGTGGGGCTGGCCCAGGCCCGGCACCCACTGAGCACCCGTAGCCACTACTTCGAGGTGGAGATCGTGGACCCGGGAGAGAAATGCTACATTGCCTTGGGGCTGGCCCGGAAGGTGGGCACTATTTTTGCCTGTAGAGCTGTTCAACTCAAGGGCTGTTGGGATGGGGCTGGGAGTTCTTGAGGAAATTAGTGGCCAGGCTGCTGAGGGAGGGTCTTAACTTGAGACAGAACAGGGTTTTGTGTGTGTGCTTTGTAAGGGTACAGACCCCAAGTGACCTAAGACCCGAGTGTCGTGACTGTACCACATACACTGAGACCTGGATGTGCGGTGGTGGCAGCCAGCTGGGAAAGCCAAAAACCTTTCTCACCTTCCTTGCTTTCCCTTCAGTCTCAAGTGCCCGAAATGGATGAGGCTGCAGGGGTGGTGAGCAGCCTTCTGGTTGTAGCCTATTCCAGAAGATTTAAGGTTCAGACACTACTCTCTCTTGTCCTCTTTTGTGTGTGGCACCATAGATTTTTTTTTCTACTTGTTACAGGATTATCCCAAGAACAGGCACCCTGGCTGGAGTAGAGGGTCTGTAGCCTATCATGCAGGTGAGCAGGGGCTGTCTTGGGGAAGCTGGGGTTTTGGGAGATATAGAGATATAGGGATATCTATTTTCCTGAACCCTCACAAGTGGCCTACCTCCAGTATCTGGCTGGACAGACTCCCCTGCTGCCATTTGCTCGCCTTCCCAAGCTGCTAGTGCTTTCTCCTCTTCTGTGTTTTTCCTCCCAGCTCTAAAGCCAGGGGAGCAGTGCAGGGGCGGGGGATCAGGACCCAAACTGGACATTCCAGGCCTCTGAGTTGGCTCCCTCTGCGCCCTTCCTGCATATTCTGCATTTTCTTTTTTTGGTCTGCTTGATTTCCTTTGGGGCTTTCTTTAGAAAGGACAAGCTGTGAGTTCCTGGTCCCACTTCTCTTCCCCTCCCCGGGTCCTTTCCTCTCTCTGACCAGCTCCCTGAGTTTCTCCCTTAGCCCCTAGAGTGGACAGACATTGAGACTCTTTTTTTTTTTTTTTTTTTTTTTTGTCTAATGCCCTCTTCCCACTTGTCTCTACATCTTTGTTTCACCTTCCTTCCTCCCTTCCTCAGGGCCAGGGAGGGAGGCAAGGATAGGTAAGGTAGCATTAACTTTAAGCAGGGGTCGCTCTGAGAGTGTAGAGTATCAGCCTCTCCTTCACTGTGTGTCTTCTCCCCTCCAACAGATGATGGGAAGATCTTCCATGGCAGTGGAGTGGGGGACCCCTTTGGGCCACGCTGTTACAAAGGGGACATTATGGGCTGTGGAATCATGTTCCCCCGGGACTACATTCTGGACAGTGAGGGTGAGTGGGATGAGGGTGGCCAACCAGGTTGGTTGGGCAGAGGGTGGGGGCAGTACCACAGGTGCTCACGTTTCCTGGCCTCCTAGGTGACAGTGATGACAGTTGTGACACAGTAATACTGTCCCCGACTGCCCGAGCTGTGCGGAACGTTCGGAATGTCATGTACCTGCACCAGGAAGGCGAAGAGGAGGAAGAGGAAGAGGAAGAGGAAGAAGACGGGGAAGAGATAGAGCAGGAGCATGAGGGCAAGAAGGTGGTGGTGAGTGTGGAGGGTTTAGGGCTGGACTAGGGTTCTTGGGCCTGGGCAAGGGCTGGCGTTAGTAGAAATAGAAAATGGAGCCAGAAGGGGGAAAGGGCTGGCGCTGCTGTAGGCGTGTTCCTGTTCTGAGGTAACAGGAGCGCTGTGTAGGGGAGACTGGTTGAAAGACTGGTTTCCAGCCTGAGGACGCCCTCTTGTGGTCACTCCGTGCATTACCCCAAATCTCCACAAAAGGTGCTGGGAGTTGGGAGTGAGTGAGGTTCAGGCCTGTGTAGCTCCAGCATCCTCAGAGAAGAGATCAGAGCTGCCTGTTCTACTCTTCTCCCCACTTTTACCTTCCAGGTTTTCTTTACTCGGAATGGCAAGATCATTGGGAAGAAGGATGCTGTTGTACCCTCCGGAGGCTTCTTCCCCACAATTGGAATGCTGAGCTGTGGGGAGAAAGTCAAAGTGGACCTGCACCCCTTGAGTGGCTAGAGACTTCTCCCCTATACCTTCCCGTCTCCCTCTTCTCCCCCTTTACAGGACCAGGTACCCAGTTCCTGACTTCCCTGAAGATTTGTTTACCTGGCAGGCCCCAGAGGTATATAGTCACTCCATCTCAGCCAGATCAGGCCCCTGGCAAGCTCTTTTGTGCCCATGTTTCTGACCTGGTGCCGCCCCTGTCATCAGTCCCTGGGCCTGAGTTCCTGGTTGGACAGGAATAGGCCCACAAAATGGTGGTCCCACTTGTGGGCCTATTGGTGGGTCCCACTTGCTTTGGTCAGTGGGCTCCACATACCCCTTTCCCCACTGGCCCATGTGAGTGGAGAGGAGTGAGCACCCTGTCTCAGCTGCTATTTGGGCCTGAGGCTTTACAGGGGGTGGAATAGAGACAGCCCCTGTCCCATTTGCCACAGTATTTCTCTTTGCATTTCTTTTTTGTTCTGTTCTCATTGTGTGAACCAGTTGCTGCTGTCATTCTCCCTGGCTGGGCTAGGGGAGCTCTCTTGGGCTTTCTCTCCTTCCACTGACTACTATCCCAAGATGACTACTCTAGGGTTTCTGTTCTTTGTCCTGAGAGCTGGCTTTCTCTCTCACCACCTGTCCAGGCACCATAGTCTCATGGAGAATCTGAGTCTCTGGCTTCCCCAGTTAGACACACGTAAGTGGGTGCCCATTACGTGTTTAATGGCTTGAGAGAGGAGTTGTCAGGTGCTGGGTTTTGGGGACTGGGGTCTTTGTTTCTATCTCTGCCTTTCCAGTCTCGGTCTACCCATGGCACCCTTGTCTCTCATTCTCTGGGATGCAAGCTGAGACTCCAGAGCATGTCCCTCCTGCCATGGAGAGGGCAAGACCCCAGAGTCCTCGCCAAGTGTCCCAGAGGCTAGCTTGGCCGCTCCCTCCCCTTTCTGCGCTACCCCATCTCCCAGCTTGCTGCCTGTGCCAGTTGCCTGTTTTGCTTCAGTGTTTGATTCTAGCACTTACATGTGTCTTCCCTGACCAAGCCCTCCTGTCTCCTACCCCCTTGACCCCTGACCACCTCCTCCGCATACAGTGTCTTCTCCTGGGAGGAAGAGGGAGCAAGAGCTGATGGCCTTGGTTTGCACAGAAGTGGGTAGGGCTTTGGGGAAAGGGGGAGCTGTTGTGCTGCTGGGGCCTCCCCTTGGGCCTTCCTTTCAGGCCCTGCACTATGATGTATGAAATGTATGTACAGACAGATGTTTATACAGCCAATAAAGATGGAGTTTCCGTATTTATCAGCATGGCAGGGGCACAGGAGTCCTTTATCAGTATGTAGGGCTGGGGACAGGGCTGGAGGTTGGGGCATCTTGCTCACTGGGACATGTGGACCCATGTGAAGCCAAAGATGGGGACTGCATATGTCCCAAGGACCTGGCGTCAGGCCTGGAATGCCCCCAGAAAGCATAGGTATGCCCCTGGGAAGCAGGCTTTGCCCTTCCTGTGAACATGCACAACTCCAGCTCCAACTAAACGTTATAGAAATTCTTTATTATTAGACAAAAATAGACTCTTTTTCCCCCCCTTTTCATGTGATCTCACTCTGATCTCTCTGTTTAGAGGGGAAGGCAGAGGAGGGAGCGTGTTGCTTCCCACACCTCTCTGCCCTCTCCTTGCCTTCTGGGACCTGCAGCTGGGTGGAGCTGGCTCCTCTCCAGGGCTGATGTTCTTGTGCAGGTAGGGCTGTCTTGATCCCCTCCAGGGCTCAAGAGCTGATGCCTCCTCACCCTTCACATGCCCATCTCTGCCATCTCACGTACAAGGTCATCTCACTGCCCATCCATTAGCTTAGCAGGCTAGGGGTGGGGAAGGAGAGCAGTGTGCCAGGCTCATGCCCACTCCCCATTCCTAAAGGAGGGGGCCAGCTCCTGGGTCTCCTGGGTCTAGGCCAGGGGAAGTGAGGGCTGTGGGGTGCTGGGAAGGGTGCAGTGTTGATGTGAGCTCTGAGCTTGTGGCCTTCCTTCATTTTCTCTGTCCCAGTAGAACTTTGGTGATGAAGGTAACAATGGCACCTGCAGGCTGATCTGGGTCAAGCTCTGCAAAGAGGTGACACACATTCTCCCAGGGGCTTCCCGGTTTCTTGGCTACGAAACCAAAGATCCTAGGGGTACAAAAGCAGGGTAGGGAGGGGGCTCAGCACCCCTTTCACAGGGGACTGCAGAGCCAGGGTTGGGGAGAAAGGAGGTGTCTCGATCCCGTGGAGGGAGGAGATTGCGCTCATGGAAAGGCTTACTTGGAGGTGGTCCCATCAGGGTTGGTCCATCTGCAGAAGGAAAAGAACTATGAAGGAATGTACCCCAGGAAGTAGCTACTGAATGAGGAGCTAAGGCAGGAGACTGGTCTGTGGGGCCTGATGGGCCACGGTGGGGCTATGGGAGGAAAGGGCTGGGAGGGAGGGTCACCTCCGGTCCTGAGGATCAGTGCTAGAGAAGGTGATGCTGTTCACTGGATAATGGCGGCGAAAGAAGAGCCTGTGAAGGAAGGGTCAGGGTAACGCCCAGAAATTGGAGCCCCTAGGGCCTAAGCTTGGGGTTTCCCAAGAGCTCAGCACACGTACTCACTTCCTTTGGTTGTCTGTCAACGTAATGCCCTGGGCTGAGACCTTGAAGTGGACAATGGCTGGTGTTGGGCGGGGGCTGCAGCTCAGAGCTGCAGAGCTGGCCCGGGCCACTGCCTGGGGGCCAGTCAGTGACTCAGTCTCCACTGAGGTCAGGTAGAGCACACTGCAGGCTACAGGGGCAAGAAGTATGTTGAGGGGATCCTTTGCCAGACCCCAGATCTGTCTCCCCCTAGTACTCCCACACCACTAGCTCTTGCACTTTCTCCTGCTAACACTGCTCAAAGTGCATTAGAATTATATAGGTAACCTGTGAAAAAGGCAGATTCTATGAATCCCTCAGCTCTACAGTCAGAAATGCTGGAAGGGTCTCTGAGAATCTGTATTCTAACAAGTCCCCTCTCCAGGATTCTCATTTTTATGAGAATCTGAACTGAGGGCCCCCTTTTTCATATCCTACAAATATCAGGCTCCCCTTGGCTTCATAGGTTAAAAGCATCTGTCAGGGCCCACCCACCTCAAGGCCTTTCAGTACCCCACTTGGTGCCCAGAGACAGGGAAGGGTAGAGAGAGAAGCCCCTACCAGCGCCCTGACGCAGGAGGTCTGCTGCTGTGCTCATGTTGGGGGGCACTGGGGCCTCTGGCGTCTCCTCCAGAGGATCTAAGGGAAATGAGGGCCAACAGAACAGGTCAGTAGGGAGTAGCATTCCCTAGGAGCTGGAGAAGTCCCTCTGCCATCCCAAGGAAAAGCAGGCTGGGAACCAGGATTCTGGATTCTGACTTTGGCTGCAGTAGATAGGGAGAGGTGAAAGCAGAGATGATAAAACACCCACCTTTACTGGGAATGCGCAGGCAGCAAGGCAGGGACAGCGGGGAGATAGAGTGCTGGGAGACCAGGGCGGACAGGCTGCCTACAGTGAAAGGTGAGAAACATCCTGAGGTGCCCAGCTTTCTCACCAATTTCCTCAGACCCCTTGGCCTCCCTAAACCGACCCAGTGTAGCCTCCCCAGCCCTTGCTTCTTACCGAAGTAGGGCTCACTGGGACAGCCCTTGATCTTCACACCTTTGGGCCCAGTCTCAATGAGAAAATGGCGGACCAGCTGTTCCAAGGGGTCCCCTGAGAGGCCAGGAAAGGAGAGGATGGCTTTATCAGATTCCAAGTTCCCCTGTTCTCCCCTGCTGGGAATCTTTCCAGAGCAGGAGAGTCACTTCCTGTTCCTCCCCACCAAGTCGGATGACCTACCCCCACCTTCCTTGTTTTGCCTCTGTCCCTGCCCCACTCCACTCCCCTTCTCCCTTAGGTTTGGGCATCCTTTACCTTTCCAGGGCTGGGCACTGGGTGGGGGTGTAGCCACCTTGAGTGCCAGCCCATAGGCTCCTTGGAATGAATGACTGTCCCTGATCAGGAAGGCCCCAGGGTCCTTGTCCTTCAGCAGGGCGATGGCTGAGGGAGGCAGGAGGAGCAGTTTGCACAGTGGCTGACTGAGCCTCATGTAGCCCCACTCTTGTGCTAGACAGCTCCCCAGGCCATTCACCCTAACAGCTGTGGTGGTATTGAGCATCTGAGTACAGAACTTTAGTGTTAACAGGGCATTAACAATGGAGTCTCTGGTTCCACCTTGGGACCAGAGCCAAGAACCACCTGCTAGTGAGAGGCTGGGCCCAGAGTAAACACTGAGATGGGGAGGCGGCAAGGGCATCGGCTAGAAGGCTGGACTGGGTCCAAAGCCCAGATAAAGCCCTAGAGGGTGGGAGGGGTAGGGCAGGCTAGCTTCTCACCTTGGTCACGGGACAGGTGTGGCTTGTACCAGAACTTGGATGTATCCTGGACAAACTTGACATTGCTCTGGCTCTCTTGCATGGGGGGCTCTAGGACAGGGAGGGACTGAGTTTGGCCCCAGGGGTCCCCGTCACCACACCATGCCCCTCCCCGGGAAAAAGGGTTCTCTCAAGGTGGCTCCCCTTCCACCCTCTCTCCCTCCCTCAAGGTCCTTATACCTGGGGGGTGGGGGGCATTATCTGGGAGCTGAGGTGCAAAGGTGACATGGTGACTGGTGCTTCTGGCTGGTGGTGATGCCTGCTCTGGGCCCCAGGGGCCTGGTTGTTGTCCAGGCCCTGGCAGGTGGCGCTTCTCAGGAAGTGGGGGCTGGGTAGGGCCACTGATATCATAGGATGCAGCCAGGGGGAAGGCAGGAGTGGGTGAGCTCTGAGGTGGCTCTGGGCTGGCCACAAGCCAGGGCATCTGGGTAGGCACAGGGGTGAGTGGGGACCCATCTGGGCTGTCTGGGGGGTCTCGAAGGCCCTGCCAAGGGGCATGGCGGAGGCCAGGTAGCGCGGTGGGCACAGGACCCCTTGGACTGGCACTGTCAGAGCGGCCCCCCGGGCTCCTCTCCTGGGGCCAGTCATTGGGTGAGCTGGCAGAGGATGTTGGGGAGAAGGGGCTAGGGGCTGGAGGCTCAAGTCCACTTCTTGCTGGCAGCTCAGCAGCCTTTTCAGTGCCTCCCTGAGATACAGGTGATAAAGCCCCACCAGGACTAACTCTCTGAGTGGGTACCAAGGTAGGGGACCTGGTGTCCTGCCGTCGGGCACTGCAAAAAGGAGGGCAGGTGGTCAGCAGGGCCTCAGAGCCCCCATTGTGAGCTGTTCCCCACCCCTAGCCTTCAGTGCCTGCTTGGGCAAGGAGGTACCTGCCTACCTTTCCTTGCCCTGGACTGGGCTGCTGGTATGCAGGGGTGTAGAGGGACCAGACAGCTCTGAAGAGGCACTGCACTGGGCATCTCGGGGAGACCGAGGCAGGGTACTGTGCCCACTGGGTCCCTCCCTCCAGGACACTGGCTCAGGTGACTCTGCAGGGAAGGGGAGAAGAGAGGCGGTGAGTCAGAACAGGCCTTCTGTCTGGCTTAGCTCTTTCTCTGTGCCTTCCCCACCATCCTCCAGGATCCCCCTCTGCCCTGGGCACTCCCCACCCCAGCACCCCTTACCTGCAGATGTCAAGGGTCCTGCTGGGGCTAGGTGCCCAGGCAGCGGATACCTGTCCCCTCCCTCCTCTGCAGGGATCTCGTAGCTCAGCTTCCTGGATGGTGGGTAGGGAGGGCTGCCCGGGGAAATGGAGCCGGCCCGTGGGGAGTGGGCACCAGGGCTGGGATACCCTCTGCCCTCACCTGGAGACCCACAGCTGTGAGGCACCCGGCCATATGCTGGGCAGTAACTGGGAACTGCTCCTCCATAGCCATATGTCACAAGAGCAGGGTAGCCTGGATGCCCATACCTGCCTTCAGGGCACATGGCGTAGGAGCAGCCCTCATGCCCTTCCTCGCCTGCCTTGGGTGGCTTCAGGCAGCTGTAGTCAGGCATTGGGACATGGTGATGCCCGCAGGCTGGCACCAGCAGGGGCAGTGGGTGCCCGGACCGTACTGGGTGTAAGAGAGACTTGCCAGCCTCGCTCGCCCACCCCTCTCCAGCCTCCCTCTCCAGTCGAAGCCCATATAGGGCTGTCGTGGGCAGAGCCAGCTTCTCCTCACAGGCAGGGCAGGAGCATAGGGCAGGCAGCCCAGGGTCCTCCAGGATCACCACCTCCCGGTAGCCAGGGGAGCGGTAGCTGAAGTCCCCACTGGCCGGTTTCCCTGGCTCAGGGGGGTAGGGGTACGGGCCCTCGGACAGTGATCGGCAGAGGCGCCGCTTCTCCACGGAGGCCTCGGCATAGCCCTGGGTGGGCCCCTCATAGCCCCCATAGGCCAGCCGCCGCCTCTCCAGGGTTCCCTCTGGCCGGTAGTATCCCCCATTGGGGACCCCAAAGGGTTCCCGGTAGCCCTGGCGGCAGGAGCAGTGACGGCTGAGGGCAGGTCTGTGGCCTGAATATGTTCCAAGGTGGGCACCTCCACCCATGGCGGGCTGCTCTTCATCATCCAGGATAGCTGTCTCGCGCCCAGCCCCCCGGCCCCCGCTGGCCACTCCACAGCCTCCCAGGAGGCGATCTAACTCCTGCCGCTCAGCAGCCGTTGGGGGTGGCCGGCCAGGGGACTCTGTGGCTGGTTCCGTGGTCAGTGTGGAAGAATGGCCAGAGTCACTGCTGACAGACAGCAGCGGGGGTGGGGGTGGCTCTGGAGGGGGTGCTGGTGGGGTCTGGCGGGGGGCTCGCTGCACCTGGGCATAAGGACTGCCATCTAGGGGGCCACAGGTGTGGGTTAGGGAGCCTGAGTGGGGAGAGGATCAGGGAGGGAGAGAAAAGAGAGAGAATCAATGAGGGGACAGTGCTGGAGACTCCGGTTCAGGGGGTATCTCTTGGGAGGTGGATCTGCCTGGGGAGGAAGGACTGTGCCCCGCAAACCTTCCACCACCCCTGGGCCTGCTGCACACACCATCCACACTGTCCTCATGGTGCTGGTTGAAGTTCTCATAGGAGTCCCAGCGCACAGCGGGCTCTGTGGTGTTGTAGTCAACAGTGACCGAGGGGTCATTCCGTGGGGTGTTGCCTGCAGAAGGCCCAGGTGGTGAGGAGCAGGGAGACAGCCTTCAGCCCCAACCCCAGGCCCTGCTCTTACCTTTGATCTTCTCGGGGCTGGAGGAGAAGACAAACTCCACTGAGGCTTGGAAGGGGAACCTCTCATCTGTGAGGAATGGACAATGAGAAGCCAGGTCCCCCGCCTGCCTGCCTACCCTCACCTGGGCTCCAGCCCCTACACAACTTGTCTCTAACTCACCAGTCCAGGCCTCATCCAACTGGTCCTTGGGAAAGGTGAGCCGTGATCCGTGGATGGTGCATGTGTGGAACTGGACTCGGAACACAAGGGTCCGGTCTGTCCCCCGGCCTCCCTTGTGATAGCATGTCACCTAGGGGAGGGAGACTGGGATCAGGCCCTCATGTCTGCTTACGCTTTCTCTGTGCTTCCACCCTGGGGACTGTCTGGCCATAGCTCTGCCCTGCTTCCACCTCAAGATGACCTGCATCTAGGGGACTCCCTTTTCACTCTCCAGTCTGGCCTGAATTTATGATTCACCAGAGACGGTGAGACAACGCCAGCCCCTACCCCGTACCTAAGACTCCCCTTGTTGCCAAGGCCCCCTCACCATGATGTCGCCTTTGAGGAGGAGGGCTGGCTCCAGGCTGATGCAAAGCTGCTGAGGACCAGGGCCTGCAATATGACTGTGGAAGAGAGGAGAAAGCAGAGCTGAATCAGAGGCCCTCAGGCTCAGGAGTGGCTGTGAAGAGTCAGGAGGGAGCTGGGAGATGGGAGTCTGAGCCCTGAGTGAGAGACCTGTAGCTGAACCTCAGCTTCCCCATCTGTAAAATGGATTCCGTGGTGGTTTAGTTTTCAGGTTCAGTGGCTGGAGCTGGAAGCCCAGATGTCTGAGGAGGTTGGAGAAAAAGGGGCCCAGGGGAGCAGGGGCCTGGGAACACAGCACTCACTAGATTCCAGATGTGTAGACAAGCTGCATGGACTGGTAGATCTTGAGGAAGGGCTGGAAGCCTGAGTTGCGGGGGGTGGGAAGGGGCAAGAAGAAGGCACATGAGGGGTGCTGAGTGGAGGGGGTGGGATATAGCTCCTCATGGAGTAGCTCCCAGGTAGACTCACCTGTGCCAGGTTCAAAGGCTGGCAGCATGGGCATGAGCACATAGTGCAGGAAGAGAGGGCTACTGTTCATTCTGATGGAGCCAGACAGCAGACCACTGAAGTAGCTGATATATCTGGTGGGGGGGTATGTCAAGGAAAACATAACCCTCTTCCTCTGGAGGTCCCCTTGTATCGTTTCAACTGTGTACAACCCCTACTCACACTTTTAAGGGCTGCCCTTCTCCTTAGTACTTCCCTCTTATTGCAGCCAGAAAGTTCTTCCTTACATCTAACCTCAGTTTTTCTTGCTGCATCAAAGGTTTTGTACTTGTTGCCCCCTTTGCCCAGAATGCTCTTCCCCCAGACCTTTGTCTTATGCTATAGAGGCAGGCCCTGTCTGGTAAGTCTCTCTACCAAAAGACAGCTTTATTTTCCTCATAGCACTTGTCATAATCCAAATGATCTTGTCTATTTGTCACAGGTTTCTTGCCTTTTACACTACTAGAATGTAAGCACCATGAGAGCAGGGACCTTGTTTATCCTGAATTCTCAGTACTTGGCACAGTGCCTGGCACATCAGAAGTGCACCATTAAGGTGTACTATGTGAATGAGAAAAACTTGGCCTTGGTAGCCATGGAGGGAGCTGCTCCACCAGCCCATCCCCACCCACGCTACTCACCGGCGCTGGGAGGGCTGCAGCTCTGTGGCCACCTTGTCCTCACAGAACTTCCGCATGGTAAGAGTGGCCAGTGCCTGGTCTGCCCTGAGGAAAGTGGAGGCAGTTCAGGGGATGGGGATCTGGCCTCCATCTTGGACTCCCATCCCTAAGCTCCAGGGGAGGGATGAGAGGGGCGACCCTCCCCCAAGTCTAGAGGAAGTCTAGAGTTGTGATAAAGAGAACTAGAAACCCCATGTAAAGTCACTTTACTAGTTGTTGGACCTCAAGCAATTGTACCCTGAACTTTAGTTTCCTCCTCTGTAAAATAGGGCAATAAGACCATGTTATGGGTTGAATTGTGTCCCCCCAAAGATATGTACCTCAGAATGTGACTTTATTTGGAAATAGGGTCGTTGCAGATGTAATTAGTTAAGATGTCATACTGGAGTAGGGTGAGCCCTTAATCCAATATGATTGGTGTCCTTAGAAGAAGAGAAGAGACACAGACACACAGACACACAGGAAGACGGCCATGTGACGACAAAGGCAGAGATTGGAGTGATGCAGCTGCAAGCCAAGGAGCATCAAGGATTGCTAGCCACCACCAGAAGCTAGGAAGAGGCAAGGAAGGATTCAATCCATAGTCTCAGAGGGAGTGCAGCTCTGCTGACACCTCAATTTTAGACTTCTAGCCTTCAGAACTGAGACAATTTCTGTTGTCTTAAGCCACTTAGTTTGTGGCACTTTGTTACAGCAGCTCCAGGAAACTACTACAGATCACCTGCCAGGAACTGTGGTGAAGTACAAGTGAGGAAAAGGAGGTGGCAATGTCAAGTTTATAGTAAATGGCTCTCTGAACACAGAGGTGGGCTTCAGGGGAGATGGGTTCCTCAAGGACCAGCTAGAGGAAGGGCCATTGAGGAAGGGGACACTTGGGTGGGGAAGCCTCACCCTGCAGAGATCTTGCTGTAGTGCATGTAGGCAGAGACAATGACCCCGAGCTTGCTCTTGCTCCCCTGAGGATAGAGACAGGGATGGAGGGCCTGCTGGGGCCCCAGGCTGAGGGCACCCCAGCCCTGCAAACCCAAGGTCCCAGCCCACCTTGCAATACAGTACAACCACATGCTGTGGGTCAGCACTGAGCCAGGTCTCCATGGCTTTGCAGATGGAGCACAGCTTGTCCAGCGGGGGTGCGTGCAGCTCAGGCCAGCCAAAGTCCTGGACCTGGGGAGGGGAGTGCAGGGGTGGAAGTGGAGGTGGGGGCCGTAAGTGAAGAGAGATGGATGAAAAAGGGACAGGGTGTAGCAGTCTGGGGCAAAGTCAACCTATTGGCTGTCCACAACATCCTCAACACTTTCCTCACGTTTACAACATGCTTTAGGGTGTCTGAAGTATATGGCATATGGGAAAGTTCTTAAGAGTGAAAAAGATGCCAAATGCTACTATTAATAACGAGGAAGCTGGGGGCTTCTGGGTGGGGACGATTTGGGTTAACGGCTTTAATCCCCTCCTACCTTGGGGTTTAGGCGAGTCAGATCATGTCTTTTTTCCGAAAGGTTGAAGAGCTGCAAGAAATTGGAGGGCTTTAGATGGAAGTGACCTCAAGAAGCAAGGCACGGCGATGCATGGAGGTGGTGTCACCCACTGTGACCCTAATTCTTTCTTCAAAATGAGGAAGTTGCTAAGGCCTTGCCCAGCAGTGGCAGCCCGATGGTCTTCACTCCCAGTCGGAGTCCCCTGCACCTCCGGGCCCCGCCTCCGAGGGTTTGACGTCCCGTGTAGCCAGGGCCCATCTGGATTTCCCAGCTCTCTCATTAGCTGATTGCGGCAGGCCCCGCCCCTCACCAGGTACTTGTCACGGTGCTTGGATTGCAGCACGTGAGCGAGCTCACGCAGGTGGCCTCGGTGTCGCTGCTCGTCCGGCCGTGCAGGGAAGGCGGCGGCCAGTATCCGCTCAGTCACGTAGGTGAGGTCCAGGTCCCAGCGGCGCTCCATGAGCGGGTCCAGGCTGAAGCTCCTGGGAAGGGGAAAAGCCTGCGTAAGAAACAGAGGGGCGGGCTTTCCGGAGGGGTCTGGTATAATGGAAGGGTGTCTGGACCGCGGCAGGTGAGGCCTCCCGGGTCCCGAAAATGAGTGGAATCGCCTGGGAGGGGGGGAAGAGCTGTCCCAGAGAACTTCGTTGTGGGGTGTGACCGCGGAAAGGGCTCATGTGAGATCACTCCCAGGGCCCTCACTTACCTGGGCAGAGTGCTGCGCTGCTTTGAGTGGTTCAGAGACTTTGTGGATCCCTGGTGGATAACATGAGATGATGTGCATCTCTCTGGGTGTTCCCCCCACCACTCTAGGCTCCCCACTCCAGAGTTCCATGAACTTTTGTCCCCAGAAGAAACCTAGGTCCTTATTCCCAGAGCTACCTTCTTCCACCCCTTCTCCAGCATCACCTTACCAGGTGTTCTATGCGCCTCACCGGGGCCGTGTTTCTCCGCTAGAGGGAGATGGAGGAGGAAAAGGGAGTGGTTAGGGCAGGAGCAAGGACCAGTCTGGGTCTGGGGATAATGGAGACAGCCTGCCAGTGTCCCTTGTGAGGGCTGTATTGGGCAAGGGGAGAAGAATCCTAGTCCCAGCAGGTCCAGAGGGCAAGAAGAACAGAGGACCCAGATGTATTTTCCCTTTCCCTCAGGTTGACCAGTATCCACAGCAGTCCATTCCAGGTAATCCCCCTCCCCCAACCTTTGGACACTGAAGCCAGGTTCCTTGCCTCCCCCACCCCAACCCAGAGCACACTCACCAGCTCTGCAGGAGGCAAGGCCTGACAGGACGAAGTCACCTGAAAGAAGACCCGAGTGAGAGGCTAAGCTCCTTGTGAAATGGGCTCTCCTGGGCTTGAGGAAGGGGCCACCCCTCAGTTTCAACAGGAAGGTGGAGGGGCTGTCAGGAGATGGGCACAGGCTCCAGCTGAGGTTCCTCTATTTAAGGGAGCCTTCCCTCTGGTCTCTCAGTCCCCCACCCCCACGCCCCCCACTTGTTGCTCTTGGCTCTTAGCCCCATGCCCACACAGACCCCCATTCATCCAGCTACAGGGCAGGAGTTATATATAGAGCCATACAGGCAGGCCATGGCCAGGGACGGACACTGGCCTCTTTCACCAGAAGACCCCGCCCTTGGGCACAGAGCTCCCCAAAGCCAGCTCCAAGGTCCTGGGAACTCCTGCACTGCAGGACGGGGACCTAAAAACCTCCTCATGATGGGGCTCACAGGTCCCCAGTTGACAATGGGGACAAGTTGATGTCTACAGCTTGTACCTTCTCTCCAGCCTCTCCAGGGCCCAGGATGAGACCCACCCAGGCATCCTGAGGCCCCTTCCCCAGAGGGAAGGCACAGCCCATCCGGCTGCCCAGTCTCTGAAATCCTGCTCCCCTACCCACCCACCCCACCCTTCCTCCTCCTCATTCTCCTCCTCTTCCCCACCCCCACCCTCTCGCCAGCTGCAGCCTGGGCACAGCACCAAGACAAACGCTGTCGCTGTCTCGTCCACTCGCCTGGGCCAGCCCTCCAGGGGGTGGAGTAGGGTGGTTCTTAAAGGGCCCAGTGCAGCACCCTCTCCCACCCCAGCAGGGGTTCCCCAATGATGAGAGGAGTGGAAGGTTGATGCCAGTGTAGCTAGAGAACCCTGTTTCAGAGGAAGAAGGGACTCGGTCCCCCTCCCCCACCAGATACTCACCTTTGCTTCACATTTTCTGTGTGTGGCCACCTTGCAGACTAGAAGAGGGTAGGGGGAAGAGGGGTTAGCAGGGGTCTATAGGGACAGCAGAAGAGGTGGCCCTCTCCCATCTCTCCAGGCCTTAGAAGCAGACCCTGGGACTTCCAGGACTGCAAATGAGATGGGGTGAGGGAACAGGGGCAGAGAATGGCAGTGGGGTACTACTTCCCAGGCCAGGATGGGAGAGAGCCAGGATAATGTTCTAGGGTAGGTGGGGGTGATGAGGAAGGGGGTGAGAAAAACCACCAGTCACAGGTCAGGATGGGAAGGTGTTGGGTCTCCTGCTTTGCTGAGAGTGTCTGTCATGGGGAGCAAGAGCTGTTTGGAACAGAGGCAGCTGCCTCTCTGCTCTCATGTTGCCCAGTCAAGGGGCGGCATGCACATTATGGTTTATGTTCTGTGCATCTGCCAGCTGGAGTTGTGTGACACAGTCATGCTTGGTGGAGGCTCTTAGAGTCACAGAACAGGCTGCCTCACCTTTGCACGAGATGCCTGTCCCATCGATGGTCACCTTACACACTGCACAGACTGGCGGTTTCTTCCGGAAAACCTTCTCCCGGAAGCTATGCGGCTCAGCTTTCCTAGGCTGGGTGAAGGGACAGACATAGATAGAGGTGTCCATTCCCAGCCGGCCCATCTCTGGGACTGGGCCAAGATCTTAGCACTATACTGGTTCCTTTCTTCCTCCATCCCAATTAAAGTCCCCAAACGCATAGGACACACTTGGCTACAGCTGTTTCCGGCCAGTTGTGGGGCCTGTCCTCTATAGTGCATGGAATCTGGCCGCCTGTGTCACTGTCACTGGGTCAGTTCCTCCCCAAGGGATCACTTAGGCCCCTCATGTGGCCCTGGTGTGTGATACCCATGTGGTCACTGCCGCCCCAAACCCGAGAGATTTCCTCCTGGTAGGGGTGCTCTCTCTCTTCTATGGGGTTCCTGTTTCTCCTCCCATCTTGCCTTCCTCGGATGGGGGCCCATGTACACAGTGAGCAGCAGGGGGTCCAGAAATGAATGTAGGATGTCAGTCACGTAGCACGCAGACTGACCTGGCAGGGAGTGGCCTCAGCCAGCTCTGCTCCCCTGACTCCTGCTGTCCTCATGCTCTAGGCAGCTGACATTCCCTCCCCTCCCCAGAACATGTTTACTCATTGTGCACTGAGGCAGCAGGCAGCAGTTGTGTAAGGAGGTGGGTGGTAATACTGAAAGGAGAGGCAGAAGCATGACATCGGGGAAAATACGGAGCTGCCTCGCTACTTCTGGCTATAGGGAACACCCCATTGTTTCAGGAGGGTCAAGTGGGATTTCAGCACTGAATGGGGAAGGGAGTGGACCAGGTGCTGTGTTGGGCCCCTTCTCACCTAGAGGTGCAGTGAAGCAGGAGGCTGGGATGCCCACTGTGGCCCAGGCCTCCTCCTACTGTCTCATCCCTCCCACTGTGGTTCACTCCTCCCATCCTGGGGACCATTTACCTCCTTGCCTCCTCTCTCTTCTACCCATTTTTCTCCACCTCTGGAATTCAAGTTCCTGCCCCATGCCCCTTCTATAATATTGTTCCATGTTGCCCTGAGCTGCTGCTTTTGGGGGTAAGACTGAGAAAATGTGGAGAAAGGGAGTGATGGGGCCTCTAGGCCTCCCAGCTTGGGGACCTAGGCAGTACCTCTGGTCTCTTGGCTGTCCATCCCTGAAGCAGCTGGATTAAACCAGTAGCTGAACTCTACTGGGCTGGATCAACCTTGCCAGACCCACTAGGAAACTTGGGTACAACTAGTATGAACGGCATACACAGATGATGTCAGCGGAAAGCAAACCCCCAGTGTCTAAGGCACTCCTGAGATCTGGCCACCTCTTCTCTTTCCTTCACCAACCCCACCCCATTTCCCCCAAACCTCTTGGCTCAGGGAAGGGGCCCGATCTCTTAGCCCCGCTCTGGGGATCCAGGATGGTACCCGGAAAGGTCCTACAATGAAGTATACCTGGAGGGTATATGGGGGGCCAGGACCATGAGGGTTGGCCTGGGCTAGGGCAGGGAGGTGATAGAGGAGCCAAAACAGACACCAGGTTCTGCTCTAACCCAAACTTCTGCCGTTCATACCACAGCCCTGGCAACCTCAAAGGGGCAGAATGAGGGGGATGCAGGGCAAAGGGAGAAGGCTGAGGGGGAGGGTCTGGCCTGAGTCCTGGACCCCTCCTCCACTGCTCACACCTCCACCCCGCCCCTCCTCTGCCCAGCTAGTGGGCACTCCTACCCTGCTGGTGGCCCGGCTGCTGTCCCTCCTCCCAAGGGCTCTGAGCAGCCTCTCCACGGGGCCGCTGGACTTCATGGTGTCCGGCTGGCTGCAGTGCCGGCCTCGGGGCCAGAACAATGCTGGGGCCTGGCCTGGGGCTTCCTGGAAGCAGCCTGGCGGAGGCAGCCGCTTCCCTTGGGTGGAGGGTAGGCTGTCTGGCTGGTGTGAGGAGAAGCCCAGCCCTGGAAGCGGAGGGGAGTACAGGCGGGAAGGGGGCAGGTCGCTGCTCCAGGAAGTGGGGTGGGGGAGGATGTGGGGGAGGCCAGGAGATCAGATTCCCAGGATCTACCCTGCTGGGAGTGTCAACCCAGCATCTTTTGCCCTCCACCCCCCTGCTCTGGAGCTGCCCCATGCCCAGGGATTCACCCCATCCAGGGATCTGCAGGGATCCTGAGATCCAGTCACTAGTGGGGCAGGGCAGGGTGGGGGCAGGGTGGGAATTTAGGTCTCAGGGCAGGGCTCAAGGGCCAGTGGGGAACACCGTGTCCTGGCCAGGCCAGCTTTCCAGCCAGAACTCACAGGCTCTCTGGGGACTTCCAGTGAGGACGGAGGGAAGCTGGGAGTCACTACTCCAGCCAGCCCAGGATCTGGAGGGTCAGGGAAAATGGGACTGAGGGCTAGCTTCCTGCCTCAGTTTCACTGGTTGTGAAGTAGGAAAAGGAAAATGAGCCCGCCTTTCCCCCTTCCTCCATTCACACTGGAAGGCAAATTCCAGCCAGAAGACAGCTTTGACCACAGGAGTGATCCATTCTCCTGCCACAGCCCAAAGCATGTGAGGCCCTTCTGAGAGCACCCAGCTGCTCAGCTCCTGACAGTTCCCCACTCACTCATTTCCTGGCCTTGTTTCTTCCTGATATCTCAGATCCCTAGGCCCTCTTTGGAGCCCTGCCACTTAGGCCCTCCACCCCAGGCCCTAGGGCTGCCTCCCTCCCCCAAAGCCTGAGTACTACCTTCATGGCTTTCCCAGTTCTGCTCTTCTTCCTTAGCAGCTGTTCCAGGACCTGAGGACTGGACAGGAGGTCCCCCTCCCAACGCATACTCCACCCCCCTCCTCCACCCCCCTCCGTGGGCCTCCTGCCTCCCTCCTGGGAACATGGCCAACTTCCTGTCCTGGGAGTCAAGGGAAAGAGGTGGATTGGGGCCTTCGAAAGGGGGATAGTAATCTTCCGAAGATATAAGGGGTTAATGGCCTGGGGGTCCTCAGCCCCAAGCCTTGGACAGCAGACCCTTGAACTAGCTGTCACTTGAATGTGCAAATATGCACCCCCCCTCATTTGCATGGTGTTTACTGAATGTCCCAGAGCTCAGGCAACTCCCCCAGCTGGGCAGCTCCCACCAGGTCCTTAGATTTCCCTCTCCCTCCCTCATGCCCATGGAGCTGGTCTAATCTCGCCTTCTCTGGCATGAGCCCCCTTGTGAGAGTCTCACTCAGGACCCTTCCCTGGACCTGCTGGCCTGAGCCTACCCTGAGGCTTCTCCCCTGAAGCACTAATTTTCCTTGCAGGTTAAGAAGTCTGTCCCCAGGGTACCTTGGCCAGAGGGAGGCATCTGTGTGGTGATGCCTGGGCCCCTAGCCTGTAACTAGAGAGGGGCACTGGCTCTGCAACCCACTCCCACCCCACCAGCTCTGGCTGGTTCCCAGGACATTCCAGGCCCCTGGCCAGTGTGGGCAACTGGGCCTGGCCACGTCCAGTCCCTAGCCCTGCTGGGGGGAGGAGGGGCACTGTAGTGGGATGGGTGCCTTTCTCTGCTCCTATTGCGCATACCCTGACCCAGACCCCTCGAGCATGTTTCCTTCTACTCCTGCTGCCTCCAGAGGGGCTGAAAGTCCCCTCACCTAGCAGTCGCCCTCAACTGCAACAGGTCTGCAAACATCCTCTGCCTCTCGCTCTTCACCTGGGTGGCTCACTAACTAACCCCTGTGCTGGGTGGTTAGGGAAGCATGACTTTGAGTCCCCACTCTTTGGGGCACCTCTGAGGAAAGATGGAGATGAAAGAGTGCTGATCCCTTAGCGGGTGCTGAGAGGAAAAGTAGCTCACTGGGACAGGGCTGGGAAGGCATGGCCAGACCCCCCTGGACCCTCACCCTCTTCCTGCCTGGAACATTCCAGAGCCTGTCAGCTTCTCCCCCAGCCTGGCCCCCTTACACTCCAAAGCCTCTGGTTTGTTTGGAGAAACCCCTCCACCCACTCTCCCCCTTCCTGGAAATAGCTGTGGTTGGATGAGAGGCTGGGAGCCCGGCGCCACGGAGGAGGGGTGAGGCCCAGGGAAGAGCGAGGGAGGAAGGCGGGTATGTGGGTGTGCCCAGAGGGATCTGGAGAATTGAGAGTAGCCGCACAAGGGGGCCGAAGAGTGGGGCTGGAAAGTCGTTATCAGCCTCATCTGTGCCTGCTTTCTGCCTCAGTTTCCCCAGATGTGAAGTAGAAAAGGAAAACCCTCACATGCACTTCCAGGCCAGGGCCTGCGAGCGCCGCCAGTTACCGCTGGGCTCCAGGGCCCGCGTGCGCAGGAACATGCCCCACGGCGCTCGAGGAGCGGCGCTCGGTGAGGGCGTGTGCGGGTGCGTGGCGAGACCGAGCAGTACCATGCCCCGGCGGCGTGTGCGCACCAGGACACGCGAAGCGTGACGGCCGTGACCGGAGTGCGACCGCGGCCTGCGCCCCGCCCCCTAGTCACCTTCCCGGCTGCCAGCTATCCCAGCTCGCTTCGCCCCGCCGTATCTCCAATCTCCGACCCCCTGCCCCGGGGCTCCTGCCGCGCTCTCCCTGGAGCCCCGGCGGCCCCGCGCCCCCTGGCGACCGCCCCCGGCACTGCCCTCCGGCCGTGACGCACACGCCGTCGCCCTCCCGCCCCGCGCGGCGCGGCCACTCACCTGCGGGGGGCGCCCGGCGGGGCGGGGGCGCGGCGGGGCGGGGCAGCAGCAGGGGGAACCCCCGGGCCAGCCCATCCTAGCCGGGCCCGCGCGGAGCGGCCGCGCGGGAGGCGCAGGAGGCGGGAGCGGGCGCCGCGCTCCTTGGCTCCCTCCCGCCCCACCGCGCCCTTGTCGTCTTCTCCTCCCTCCCGCCCTGTTCCCCTCCCTCCTGCCCAGCTCCAATCCCCACCTTCCGCCCGCTCCCGCCCCTCGCTCTCCTCCTCTCCCTCTTCTCTCCCCACCTTCTTCTGCGAACCCCGCTCACAAAGAGCTGAGAGGAAGAAGGAGCGCAGAGACTCCGAAGGACGCTCGGAGAGGGGAAGAGAGATAGGGAGAGAGATTTTGAGGAAGGTGGACACACAAAACACAGGGACAGGAAAATCTCAGACGGAAAGAGGGTGGCCCGGCAGGACACAGGCCAAAATAACCATAAGAGCCAAACGCTCAGAAGAAAAGGTGGACACATAGGTCCAGAAGGCACTAGAAACAGAATACAGTGTAATGCCTCAGCCTTTCTCAGCCTGGGCCCTCCACAGGAGTGAATTTGAGATTGGGCCTGACCCCAAGTCAGGACTCATCTGCGGCCTGGCCTGGTGGGGCTAGCGCCACCTATCCACGGAGGCGCTAGATTCAGATGAAGATACCTGCTGTCACTTTTATTAGTCTCTGGACACCCTTTCCTGGTTCTCTGCCTCATGGGAGACTTCTCAGGTCTCACCTGTTCTCCCCATCAAGTCCAACTCCCCACCACTACCAAGCAGCTCCAGTTCATCCATCACCCTGGTTTGCAGCTGGACAGTCACTCTCACTCCTTAGGAGACTTCTATCAAAAAGTCTTCCTCATTTAACTCAAGCCGCAGGCTTCCCAATGGACGTGGAAGTTCATTCTGTGGTCTAACCTCATTCCCTTGTTTTGCAGTGTCTGAGGGAAAGATAGAAGGGATGTCTTTTAGAAGCTCTGAATCTATTCCCTTCCCAGATCCTAAAATGTTCTTGAGCAGTGAGCACTTCCTGCAATTTTCCCCCTCCCTTACCCTCCCCACTGAATTTTCCATGATGAAAACGGGGGGGGGGGGGGGGGGGGGGGGGGGAGGTTTTCTGAGGAGCCAGTGCCCAAGGCCCAATGCCCAATGAATGCCTGCTTGCCTGCTTAAAGCAGCCAGTACCACACTAGGTCTAAGGACCTCCAACCCTCTATCCTTTTTGTGCTCATCTTGCCTTTGGCAAAGGCTGAGAAGTCTGGTTCTGATTCTTAGGGGATGGAACACCTGATTCCAACCTGTCCAGTCTGGCAACAGGGAAGAGGCTGTGAAGGAAGCAGTGTGGGTCTCCCAGAGACTGGCATTTGGGAGGGGTGGATGTGGCTGAGACTGGGGAGCTTTTATCTTACTGCTCTTGTCTTAATAGGCAGTTTCAGATGTTAGAGCAGTCACTGGGCTCTGGAAGAGGGGCTAGGGGATTGGAATGGAACTGTGGAGAGAAGAGGTTGGGTGGAGGGGAAAGGAGGCAGGAGTTAGGAGTGTAATGCGGATCAGAGGGTACTGGGATAGGGGCAGGACTGAAGGTCATCCTACATATTTTGGCAAGATTTGATTATGTAATTTAGGTATGAAAATTTTTTCTTCGGAGTGTATGCTAGTTCTTTTAACACCTTGCCCGTCTCAGTTCATTAGGGCTTTTGGCTGGGCCCTGGGATATATGCTAAGGGGGCAGGCTCTAATCTTTAAAGGTTCCAAGAGAGAGACTGAGACTCAAGCACTTGATTGGATCCCAGAATGGTGGGCAGGGCTAGAGCACCCCACTCAAGCTGGTGTTGCTGTCCCTAAAGAAAAACCCCTTTTGAGGTTCCAAAGAATTGGAAGAGGGTCATAGATGGGTATGCCCAGCTCAGACTTCATGCCTGCTTTCAACGCAGGGACCAGCTGGGAAGGAAGTTGCAGGAAAGAGGCTGTAGAGAGTGAAAGGATTATATAGGAAGTGGCTTGATGGGAGTGAAATAAAAATTAGTGGCACATGGGGCCAGCCAGGTGTCCTAAGGACTAGGAGGTTCAGAAAGGAAGGAGAAAGGGAAAAGCCAGGATGATGTTAGTAAAGGTGAAATAATTTCAGTAACACCCTCTGTCCCTCCCTCCATGTAGGTTCTTACCTTGTATATGCAGAGGGCAGCCCATATTGGCACTGAAGGCTGAACCCCCTGTTCCATGGTCTGGGGTGATCCCATGCCCGTGACCGAGTACACTGAGATCCTTGGTGTGGGGAACTAAGGAGGGCACTGAGTGTTGGAAGAGCACTAGGTCAGGGGAACTTCAGAGAAGGGCTGGGTGCTGGGAACCAGGAAGAGTGGGGGAAGGGGCAGAGAGCTGAATCCAGAGGCGGATCTCCCGCCTGACGACAGAGCATGTATTGTCCAAGTGGGAGGTTGCTGCAGCTGGGTGGGGAGCAGCACAGCTTGCTTCATCCAAACCCTTTTTTTTTTTTTGGTGAGGTGGGAGGGTGAAGGAAGGCGAGTTCCCCCTTCACTTGTGGCCCTATGGGCAATAATGCTTGCTGAGAAACAAAGTTTTATCCAAGAAATAATGCTTCTCAGGAGATGTGCAGCTCTCCCACTTCCTGAGAAACCAGATGCTGTGAGCTCACTTAGCACTTGAGGTGACATCCTTGGCACCAACTGGGACCCTCACTGCCTTGGGATCCAGTGCCTAGTGCTTGATTCTATTTAGGAGAAATTAGGTTATGTTATGTGGCCTCTTAGATAGATGGGACCCAACCAACCTAAAGTTGACCCTTGTAAAGTAGGATGCCATCCCTGCACCCTCTGGTCGCTCAAAATTGGCTTCTGAGAGGGTCCGCACATCTTCATGACTGAGGATGACAGGCATACCAGTGCTTACCTTTCCCTTGACCTTACTCTCTTGGGACACAGTAGAGGGTGTTCCTTCCTCCCTATACTTTTCTGTGCCCATCCAACATAAACCTTAAAGTTAGCCTTTGGCAATTCTATTCTCTACTTCCTATCATTCACCCAGACCTCAGTATTACAGTGAGAGGAGTGGCTTGAAACGAAGGCTTGTAGGTGACCAAGACCAGATTCCTGCAGTTAAGCAAGCCTGCCTTGTAGGTTCCACAGGTAGGGAGGGAAAAGCCCCTCCCTACCTAAACCCACATGGATAGGCTACATGCACACTGAGCCTCTTATCCTTCAACTGTGAAGAGATCAATGCACTGGCAAGAAATTAGAACAGCTGCTGCAATTGGCCCTGGAAAGCCACTCGTGTAACTATGTTCCCATCTCCCTTCATATCCCATCCCCCCTTTTCCTTGGCTCAGAGTCCAAAAAATTGTTGACTGAGGTTTCCTGGGCTATGCTCCACCCCCTTGTGACCTTAAGGATTCTCTGCCGCTCTTCTAACCTCTTTCCTGCCTTGCAACAATGAACAGTCTGTCCAATGTTTGGAAAATTCCCACTAAGTCTGAGCAATGATTAAGAGAAAACTAGCTTCAGCTGTAACCCAAACCAGCTTGTCAACCGGAACTCTATTCTGCGTGTGCAGTATAATCTGGGAAAGCAGAGGTAGCACCTCTCTAGACCGATGAAAAGTGGAGGTCTATGGAGGCACTGCCTCAAAGACACAAGGATTTATCTCCAGAGCTTCTACTGCATCTCAAACAAAAAGCATAGGATATGGACTGCAGATATGCTCAAATGATATTAAAAGTTAACACCATGCAAAAATACTGGAGGGGAGATGTGAATTCCCAGTTCTGGGTCTCAACAGCCTCCTCTTGTAACCCCACCCTTTGTACTTGCACAAAATGGTACTCAATGCTGAGAACTTAAGGAGATGGGAGGGCTGAATAACAGACTTGTCACTGCGGAAGAGTCCAATAAACAGCACTGGAAGCATGGAGTGTATGTACTGTCAAAGAATTTCAGCATTAAAATGAACTTTAAAGATCAGATTTATTTGGAGAAAACAAAAAACCCCACAACCCAAAGGATGGGATTGACATCAAGACATCTCCCAGGTATTAAGTCTACAGATTACAAATCATTTTCATAGAAGATATTTTTGTACAAATTTTACATGTATTGAGGAGCAGGACATAAATCCCTGTTTCTGTTTTAACAGGGGGCAGGGTAGAGAGTGGGAAAAAACCATTTTGGATACAACTATTTGGAAGGAGTAGACATGAAGAGGGCAAACCCTACCTTTTCACCATCAATAGCAAATGTTTTTTTTTTTTTAAAAAAACCCTTTCAACCTTGGGTATCTCTCTCTAAAAGCCACTTCCTAGCTACTAGCCATCCAAGCCAATTATTAAAGTTACTTCACTTGATATGTCTTTTATGTCAACTGGGTAAATGACTCTATGCCCACTGCTGCAGCACTCATAAACCAACACCCCTGGCATGGCTGGACAGGGTCTAACCTAGGACTGATGGGAGAAGGGCTTGCAAAAGAGACCAAGGTGTCATTTCTCTTCAGTTACCAATATTGCCCATAAGGATACCACCTAGTGAGTTGATAGTACAAAGGTACACATAAAAGCAGGCAAGTTTAAGCTACTGTGTGGCAAAAGAAACCAGGACCTTGTTAAATAGTTCTTTCCATTATCACTTATTACTTATTCTCTCAAGGGAAGCTAAAAAAACAAAACAAAACAAAAAACAAAACCACACATTGGTCTAGGCCATATTATAAATCCAAACATTGGTGTGGGATTTCAGTGGAGAAAAGAAAACTTGTTAAAAAAAAAAAATTCCCCAAACCTTAATCAAGGTCATAAGACAGGCTCCCAATTTAACTGTCTCTATCCACCTCCACTCATTACCTAAGACCATTAATTCTAGAGTTTTCTGGGGTGTAACAGGGGTCAAAGCAGCAAGAGCAGGAATGAATAGGAGAGTCAAAAGACATGAAAAAGCCAAGATTTGCTTGAGAAAAGCAGTGATTCCTCATTTGATAGCTCCTAGGGGTGGATATAGAATGCCTAGATTGGATATGTGACTTAACCAGAAGCTGCTTTTTGGGAGGTAACAGGAAAGAGAAGCATAAGGAACATAAGATGATGACTAGAATCTAAATTTTTAAAGCTCCAAGATTTCAAAAGAATGTGGATATATTTGAATTTTAAGAAAGGATGGTGTTTAATAAGGGTGAAACCAGGACATATGAGACTTGGGAATTCCCGCAACCTTTAAGTGCTTCCTGCTCCAGGAAGAAACCATTCATGTGTTTATTGGAGGTCATACCATTTCCCCCTATTACTGATGCAAAAGAATTCATCATCTCCCCGAAGCTTCTTTTCAAACCACGATTTTCCCACTTATTTTGGTCACCAAGCAGTCCTATTCTTTAGTGGCCTGCAGACTCATTCCCAGCTACCCCCCTGGGGGGTAAAAATGAAGGAATTCCTCCTAGGCTGGCCCCAGTAACTCAGAATTAAATAAGAGGAGGGGCTGGAAGCCTCCTGGAGACTAAAAGAACTTCAGAGGCTAAACCTACCTTACCAAGGATGGAGAATTTAATCAGATAATGTTTGACAATTCATATATGCCACCTCAGGATAGTAAGAATTAAAGGTAGAAATCTCACACTCTCATACCTGCCCTACTGCCCAATCAGATTCCAGACACTGCATCACCGTCATTGCCATTCTGCTAAACGGAGGTCCCTAGGCACTAATCACACAGGCAACTGCGTGTCATAAAAATGCACCACAACTTTTCCGTTAAAATGTCTCTTTCTCTCTGGCTACGTTGGTGATTCTCCAGTTAGTTCAATACTTTAAAGGCTGCAGCAGCATGCAAAAGAATTTCATTTCATTTCATTTCTTAAAAAAAAAGTTAAGAAAGGTCTCCAGGAGATGGTGAGTTTTATTGTTTCTTGTCTGGATAGAAGTTTGTTTTACTCTCGAATATTCCAGGGTAGAGAGAGACTTGGAGAAAGCACAGGATGTAGATAGAGGTCTATTCGGTGTAATCTTCTCCCTCATTTTCATCTTCACCATCAATGGAGAGAGCAGCATACTTGCTTGCAGAACTGAACTTCTATAATAGATGAGAGTGATAAAATGACCAGGGCCTTGAATTCTCACATCAAAATCCAAGAAACAGGATACGGACACTTTGGTAAATGGGGGATGATAGTCCAGACCACACCCACTTGCTTGCTCATTAGCTTTTTCCACTGGAGAGTAGCTAAGGAGAGCTGTCAGAAGCACGTGTGTTCTTATCGAGGTCATACCTTTTATCTTGAAAAAGGGATGAGAGTAGTGAAAGGTATAAACAGAAAAATGCTAATCTAAACCACTTTCACTATTTCAAACAAGCAGCAGTGCCTTATTTCCAGCCACTCTGTTACAGCCTTAAATAAAAGGGAGTTCAACAGCAAAAGCAAGCTGAGGGAAGTTGAGAACAAGCCTTTGACACTTACGGAGGCTGGATTTTCTTCAGGTTTCTTTGGCTCAGGTGCAGCTCTGGAGTCTTGATCCTTTTTGCCATCTTTCCTGCTGAGATGTGAGCATAAAACCACATCTTTAGGAAAGGACTCTCCCAACAACCACAAACAGTTCTGAGGCACTCAACAGGCACCTCTAGTTGACAGTCCTTGCTATCTGGACATTTTGTTATTTCTAGATTCTCAAAACTGTAACTGTCTATACTAGCTGATTTTAGTTTGTTCACAGTAGGAGATCTGGCAATACTTGGAGAACAAAGAACTTCTTAATTACAAAGACATGTGTGTCTAGCATCAAATGAAAGATTACAAATAATGAGAGAACACCCATACCTATCTGACTCCTTCCAGTGGTCTTTATTCCCTCCATCTCCTGGACCACGGCTGGAGTTCCCACTTTGGCCTTTTGGAACACTCACCCCATCCACTTTATTTTCATCTGCTTGAATGGAGATGAAAAAAAAAAAAAAGCAAGTAAAAGAATTACTCTTCCTCTCCTAGGCTTCTCTTAAACTGGAGAAAAAGGTACTTATGTACTGAGGGAAATTAAACCTCACTGCAATCCAGACTTCCTTCCTAAGCCCTTCTTCCCACATCTTCTATATTGCACATACCCACCCAGCCATCCACCAAACGAGATTCACTAAAAAGTTCCACTGCAGGGTTATATCATCATGAAAAGCAAACTGGTAATAAGGACTATGCCACTGTGTAGTGACCTTGGCCTTGCAGACGATGACATTTCTAATCTGGAGTGAGCATGTTCATTTCCTTCCGATTCTCACTCCCCCCCCACCCCCTCAAATGTTCTACCAGGCAAGGGCAGGGCTCCACACTTTCTTCAAAGAGAGCACTCCTGCCCTCTACTGGCAAAAAAAGGGTAAATAATCTAAGAACTTACAACACAACGGGTGCAAAATACACTGAAGTTCAGTATTTCAAGAATCCTTTACAGGCTTTTTTATTTAGGTCTCTAGATAAACATATTATTCCCCTTTTGGTCTTACCTTTCCTTGCTGGTCCTTCCTCGGACGGTTGAGCTGGAACTACTTTCCCCCCACCACTAGAAGGAAAACACGTAATGATATTAATCAGTTGTTTTAGAAAAGGAACAGTAAACTTATAATCATTCTCCAAGTGCAGTAAGCTTTACGGAGAACCAAAAATACATACTTAATGTTGTGGAACATTAAAATATAGGAAAGACAACAAAAACAATTCTATTTTACAAATAAAGACCCTAAGACTTAGGAAAGTGAAGTGGAACCCCCGGGATCCCCTCACCAAGGCTATACCGCCAAAATGTGGCAGTGGCGGGTTCTGATTTATAACATTTTTAGATTTCTAGTCACAAAAGTGATCCTGACCAGATATCGAAACTCCAGGAAATGGAACAATCGGAATATAAACGCAACAATTATCAGCCAGCTCCAGTACACCACTGAATCTGAACTAAGAAAGCAAAGACAGCATAAAATACTATCTAAAGCCAACTTCCCAGAGGGCACTTTCCTTCATAATATCACAATATTTAAGATTCTACAGCTAATCAACTGCTATGTTTCCAGGCTGACTCACCTTGTAGGGGACTGCTGCTCTGTGTCTGAGCTCTGAGATCGAGCAGGAGGGTTAGAACTTCGCTTCACCCAAGCATTTTCCTTTGGTGGAGGAGCTGGCATTACCTTTAGAGGCTGTTCAGGTTTGGGAGGCTTAGAAGTCGGAGAGTGACAGTCTTCCTCCTTACTGAGTGCATCATTTTCTAGAGACTTCTCACTCTCTCTCCTTCGTGCATCTGTGAAGTCAGAGTGGGAAAGTCGAATTATCAGGAAAAAAAAGGCTTATTGTATAACCATTTATTAGGATCTAATAGGAGTGGGAAATGGTCCATAACCATATTTACTGCTTTCCATCATTATTTTTCAACACAGACACTAATTTGGCTACCAAAAGATGAAATTATCCCTAAACTAGTGATTTCCAAATGTCATGTTGAGAAGATGTTTTACTAACAGAAATAGGAAAAATGACTCTACGAGGACAGCCATGTGATTTTTCCTAGGAATGAACATTATTTTAGAATTACAGAGCCTTTCTACACTATGTTAAAATGGCTGAATTTGGAGAATGGTGTGTGTGTGTGTGTGTGTGTGTGTGTGTGTGTGTGTGTGTGTGTGTGTGTGTGTGTGTAATCATGTTGAAATTTGAAACTCCAGGAACCACCGATCAACTTCAACTCAGAGGGGCTCAACACACACACACACAAAAACAAAACATGATACGATCACATTTATATATTAAAAAAAAAAAAAAAAAACAGAACATACTCATGTATTTTTTTAAAGGGCACCTAATGTCTCCTCAAAACTAGAAGCTTATTTTGTCAGATACTTTCCACATTTTAAGTGCAAGCTCTTCAGATGTAAACAAACTAATCAACCCAACCATCATACTCCTAACCTGGCTACAAAACAAGTAATTACATCCTGTTGCTAAGAGGCTACCTCAGTATGAATAATTTCCAGAAGACTTCTACAATACTTGGATGAATTTCCAAATCACCCAAGCCTTGGGCCATGTTTCAAAATGCTCAAGTACAAATCAATTTAGAAGTGGGAGAAACCTTTAAAAAAACTGGCTTACAATAAGGGAAGGGAGGTGTTATGACTGAACCACTCAGTTTCTAAAACACTAGATATGCTTGTGAGCAATCAGTAAATTCAAGTGAGAGAATCGAGAAGAATATCAACACTTGAGACATTGCTCTGGTCATATATGACACACAAAAAAGGCTGGCCCTGGGAGTAGCTCATAAAGCTACAGGACTATGACTACTCTGAATAAACAAAACTCTGAGATGTGAACACATAAAATGTAGAAACAAATATGAGTCAAATATATATATTCTTTAATGGAAAATTATGAAACAGACCATCTAAGTCTCCTCTGGTGCCCACTTCTATTTTTCAGAGGAGGAGATGTGAAACTCGGATTAATCCAGACTAGCAACTCAAATAGAATCTATGACTGAATTTATAATTTGGTTATGGATGGGTTATGGAAAAGGGCAATAATACGATACCCACCCTGGTCTGACTTACTTCTGCCAGATGTGGCTGAGGTCCCAGTCTGCGATGATTCACTTCCTGTCCTTGACCGTTCCCGTTCCTGAGTTTCTTCACTTCGCCAGCTTGGGTGTCTGTAAGAGAGTTAACAAAATACATTAGGTCCAGCTCAGACCCATGCTGACCCAAGAACCATCACTTATTAATATTTCATACACCTGTTTATCTATGGACAAGTGTGTGCATCTGTCTGTCTCTCCTCTTCTTCATACCATTTGAAAGCTGCAGACATTAAGATACTGGCTCCAAATACTTCAGCAAGCATCAGCTAGGATAAAGAACATTCTTCTACATCATCTATAACACTACCCCTTCCCTTACTGGTAACACAATTCTAAAACTAAGTCTTGTTTTTCAGAACACTGTTATGGAGATTTCTATCCTATCAGAGCCAATGCCACCTTTCTGTAATAAATATTTTATAATGATTCCTTTAATGTCCTAAAGTAACACTCATATAGTATAACCAACATACACATAACAAAAATAAATGAAAAACAATTTAGCCTATACTTACCAAGTAAAAACATTTCTACTTTATCCCCAGTAACTTGAAAAGAGGTCAGCTACTCACCTCATGGTGGTGGGGTTTAACTTCAGTAGGTTTGCAAATTTTTCTTCAAGGCCCAGATAAAACTTTATAAAAACAAGCCTAGGTCATACATAATTTGCTGACTCCTGTATTAAAGTACCACCAATTTATATTTGTTGCAGGTTAAGTGCAGCAAGCCTTTTTCAAAATTGTGATGGACTGGCAACAACACTTTACTGGGTAAAACTGCCCATATGCTAAAGATCACCTATATATATACTATGTATACTATAAATACTGATGAATGACAACCAACAACAACCACACAAATTTCGGAAGTGCCCCATGGGGATGTAATGCTCCTACTAAGAACCACTGGACTCAAAATGGGAAATCCTTAACTGAAGACCACCTCACCTCTCCCGAGGCCGTCGTTCTAGTTTTGGCTCATCCAGCTGACGCTGCAATTTCTCCTGTTCCTTCTGTAGTCGCTCTTCTACTTCTCGTTCTCTAGCAGCTGTGTCAACAGGCTTTGCCCCTCCAAAGATAGAGGCTGCTCGACTGGACTGGGAGGTGCTAGCAGAGGAATCATCTTCCTTAGGAGTGCTCCGAGGCTTTAGATTCAGTTTGGGTCTTTGGGGGGGACCTAAGTTAAACAAAACTCTAAGTAATAGTTTTTCGAAATCATCAGAAGCTGATGGCTGAAAGCTGGATTCTCAGACATAGCTCTTATGAAACACTATATGGGATTCAGATTGGCAGCCTAACCAATTCAGCAGAGAATGTCAGAAAGGAGATTAGAAAATAGGTGGTTTAAATAATCAAGTCTAATCAATTTTTCCATTACCACATCCATGATGCAGTACCAGACTAAAGGTAAGACTAAAAATGGTAAAAATGTATATGGTAACTCAATCATTTATCATGATTCCTATTACCTGGGAAGGAATTTTCAATGACAAACTATTGGATGAAAGTACCTTGTTCAAAAAAATGTGGTCTGAAAGACGGATTACTTCAAACAGGTTAAGAGCTTATAACAATATGATAGGGAAGACTCTAGTCTTATACTCTTGTCTCTGTAAATAACAGAAATCTGATGGTGAGTCATAGGGTAAAGTATGCAACACCCTAAGTCTGAATATTTACTCTAACGAAGTTGGATCTCTTTCTGGATCCAAGTTGTCAGCATATTTTAAGATAAACTTGAATATTTCAAGGAAACGGAATTTCTCAAAATCAGTGTTTAACTATAATATTTCACATATACAAAAGATATAAAAGATAAAGAAAGCTTATGTTTACCAACCACCTGGCTGAAGTAATAAAACACTACAAAAACCACTGATGTCTCCTGAGTATCCTCCTCTAATAACATGCCTAGCTGTGCTGTCGTCTATTACCACTGTGCAACTTGGTATTTGTCATCCCCATGCATGTCTTTATACTTTTACTACATATTTATCTACCTGTAAAGAATATAATATAGCAAGATTCAAGTTTTCTATAAGGGTTTTAAGTTCACAGTTTACCTAACTTCTGATAGTTTTAATCTCTATAATTTTGTGAAGGATAAAACTGGGGGTCAGAAAGAATAACTTAAATTTGAGTCATATAGCTAATATTTGGTGGACTACAGTTTAAAATCTTTATTATTGAAGCAACTTTATTTCTCTTCCCTCCTTCTTCTTCCTTTGATAATTTCCATTGATTTACCTACTGAACAAATAACTTGTGTATCTGTATTTCAGAAACTGTGCTAAGGTCAAGAATATGATGGTTGGGCAGTTTTTAGTTCCTGTCTGCAAAGAGCCCAATTTAGTGGGAGGATGAGAGTTAAAAGGAATACAGTATGCTAAGTTCTACGAAACAGATTCATCTATATGAAAGTTTTAAGACTGGGACAGTGTTTGGGGAAGCCTGTAAAGGCTTCAAAGTGCTAACACATGAGAGTCTTGAAAACAGAGCACACACCAAACAGGGCAGATGTGGAAGGGATGGGAAACAACTGTGAAAAGGTAAACTGCTGGCAGAACAATGAAGGCCCTTGTGTGTCAGAAGTACACAGAGAGATCTTTCAGACCATGGAGAAACTAGGAAGGTTTTTAAAAGGAGAATAATCTAATTGCATCTTGTTCCAGAAAGATAATTTGGGCCAGTATGAAGAATGAAGTGAGGCAGGGAAATTTGTTAGTGAGTGCAGCAATAAAGTCTGAACAAAGGTAGTGGCAGCGACAAGGGGCAGGTCTTAGAGGGAGTAGGGGGTTAAGAGCACCAGGAACAAAAAAATGAGGTGTGCAGCTACTGGTAGAGGGAAGGGATGGCATGACAGGAAAAGGTCAGCAGTCAAAGAGGACTTGAAGCCCACACTTGAGCCTCCACTTTTCTCACCAGTCAAGTGGAGATGATTTTAACTATACCAGATAGAATTCTTGGGATTTTATAATATTTGTATGAGAACTCAGCTCACTGTTGATGCAGAGTAAATACTCAATAAATGCCAGCAAGTATTTCTAGATTTCTTGCATGGAAAAAGATAACAGCAATGCTTTTAAAAATTAAAAGTTTTATAGGGAAAAAACTGGAAATGTTATTTTTGTTTTGTTTTTGAAGGAGGAGCAAAGACTATAACTACAGTGGAATTTCAATATGACTCTGATGACTTTTGTCATCCCACTGTGTTTTATTAGTTATCCAGGTCTACCTTCCTTACTTGGGATATTACAGCAGATGATGTATATAAAGTGTTTGGTATAATAAGTCAGGGCTGACAAAAGAATATTAAATGGCTAGGCTTGCTACCTGAAGAAAAATAAAGAGAAAAATTCTGGGCCAGACGCCTTACTTTTACGATGATATCCTAAATAGAGAATACAAACGATGGTCATTTATTAATACTTTTTGAGAGGTCAGATTTATAGCACAATATTTTATATAACTGTCATAACATTAGAGGCACTGACATCTCATCATTAATTAATGAACATCAATTACTGTGGTAATTTGTAACATCACTGAAATCAGCAACACTTGGTTTTAATCCCACAGTGCCAATTATTGGCTATGAGACGGTGTTTGAGTGTTACTGCCTTCACTTCAAAGATGGAACTAATACCACCTAATTTAAGTGTAGTTTATTAAATGAGATCACACCATAAAGATGTTTGACAAATATTTTATTTTCCTTTTCTATTTTGTTTACTCAATAAAATTTTAAGTGAAAAATCTATACGCTAAGGGAGATCAGAACTAGACTTTGCTCTCCTTCCATTATATCATCCTTATCCGGTGCTCTATTATGCTCAGCTGCATCCTTTAGAATGTGTAAATTCTATTTGTGCCCACACTTAAGGGGTTTGAAACATTACTAAAATATTTCTAATCAGTTTTTTCAGTGATCTGCTCCATTAAGCAAGCAAAATATAATGATTACCTCTATCATCACGCCTATAATCATCCCGAGAGTAATCATCTCTGGAGCTCCATGAACGATCATCACGTCTGTCATATCTGTCTTCATAGCGGTCCCCGCCTCCTCTGTAGTCATCATCCCTACGGTACCCACTACCAAATGCTCTTCTGCCACTGCCTATCCTGGAATCGTAGCCTGTAAATACACCCCAAATTGTAATCACCACAGTGGAGGGAAAAAAAGGCAAAAAAGGAGTTCTTAAAGAAAGCAATTTAACTTAATAGTGTTTTATAATGACCTCTATCATAGTCTCTGCTGCTTCTGTCATCATAGCGGTCCCGGCCTCCATAGCGATCCATATCCCGGCGTGGACCATCACGATAACTGTCTCGATACCCATCACGGTATCGGTCTGAATCATAACGATCTCGATACTCTAGAGGGAAGAGAGACAGGTAACATCATTTTTTTCGGGGGGGGGGGGGAGGGGGGAGGGAGTCCACAATTAATAGAAAGAAACATGATAGCTCATTAGGTCATTTATTTGATTTAAAAAACTTTCTCTGTTTATTCAATATATATTGCTGGGTTAACAATTAAGGAGAAAGTCAAGGGAGAGAAAATATGTATCCCATAATGAATTTTAAAAAGTTTAGCATAAAAAAAAAAAACACATGTATCACAAATCTGAGGTTAAAAAAAAAAAAAGGGCAACATAGAACAGGTTGTCTATTACTCAAGTAACAGAAACTAAAATTAATAGGGCATCGTATTCCACTACCAAAATTGCAAAAATTAAAATAACGGATTATTGGCAAAGTTTAGAAGAATTTATAAATAATGCAGTCAATTCCTACACTACTGATGAATTAAAATAGTATGACCACCCTGAAAGTTATTTTATAACTATGTATTAAAAGATTTTAAATTATGTATACCCTCTGGGCCAACAATTCAATTTCTAGGAATTTATCCTGAGCAAATAATGACATATTATAGATATGTATACAAAGAGGTTCACCGTAGTGCTTCCTTATATTAAAATTGTTGGGTGTACAAGCTATAGATTAAAGTAGAGGGCACTCATACAAAGCAACCATTAAAAACCGAATGAGATACATACTTACTGAATGTGTTCATAAAATATTATTTGGAAAAAATATAGGAAGGTAGTAGCAATTTAGCTTGACTTGCTAGATCTTCCAATTTCTGAGGGAAGCTGAGAACCCAGATTTTTAAGTGAAAAAAATCTCAATTTCTAAGCATGAACTATTAAAAAAAAAAAAAACACCTTAAAACATTGAGTTTAGTCACTTATGTGAACAGGACAAAGAGGGATCTTCTTTTCATGACTCCTTCCTTTTAATTTTATTTTGCAAAGAACATCATTTGTCTATGAACATTCATTCTGTGGTAGTTTAAATTTTATAAATTAAAAGACATGCTAATGTTAGTCAATTATATACAGGAGAGTATTTAAAACAATTAAAAACAAACAAAAAAGTGTTTACTTTGAAATTTATTTTAATTTCTGCAGAAGTATGAACTCCATACTTACTCCCCCCGCCCCCCATCTCCAAAGTGTCTTTTATGGGCCCAATGCAGAGATAGGAACCTCTGACCTATTGGTGTAGTCTGGGATCTCTCACATATGGGTAGAGCTGACTCGGGGGCCATAACCGAATCCTACAAACTTGGCAGCTTTGGATAACAACTCTTTGTCGTTATCCATCCTGCTTGCTCTAAATTCAAGGTTTGAGGTGAGAAAATGTAGGATTTAAAATGGAACCCTTGGTCTGATTTTTCTTTCAAGAGCCATTTCTTCCTGATAATAGAACTTGCATAAATGCTGAAGTTAAGTAACTCAGGTAATTCTGGTCAAGGCTTTGTTGGGTCACAAAATCTTGATCATAAAGTCAGATGTAAACCTGATTTCCTTCTTCCTTCTCCTACATCTTATTATGTTATGGAGGACTCTCTTCAAACAGGAATCTATCTGTTACTGCTTCCTCAATTATATTTGGTACAAATCTCATTAAAATCTTTGTGAATTTAAGTTGTTCTTTCAATTTATTTTTACTTGTATTTGCAAACATACAGGAAAGTAAAGAGTTGATTATAACAGACTTATGAACCTATTATTTAGGTTTAGTGGATGTCAATATTTTGCCATGTTTATTTCAGTCTTTAAACTTAAAAGCAATATGTTTAACCAATGCCATCAAAAAAAAGGCAATTATGTTATAGTTGTAGCTGAAGGACTCCCTCCACAATCATGAAGGTGGTAACATTACCACATATACATTTTTTACAGCTTACATATTAACACTATATGATATTATTTTCACATTTCTACATTTCTGCTGTCCCCATCAATATAATAGGTTTTGAATTCTATCCCTGTTGTTACATGTATGTTGTGCTATAAAGCAATCCATTATATGGACAAATCACTACTTAGTCATTTCTTTATTGAATACTAGATTTTTTTCCATTTTAAAAATAACCAGTGTTGAGTATTTCTTCACATTATTTCAATAATGCTGCATAACTTCTTCAGTAAAGGTTTTACAAAACTTTTGTTGGATTTAGGTGGTATATAAAATTTGTTATTCACCCAACTCCCACCCCATGACACTCTATTCCACATCTCTAAATTAGGTTTTATTTATTTGCAGATTGTTTCTTTTTTCCCAGTATAAGCAATGTCCAACAAGGACAAGATTTCTGTCTGTTTTGTTCACTCCTGTATCCTGAGCTTAGGACAGTATCTGGCACATGGCAGACATTTATTATTTTAGAAGCGAATGAATTTTGTTATTTTAAAAGGTATCTTTAAAATTTACTTTGTTTCCTGCTAATAATGCACCTAATTTTTGCGCAGTAGGTCCTTGAATAATGTAGTTCTGTTCAATGTTGTTTTGTTGTGTTGATGAGATACCGCAGGAACTTAAGTCTTGTTTCTATCAATTAGCCTTTGGTAAAATTGGTTTCATTATATGCTGTTCCACTTAGTCACACAGAACCTATTGATGACATTGAGAACTTACTGTATATTGCTCTTAACCCAGCAATCTTGCTGAACTCTTACTAATTCAAGTACTTTACTTTGTAGAATCCGTTATTTTTAAAAATAAATAATTGTATCAAAAACAGACACACAAACAAACACACGCACAGAAGAAACTAAGTTGATAAAAATGAACTTACTGTCTCCAAAGCTATCATCTCCTCTCCTAGGTGGGTAGTCATCAAAGCTGTCTGTGGCAGGACGGGCCCTCCAGTCTGTATCTGTCTTGTCAGAATCCCGATTTCTATCTCTGCCAAACGAACGATCATCTCTGTCTATAGATAAAGAAGATAAAAATCATGAGTAAGCTCACAAATACTTCTGCCCAATATTTCTTGCATGCATAGAACCCCCCTAACCCTTAATTTACTGTATTTCTTGCTCATACCACAGTGTCATCATGGAGTCTACCCCAGACCCCTAAGTACGCTATCCAACTCAAATGAGTGATTTATTTCCTAACATTTATCCCTATTAGCTTAATGCTTACCTGTGGAGAAACCCTGATATATATATGAATTAGGTTCCCCTTGTGTACAATGTGCTGCTGTGTATCTAATCTATTTATTACATATTGAATATTCACCTACATCAAACAGGGTTTCTCACTCTCAACACTATTAACATTTTGGGCTGGATAATTCGTTGTTGTGGGGGGCTGTCAATCAGTCCCTGGATTCTTCTATCTATTTAGATGTCAGTAGTGACAACCCTAAATGTCTTCAAACATCAACAAATGTCCCCTATGGGGCAAAACTGTCCTCAGTTAAGAACTACTGCTCTAGATTATGGTAGGCCTACCACTATCTACCTCTATTAAAATTTTCTGGGGAAGGGCAGCTGTGCTTTGTCATCCTAGGACCATAGCAAAACAAGAAAATTTCCATCAGCTTTCTTACCTTTATCCTGTGCTTGATCTGCAACGTCCACTCGAATTCTCCTGTTACCTAAAGACTGAGAGCATAGGACCATATTAACCAACCTTTTGCCCCATTATGCACAAATCCCATGAGTGACCGTGAACGTCTGGGCATAGCAGAAGCACTGGGGGAAGGAAGATAAAGGAAAAATACTGTAATCTAGCCAACAATCCAATTTGTTGGCTAAAGAATCCTTTAGAAAGACTTGAAAACTGAAATAACACCTTAGAATTAACAAATTTAAGTTGGGCTTAAATAATGTCAGATAAATTAACTTACTATTTTTATAAAGCCAAATTTCACAGACTAGAGTTAACTTTTTAACCACAAAAGGCAATTTAATATTAAGTACAATAAACTAAAAATAATTCCCAACTAACTAAATAAAAGGCATATGAGTCCACAGTAATTATTCATTCAAGCATTTGCAAAACCCCTACTATGTATTACAAAGTTGCATAAACCAGATTTCTATGTTCCTTCACTTAATATTATCTTTGGCTAAATCAGTTCCTCCAGGATACCCTCTGAATTCCCTTTCCCACATCGTTATTTATATACTTTGAACCCAATTAATTCTACTGCTGACTTTTCCTCATTTCACAGTAGAAACTACAGTTGAAGAAGGGTAGCAGTGAGTTTTAATTAAAAACACTTGGGATTATATCAAATACCACTATAATGGTATCTCTAAATACACAGTAATTCCTAAGTCTGAACCTTGAGAACACTTTACATTAACAGTTAATCCAGCAAGTATCAGATAACAATTGTATGCCTTTCTTTTTTTATCCAGACCAAGAAGTTAAAAATTAGTAATGTTAATAAAGTCTAAAAAGTGATCTGAGAAGAAAAACTTTAGAACTTTAGCTTTTCATATATTTAACTAAATATGTGGATTTTTATTTCTACCTAACATTTACTTCAATTATCATGGTGGCACTAAATTATGAGACAGAAAAAATATTTTAAGAAATGTTAATATCAATTATGGCAAATGGCAACTTGGACTATAGAATTATGGCACAAATGGCATTGGAAATGAGGAATTTCTAAAATTAAAAGACAAAAAAGAGCCTTTTTTCTTCTTCTCAGATATAGTTTGATTTCTAAAGTCACTGGAGGTAAAAAACAAAAACAAACAAAAAACCAAACTCACAACTGCAGTTCATAGATTAGAAACTTTCATCACTAACAGGTAAATAAATGCTTCAATGCCCTGCTTGGGCTACCCTAAGAATCACTATATGACACCAATCACAGAAATTAACTATGTTACAATTAAATTTAATCTCTATTTCCCTCTCATGTATTGACAAATCTCCTCATCTTACTGAACCTCTGGTGTATCTGGATAGAAAACCATCTATAGGCAATGTTAAAAAGCAGGACTAAATATTCTTCTATAAGATTCCTGTATTTTTTACAATGATGTACAAGTGAGAAATGTTCTGAACCCTCTTAAAATTATAAAAAACACCATTACTTCTCTCCAAAATGAGATAATGCCATTTAATACTAAACTGATTGACATGATTTTTCTATTTGGCTGTATCTGGCCAGATTATTTTGAAAGAGCAAAGCCACTAAAGCTGAGGCAAAAGCTGTGAATGAACAAATGTGAGACTCCATTAAAGACTTGCTGTGGTGGATATCTTCCACAAATTACCACCTAAGTATTCCCTGAATCATTCAGGCCTGCTGAACTTGCTGAAGTGGGGTGTGACTTTTAAGTGTTACACTGTTAAATAACCCAAACCCAGGCTTTTCTTTGCAGATATTATAAAAATCTTTAAAATAGCTACTGATGCAACTTAAAAATTATCAAGTTTGATAAACATGAGATCTGTTTGCTCCCACCCCTTATTTTCTTTACCTCTTCATTGAGGCTCAGGGCATTGAACAAGGAATCCAGGTCCTCAAACTCAGCGTAACCAAAACCTTTCAACCTCTCTGGATTGCTGGGTTCACGTGGTAAACGCACTGCACTGATCTGAAGGAGCAAAGAAACAAAAAATGTTTCTCAATTCAATGTTACTCATTTGTCTTTTGACCACTGTATATGCAAATTTCTCTGAATACACAAGAATCTGATTGTCTCTAGGCAGAAAACTGGTGCAAAGGGATAGAAGATAGACTTTACCGTATGCCCGATTAAACCTTTTCAATTTGAATATGAAACTTCAACATGAACTCAGTGTATTCCTAGTATCTGACTTTTGCTTCATTCTGTTTCTAGTTTTTGTTTTTCAATTAATAGCAACTGCCTGTTACACAATTAGTTTTAGTCTTCTTTTATGCCTACATTTTAGTTGATTTAAATACATATTTACAATTTTTATATTTCAGAAAGTTGACTCAATTTTTATCAAAAAGTTTTCAGGGCAACATATCTTTTGGAAACTTTACCTGAGAAACATATTGCCTTCATACATTAACAATAATTTGGTGGAATCAAATACTGGATTGTAAACTCCCTCACACCTATCCTATCTGGACTCTGAGATGGCAAACCACTGAATTTTACTCTTTGAAGTACAGGGAAAAATTCATAGTAACCTGGTTTTAATTTGAGCTTGTGTTTTTTAATATTAAGTTTGCAGAATTTTTTTTTTTAGTCTTAAAGTTTCATAAAACATTCCCTGGCACTAATTCTTATTTATTATTTACAACAAGGTATACACTTTCCCTTTCCAATTTTAAGACCAGTTTCAAATACTTTTGACTCTTCTCTTGCCATCTTCTTATCTTCCACATCTGTTTTCTTACCCTTTTGATTTATTTCATGAATATTTTCAAGTTTATCTTCTGTATCACTGATTTGATAATTTATTCTGGCTCCTCAGAGATTTTGTTATAGTCTCTTAATTTCTAGTTTAATTCAACTCATGAAACAGAAAAAGGAACAAAATATCAAAGGGGGAAGTAGCTACAGACCAGTTCTAGAGCATAAAGGTGGAAAGCCTGAACAGATTAGAGATTTTATTCAACATTCTACAGAAAGAGGCCACTAGAGAGAAATTAAAAATAGGTCAGCCTTCAAGTTGTCCTACAGAATTAAACAGAGAGGAAGATTTATAGGTGGCAGTAGAAAACAATCACATCAGAACAGCCAACTACAGCAAAGTTGGTGTCCCACTGCAGAGAACAGGCTCTGTGAAGGGAGTCAAAAAACAAAGTGTGACGATTCTTAGAACTATACTTTTTAATGTTTTTTCATTGGAAAAGACTCTGGAGAAAAACCTAATATAACTGAAAACTGTCATTCACGGTTTCATTTTTTAAAGTTCTAAGTACTTTTTAATCAAAGTTTGAAAAAACGACTTCTGGGCACCTCTGTACTCACTTTTTCATCTTTCTGGATCTTTCTAGACCAGAATTTTTAAACATTCCTTCTTAAGCTTTTTAAGTAAGCTTATAAGCACTGTGAATCTCATTATATGTGAGCAAACTCTGTTAATATAAACTATATATCTGCTCAGTTAAAATGTATTCATATAAAAAATTAAAAAGTAATTGTGATATAAACCTGTCATTAATGGAATAGCTGAGTTCAAAGAAACCTTTCTATCTTTTAACAATCAACTGGATACATCACCTTTCAGTTTCTTAATGAGAAGGGGTATAGGTTTGAGAGCTCTTCTCTGTATCCAGAAAGTACTGTTAATTTTGCTGATAAGACTGTCCAATGAGAACATTCTCAGCCACGAAGAGCCTAAACACCACTTAATCAATTAATATATGTGTCTCTTCCAAGTCTAGCTAAAACCTTATATCTTTCTCAGTACAATCAGAGACAGTCTCTACCAATATGCTACTCTCCATATTAGTTAATTGCCTAAAACCTTTAGACTTACATTTAATCCTCTAAAGAATTCCTTAATGGAGTCTTCTGTCACATCATAGGGCAGGTTCCCTAGAAAAGCAGTGTAGGGCGGCGATTTGGGAAGACGGCTCCTGTCAATATTGGGTTCCCGAGCAGCCCGTGGAGCAGTGGGCAGGATGGAACGGTCAATTGGAGGTGCCCTATATACATCGTCGTCATTACTGTGCCAAGTAGTTGAAACTAGGATAGAAAAGTGGACATAAGAAGTTAGAAGAAACTTTACTGTCTTAGAGTAAGAGGACCTATGCTAAGTGCCAGGTATTAAACAAGCTATATCAGAAAGACAAGTAAAAAGAGTAAGGATTCAGTAACAACAGTACTTTACAAAGAGAAAATGCTTCTGAAATGTTAGAATCAGAACAGTAATGCAGAAAGACTCAGTATCCACTGCCTGTTTCTAAGCATTTCAAGGCCCAGGCTTTTGTTAGCAAAATCAGAGTCGCTCTTATTTCCTATGTAGCAAAGAAATGAAGAATATCAACTATTATTTATGGAATGTTACTATGTGCCAGGTATTTTATGGTCGTCATATCCCATCTTATCTTTTTAACAATCCTATGAGGTTGTTTCTCATTCTACAAAGAAGAAAACGCAGATTTCAGGAAGGTTCAGTAACTTGCCCAAGGTCACATAGGTCATAGAGCAATAGATGTCAATCCTAGCACTTAGGATTCCAACACAGCCTCTTACTCCAAATATATTTAACCACTATGGACAACACTCATATTCCTACCTTTCATCTGGAAAAAGTATTTTCTTCATGATTTACCTTTCATTTAAAAGAAAAATCAATTCCATCCTATAGCACTGTGCATGAATTTGGATTTTAGGTATCAACACTTATGAACACTTATGACCATCTATATGAAATTTCTTTTAGCTCTTGCCTGTTCCTGGCTACTTCTTGAAAGCACAGAGCTTGTCCAAATGATACCCCAATGACTTCTGAATTCCCCCCCCCCCATAATTACTATTTCTATAGCTTTTCCTCAGGCCATTTTTATTTGCCCAGGGACACTGTGACTTCAGAGCTCCTAGAACAAATTACCCCTTGACTCTGGGTATAAACAGCATACACTGAAATGTCACTTTATGAGGACATCATAGAATTTTAAGCCTAAAAAAACAAATCTAGTTTTTACTTTTCAAAGAAAATGAGACTTAAAAAGATAGTACCTTGAGAAAAGTTAAGTGTGAGAGCTGAAACTAGCTCTTGAATCACCATTTAGTCTCTATCACAAAGTCTTAAAGCCTAAACCTAAAATTCCACAAAATACATTGACATAAGATTTCAGGTTCTACAAAATAAGTAAGTTCCTTTCAAAATGCGAGTGTGAGCCACTATTACAGAATAGGTTTTGTCTAGAAGATAATGAAAATTCTAAGCATGATGGAAAGTAAAAATTACCATCTCCTTCCAGGTCGTCTGTTTCATCAGCCCAGCTGACTGGTTTGGGGACATAGGTGCTTCCTCCACCAGTCCCTCCATCCTCAGCCAGAAAATCTGTTAGGGAGATAGTTTTCCCCTTCTTACTCTTCTTTTTTGCTATTTGAAAAAGGCAAGAGAAAGAGAATTCATCAATACTTAGGTATTTACAGAGTTGTACAATGCAGTATTGTTACATATATTTATAAAGCAAGTGACATAGAGGCTCATCAAAGAACTAGATTATGTATGGCACATTTATACAAAGGAATACTAGCTAGATATAAACAAGGAGAAAGCACAATATACTGGCACAATGAGAAATCACAGAATACATATTACATGAGCACCTTTTGTTTAAACACACATTTATGCTTACGTATGGAAAAGGGTCTAGAATGATTTTCAATAGTGTCCCTTCTGCGGAGTAAGGCTGGGTGGGTGCAACCTTTGATTTCCTAGTATAATCACTCATATCACTCATTTATCATTTGAGATTCCTAATTTAGCAACTACTTAAGACAATTACTACATTTGTTGCTCCTGGGATACAAAGAAATAAAACAAAACTTCTACTCCTAATAATATATTCTGTATGAAACTTTTGAAGATTGTTTGATATCTGTAAAATAATCACAAGATAGGAATCATCACAATCAATTTACAGAAAAGGAAACTAAGTCTCAGAGAGATCAAAGGATTACTCAAAATTACAGAACCACTAGACGGCAGAACCAGAATTAAACCCAGGGTTTTGGAGCCCAGGTCTAGGGCTCGTCCCACAGGAGCCCGAGCTTCTAAGAAGCTTGTTATCAGTTCTATGGCAGGTTATAATAACCATGGTAAAATGTACTCACTTTCATTTGAAAGTGTTCCAATGGTAAAATTCACATACACAGCTGGATCACTTCGCCCTCTAAAAAATTATCTCCTTGCCTACCTTAATACCACATATGAAGATGTTACACTAAAGGGAATAAATAAGAAATTCCTAAGAACCAACACATTTAAATGTTTTCCGCAGTTATAAAATATTCAGGAATCTCCAAATAACTCCATTTGGAGACCTTGGCTCTCTATCTAGTCCTCAAAACTTCTGAGATGACACCAATCAACAGCTAATGCAAAAGGGCTGAAAAGACTAATTCAAGTTCCAAAACTAGCCCCGAGAGCATCCACTAAACGCTAAGGAAAAAGTAAGCCACTTTGTTGTAACACAGATCAGTTTCATGGCTTTTATAATCATGAGTTCCTCTTCCATGTTCCCATTCTCATATAATTTTCAATCCAAGAAGACTAAGAATCTGTAACCTGATTCACCATTTGCTTAGCTGATGAATGCTCACTTGGTACCTGCCTTTTAGAAATCCAACTTAAAAAAAATAAAGTCCTGTTTGCTATGAGTATTATAAACAATCTTCTAGACACAATGAGAACTTGAAGTATCTCAGTCTCGATGTGCAAACCAGATGAATCTGGTTGCAATAATACAGGGAAAAGATGGCCTTAAATGTAAAATCTCCATGCTTCTTTCAAGCAAATACTAATCCTGGTTCCAAAGTATCATTTACGATCAACCAGGTTTTTGAGGGGATCTATATTGTGCTTTAAAACAGTTATACAGAGGTTAGGTACTATAGCAGTGATATTGCTCCTGGCTCATATGCAAAGGCCTAGGGGAAATTTTATTAAGTTAATGTGCACAAAACATAAAGCATATCTGAGGTAGTATGCTTATAATGTATAGGCTTATTTTAGTCTTTCCATATCCTCTAGTTAAAACATAGTGTCTGGGACTAGTAAGATGCTAGCTAGAGATCCTTACCCTCATAGGACTTTGCCTTGTATCATCATCAGTGATACCCAATTATTAACCTGTCTGGTCACTCGGAAAAACAGAAATAAAACTAGTGGTTAGTCTATATAATGAGTTCAAGTTCAATATAAGAATAATAAAAATTTGATTAAGGTATCCCTTTCCTCTTTGTTCTATACACACAGCTAATAACAAAACAGCAGAATCTGGAATTAACTTGCCCTTTGGTCTGATTTTGGCTTAAATCAACTTTCTCAATCAGGGTTTTGCAGCTTTTTTTTTTTTCCTTATTATTTATGCCTACAGCACTTGGTCTTCCTAGGTGGTCTCCTATCCAAGTACTAACCAGACCCGACCCTGCTTAGCTTGCAAGATCAGACACTGGGCTTGTTCAGGGTGGCATGGTTGTAGACCATGGACCGTGGCTCCACTGGGGCACGAATCCAGGACCTTCTGCGTGTAAAGCAGACATGCTAACCACTATACTATGTAACCACATTCAGGGTTTTGCAGCTTTTAACCCTTGACTCTTGACAAATAAGTCTCACACTCTTTTAACATTATTTGAAATTTCAAAAATAATAAACTAAATATTATGACTAAAAAAATTAAAGCACTGTTTTAGAATGCCTTTTGAAATCATACATCTCTATTTCCCCTCTCATTCTTTCACCACCTGCTCCAAAAATCTTTGGTTCAGAAATCCCTATTGGAAAATGGTAGATTTCATTTAAAGAGACTAATATTCTTCCATGAGATCTCTAATTTACGTTTCTTTAACACTAGCAGCAACACTGACTCAGTCACAACATAAGCAGCAGATTTAAAAAGTAAAATCAATAAATCCAAAGTGGTTGCCAATGTTTGTTCCACTCTATTTTATTCCAATAACTGAGAAACGATGTTATCTAAATCCTCTATGCCCTTTGCTCTTCCAATATCTAGGCCCACATGTTTAGGATTTCAATAATATTCTCCACTTCTTTATAAGTGAAACATTGTTTAATGCTCCTGGTGTATCAATCCATTGCCACAATGATGGAACAAGCTCAATTCTTAATTTTAAATGTTATGATGGTTAAAAAGTTAAACCAACCACCTCATAAAACAAAAATGTGCTCCAATTATTTAATACCAAACCTACATGGACAAAGGGGGAAAAACAGATCTCCCAGAAATTTTATTAAATCCTCTACCTGTTGCCTTAACTACAATTATAGTTTATTGAACAAGCAACAGGTAGTCCCCTCAGTATCCATGGGGGACAGGTTCCAGGATCCCCCCACCCCTACATACATACCAAAATCCTCGGATGCTCAAGTCTCACATAAAATGGCATAGTATTTTAAATCAGGGGTCCCCAATCCCAAGGACCAATATTGGTCCATAGCCTGTTAGGAACTGGGCAACTGGGCCACACAGCAAGAGGTGAGTCGCTGTGGGCAAGCAAAGGAAGCTTCATTTGTATTTGCAGCCACTCCCTAGCACTAGCATCAGGGCCTCAGCTCCACCTCAGATCACCAGATCATAGGAGCACCAGTCCTTGGTGCCAAAAAGGTTGGGGACACTGTTTTAAATCATCCTCCCATACATTTTATATCATTTCTAGATTACTCATAATACCAAATACAATGTAAATGCTAATATAGTTGTTATACTGTATTGTTTAGGGCATAACAAGAAAGAAGTCTGTATACGTTCAGTACAGAGTTCAGTACAAATGCAAGCATTGCAGGACTAATTACATAGTACATATCAGCTGTGACCTTTTTATCCTAATGTATATGATCAGGGATTGGTCATTGGTGGAATCTGCAGATGCAAACGCACGTGCAGGAATAGAGGGCAGACTGTACTTAGGAAGCTCTTTATGTACTTGTACAGGCTAAATAAAAAAAATCTTAAAAAGAATTTTTCAAAACTTTAAGTTTACAGGTCCTTTAATAAGAGAATACATCTATAGCCTTCTTAATACAGAGGATTCGTTTTGATACATACAAAAATAAATACAATCAACTTAATTCTGTTTCTCAATTTCTACATTATTGACATCTTAGGTTTTTGTTGTTGTTGTTGTGGGGGGCTGCCCTGTGCATTGTAGGGTGTTTACCAGCATCTCCAGCTTCTACTCATGCCAGTAGGAAAGTCCCCACCCCACTGTGACAACCAAAAATGCCTCCAGACATTGCTAAATGTCCTAAGTGGGTGACAAAAATTGCCCCCTGGTTGAGAACCACTGTTCTAAGTGTTAATTTCACACCAATAAAGGGCAAACAAAAGGAAATGTTAGCCTTAAAGTACATTAGTAGAAAAGCAACTGCAATAAACCAAGTCTTGCTGCAGCATGTAAAAAATGATTCCCTTTAATTTCTCAGAATGTTTTCGTTCTTTATTTCAAAATAGAGGACACCTTATAGTACAATAAGCAATAAAGATGATTTGTTGTACCATGCTACCCTACTTCTGCATCTTTCTTAAACTAGTATTTATTTAGGAAGGTGAATTCTTATAGCCTTAACATTCAGATAAGGCTTTGTCAAAAATTAAGCTTCTTAATTTTAGATCCTGTCAAACCAAGTCCAACTTATTTTATAGGATTATTAACTCTACTGAATGTTTTAGTAACCATAGGGTAAGAAAGAAAGTGTCATAAAAATCTGTATAAGATCACAGCATTTGTCTAATAGGCAAAAAAATGGAAATAATCCAAATGCCCATCAACTGATAAATAAATAAAATGTAGATATCCATACAATGACTGGATTTAGCAATAAGGAATAAGTTCTCATACATCTTACAATACAGATAAACCCTGAAAACATGCTAAATGAGAGAAGCTAGTAACAAAGTCTACATACTGTATGATTCCATTTATAGGAAATGTTCAGAATAGGTATAAATACAAAGAAACAGTAAGTTAATATTGGGATGAGGATAAATGACAGCTAATGGGTAAGGTGTCTTTTTGGTAAGGAAATACTGCCAAATACTACAGGATTAAAAACTAATGGATCCTTAAAGAAACAATACTGTATAAATGCAATCAATGTACCCATATACCAAGAGTGCCTAAAACTAGAGTAATTACACTGTCTATAGCCCAGACATAAAAAGATGTTTCATACAATGCAATATCATGACGTCGGGAGGCCTCACCTTTACTGTGTTATAGTTCGGCAAAGCAGAGAATAAAAACGAAGTCAAAACTAATAACTACACCACCTCAACCTGTGTTCAGTTATGACTTCTCTGCCCTAATTTCTTCATCTTGACACAATCTGAGGAAAATGCCACATTGTCTTTTCCTCACCTCTCCAATTTGATCATTTACATTAAAAAAGTATAAAATAAGCATCTAATACACATCATACTAACCACTACACTAAGAACTTGGAGCTTCTCTGTAGGAAAGGATCTATAAAAATTTGAAAATAACTTCCTGCTTTGGGCATTTTCCTACCATTAGGACCATAGCAATATCTATTACAAATCTAAGACACTGACTTTGGTGTGTATACTTGTCAATGTATATTCATACACATAATTATACATAAGCGTAGTTTTTAAAAAAGCTATACTCTGAAGTTCATTCTTTCCCCCACCACCATGAAAAGAGAATACTAGAAAGTTTTGAGACAAATACATACATGGTACGTGAATTATATTCTAAAGCTATTTAAAATATATATTTAAATATTACTTAGGCTGTTTTACTTTGACACTACTCTCTGTATTTGTTTTGCACTTGAATTTTCATAGGGAGTTTCAGTCTTGGCCTTCTGATTCTGAGCATCTTCCTCCCAGAAAAGCATATGGTAGAGGATGGGATTTGAAAATAGGTTAATACGTGAACAGCATAAATGGCAATAAACGAAACTATTTTTCACTATAAGGGTAAGCACTGTAGGAAAACTACCATTGGACACCATCCTCTCTCCATAAAAACAATCACATAAGATCCCACACATAATAGCATTTTGAAAAATATTACGCAAATGAAAGGGTCTTGTATAGGCAAACTCTATTACTAATTTTAAAACATTAGTCTCAATAATTATTAACCTGTATCAAACACATCTGACATAAAAAAATAGCAAAAATACACTGAAAATTTTAGTTTTAATAGTCATATCGGTTGAGTGACCAATATTTGGGAATACTGGTCACTCAGCAAAGTCAATGTGATTGATTGGAAAAGATTCAAAGTGGGGAAAGAAATCTAACAAATTACCCAATTCCTCAAGGACAACCTGTCAGATGTAACCTTAGGCTCAGACACTAGCACAGAGTTCCTAATACATACTACACATTCTAGGAAGATTTATGGAATTAAAGGAGAAGTAAGAGATGAGGGCTTCCAAGGGGGTAGAGTCACTATGCAAGAACAAGAGACAGCACCAAGCAAATTCTTTTAACGAATCTGGATTTCACTCACCTCTATATGTAAAATGAAAGAAAAATACTACTAACATGTTTTCCACTTTTAAAAATTCCACAAAAGTTGTGGAGAAGGGAGTATACACTTTTCACTAAGTTATGACACTAAGCCGGAAAGATGGCAAATTCAGGCCAAATAAGCACCTTACTTCAGATGAAGCTTTTGGGAAGCACCCCAAATTTTCAACATGGAAACCAACATTATTTCCAAGTGGGTAATGGAGAAGAGTCAGGAGTCTCAAAGATTTTGACCTTACTCTGCCACTGTATAGTGTGACCTTGAACAAATAATTTCGTCTTCCACAGCTGGGAGATACCACCATCCACTTACATTTATCTCAGAGCATCAAATGGGACAAGTCATAAAAGTGCTTGGTCAACTGTCTAGTGCTACACCAATGAAAAGTATGTTCAAATGCACCTCAATTCCCTCAACATTTTCCAAAGACTTAGTTTCCTAAATAATAACAGAGAAGATAAATTCTTGGTGGGAAATGAGCGTCCAAGGATAGCAGGGGTTCAATAAACCTTTTATAGAATGCAGGGTTATGCCAAGGAAAAGAAACTAGTCCTTCCTACTGTAGAGAGAATAGTTGCAGGACCTCCGTGGATATCAAAATCCTCAGATGCTCAAGACCTTTATATAGAATGACCTAGTATTTACATATAACCTATACACATCCTCCCATATACTTTAAATCATCTCTACATTACTTGTAATACCTAATACAATGTAAATGCTGTTAGTTGTTATACTGTATTGTTTGAAGAATAACAATAAGTCTATACATGTTCAGTCCAACTATCAGAGGTTAACTATTTAGCACACATCAGCAACAAAGTAACATCTGCCCATATTGTCTATCCCTGTAGGTACAATTCGCTGATACTATCCCCAAAACTAAAAACGCTACAAAATGTTGCAAAACTCACTGCTAAGTCCATCAGAAACGCAAGTAGGCTTTCATGAGTGATATTCCCTCAGCCCAAGAAGTCTAAAAAAGAAACCAACTCCAGCCACTAGTATTATTTTAAAGGTACCTCCTAGTTGTGCAATTAAAAAAGAGCTGAACCCCACCATTGGAGCTATAAAAATTCAACAGAAATGGAAGCTGTCAAGGGATCTGATCTTGTTCACCACTGTATTTCCAACACCCAGAACTGAGCCTTGCATAGTCTGAGCTCAGTAAAACTGAGGATACGGAATTAAGAGAAAAAGCCTAGAAAACTGGGTATCCATCCTTGCTTCCTCTCCTCCAACACGTGGGCACACCACAGTGCGTTCCCCACCCCCACTTGACTCTAGTAGCTTCAGCCTCCAAACCCAACAAATATACCCCTGGAAAAGTACAGGGGCCAGGCCACACTCCAAAAGGGGAAGGGCAAAAAGTCAAAAGACATAACACGAACCAACACAGGCACGTAAAATCTTGCCATCTATGATCTCGCGCGTGCTTTTAAGGCGCGCCAGTCTCCACTACCTTCGGCTCTCCTACCGCGCACGCGCACCGCTGCCTTTCTCCGCCCCTCCACCGACTCGCGACCGCGTTCTAACTGCCCCCCCCTTTATTCCCCTACCCCCACTCCCGTCCGCAACGGCCTCGCGCCTCGGAGACCTAGTCTAGTGTGCACTCGTCCGCGCGCCAACCGCCTCCTTCCTTCCTCCACGCGGACACAGTGCTTCGCGTCTATGAGAAGGCCTCACGTCTCTCGCAGGTCTTTCTACGCCTCCTCCTCATTCCAACTCAAGTCAGAGACTATCATTACTCCCCGCTCCAACCTCGCGCGGACGGGGTGAAAGGGTGTGAGGGGGAGGGTGTCCTTCCCCTCCCCCCAAACATCCCGAGGCGATAACCTAATAGGGCCAAACCGCCAGCCTGCCGCAGCCCCCCAATCCAAAGGGACGCGGTACCGCCCATTCCCCGATTCCAGGGAATCAGTGGATTAGGCTCGGAGAGTGGCTTAAGAGGCCGGCGCTTAGCCGCGCTCAGCCGCTCACTCACCTGAAGCCGCCATGTTGGGAGAAGGAGAGAGAACGCAAAGGACCCGGATGAGGCAATCACGTGATTATAGCGGGCGCGTCGGGCTAGGAGACGCGAAACTGGGAGGGGGTGGGGAGGTAAAGAAGGAGACAGGAGGCGGGGCGGCGCAGCTCAGCTCTAAGTTCGTAAAGCAGCACGAGGAGGTGGCGCGGCGTCCGACGGGAAGACCTGTGCGACATGTGGCCAAAGGGGTGGGGCCTGGGCTGTCGCGAAACCCCTAACGCTTTGCGTACGGCTACGCGCGGACGAGGGGCAGGGTCTGAGCTCGGGGCGGGGTCTCCTGATCCGCTGACTTCCGGTCGGTGGGGTAGGCGGAAGGGGTGGGACCGCGTTGGCCAAAGTCCTTTCCCTGGGGCCTGGTGAAGGTGAACTGGAACTCTGCATAGGTGTGCCCCAAGGGATTTCTTTGGAAGCGAAGATTCAGAATTTGTTTTTAAATCACTTTTTTTTGCAAATCACTTTTTGTTGAAGCGAAACAAGCCCAATATCCTGGGTAAACATAGTTGTAATTGGGCATGTTTAGAAGAAATAAGAATGTAACAAATATAGAACATCTTTAGGAAGAGCTTTAGGAAAAGTCAGGGGATGCATAGCTAGATCAAAAGCTCCAAGGCGGGAACATCTTGTCAAGTTGGGGAATTTAAAGCCTGGTAGCTGGAGTATGGTAAGGGAGTGGGGAGAGGTAAAAGATGAAGTTCCAGAGATAGGTAGGGGTTGGATCATGTGAGGCTTTGTAAACCAGATTTAGGTGTTTGGATTTTATTCCAAGTGGATTGGGAAAGCATGGAAGGATTTTATACAAGGGAATGTCATGGCTTAAATAAAATTTTGAAAAGGATTGCTATCTTGATGTGGTTACATGAGTGTGTATTTATGTAAAAATTGATCACATAGTACACTTTCTAGAAGTTATACTTCAATGCAAAATGCACACAGAAAACAAGAATATCCAGGCTACTGAATGGAGGGTGGATTATACAGATGTAATAATGGAAGAGAAAGGCCAGTTAAAAGGTTGTTGCTGCCAGGACCCTGTTATAACTTTTCGTGGATGCTGGGCATTTTTGCCTTCATAGACCCCTTTCTCCATAAAAACTATTTAAAATTTTATTTTATGATTATGTTGGTATAAAGACAAATAATGTTATACATTAAAACATTTTACCTGAAAGTTTGTTTTTGTTATAATTTTAAACTAAAATGTTTTTGTGGGCCCCTAAAAGTATGGTGGGGCTTAGGCAATGTGCCTGTTGTGCCTACTGGGTAAGTCGGCCCTAGCTGCTGTATGTAATCCAGGTGAGAGAAGATGGTGATTTAGACGTGGTTATAGTGATGGAAAGAAATAGATGCAGATACATATTTTGGAAGTAAACTTGGTGTTTGATTAGACGTGAAGGACATGGGAGAAGGAGCTATCAAAGATGAATACCAAGTTTTTGGCATGAGCAACTGGGTAATGCCATTTATTTAGATGGTAAAGCCTGGAGTGGAGCAGTTTTGGAGAGTGTGTGGGCTCTTTTTTGGCCATATTAAATTTGTGATAGCTACTAGTTCAGTGCTGCTCATATTTTAATGTCTTAGAAATCACCTGGGAAATTGTTAAAAGCCAGATTCCAATTAGTAGGACGAGGGTGGACCTGTGATTTTGTATTTCTTCGGGTTTGGATCATTAAAATGGAACAATATCTGAGAATTAAGAAAAAAAAAGCATTGACCCAGTTACCACTGGAGACGGTAGATTTCAGAAAGTTCTGAGAAAAGCCAAATAAGATAGGGACAGATGGAGTAGGGACTTTCAGTTCCAAAGCACCCACTATGTCCACAGATTATAACACTTAACAAGCTAGTTTATATTGTCCTCACAGTGGTCCTCTAAGGTTAATACTATTAATCCTATTTTTAAATAATGACCCAGGATCAAATAACAACCTTACCCAAGTGTACATAGCATGTGGCAGAGCTGCAGACCCAGAGATGTCTATCAGGTCCACATTCTTTCCAGTTTCCCAGAGACTTCTAAAAAAATAAAGAAAACTTAAAATCACAAAATAAATGTACGACAACTGCTTTGTGGCATTTGTACTGAAGAAATCCAGAAGGAATAAACTGGTGGTTATCTATCACTGTGTAACAAATTACCCTAAAACATTGGCATAAAACAACAAACATTTGTTATCTCATTGGGTCAGAAACCCGATGAGTCAGACTCTGTGGGTCAGAAACTGGTTATTGAAAATCATTTGCCAAGTCCTAATATTTTCAGTTTCTCATATTCACATCTTCCTCTCCATTTTCCTATTATTTCCCTTGTTATTTCTCACCCTGACCACTGCATTAGTCTCCTAATGAGTCTTCCTGCTTACAGTGTTTCCCTGCTCCAATCCATGTGATATGGCTGCCAGATTTATTTTCCTAAAGCATAGGTCTGAACGCATTCCCCTGCTGACAAACTTTCTATGACTACATGACCTAGGCAGACATTCAAGGCTGTGTATGTTCCTGTCCCAAATTACTGGTCCACACTTATTTCCTACTATCCTCCCTTATCTGCTATGATCCAGGCATGTACACCTTGTACTTTCCCAACTTTGAGTCTTTCTTTTCCCTTGCTCTCCCCTCAACCTAGAATACTCTTTCCTCTTCACTACTGAATGGATCAACAATACAATCCACCCATTAAAGGGCTCTTCAAATATCACCTTTTCTAGGAACCTTTCTGAGCTTTCCCTGAATCCCACCAGGACTGTGCTTGCACCTTCTTTGGCATTTGTCACCTTCCTCCTTGAATTGCCTTCCCTCTTGTTCTGTCAACTCCATGAGGGCAGCATCCATGTTGATTATCTTTGTGTTTTCTGTGTATTAGCACCTGGAATACTGTCTGGTGCTCAATATATATTCGTTGGTGCTAAAATCAGACTTTCAGGGAATTTACATTCATTGAGGTTTTCAAGAAGTTATCATAACGCATATTAACTTACATGCCTGGATTCATTTAATATTCATCAAAGTGGAAAACGTAGCCCTTAAAAACAATGGCTTTTTTCACAGGCAAAAAGCAAAAATGACTTCCCCTTTTAGACTATTTCAAACTGAAAAATGTTTGGAAACTAAATTAAAATAAAGCAAACAAGCAAATACACATATGTTTATATTTGTTTTCCAGACTCTGAATTTACAAAACTAATTGGCTTAATTTACTATTTAAGGTTCTTAAAATAGTTTAGTTGAAGTCATCCAAATTTTCTTTTGAAAACCACCCTGATATATATATGTATGTTTGTGCATACATACATATCACAGATATCTGGCAGTTTAAAAAATTTTAAATCTCAACTACATTAATAATAAATTTTAGTTACATAAAGCATTCCCTTCTTCCTTTCTGAGCCTTAGAATCCTAATGTAAAAGGAAAGCATTTAACTAGATGATTTCAAAGATCTTTTTTTGCATTTTATGAATCTGTGATACTAATTGTAGATATTATAATCTTCTGATAAAGCTGGCAAAGATATTCTTTTGATAACTAGGACTAAGTTAATCCATTAATAAAAGAATATGGTTCATAAGCTAGTTACTTCTATTTTGTTCAGCGTGGGGAGCTGAAATAATCAAATTATTACTGTTTTCTGCTTTATGTCTGCATAATCCAAGCAAAATATGTCATTATTTTAAATATGTGTATTTCTCTACAATACATCTTTTCATCACTGAGTTTTGAATGAGTAAGGTTAATTTTAAATATATATCAAGATTATATAGGGGTGCTATTTCTGGTATGGTTAATAAGGTTCCAGTGGATCAACGCTGTCATAGATAACAACAATAAACTCGACAAAAATAAACAAACCCCACAACTATCTGAAAGCTGTGGAGAAAGGCAGGCAGGTTTTGGAAAGGAGCTCAAACTTGGAAGAGGGTAATGATGTGAGATGGCACAGCTGGACATGGTCCTTGGTGGCTGAAGTTTCCCTAGAAAATGGCCAAATTCTGCCATTAGGAAGACATTGCCCAGGGCAGTGTCTGCTCTCAGAAAGTAAATGTGTGTGTGTGTGTATGTGTGTGTCCTGTAAAGAAAAAAAAAATCAGATCTGAGCTGTTGTCTACCTCAAGTGAGAGAGTTTGCAGTTCGGGTCCAACCAATTTAATTGCTCGATAAAATAAACCAAACACCTTTGGAGGATGTGTTAGTTTCCTGTTCCTGCTGTAACAAATTACCACAAGCCTAGTGGTTTAAATTATTCACTTACAGCTCTGGAGGTCAGAAGTCTGAAATGGGTTTCAATGAGCTAAGGTCAAGATGTAGGCAGGACTGCATTCCTTCTGGAAGCTCTAATCTGTTTTCTTGCCTTTTCCAGCTTCTATATTCTGCACCTGTTCCTTGACTCATGATCCCCTTCCTCCATTTTCAAAGCCAGAAAGATTGGGTTGAATCCTTCTTACATTGTTCACTCTGACTCATTTTTCTTCTGCCTCCCTCTTTCACTTTTAAGGACCCCCATGATACATTAGGCCCACTTGAATAATCCAGGATAATCTTCCAATTTTAGGGTCATCTGGTTAGCAACCTTAATTCCATCTGTAACTTTAATTGTCCTTTGCCATATAACATAATATATTCATAGATTCCAGGGATTTGGATGTGAACATCTTTTGAGGGGGACCGTTATTCTGCCTACCATAGAGGGATATAACAGAATCTAGAGTCTCAAAAAAATAATATTTACAATATATAGGATACAATAAAAATTATTCAACTCATGAAGAACATGGAAAATATGACCCATTCTTGAGGAACAAGACAACAGAGGCCAACCCTGAGATGACCCAGGTGTTGAAATGATCAGACAAGGATTTTAATGCAACTATTGTAACTGTGCTCATTGAGATGAAGTAAAATATGCTAGCAAAGAAATAGAAAATATAAAAAGAACCAAATGGAAATTTTAAAATTAAAATATCTGAAATAAATTTCATGAGATGGGATTAAGAGCAGACTAGAGATGATAAGAAGGTCAATCAATAGAAATTATCAACTCTGAAGAAGAGAGGGAAAATGTGAACAGAGCCTCAGGGACCTGTGGACAATATCAAAAGATATAAGATATTACTGAAGTCTCAAGAGGAGAGCTAGAGAGATGGGGTAGAATAATATTTGAAGAAATAATATCCCCAAACTGCCCACATTTAATTAAGAATCAAGAAACGCAGTAAACCCTAAACAGTATAAATATGAAGAAAATTGTATTGGCTTGTCAAATGCTGAAAACCAATGACAACAAGGAAATCTTGAAAGCCTTCAGTAAAAAGTGACATAACATATAGGGGAACATTGCTTTGAATGGCCATGGGCTTACCATAAACTATGGAGCCCAGAAAGCAGAGGAACAACAATTTTCAAGTGCCAGAAGAAAAAAATTACCATAAGGCATAGGCATCCTAGAATTCTCTATCCAGAAAAAAACGTCATTTGGCAATAAAAAGAAAGGTATCAATACATACTGCAACATGGATGAACTTTGAAAATATTATGCTAAGTGAGAAGCCAGTCCAAAAAGGCCACATATTGCATAATTCCATTTAAATGAGATGATCAGAATGGGCAAATCTGTAGAGACAGAGTGCATATTTAATGGCTGCCTAAGACTGGGAGGTTGGAAGGAATGAGGGATAACTGCTAAAGATTATGGGGTTTCTATGTGGGGTGATAAAGGTGTTCTAAAATTATGATGATGGTTGCACGACTCTATGAACTTACTAAAATCACTGAGTTGTACACTTTAAATGGTGGCTTATTTGATATGTAATTGTATCTCAAAGCTGTTTTAAAAATGAAGGTGAAATAAACATTTTTAGATTCAAGAAAGCTAAGAGTTTGTTGTCAGTAGACTTACTTTGTGATGAAAGCTAAGGAAAGTTCTTTCAGCTGAGGAGAAATGATACCAGAGAGAAATTCAAATCTTCAGGAAAGAACAGAGGGCATCAGAAATAGTAAATTGCTGGATAAATACAAAAGACTGCCCCCGCCTTAATTTCTTTAAAATACAGTTGACAGTTAAAAACAAATATTATTACACTATCTTGTGGGATTTATAATATATTTAGATGTATTGCATATATTACAACTACAGCATAAAAAATGATGGTTTTTCTATTTGAAGAGATACAATATTAACTCTAAGTAGGCTGTGAAAAGTTAAGGCTGTACATTCTAAGCCTTAGAACAAGTATTAAAAACAATGCAAAGAAATATACATTTATGTGGAATTCTAAAAATTATTTAAATCTAAAAGAAGACAGAAAAGGAGGAACAGATAAAAATAATTTTTAAATAGCAGGGTGAAAATAAGATATATAAAACAAGCACTTTTGAGGGACAACACATACATTGAGTTTTCCTGAGTAATATTTTCACGAGGATCCATACTGTCCAGAGCCTAGTACTCCAGGTTGTCATTACAGCTCTGTTTTTAGTTAGCTCCGCAGAGCAATGGTAAACAGAGGAAACACAATACAGGGGGAAGTAAAGTAGAGAGATTATACAAGTTTTCTTGACTATAAAGAATTTGAACTATGTAAATGGTTGTAACATAAGAACATTTTGAATCTTCACCTCTGGAGAAGAAGCAGGTATCCCCTCAGTGGTGTGTGGGAAAGATATGGCTAGGGCACCTCCCAGGTTTTGTTGATCATAGCAGCTACTTTAGGGAGCAGAGGAAAGGCAGGAAGACAGACACCTGGCCAGTGTAGGATACTGTTGTAATAGCTACTCTCTGACAGCATTCCACAGAATTCTCTTTTCCAGCCTTCCTCTCCTTTTGCACCCAAGGCTACAAGTGCATAGTGCCTGCAGGAGATAGGCAGATAATGTGAATGATTTAAGCAACCTGGTAGATACTGTGGCAAACCTCATGCAGAACACATTTACTGCTCACCCGGTATCCATGGGCTTCCCATCTCTCAGCCCCCTGCTGGCGGGCATGTGACTAGTTCTGGCAAATAGACTGTCAGTGGAAGTAACATGTGTCCTGTCAGGTTGGAAGCATGTAAAATCTTAACATGCTTTTGCTCCCTACTGATGTGATCATGGAGAACACAAATTGAAATAGTAGAGCCATAAGGTGTAAGCAGCCTGGATCTTTGAGTCATTGGTAAGAGGAAAGCTGCAAAAGAGAGTTACCTGATTCACCCTGGGCTTTACTTGAACAAGAAACAAATTTTCATTGTGTTAATACCCTTCTATTTTGGTATCATAGCCTAGCCTAACCTATACACTTTCTCTAAAGGCAGCAGTTGCAACTCAGCCTAGACTCTTACTATATAGTGAAATGTGAGCCCGGCATTGCCTGACTTTCCAGTTTTTACTTATTTTATTATTTTTGTTTTTTAGCAAATGCAAATTTTATTTAAACTGTACATGACATATCTTTTTAAAATATAAAACAAACACTTTATTGCCATATACAACTACAATAATATGCATATCGTACAATACAATGCAACATTCAGGTATACATCCAACTGAGTCTTCAAATGGCAGTCACCCACTAAAAATGGTTTTCCCATTCACAGATAAAAAAGCAAAATACATAATTTTTTCCAGGTCTTATACCAGGACATACACATTACAATGTTTTGGCAATTTTGTGTAAAACACAATTAATGTAGCTTATGTACTTGTGGCAAGTGTTAATTCAATGAGAACACCATTTGGCCCTTTGCAAAGGGCTTGGTAATTGCTTAAACTTACCTTCTAGTTCAGATTCTTCATCCTTTCATTATAATACTACTGTATATGTAGATATTACATAATTGCATAAACATAAAATACTATTCCAGTATGACTAAAGTTCTACAGAAGTAGAAACATGGCCCTTTGGATACCATATCACCACTGCTACACAAGAACTGTTTTCAGGCCTATGACACTAATGCTTCCAACCAGGTCACAAGAGCTAATGGTGCCAGACATTCAAAACAAATCCAAAAAACATAAAAGCCAGGTTGTTATTCTGCAGTGATCTTAGCATCAACAAAAATCATTGTCAGAATGGCTTTAACTGGTACAAAAAGGAAGGATAAGAAAGTGTCAAAACTTTGGAGCTGGGAGAGAGATGACATTAAGATCCTGGGCAACATCATTTACATGTCCCAGGTCATGATTCAGTGTGCTGGAAGTGAGGAAAAGAATGAAAGATATCTTCTACTCTTCCTGAATATTTTGCCAATGTTGTGTGCCAGGCCTAGGATGAGTGGTTTTATCTGTCAGGAAAAGCTACTAAGGACAGGAATGACAATCACAAAGCCTGAGGACAGTGAAAACCATAGAAATGCATTTTAAATATCAGGGAGCATGATCAAGTGGATATTAGTGTCATGCAACGACCAGCAGGATCTTCATGAATGGGTTAGTTATCTATAGAAGCAAACGAAAGTCACATCTATCAGCAACCTTCCTCCCCCTGCCATTAAACCTCATTCTGTGTGGTCTCATATCCTCCCCTCGCATTGGACCACCCTGTCCAGCAAGCATGCAGGCAGCAAGCCGGTGCCCCTGACACCCACCTACCACATGTTGCTCCACCTTTCCCACCCCAGCACTCCACACATCACCATCAACTGAGGGCCCCTGGAGCCTCCAAAGACCCCCATGTCGTGAAGCCTGAGCTGTCTGCGACTCTCACCTCCCCTCCAATCCTTGTCTGCTCTCTGCTACAAGGAGGATCTTAGTAAGAGTCTCAAGACCATGAAAAAGCTGCTTCCTAAGCACAAACCTGAGTGGAAGCTCTCTAAAGAAGAGTTTGCCCCAGGGAAAAGCACAGCCGTTTTGGAAGAAGACACACAGATTTTGAGTAATTGAAGCTTACTGCAAAGTGCCAAAACACGGCAAACACTCAATTCACCATGGAAAGGCACTGATCTGATGCATAATCACGTCTTGGCTGATGATGACCAATCAAGTCTAGACTCCTTGGGTCATCGCAGTAGTCTTTCTTGTTTGCAGCCTTCAGACCTCTGGGAAAACTCTATGACAGTGTACAGACAGCCTATAGTTACAGAATGGGTTCTATAATTCAGTGACTATAATTCCAGGTGGCTGTGAATTCTCTCTTCTCTCACCACACCTCTTTCACCAAACTCATGTATTCACTGTTCTGTTCTTGTTTGCACAGAGACAACTCTGATGCACTACGTTATTGTTTCCTGGGAGCTGGGTCCTGTTGTTCACAAGCCCAGAGGTGCTAGTGAACTTTTGGTGGTAGCATATTGCTTAGAAAGTCAGAGAGCTTCAGTACTGCATGTGATGAGGTTGTTAGGAAAATGGGTAATTCCAAATATCTGTCTGTTTCCAAGCTTAAGCCATCTGGAGATTTCATATTTTTATATCAATTAGTATAAATAAGAAAGTTGAGGAGCAGTCTTTTGAAATTAGTCAGCCCACAGTATTAGTATTAACCCACAGTAGAGATGGGGTTCATATACGTTCACTCAAATAGCAAATGGAATTTTTGGAGAAATATAACTATGAAGTTCATATAGTTATTTGATATCATATAAAGAATTCATATCTTCCGGTTTTTAGAGGATCAACCAGAAATAAGATTTTTTGGGTGAAAATTCCAACACCTTTTCCACCCTTTCATTCTGCACCAGCCTCACTGCCTCTGCTCTAGTTATGACTCTCCTTTCCCTTCTAGTCACTTCAGGAGTATTCCACTTCACTTTGTCTTCACCCAGTCTACCTAGCACACAGTGCCCATCTGAATTTTCCTAAAACAGGGCTCTGTGATGGTTAACTTTGTGTCAACTTGACTAGGAAGAGGTTCCCAGATAGCTGGTAAAACATGATTTCTGAGTGTTTCTGTGAGGGCATCTCTGGAAGAGATTAGCATTTGAATTGGTAGACTGAGTTAAGAATCACCTTCACCGATGCTGGTGGGTGTCATTCAATCCAATGAGAACTTGAATAGAATGACAAGGCAGAAGAGGGAAAATTCACTGTCTCTGCTTGTGTTGAGACACCTGTCTTCTCCCGACTTTGACCATCAGTGCTTCTTGATTCGCGGGCTTTCGAACTTGGACTGAATTACAACGCCAGCTTTCCTGGTTCTCTAGTTTACAGATTGCAGATCTTGGGACTTCTCAGCCTCCATAGTTGCATGAGCCAATTTCCATAATACATTTTTTATATCTGTCCCTATATATCCTATTGGTTCTGTTTTTCTGGAGAACCCTGATTGATACATATCCCATTTCTTACCAAGACCTTACTCCATAGTGTAGACAGCACTTAATAATCTGCCTTCAGCTTGCTTCTCCAACCTCATCTGTTGTCCCCAAGTTCTGCCCTGCCCAGAACAGACACTGGGCTTTCCCTCTGTTACTCACTATTCTCTTCATCATTTTTGTACCTTTTCATATTTGCCAGATCCTTTGCCCTACCTACTCCAACATATCTTCCCAAGACATCTTCTGGCCTGGTCACCTACTTACTATATATGCATTTGGTTTATTTTATCTTCCTAGTTAGATTATAAACTACTGGGGTTATTTTATACAGGTTTGATTTTCCTCTCCAAGGCCTTGTACCCCATAAACATTCTTTTTGATGAGGATTTCTGCTTGAGGAATATGGGCAGGCCCAAACCCAATCTCCACCACCAAAGATGCCATAGTTCCCACTTCCTGGGTTGAATACCGTTGATTAAAGGAGAGACCAGGGAAGGCTTTGGCTAGAGATTTGTATTTGGTTTTGTCAAACCTGAACCCAACTCTGGACCCAGGCAGGAGAGCAGTCTGGGGTTGTTCATTAGGACAGGCTTGTTTGATAGTAGCTGACTCTTTAATGCTGAATTATGTTTGAGAAACAGCTAAAGGCCCGACTCTTGGCCCTTAGGAGTTTACATACCTATAGGTAATTGTGTGCTCTTGGTAGGTATTGATAAGAAAATAATTTACCTAATTAATGTTTTTATTGTATGTCTTTGCATGTAGGAGACATAAATAGAAATGAAGTACTCTTTAATAGACAAATCATAGGTAAATGCAATAGAGGATAAAGCTAGGGATGAACTCATCACAGAGCCTGGTCAAGTTATATTCTTTCTTATCTTGACCCTGCCTTGCCTGGGACAGTCTCTTCCCTCTTCTCTTTCCTTGTCCAAAATCCTGTTCATCCTTCAAGGATCAGCAAAGACCACCTCTCCTCCAGGAAGCCATCCTGGATTACTCCAGACTCCATTAACGTGTTTTGAACACCAGAATTAATAAACATTTATCACACAGTTTAATGACATACTTAAATTCTTTCCCTCTGTTTTTTTGTGATTTCCCAACTAAGTTCTAAGTCTTTTGAGTAACAATAATAACAACAAAACATAATATTTATCAAGCATTGTCATGAGCTTGGTACTATGGAGATTTTACACACACACACACACACACACACACACACTGAATTTCGTCTCCCCAGCTTATGGAGAGGTACTGTTATCTTTGTCATTTGACAGCTGAGGCAACTGTGTATTAGGATAATTTTCAAAAAGGTAAAATAATGACTCATATAAATATGAAGTGAACATACATCAAAGATTTTATTTAACTCACTAATTAAGGAGGAAAACTGAAATTTGTTAAAACCAATTTAAAGAATAATTAAAAAGCAGACTTATAGGCAATCAGGAATGCTGAAATGAATTTGCTGATAGGTACAAAATGGTTAATATACAGGTATGAAAATGTAATATTTGGAATCGTCTTTTCTGTGGGGAGAAACCAATTTTTATCTCACTGGATGAAGTTCATTTTCATTTCTATGGACAAAAATTATTTGCATTAATGTCAGTTGTTCCAACTTACAAAGTCTAGTAAAAAACAAAGGTATATTGAACGTATTGATTATTTTCTTGGCATATCTGAAAATAAGATATTGAAGTCCTAGTGAAAGTCTTTAAAATAAACAATTTTTATAAATTAAAAAAAGTCAAAGGTGCAGACCCCTACAAATTCAAATAACAGTGAAGAACCCTAGAGAAAGTCCAGAATTCCACTCAAAAAGCACCCAATAATCTTTAGCTTGTTTCAAAATTTTCCTGCATAGACTGGGTCTTGGAGTACTTTTACTCTTCAGCATCTAACACAATATCTAGCACATATTAGATGTTCAATAAGTGCAGGCTGGTTGATTGATGAGAATTATTTATTGATAGATTATAAATTTGTGGTAGATTGAAAACACTTGGACTGAATGACACTGGTAATTACACTCATCTCCAACTTACAGATGGTCGGTCATAGGACTTCTTAGCCTTCATAATTACACGAGCCGATTTCCGTAATGAATCTCTTCTTATATATATCTATATATGTCCTATTGGTTCTGTTTCTCTGGAGAACCCTGACTGATACAGTAATCATAGGGCAAACATTATTTATTCAATAACAGTACAAATTAACCAAGAAATAAATGATTGGTTCATAATAATTTTAATTAGCCAATAAATAGATATCATATCTAAATAAGTAAAATTATGTCTTTCTCCAGTGGCATACTTAGAGTATTTGAAACTCTACCTCTAAAGGACAAAATTATTTTTAGAAGGAATCATTATTTTCTTGATTCATTTTTCAGCTCTAGAATAATTAACAATAACAATTAAAAATGTTATTTAACTTAAAATGTATTCAAATACAGTAAAATGTTTCATGTGTGAACTAATGTTTGCACTTACAAAGCAGACAGTTATACCTTGCAGTTTGCACTGTCATTATTTAAAATTTCAAACACAAATGAAAATTATATCTACACAGAATGGCAGAATTGGAGTAACTCAAATGTTATTTCTTTATAATCACTATGTGTGTGGTTACTGTGTATTTCTCATCTACCATTTAAACCTAGGAATATGTATTACCACGAGGGTTTGAACAATTCTCAACTATTACAAACTTTTCTCAGAATGAATGAGTATAGTGGAAAACATTGGGTGTTCACTCTATATGGAATACTATATTTATTAAAAATTAAGTAATGGAGTGTATTAATTTGAAGCTTACTTATTTATTATTAAAACTCAACAGTAATGATAACAATTGTTTAGAACTTAGACTAACAAAAGATTTTCTCATGGAATGTTTTATCTTTGATCTTGTTTAGAATTGCCCACACATGAAGATAATAAAAAGGTAGATTTTTAATCAGTTTTACTGTTTTTAAGTTTCCTACGGACAATGCACCCCCTTACTGTCTAACCCAGGGTGAACTACTCCCAGAGCCCTAATCTCTTTACAAGGTCCTTGTTAAAGATCAAGTGAGATAATATTCTCAGGTGTCTCAAATTCAAATGCTGTTTAGAGTTCAGAGAGGCAAACATGTGAAGCATCTTAAGTCCCAGAGAATGGTGCAGACTATTCAGACCAAGGAGTGTGTGCCCTGCCTAACAGTATTCACACTCAGTGCTTCTGTTTGAGACTGTAGGGGTGGGCTGACAGCTTGTGATACTCGTGATCAATGACAATTCATACTTAGATTTGGGCTGACTTCAAAGCTCTTTCCACTATGTCATTTTGCCTCACCTTAAACCCCAGTTTCCTCTTCAATAACATAAGACCCCTAATACTTATCTATCTTGGGGAGCTTAGAGACATTTTATTTCAAATTCAAAGCACTGTGCCCGGCACACAGTATGCACTCAAAGAGTGGTAGCTTTGTATAAAACAGCTGATAAACTACAAAGCATTATACAAATATTAAGTATTATTGCAAGGGACCTAAACAGTAGGGTAAAAATATCACCTTACTTTGACACTAATTTATAGACAGAAACTGACTTATCTCCAAGGTAAGAAGAAAGTTAGAAACATGGGAGCCCTGGAGAAGCTGAGAACTAAGGTGGGTGGGAGTTAGATGAACAATGAGTCGTCTACCTGTTCCAGTGCTTACAGTGGGGAGAAGACAGGACAGACTGGGACCGTCATTACTGAAAGTGTGGTTCTGCATCAGGGAAAGAGGTGTGGGTGGGTCTATCTCCGGGGTGCTCGCGGTTGAACAGGGTAACATGCCACCCACAGGAATGTTTACAATGCAAAATTACTTTTAAAGTAGCCACATGGATGTTTGTTGAAGGTCAGTTTATGATGGCAGAAAACTAAAAGCAATATAAATATCCAAAACAAGGGGACTGGTCAAATAAATTATGCTATATCCATTCATTGAGCGAATGTTATTCAATCCTTAAAAAAATATTATTAGAATCTATGTAGGAGAACAAAAATATTGATGAAGAAAGAAATTCCTATTTTATGTGTTATATGTAAAGAGGAGATTACAAAACAGTGGGTACAATTTCATCTCACTTCTGTGAAACAAGCAAGTGCATGTTAAAAGATCTCGAAGGATACATATCAAGGTTTTAACAATGGTTACCACCAGGTGTTGGCATTCTGGACATTTTAAATGCTTTCTTATTTCTGCTCATCTGTGTTGTCTAATTTTCAACAATGAACATGTTCTGCTATTGTAGTAAGGAAGACAACATTTATTTTTTAAAGTGTGGTGAGAGTCAGTTGGGTAAAGATCAAAGATTGTGTTAATAGGATTGAGCTAATCTGGAAAAGCACCCAGTAAGAGACCCCTAACTTACCTCACAGGGCGAAGAAGAGTGAGCGGTGTGCATGGCAGGGGAGAATCAGATCAGGGACAAGACCAGGAAAGCTGGGATAGCTTGGGCACAAAGGAGATGTTGGGATTGGGGCCCCACACCTGGCATTCACAGTGCCAGTTCCTTGACTGTTAGACTATGGTCATTTGCTACTCTATCCACACCTCTAGTATGGCCCTCAAGAATGAAATTCAAGCATGGGACGAAGCTCTGGATGGGACTTCAGTCTACTGATGTCGCTTGTACTTCAAGAGTCTATGTTTCTATGAACTTGGCCCACTGGAAAAGTTGAAAAGAAATTAGGGGTGAATGCAGGTGGAGAAGCCAACTATTAGCAACTTCAGCCAGATGATGGTGCTATAAGGCAGAAAATCAAAGCTCTGCATAGTAGTCCCAAATTAGGCTGGAATGATCATTCTCACCTGGAAGGCCAGCAGGAGGCAGAAGAAAGAGGCGTGCAGCTTCCACAGGTCCCTTTGGTGTCACCAGTCTACGATGCCTTCAACTGCTATTCAATAAATTGGAATATTGTAACAATGAAGTGCCAGGGACAAAAAGAGAATAACTCAAACAGGTACAGATCTTGAAACTAAATACTTAGAGGGAGAGTTCAAGGTACCTCTTTAGGCTCATCCTTCAGCCCTCCCCTACTTGTACTAAGTCCCACCCTTTCACCAAGCCTCTTCTTTCCCTCCCTCTGCCCTCCCTTTTATCCCCTCCGCCCCCACCATTTACTGAACGCATTCTGGGTACCATAACATTTAGCCAGAGCCTGGGAAGATGAGGGAAAGAAAGATCCCTGAGGATGAGATGGGAGGGAGCTAAGTGAGTTGCAATGTGTGTGCGAGGAGTGGATGTGTCAAGTGTGACTGGCAAAGAAGACCACACTCCCAAGTCCTGATGTGGGAAAAGAGACTGAGAAGGTACACCTGGAGGAAAATCTGAAGCAAGGTGTCAAGGAGGCCAGGGAAAGAGACTGTTTCAAGGAGGAAGCATTCAGCTGCTGGAAGCTAACAGATCTAGGAATATAAAAAATGTCAAGTGTCCAGGGATTTTCATAATGTGGGGTCTCTGAGAACCTTGGCTAGTGCAACTTCCCTGGGGCAGTGGAGCCTAGGCCAGCCTGGAGTGGGCTGAGGAGTGAACAGGGGTTGTGAAGGGGAGAATCTGTGAAGAGGAATGCTAGGGAAGGAGCTGCTGGGGAAGGTGGTGCAGAAAGCTTGTTTTAAGGTGAGCATCATTAGAACAGGTTTGAATGCTAATGGGAAAGACCTATCAGACTGAGAGACAAATCTGATGGAGGAGGAAGAGGAAGGTCAGCTGATGGTATACGGAAGGGGGATGGGGTTTAGGCCTTTTCTTCTGCTTTTCCTTCTGCCTATAATGCTTACCTTGTAAGGCGTCTTCAAAGACCAGCTCAGGTGTCACTGCTTCTGGGATATCTACAAGATAAAACTTTGCTTCCACCCACTCACAGTGTGTTTATAGCTGGATTCTAGAGCTTTTATCATATATTATTGAGAACAGGGACTCTCACAGAGGTATCTGTACCCTAGTACTGTGTCTGACACATATATAGTCAACTCTAATAAGTAATTTTGAGTGGACAGCCAAATGAGTAAATGGATGAAGTGTCAACACTGTGGACATCACTGTAGTGGGGTGAAGATAATAGGAGGATGATCAACTGAATGAGAGAATCGACTATTTCTCTTAGGAGCTAGCTATATATATAAATATATATATATATATATATATATATTTATATATATATAATTTTTTTTTTCTACAGGAGTGGAGCCCTGACAGCTCCCAGGCCCTCATATAATCTCTCAAGGAAACTAGCTTAAAGGATCAGCCCAATGTAGACAAAGAAACAAATGCAGTCAAAGCCCCTGCTCGCATCAGTCCATCTATACAGTAAGCTCAGAGGTCAGAGGGAGGGGAACAGGAGTGGGGGTGAAGGTCAGGAGAAGCACCTGAATTCCTTTCTCCCAGCACATAGCAGGGATTCTCAGATATTTTCCAGTCGAGTTAAGAAGCAGCAGCAGGGGCCCTCTGGAATGTAAGTATCAGATAAGATCAGGACCCCTCCTTTCCAGGAAGCTTCCATTTTCTTTCTTCTGGGATAGATAACACATTCTTTCCCAGGAACTAGTTTCTGTCCCCTTTAGTCCTTGAATTTTATCTTCTACCCTGGGGTGGGGGTGGGGAGGGAGGACTTATCTCCCACATTCATTCTGTGTTTCCTACCTCAGCGGTCATATCCATCTTTGGGTCTCTGCACCCCTTATGGCTCCTACATCTTGGGCCTGTACTTCTGAACCTGGAGGGGGAATGTCTCATTTTAATCATTGCATGGACATCTCTTGGGTTCAAGCTGGAGGTTATTAACTCCTGCTATGGGCTTTACTACCCTGTCTCTTCTAGGACAGTAGAGCAGGCACCATGACTGGACCCATACAATGTCCATTCAAATAATTGATGCCAGCCAGTATATGGGGCCAGGTACCCATATATTGTGTGGTGCTAATTAGAGGTGTCCAGAGAAGGAGAGGACACCAGCAGTCGGTGCTAGAGTTATGAGAAAGGCTTCAGGTAGGAGGTGTCATTTATGCTGAGGCTTGAGGGAAGCGTGGGATGTAGGAAACAGAGGAGCAAGAATACATAGAGGAATGGGCAGGAAGCAGTACAAGAAGCATTGTTGGGATCAGCTCAAGTGAAGCAGAAGGTTTAGTGAAGAAGAAGATTGGAGGGTTAAGTAGGGAGATAAATATGGAGGTGGTGGGAGAGCTGGAATGCAAGAACAAGGAGGTCGTATTCTATACTTTCAACAGTGAGAAGCCATCAGAGGTGTTTACAGTGGGAGGAGGAGAAGTGGTATTGGGAGACTGACGTGGATTTAAAGATAATTACGGAAGCAAAGTGTGGACTGTTGTTCAGTGTAGAGAAGTGAGGGTCTCATGCTCTCATCTGCCCCACTCATCATCCTCAGCTGTTGCCACTGTCCCAGAGGGACCTGAAAGTACCATGAGTGAAGATCCAAGATAAGTGGGACTGAGGGAGTCAGGAGAGAACTGTCTCCCATCTCCTAGTCTGGAGATTCTCAGACCTTGTGTCTACCCCTAGTCAGGGGTTTATCCACAGTAGACTTTGGACCTCAAAGCCTTTCCTGCCTCCCAGGTACCATAAGACAGGATGAACTATTCTGGGCCAGAGGGCCTGGCACTGTGCAGTTCACTGCATGCCACCTGACTTCTCCATACTCTCACCTCAGGTAGGAGTGGGAAATAAAGAAGCAGAGGGCAGAAATTCAAAAGCAAAGGGGATGGTTTGGAATGAGCTCACTGGGCCCATGGGAATATCCCAGAGGCACAGTCTACTCACAGAGGTTCCTGAGAGTGTCTCCTTTGTCTCCTGGTGACCCCCAGATCCAGACCTCATTGACCTCTATCTACCCCTCCCCCTCCTTCTGCTCATCCCCCAGAGGTCAGGTCCTGGAAGAGTCCACCAGAATGCAGACTCACACTGATTCCCGGGGTATGGGAGAATGCCTCAGAGGCAGAGGAATGGAGGCAATGACCTTTCTAGGACTGTTCTTCTGGGGGCCCTGGCTGGGCTCTTTGACTTCTGTCTAGGGACAGCTCTCTGGGAACCTGGGATGGGGCCATTTGGAGCTGCTATTACAGGAACAGAAATATATTTAATGCAAGTGCTGAGATTCCAGACCTTTGAGTCTTCGGTCATTGCTCCCTTTGTCCCAGTGCAGGCCACTTGCCTTTCTTCACGTCCTGCTTCCCCACCCAACCCACTTCTCCTTCAGGACAGGGCTAGAAAAGCTCTGAACTTGCTGTCTGCAGCTCCTTCAGTCTTGGAGCAAGAGTGTAACCTGGCCCCTATGTGGCTAGGAACCAGAAATACGTGTGTGTGTGTGTGTGTGTGTGTGTGTGTGTGTGTGTGTGTGTGTGTTTGGGATGCTTCCAAATGTAGAGGAAGAGGAGGTATTTTCAAATGATTAAATCAGTGTTCCCACTTTCATGATCACTAGATCTTCTCCAAAAATGGCCACTGCTTTACTTCTGGGGAGTTTTCATGGACCAAAGCAGGTAACTCTCTAAGCCCTTGTTCATGGTGTTCCCATCACCATTCCCTGCCCCCATCCTCTGCCCATCTACATTCCACTTATCCTGACCTATCAGCACCTCCAGGAAACCCCTTCCCCTGCTCCTTCCCCTGTCCACCATCCTTCTTGTAACCCTGGGTACATCTCTCCTCTCTGATGACAAAGTAGAACAGACTCTACTGAACTTTGGTCCCTTGTGGTGTCCTATGGATGGGTCAGCCTGGTGTTTGACCAGTCACACTTTATACTCATCAAGGGCAGTAGCCGCATCTCCTCCTGGGCTGGGTAGGAGTGGGAGAGAGCCTAGTATGAGGGATTAGAGAAAGAAAAGATGTGTGTGTGTGTGTGTGTGTGTGTGTGTGTGTGTGTGTGTGTGTGTGTGATTGAAAGAGAGAGAGAGAGAGAGAGAGAGAGAGAGAGACTGACAGACTGACAGACAGACAGACAGACAGACAGACACAACAGAGGGCAGGAGTGAGGACATGCATGAACTCCTCCCCTAATCCCTGCCAGCCCTTGTCACCACTAACCCCCTCAACTGATTATATTCTTGGTATATAGTTTGCATTTTGTGTTTTATGTGCATAGATAACTATGAGTTCCCCTCCCTAAACATCCAGGTGCCCAGGAGGATATTTCTGCTCTGCACTCAGGGTCCTGGGCCTCAATGCCTCCTTAAAGACTGGGACTTGAATTCTTGCCTCATTGTCTTCCAGACCTCCCTCAAGGATGGAACTAGATGGAATTGCCACTTGGTATACTGGCAAATGCTCTGCAAATACCAAGCCTCTTTTGAGGTTCAACTTATGGAACCCCAGGCCCTTTGGATGGGCAGGGGCCACATGGCCATCTGCTCTGACTCCCTGCCTGATGCCCAAAGCCCAGACTTCCTCTCTGGGATGATGATGAGGCAGGCAACCCTCCTGACTGTAGGATAGTGTCTTAAAAACTCCTTAATTTGAGCAGAAATCTGCCTGCTGCAGCTTCATCACTTTGGTCTAGTTGTACCCCTGGGAGTCACAAAGACTAGGTTCTAATTTCTCTTCTCTTAATTGACAGTCCTTTGGGTATATTTTGTCACTGAAAGTGGAGGGGAAGTTAAAAGAGATCGAAGGCTAAATCTACATTTTGTTGGTGAGTAAAAGAGGGCTCAGAGAGGAAAGGACAGGGTTATGGTTGCACAGTGAACCAGCCTGTCTGACCTTGGTCTCCTGACACTGCCCAGGGCACATTTTTTACCTCCCAGATGTCCTTTTCTCCAGGGCAAACTCTCCCCTCCTCTGAAATCTTACTTTAATCTGCTCAGTCCAATTTTGCTTCTAATCGTCTGCACATTCTGTCTCACCTTGAGTTTACCCTGTAATTTAAGCATTGTCTTGCCCCCAAGGGCCTAACATGGAACAAGGTGGTCAAGAAATACTTACTGCATGAAGGAACAGTCAAAGTAGCCAGTACCCACAGAGTTCCTTAAGTGTGCTTGCTATAAGCTTCAGTTCCTTTCATCTCTACCCAAGCCTTCATTTAAATATTGAAGAAAACCAGGTAAGGAGGTGAGGAAGAGATGAAGTCACAGCTTCTGGGAAGCAGGTGTACCCCTGCACTGCTCTTGTTAAAGCATTGAAACACTGCGCTTGAGTTCTAGTGGTAAATAGTCACTGCCTGAGATGTCCACGTCCTCCCACCTCATCTTATGTTCCTGGAAGGCTTCCCTGACATTGGCTCTAAGGAGTAGGCAGGCATTCAAGCTCAAAATCCTTTCACTGTATACTTAAGCCTGGGTTTATGCTGCAAGTCCATAATCCTTTCACTTAACCCTTGGGTCCAGATGACTCTTGGGATTCAGAACCTTTTAGATTTTAGAAAGGACATGTAGGGCATTTAATTTGTAAGGAAAACCACAGTGGGGGTTGAGGTGGCACCTGGAATCATGGAATCAGACGCATCAATATTTTTGCAGTGGAAGGTATCAATATTCATACTAAGTGGGATGTATAAAAACTGTAGATAGCCTGTCAGGTTTTACATGTAAGTGAATTATGGGCTTTCTGGAGTTTGGAATTTTTGGATAAAAGATTGAGCAATAAGATACTGCCTTTTAAGGATGATTTCTGTATTACTTGGTGGGAGCATGAACAAGCCAGAGAACTTGCTGAGAAGGGCTGGAGTGGGGTGATGGAAACTTGAATGTGGCACCCCAGGAAGGGGTGATAGAAACTTGAATGTGACACCCTAGGGGACCCCAGGAAGGTTTTGATTTGACAAGGCCTGTGACCGTCCAATCACCCTTAGCTCTGCAGACATAGGGATCTGATAGCTCTGAGGAACAGAGTGCGGCTGGGCCTGTGGCCAGACAGGGATCCAGGCAGCATGAAGGCAGGCAGCAAGCCTTTGAGAGCCTGGCTGAGCAGAGTTACCTCCTCATTTAGGCCTGGGGCATTGGGGCAGCTGGAGGGTTGGCATCTAGTAGCTGCAGGAACAGACTGTTCAGTTGGCGCTTTTGGCTCAGCTCAACCCCACCTATGCTCCTGTTACTCCTGCCAGCTCAAGGTTATCTCTCTGGTGATGTATTACTGAGGCTTAGCATTTGCCCAACCGTGCTCTCTTGCCACTACTACAGACAAGAGCAGACTCAGATTCTCTGAAGCCCTATTCACTCAATAAACATATATTTATTGAGTACCTACTATGTGCTAGGCCTGCAGTTGAATCTTGGGGACTTTACTCTCATTATTCTCTCCTCTGAAATGTATACTTCTCCTACTACACAAGTCCTAGCATTGCTAAGTTTCCATTTCTACTATAAATCATGATCACCATCCTTACTCTGAATGCCTGTAGCATTTACTGCTGTGCCCTTCCTTGGCTTTAAATTCACCTCACATCCTTTCTTGTATCCTTGCCTTATGTTTGTTGCTTGTATTTTTATTTGAAACTCTATGTTCTGCATCAGTTAAGACTAAGACCAAGGGTCCAACCTTTCTCCAAAGTAGCCCCTGACACTCCTTCCTTGAGCATGTGTGGAATGCAGGAGTGATTCCAGGGGAGGACTGTAAAGCTCTTCCAAGGTTAGGTGAAAATTGTGCCTGGGGCCTTTAAATATTTGCACTAGCATTCCTAATTGACAGCAAAGATTTATAGTTTAGCACCTTTCCATTACAAAGGCTGTTTAAGTGATGGAGGGAGGCTGTGTAATTTCTGTACGTGGGGGGAAAAAAGGTAGCAGTAGCCTTACATGAGCTTGGTATCCATTCTACATGCTTTAATATTCATTTAATAGCATTTGTAACATACAGGATTTTCCTCTGGCTAGAATGACTTAGATTGGGGCCTGCTGGAAAGCCCCTGGGGTTTCTTAAAGATGTAGGGGGTGCAAAGTGGGGCCACAGACAAAGGAAGCCATTTTCAGCCATTCTCTCACTAGGTTCTGTTTATTGTTAAAGGAGTAGCTACAAAGGAAGAAAGATGTCTGTTGACAGCTTAGAAGATCCCTCTACTTTCCTTCCTCCTTCCCTTAGGTGTTCTGCATGTGGAGCCCCATCCTGATAGGTTATTTGCTCATTTATTTGTTCATTAATTCAGTCATTCATTCAAAAGCTAGTGAGAGCTGATTGTTAAATTCAGGAGTTTTTCTTGCCAGAATTACAGCACTAGTAGATTGAAATTGACCACAGTGGGAACATTTACACCATGGGTTTTGGCAAATGCTACAGGTCAGAGCTACTTCATTTTGTCTCAAAAACAAAAACAGTCCCCCATACTGGTTATTGGTGACTTGGCCCATGCTGGAACTGTGCTAAGTCCCAGGGGAACAAGAGCCTGGTCTCTGCCCTCAGGGAGCTTATAGTCTAGCACTGCAGTGTCCAGTATGGTAGCCATTAGCCACTTGCCACTACTGTGGCTATTTACATTTAAATTAATTTAAATTAAATGTAGTCAAAAAATCATTTCATCAGTGGCCATATTTCAAGTGCTCGGTTGCCACATGTGGTTAGTGGCTACAGCATTGGACAGCGCAGATATAGTATATTTTTTATTACTGCAGAAAGTTCTGTTGTTCCATGCAACAATGGGTAGAGGCACGAGGAGGAAGAGGAATGGGAAAGGAAGATGGGTTGTATATGCAGACTCAGACCACCAGACCTTCAAAATGATAGAACCAAGTGCTCTAGACTGTGGGGTTTAAACACTTTTTTTAAATTAAAATCCATTATATGTATATATAAAACAGATCTATCTCCTCTCTCTCTCTCTCTGTCTCTCTCAGAAGTTTCATGAAACAGTGTAACAGTGGTATTCACCCTTACTGCATGGGAGGATTCTGATCTAATTTATTCTATTTATGTTATTAAAAATTTATTTATATGCTCATTAGTCAACTCTTATACACCTCAGTTTGAAAAAATACTGCTTTAGATGTTAGTGGGGATGGGGCAGAGTGATGGGGGTAGAGTATAGAAGAGTGATACAGGTGAGGAAGGCTTCCTGGAATAGAATGCAGTGGCTTTTAGAAAGGTAAGAGGGAAAAGAACAGTTTAAGTGTGGCAAAGGGAACTAACATGGGGAGACAACATGGGTCACAAGGGTTTGAAATTCACTCCCCACCCCTGGGTGGCTTAAAAGTCTCTGCTTTCCCCACCTCTCTCCTCCCCTTGGCTCCCCAGCCCTTTCATTTGGCCTTGAATGTAGATCATTAGGTCTAGCAGGGGACACAAATCTGGATTCAAAAACAAGCATGTGTGGGAAGGGCCTAGAGGAAGCTCAACAATGTAAATGAACCTCTTCAGATTGCTAAGGGGTAAGTGATGGAGAAAGGTCAGCCAATTAGACCCTGCTGCCTAGGGTAGGCCTGGGGGAGAACGCTTTGTGCTTTAGGCACAGGGCATTGTGATGTTTCAGAGTCCCCAGTTTACCCTAATCTCCTGCTGCAGCACCAGTCACTTCATCATATTTCTATCTTTCTTTATTTTTTACAGGAGAAAACTTCACTGTATATTAGGATATGCATGTTCTCGACTTATTTTTAATTGTTTTTATTAGAAACTGAATGTATACAAAGAAATAATTATACCATGGGTATAAGGTATGGTGAATTACAATAAAATTGACAACCATGTGGCCACCACCCAGGATAAGAAAAAGTTTTTTTTGTCACCTTCGAAGTCTCCTATGTGCCATTCCATGCTGTCATATTGCTTCTTCCTGGAGGAACCCATTACACTAAATTTTGGGTTATCATTCCCTTGCTTTTCCTTATAGTTTCTCACACAATCTGTAGTTTAATCTTGAATGTTTTGAGTTGATATAAATGGAATTACTGAATTCTTCCACAGCTTGATTTTTTCACTCAATATTTTCTAAGATGCATCCAACTTGATATATGTAGCTATATTTTATTCTTTTCCACTGCTGTATAATATTGTTACGTTACTTAAAAAAAACATAAGAAGAAAACTTGACTGTACATCAGCATACATCTTCAGTATTTATTGTTAAAAAAAACTTCTTTTTGTTTCCATTTTCTCATAGCTGGGGTTGGTAAGAGGGCTCTGTTCTACATGGCCATTCAGATACAGCCCCCTTCTCTCCTTCATTCTCCAGGTTCTAGAAATTCTCTCCATCCTGCCTATGAATGGAGAAAGAGTGGAGGGTATATACTTCCTCATGTTCTGACCAGAGCTTCTGGGAGAAACTGACTCCCAAGATCTGAGGATCACTGTAATTCTAATTCCTTGAGGTGTTCCTGTGTAGCTCACCCCAGGCAGGTGTGGCCTGAGGCCAGGAGTGGAGCTAAATTCTATACCATGCTTGGAGCTCTCTCTACATAGATTAGGAGAATAATAACCACTTAAATGTGAAATCTTATGGAGGAGGGAGTTTTGTGTAATACTAGTGGGCAGAGCTGGGTCTTGAAGGTTAAAAGGCAGATTTTAACACAGCAGGAGGAAAAATAATGTTGTAATAACTAGAGTACCCAAGTGGGCACTGTCTTAAAGTCACTTAAAACCTATTTTTAAGTTTTCACACAGAGGTCAGATGTCAGGAAGGCTATAAAGAAGATTCCTTCCCTGAGAGGCCGAATTTAAAACATTCATTCATTCTTTCATTCATTCAATACATATTTATTGACAATCTCATATACATTGTGCTAGGTGCTGGGTCACATCTGAGGACAAAACAGATAAAAATCCCTAATCTCTTGGAGTTGACATGGGTGGCAGGTGGGGGGAACAGGAAGACAGGCATTGAGTGACCTGGAAGCCCTTCTACAATTCTAGGATTGTAGAATGAGTGGAACTGTATGACACTTCATGGCTCACTTCTACCTGCATTATTTCAGGGACTTGTCACAACCTTTAAAATAGTTAGTGCAGGCCAGGCCAGTGTCTTACATCTAATAAATGTGTGCTCAAGAAAAGAATATCTTTATTTCACTCATGAAAAAAATGAAGCCCAAGAGGTGGCTGACTTGGGGTCATGGAGGTAGTAACAGGGTTAGGACAACGATTCAGATTTTAGAGTTTCTCAGCTTTTTCACTCTGGTAGGTGACCCATACCAGTGAGGTCAGAACATCCCTATATCAAGGAGAGCTACGGCTTTCCCCAGGGTTGGGAGGGGAAGGATCTCCTGAACCAGGGTGAGGGGACTGGGTGGGTGGCAGGGTTTGTGCACCACCCTTCTCATTCCTGGTGACCAGTGCGCATAACCAGATTGTGACAGCCCTTCCAGAGAAGAAAGGGGAAGGGGCAATTTTAGAACCTGGGAATAGGACACTTGAATTCTGGTGCTCAAGTACTTATAATAATCAAGCTTTATATACCATTCAGTGTGGACTAGACAGGATCCTAAAAGCTTCGCATATGTCAGTGTTAATTCATTTAGTCCTCCCTACAACCCCAAGAAGCATGCACTGTTTTTAGTTCTATTCCAAGAAGAAAAAAACAGAGGCACTGACAGATAAAGAACCTGTCCATAGTCACCCAGCTAGTGAGCGGCTTGTCAGGGATTTGAGCCCCGAGGAAGTATAGCTCCACGTCTGCCTGTTTCTCAGAGGCGTTGGCCTCGGCCACTCTCGGGTTCACAGTTCACCCTCCTTCTCTCCCTCCTTCAGCGGGCACCTGGCCAACCCGCTGCTCTGGCACCTGCCTCACCCTCCTCCAACCTGAACACTGCAGAGGCCTCCTTCAAGGCCGCATTCCCCGTAGACGTAGGCGGGGCTGAGGGGAGAACAGGAACTGCAAGAACATAAAGAAGCTTTGTGTCGGAATGGGACTCTCCTGAAAGTGACAGCCACAGTGGGAGCCAGATGGTGGTGAGGAGAGGAACTGAAAGAAGGTGTCAAAGGCCGGGAGCGCAGGGCGCGTGGGGCCAGGTTGGCTCCGCCAGAGAGGGGATGGGCAGGAAGAGGGCTCCTGGATCCTCAAAATCCCGCTTACAGAGCTCTCTGTTGCTGGGGAAGGATCTCCTGGCTTTTTGCCACTTGCCGTCTCGGCTCATCTCCCGAGCCAGCCAACCGCGTGGGGAAGCCGCATACCTGCCCGCTCCCCGCTTTCTCTCCGCGGCGTCTTCACACCCTCCGGACGCAGCTGACAGTGCACCCGGAAAGGCGCTGCCTCCCCTCCTTCCCCGACCCCTCATGTCCGGGTGGAGTCGGCGGGTAGCGCCTGGGAGTCTCCAGCCCCGAGGACTCAGGATCATACGCTGGTCCAGTGGCCCTGCAGAAGCTGGGGCCCGCACCCAGGACAGGGTGCCTCCCGCCGCTACTTCACTCGCACCAAGCTAAGGAGTTTGTCCTGGGACTCTTTGGAAAACAGGGGGAGTCCCGGGGTACCTACAACCTCTCTCCAGTCTCCTAATATAAGAAGGGGAGTTCTTTTATATCATCGCACTCAGGGTGTCTGTGCGTGCGCGTGCATGTTTAGGATAAGAGTTGAATAGTACGAAATAACCTTAATATTTTTTTTGGGGGGGGATAAGGGCAAAAGATTTTACATACCATTTTTTTTAAGTTAAACTTTTTATTTTGAGATAATTGTAGACTCTCATTTGTAAATAACACAGAGACGCCCAAGCACATTTTACCCAATTTTCCCTGATGGTAACAAAACTGTAGTACAATATCATAGACAAGATGCTCACATTGATAGAGTAAAGATATAAAACATTTCCATCACCACAAGGATACCTGGCCTTGTCCTTGTTTGGCTACACCCACATCCCTCTGGCCCCATCTGCTCCTCCGCCCCTGGGCAATCACTAAAATATTCTCCATTTCTATAACTTTGTCACTTCAAGAACGTTATATAAAAAAATGGAATCATACAATATGTAACCTTTTGGCACTTATTTTTCTCACTTAGCATAATTCTCTGGAGATTCATCCAGGCTGTTACTTGTATCAATAGTTCATTCCTCTTTATTGCTGAGTAGTTTTCTACCATATAGATGTACCCCAGTTTAACCCCATTCACCTGTCGAAGAACATTTAGATTGTTTCTAGTTTTTAGCTTTTAAGAATATTTTTTTTCTTTTTTTGGGGTACAGGTTCCTCTGTGAACATAAGTTTTTATTTGATAAATAAATAATTTAAGATAAATGCCTAAGAGTGCAGTTGCTGGGCTATATGTTTAGATTTTTAAGGAACTGCTAAATTGTTTTCTAGAGTGGCCGTGCGGTTTTACATTCTCACCAGTTTCTCCACATCTGCTCCAGCATTTGATGTTGTTTATTTTAGTCATTCTAATCAGTGGTATTTCATTGTGATTTTAATTTGCATTTCCTTAGGGGCTAGTGATGTTGAACATCTTTTCATGTGCTTATTTGCCCGTCTGTATATCTTTTTCAGGGAATGTCCTTCATGTATTTTGCCCATTTTCTAATTGGATTGTTTGCTTTTTATCATTGAATTTTGAGAATTCTTTACATATTCCAGGTACTAGCCCTCATAGGATGTGTGGTTTGCAAATATTTTCTCCTAGTCTGTTGCTTGCCTTTTCCTCCTCTGAACAGCTTCTTTCACAGAGCAAACTTTTTAAAATTTGATGAAGTCCAATTTACCAATTTTTTCCATTTTATGGATCATGCTGTTGATGTCAAGTCTAAGTACTCTGCCTAGCTCTAGCTCCCAGATTTTCTCCTATTTTTTTCTTAACGTTTTATAGTTTTATGTTTAACACTTATGTTCATGACTAATTTTGAGTTAATTTTTGTGTGAGGTGTGAGACTTAGGTCAAGACTGTTGTTATTCTTTTTTTTTGGCTATGGATGTTGAATTGCTCGAGTACCAACTTGTTGAAAAGGCTATGTGTTCTCTATTGAAGTGCTTTTATGCCTTTGTTAAAAATCAGTTGGGCATATTTGTGTGGATCTGTCTGGGTACTCTATGGTGTTCCATTGATCTGTGCATCTATTCTTCCACCAATTACCATACAGTCTTGATTGCTATAGGTATATAATAAGTCTTTAAATCATGTGGACTGATTTTTCTCACTTTTTCATGATTGTTTTAGCTATTCTAGTTCCTTTGCCTTTCCATTCAATTTTAGAATAATCTCGTCTATATCTACAAAAAAAAATCCTGTTTTATTGCTGATATTAGTAATTGGTGTCTTCTCTCTTTAAATTTGTCAGTCTTGCTAGAGGTTTGTTGATCTTATTTGTCTTTTCAAAGAAATAGTTGTTTCACTGATTTTTTTCTATTGTCTTTCTGTTTTCAATTTCATTGATTTAAGTTAATTTTATTATTTTCTTCCTTCTGCTTGCTTCGGGTTTATTTTGCTGTTCTTTTCCTAGATTCTTGAGGTGGGAGCTGAGATGATTAGAAACTTTTCATCTTTTCTAATAGAAGCATAAATTTCCCTCTAAACACTGCTTTATCTCTAGCCCACAATTTGAATATGTTGCATTTTAATTTTTATTCAATTCAATGTAGTTTTACATTTTTCCTTTGTGACTTCTTCTTTGATCAATGGATTACAAGTGTGTTATTTAGTTTCCAAATGTTTGGAGATTTACTTGTTCACTTTCTGTTGTTGGTTTCTAGTTTGATTCTATTGTGGTCAGATAACACATTCTGTATGATGTAAGTTCTTTTCAATTTTTTGAGGTTTGTTTTATGGCCCAGAATATGGTCTAAATTAGTATATGTTCAGTAGGCAGTTGAAAAGAATATGTATTCTGCTGTTGGTGGTGGAGTGTTTTGTAAATGTCGATTAGATTTTTTTGGTGACATTTGTTGACTTCCTCCATATTTTTGCTGATTTTCTATCTAGTTATTTTATCAATTGTTAAGAGAAGGGTGTTGGAGTCTCCAAATATAATGGTTAATTTGTTTATTTCTCCTTTCAATTCAATTAGGGTTTTTTTTGTTTTTTTTTTGTTTGTTTGTTTGTTTTTTACTTCACATATTTTTGAGCTCTGATATATACACATCAGGATTGCTATGTCTTTTTGGTGGATTGACTTTTTATCATTATATAGTGTGTTTTATCATCTCTGGTGATTTTCTTTGCTCTGAAGTCTACTTTATCTGATATTAATATTGATATGAATTCTTTCTCTTGATTGAAGTTTTCATGACTTTTTTTTTTATCTTTTTACTTTCAAACTTCATTGTATCTGAAGTGAGTTTCTTGTAGAGAGTATATAGTTAGGTCATTTTTTAAATCCACTCTGCCAATAACTGTCTTTTAATTGGTGTATTTATTATCATTTACTGTAATTATTGATATATTAGGGCTTAAGTCTCTATTTTACTTTTCATTCTCTATTTGTTCTCTCTATTTTTCAGTTTTGTCTCACACACAGAGTTTATAACAGTCTTCTGGTATCATTTTGCCAGCTTGAGGGAGGTATAGAAACTTTACCTCTTTTTACCTCTCTTTGCCCTCACCTCTTTATAATATCATTGTCTTAATTTTTTTCTCCATACATTTAGAAACACATCAGATAGTGTTACAAGTTTTGCTTCAAACGTCAAACATAATTTAGGAAATTCAAGAGAAGGAAAGTGTATTTATTCATACTTTTTACTCTTTCTGTTGCTCTTCTGTCTTTCTCTATGTTCTAAGGTTATTGGAGGCAGAGCAATGAAACACTTACCATTGCTGGTAGGTGTATAAAATGAAATAACTACTTTGGAAGATAGTTTGGCAATTTTTAAAAAAATTAAACATACACTTATTATATGACCCGGCAACCTCACTCCTAGATACTGAAGAGAAATGAAAACAACCCAAAAGAATTCAATGAAATATTAAAACACAAAAATCCATACATATATGATTGTTTATAGCTGCTTTATTCATAAATACCCCAAACTGGAAACAATCCAAATGTTCTTCAACTGATAAACAGGAAAACAAATGGTGATACACCAATACAGTGAAATATTAATCAGCAATAAAAAATGAACTATTGTTACATGCAACAACATGAATGAATCTCAAATGTATCATGCTACGTGAGAGAAGTCAGACTCAAAAGGCTACATATTGTAACATTCCTTTTACCTGATATTCTGGGCAAGGCGAAACTATAGAGACAGAGAATAGATCTGTGAGTAGGAAGGAAGGTTTGACACTCAGGGTGAGGGAACCAATCTGTATCTTGTCTGCAGTGGTAGTTATTCGAATATGTATTTGTCAAGACTCATAGAACTGTAAACCAAAAAGAATAAATTTTATTGTCTGTAAGTTAAAAAAGAAATTAAATTTTTTTTCTGGTAGTTACATTTATAAGAGTAAAATAAAAGATGACTTTCAGAGACTGCCCACTTATTTTAGAACTAGAACACTATGATCTGTAATTGCTGCCAAAGATGCCTGTGGGTCAGATCATTCTGATGATTTCTCTGACCCTGTTGCCTTTTAAGGTGACTATATTCACCTTGCCTCTGGTGGTCGTTTGCTGCCAACTGATCTCTGCAGTGCTGGTACCTCATAACTGCTATCAAAACCAGGAAACTCAGTTCCACGGTAGCACTTCTATCTTCCTCTTAGAGCATGCAGATAAAAATCAGCATAGCACCTTTTAAGAACTACATCTCTTACCAGTATATTTCTCGATGCCTCAAAGAGGGAATACCCTCTAGACCCTCTTAAATAAATTATTTAGGGGCGAATGAGTAAATTGTATGTGATAAATCTGCTCCAACACCCCTTTCTCCCTAATTCTTTGGATTCCTCTGAGTCATGCAGTTGGATTTCTGGTAACTCAGCATCACTTATTGTACGCCACTAATGAGTCCAGATTTTAGCTAGCCAATCAAGGAAAAAGATAATGCCAGTCCCAGTTGCTGGAGTCAGCACACCGAGTTTGGAATCTCTGAACCCACGTAAATAAACCCATGTCAATAAATTCAGCCCAGTCTAAAACTGTGTTTATTCCTCTCTGGTTTAGCACCCTTAGGATCCAACCCCACTTATGTTCCCCAAGTTTGTGTCTACATAAACTAGCAAAACCTTTTGGTTTGTGCGTCTTCTCCTCTAGTGTCAGATTTTGTACTTGTCCCTCTGCTTAGGCATCTGAAGCATCCATTGCATGTTAACTACCTCAGGTGAGGCCCTTGCAGTCTCCAAGCAACACAGGACCAGCCTCATTAGACAGAGAAGGAAGGACTGCCTCTGTCAGCCAGTGAAGTTGAGCAAGGTCTGGGCATTCAGCATCCTCAAATATATCCCAAAACCCCATTGCACATCCTTAGGATTCCTCCTCCATGCCTTGGCTTTTGTGTAACTTGCTTGTAATTTTGGCTTATGATGTAATTCAACAACCTGCAGCATTAGGCTTCCGCCCGGTGGCTACAGGAGTTGAGAGATCCATTTAAGAATCCTTAGAAGCAGTCTGGTCCTCTTGAGCCAGGAATTTAAAACTTTGAACTTCCCATTTCCTTTCTTTAAGTTTACCAGTGCAACCAAAGAAGCCAGACCACACCAGAGCCCTTGATTTCCTTTTCCTCACCGTATGATCTGTTGTAACATCTGTGTAGTCTGCCAAAGCCTTACCTTCCTAGTAGCCTCAGCTGGTAAATTGGGTTTACTGTATTTGCCATTACATGTGGTAACTGGGACCCCACTGCTTTCAAACACAATCAAGTCAGATAACTGCTCCCAGGTCTCCTCCTTGAAGGCCTCATACTTGACTCTAGTTTTAGGAAACATCAACTACTCTAGCTGGTGGGGATCAGGAAGCTGACTGACCTCATGAACATACTCCTTCAGCTGTGACCCACGGATCAGGAAGTCACTACTTCTTCCAGGTACAGTTGCCTCTCAGTACTCACAAAGCAAGTGACTGGACACTGGACACTGCCCCGGAAAAACCCAACAGTCCCATGACTAGGCTTGCCAGCAGAAACAACCAAGCAGCAGGAGAGGGTCTCTGATTCATTTCCACCTTCCAAATATCATTTAATTGTATCTAATTAGTGGAATATAATTCACATCCTAACTACAAAGGTGTCTGGGAAATATACCTTTTAGCTTTATTGATTCTGAAGCAGAAAGGCGTGAATTTGGAATGGATCTGAGAGCTGATGCCGTTCACTGACTTTGGACTTTGCAACTGGACTGCCTAGGTTTGAATTTTATTTAGCTGTGCGACCTTGAGAAAATCAGTTCACTACTCTGAGCCCCAGTTTCTTCATCAGTAAAATGAGGCTCATAATACTACCCATCTCATAGGTTAGTTGTTAAGATTAAGTAAATTAATGTATAAAGTACTTAGTATAGTACCTGACACATAGAAAATATTCAGTAAATGTTAGTTTTTATTGTTACAATTGCCAGTACTTTTATAATCTGTTCAGGTTGAAACAAAGGTGGATAAAACAGGGTACCTGCCTTTAAGAAATTTACAATCTCATGGGGGAAGTGAGAAATAATTAGCTAAGTATACTGTATGGTAAAATGAAACAAAGGCAATTGGAATATATGGTTCTGAAGCTCCAGAGAGACAAAGTCTGGAGATAAACATTGACCTATCAGCTCAGAGGTGACAGCAGAATCAAGGAATAAAAATCAGATTGCTCAGGGAGAGGAAAGGCTGCAGACAGACCGAGGTGCCTACGTTGGAGGGCCAGTCGAGGATGCAGAGCAGGCACAGGTGGCAGGACCAGAAGAATGCAGTGGCATGGATACCAAGAGCAGCAGGCTTCAGGGTCAAGTGCCACAGGTTGAAAAGATGAGCAGATAGAGGAAGCTGTTGGACTCGGACTTTGAGGGACTTTAGTGGCAGAGTGCAAGAGGGAAGGGGAGAGAGCTTTGGAGTGAGGTATGTTGACAGTCTACCCTTTCCCAATTCCCTCTGGGACCTAAGAGAACCAAAAGGCACATACAAGTGGAAACCTAAATGTTAAGGTCAGGAGCAAAGGGATGCTGTTTACACACCTCAGGCAGCTTCCCTCCTTACTCCTGCTTCCGTAGACATGCAAGGCTAATTTCATCACCTCCTTCAAATGCCACCTTCTACACAGACTGCCCAACCTAAAATTGCAAACTGCCCCTCTCCTCCTATGGTAGGCTAAATAATTGCCCCTCTCCTGAAAATGTCCATGTCCTAATCCCTAGAGCTTTTGAATATGTTACCTTATATGGCAAAGGGACCTTGCAGTTGTGATTAAGTTAAGGATCTTGAGATGGGGAGATTATCTTAAATTGTCAGGTCGACCAGATATAATCCTAAGGACCTTCTTACAAGAGGGAAACAGGAAGGTCTGCGTCAGAGAAGGAGAAATGATGATGATAGAAGCAGAAGTCAGAGAAAGAAAGATATGAAGATGTTACGCAGTTGGGTTTGAAGATAACAGAGGGGGCAGGAGTCAAGGAATGCAGATGGCCTCTAGAAGCTGGAAAGGACAAGGAAATTCATTCTCCCTCAGAGCTTCTGGAAGGCGCACATCCCTGCTCACATGTTGATCTTAGGGCTTCTGACCTCCTGAACTATAAGATAGCAAATACGTATTGTTAAGCCAATGAGTTTATGATTATTTATCACAGCAGTGATAGGAAACTAATATAACTCTCAACTCCTGATTTCCCTTATCCTGCTCTATTTTCTCCATAATACCATAATATTTCTAACATTATATATTTTTTTACTTATTACATTTATCATTTGTTGTTTGTCTCTGTCTGCTGGAATGTAAGCTCCACAAGAGCAAGAATTGTTTACCTATTTTATTTACCCCTGCATCCTCAGATCCTAGAACAATTTCTGGCACATAGTAGATGCTCAAATAAATATTTGTTGAATAACTGATTGAAAGAATGAGATGGGTGCAACATCTCTTTCCCTGGGGGCTGTAGGTTACTGTACAATTATAAAAATTAATAAAAAACATTCTTTTTATGTTTGAATTAACAATATATGATTCAACAGGTACAAAGGATATGCAATAGAAAGTAAGTCTCCCTCTCACCTTGGTTTCCCTGATACCAATTTCCCTCCTCAGAGGCAATCATTAATTCCAATTTTCTATGTATTCTTCCAGAGATCTTTGCATATAAAAGATATATTCATATAAATATACATAATATAAATATATATGTGTGTATATATATTATTGTTGTTTTTGTAATAAAAAAAAAAAAACAAATGGTAGTACATGATAACTACTGTTCTGCCCCTTCAAGTATCATTTTTTAAATTTAGTATCTGGTCCGCATTGCAACCAGACAGGGAATGGGTGACATGGGACAGATGACTCCATATTATAACCTCAGAATTGCTAAATTTTTCCCTTTGGCACTTGGGGGACAAAATGGGCTGCCCCTCAGGCATTCGTCTTCCCTTGGGAATGAGGAAGATTGCCCCAAAGGCTCTGGGCTTTTCCAGCAGTGTGCCTTTTAAAATGGGCACATCTATGACCTCCATCAGGAGGGCATGCTGTGCTGCTGGCCCTAGGTACAGCTTGGGTCTGACTCTCAACCTTGCCTGACTATTGGAATCACCTAGCGAGCTCTTTTAACATTTGCCCAGAGCCTGAGACCCCACCCCAGAACAACTGAATCAGAATCTCAGGAGGTGGGCTTTGGACCTTGGTATTTTTCGTAAAACTCCTCTGATGACTTGAATTACAGCCAGGGTTAAGAACCCCCCTGGGTTAAGTTATAATACACAGAGGACAGAGCTTGGGACAGGGGATCTGGAGAAGTGGTTTCCTGCTTTCAGCTTCTAGGTCTATGCCTCAGACAAGTCACATGATCTCTGTGAACCTCAGTGCCTAACTCTGAACTAGAGCCAGTAATACCCACTGCTCTGCATACCTCATAGGATTGTAATAAGGATCAAATGCATAAGCGCCCTGGGAACTGTGGGACATTGTCTGATGGAGAGATAGTCATGTCAGGTGTGTCGTCTTGGGTTACTCTGATCAGTCTGACTCAGCTGCAAGCCCTGCTCAGGCTTTGCCAGGGACTTTCTGCTTCACCCTCAGGCAGGTCCCATCTTTGCTGGGGTCAGTCTATTCTCAAGCCTGTCTACTCCCTGTCCCACATCTGGTGGTTGAGCCACAGTCTCTCCTTTTTAGAGGCCCAAGGAAGGCTAGATTCCTCCTGACTAAATTACAGCGATGGGAAGCCAGGCTAGTGCAACCCTTTAGGAGTGCTCATCAGACCTCTGGGTTACCTTTGGGTCTGAGCGAGCACATTTTGTATTATACTTATACATTTGGAAAATGGAGGGGTGGACAGGGCAGGGAGACCACTGATTGTCTTCCTAATACAAATCTCAGAAACTAAAGTTCAACCATCTTTCCCAAAGATTCATCTCATGTAGACTCCTGCAAAGACTGAGGGGCGGGGTGGACCAAGTAGAGGTTGGAGAGAGAATGAAAGGAAGTGGGGCAGGTGATTGTTAATTAAGGGAAGGTAGGTTTCAGAAGGGTGAACACCAGGACACCTTGCTTTCAGGTAGGATGTTTTCCTCCAGCTAGAACCCAGGCACCCAGAAGCCACAGGGGTCCCTGCCCATAGAAGCTCCTACGTAATCTCTTATGTCACTCATGCTCAGCCCTCACTCACGAAGAGCTGCCCTTGTTCTGTTCACTTTGTGGCCTCTCCTGACCCATCTTCTCTCAGAGCCCTACAGTGATAAAGACTTCTACCCCATCTCACTGGGGGCTTCCCCACCACTCTCAGGGGCTGCCTGTCCTGGCATTGTTCTCTGGGCTTCCCAGGGACAAAAGGCCTTGAACGGTCTAGCTTTTATCCACCAAGGATCCCCATATTTTTAGAGATTGCAGAGTAAACATTCTCTATTTCTTAGTAAAACCTGGTTTCCATTTTAGTTGAAGCTTCATTACCTAGGATCATCATGCATCACTTTAACTTTCCTAACTCTCCCCACTACAACTCTTTTTGCCTGCTCTATCCAGTCTTGTAACATTTATCACTGTTAGCATGCCGTGTTATGCTTATTGCTTATTATCTGTCTCCTGTCATCAGAATATAAACTCTATGAGGAGAGGGATTTTGTCTGCTTTGTTCACTGATGTATCCTGAGTGCCTAGAAGAGTGGCTGGTACATAGTAGGTGCTCAATATTTGTTGAAAGACTGAAAAAAATGCACATACTTTTGACCATTAGGCTGTGAACTCCATGAGGTAGGGGCAATACCCCTTTTGTTTACCACATGTATGCTCAATACCTAGCATAGGGCCTGGCACAAAGTAGGTACTTCATACATATGGTAGCCTGGCCTACCATTTCTAGGAATTTACTCTATAGATATGCTCACATAGTGCATTTTAATCACTATGCATATTAATTAACATCAATTGCAGCATTTTTGCAAAAACTGAAACTACTAAAGACTAAGACATCCATTTCTAGAAAACCTGGGTTAAGTACATTTATACTCCAAACATTGGGGTATAGGCAGCAATTAAAAAAGAATGAGGTGTGTGACGTACAGCAGATTAAATATAATAGGCCCTTCCCACTGGATTTTGGTTGCTGAGACCTAAGAGAAAATTATTCTGGGGGTCCTTCTAAAATAACGATCTCAACACCATTTCTATATAGATGTAATAAAAAGTTTTATGTAAAATGATACATTTTGTATGATGTCTCTCAAACTAGATGGGTGACAAATTACTAAGGCAAGGGTCAAGAAAGACCTAGATATCGTTTGTCAGATCGGTCTGGTTACTATCAGACATTAACAAATCAAGGTTCTGATTTTTGAAAAATATTTGGAACATAGTATTTATTGCAGATTAAGAACAGACTTATGTGATATTGACATTCAACTGGACAATGGATATGAAAAGTCATCAAAAATGTCAACAAAACAGGAGATGTGACAGAATGCATAATCACAATTTCATGCTTCCCCTCCCCCAAAATTGGACTAATAATTTCCTTCTGGTAAATGGAATATGCATATCATATAGATTCCAAATGGAACATGAATATCATCTGGGTTTTAAAAAAAGGTGAGTCTACAGCTACTGTTTCAGAAAGGTGTCTAAGAATACATTGTGAAATGAAGAAAGCAGAGTTTAAAAATCAAGGTGCAGAAGAATATGGGCTTACAAATAAAGTGAAATGTGTATGTCTAGTTTAAGAAACTATTTTACAACAGTTACCTCTGAGGAGTGGAGTGGGAAGTATTTAATCTATTTCTTTTTGGATTTTGTACTTTTATATCTTTTAATTTAAAAAGATAAATTATCATTCCAATCGAAGCATATGATTAATTTGAGACATCCATTTTCACTCCTAGATGACACTTCCAATTGAAAGCACAGAGCTGTGACATCAGTCAGTTTTAAGGTGCTTTTCATTACCTAAAGTGATGCTTCCTTAGGGGCATGACCTAACTACCTAACCACCTACCTAGATGGGGATCACTAGAATAGATTATTCTTTCACCTGCAATGATTACCTTTACTAGCTAGACCTGTAGAGTGCTAAAAGTCATATCCCAATGGAGTGAAGGAACAGAACATAAGGGACCACAAGTTTGAGGGCTGAATGTGGGAGGGTTTGTGGGAGAAGCTGGAGTTGGGAAGCACCTGGCAGTGGGTCAAGGATGCAGAGAGGCAAGGGTGGGGAGGGCCAGCTGTGTATTCTGGTCCTGCATTTCTCTTTCTTTTGCTTTGTCCTTGAGTTCACTTCCTTCTTAGGCTCAGATTTCTAAGGAGCACCTGTCACACAAGGGCTTTATGATCTTCAAGGCTAAGATTTCACAATTCTAGTTTTCCTCACTGCCCTTGGCCCATTCTCTCCTCTTTATCTGAGAAGGTGTTTCCAAGAACCCAGATCTTTCCTCTGCTCAGTCCCCCACATAATGAAACGCCTGGGGTCAGAGGGGATTCCTGCCTGATCAGAGATAGGACTATTGCATGAGGGGATTTGCACACAGAATGAAAACAGTCAAGGAAGACGCAGTGATGTTCAATGATCTCTGAACTTTTTATTGGCCTCCTGCCCTTCCCAAGGGATGTCCCACTTCTTCTGCCTTAACGCCTCAGAATTTTGGTGTCATTGACCTCAGACACAACTTTGCCATCCACAATCTTGCGAGTGGTGGTCTTTTGTATGGATTGCATGGAGTTGCTGTCCAGGGCGTCACCAAGACTGTAATAGAAGACAAAACCTCAGTTATACACAGCCCCACAGAGAAAGGGGATGAAGAAAGTGGAGGGAAAAATCCTCTGGAATCCCCGCCTTTATCTCAGAACCTCCATTACCATTACTCCCTTGGAGACAAAGGGGTGCTCCCTGAGCATCAGCTCAGTGGTCAGTGGAGCTTACCAAAAGCTCAAGATTTGGGGAGAAGTGATACTTGGACATTAGTTTGGGTGGGAGGAGAGCCCCACTTACTCGAAGTCCTCCCCCTCTTCCAGGAGGCGGCGGTAGGTGGCGATCTCAGCCTCCAGCTTGACCTTGATGTTCAGCAGGGCCTCATATTCCTGGGCCTGGCGCTGCCCCTCTGCCCGTGTCTGGGCCAGCTCTGACTCCAGGTGCAGCAGGATCCCGTTGAGCTGTTCCATCTGCATGGCATAGCGTGCCTCCACTTCTGTCAGGCTGTTTTCCAAGCTGGCCTTCTGTGGGAGGAAGGGTCGGGTGAGCCTCGACATACAGTGGAGGGAGAGTCTGAAACTTTTAGCAGAGCTGTTCAGAACTCAGGTCTTCACTCTTTGCAACTTTTTTGAACAACTACTTTGTCCCAGGTACTAGGGTAGTGGGTAGGAGCAGTAGGATATGCAAAGAGAAAAAAGTCTTTCTGAGCAAAAGGAATTTATGATGAAAGGGGTAGGATTTGGGCTAATATGGGATTGCGCCTGAGGGCGACAGACTCCAGTGGCCAGGGAAAGTTGGGGCAGGTGAAGCGAGAGCGCTTACCAGATTTTTCATTGAATTCAGGTCGATTTCCAAAGACTGAATTGTACGTCTCAGCTCTGTGAGTGTCATCTCAGCAGCTCCTATCTCAGCGGTCTGCGAGGTGACTACTGTGGTGCTCTCCTCAATCTGCAGGGTGGGTATGATCTTCAGGTCCCTCCTTCTCTGTCTGCCTGTCTCCCTCACAACCCCTTGGGCCTCTATGCTGAGCAGACATCTGTCCCCCTTCCCCTCTTGTACCTGTTGGGACCAGTACTTGTCTAGCTCTTCTCTGTTCTTCAGAGCCAGCTCGTCATACTGGGCCCGGATGTCCGCCATGATCTTGCTGAGGTCCTGAGATTTGGGGGCATCCAACTCCACGGTCAACCCAGAGTTGGCAATCTGGTTTTGTAGACCATTAACTTCCTAATGGAGAGAGGAACAAAAAAATGAGGAGGAGGTCACGGTAGAGTTCCAGTAAAGCTCTTCAGCTGCGATTGCCTCTTCCAGGCCTACAGGATCAGCTGGAGAACAGAGGAAACTCTCAGCTTTAAACTCTGGGCTTTCTACTCCAGATGGGTAAAATATCACCCACTCACTGCCCATGCCTGTAACTCACAGGTGATTTCTCTCTCCTCACTTCACCCCATCCCTCCATCTAGCCTCTTTCCATAAACCTGCTCCTTACCTTCTTTCAGCAAGCCCTGCCAGCTCCACCTACTCTCACTCCTCCATCACCCCTCACTCCTAGTGCTTCTACCTTTGTCTTCATCTCGTTCTCTCACCCATGGCCTCTTGATTTCATCACACTAACTCAGGTGACACACTAAGTATGGCCCAGGCTGGTAGTTCTAAACTTCCCTGTAAGACTACTTGTAGGTGGCTTGCTCCATCTATTTGCCCACCCAGACTTGTCTTGGCCCCTGGTTCCTGGCCTGGCCAGTGGCCCCTCCTTGCCTCCTCATGGTTCTTCTTCATGAAAAGCAGCTCCTCCTTGAGAGCCTCAATCTCTGTCTCCAGCTGCAGTCGAGTGATATTGGTGTCATCAATGACCTTTCGGAGCCCATTGATGTCACTCTCCACAGACTGGCGCATGGCCAGCTCCGTCTCATACCTGTGGGAGTGGAGGTGATCAGATGGGCACCTATCTCTAATCCAGAACCTTCTCAACCTATACCACCTCCTAAGAGCAGCACCGTACCCACTACAAACTGGCAACTGAGTCAGGAATCAGATAATAATCTTCTGAGCACCATTCCTGGCACTTGAGGGCCAGTCTCCTCAAGCTGGGTTACATAATAAATAAACCGATGAAGTCTAACTCTCATCCACCCAGCTCCACCCACAGTTGAACAAGATCCCACTGTGAGCCCTTACCTGACCCAGCCCCAGGAGCAGAACATTCTTAGCTCCACCCCCAGCTCCCTAGCCCCTCCAGCCTTACTTGACTCTGAAGTCATCAGCAGCAAGGCGGGCATTGTCAATCTGTAGAACGATGCGGGCATTGTCCACAGAACTTGCAAAGATCTGGGGGGATTGGTGAGAGATGTTGCTCCATGAATGGGAAGTCAATGATGGGATTGTCTGAGTGTGTTGGAGGTGTTAGATGTCCCAGTAAAAACTTCCTGGTCCCAGGAATAGCCACCTTCCACCTGTGCTCCTCACCCTGTTCCCTCCTTTCCTGGAGTCCCAAATCTCAGGGGTCCCACCAGTCTCCCACTGCCCCTCCCTCAGGGCCTCTGCCAGATAGCCTGGTTGGAGTAAGCACCTAACAAGTCCTCTCTCTGGCCCTCTCCTGAGATTTTTTTTCCTAATGCACCTGCTCCCTTCCCCACCTCCTGCCCCCCAGGTAGGCCTTTAGTTTATTCTTAGATGACTCAGCCTTAACCACATCCGCTTAACCCTCCAACTGTCCTCACTTGGCCAGAAGCCAGGGTCTGAGTCCCTTTTATGGGCCTTGTCTCACCTCCCTCCATAACTTCTGCTTCCCAGGCAAAGCTCCTGTCTCCCCCATTATCTCCAAGGAAAGGACCTTCCCACGCTCAGTCACCACCCTTGGGGTCCCTGTGGCCAGGGGTGCGTGTGGAAATCCAGGGCTTTCCTAACACCCTCCTTGGACAATAGGAGGCGGGGTAGAGATAGAAAGGGGGAAGGAGTCAATTTGCCCTACCCTATTAAAATTCCTGTCCTGGGGAAAGGGGGAGGCAAACAGGGCTGGGAGTTGGGCTCCTCCCTCCATGCCCTCTTACCTGAGCCCTCAGGTCCTCGATGGTCTTAAAGTAATGTCCCCAGTCTCTGACCTGGGGTCCCTTCTTCTCGAGGTGTTCCCGGATTTTGCTCTCCAGTCTCCTATTATCAGCCTCCAGGCTCCTCACCCTCTCCAAGTAGGAGGCCAGGCGGTCATTCAGGCATTGCATAGTCTCCTTCTCGGTCTGGATGCCCCCTATGCCCGCTAGGCCCCCGGCCATCCCCGCGGCCAGGCCCCCGGATCCCCGACCACCGCGGACGCTGGTGGAGTGGGATACAGAGATCCGGGAGCCCGAGCCCCCTGCACCTGCATACACGCTGGCCGCGCTGCTGACCGGCCGGATCCGGTGGCTGGGCGTCTGCACGGAGCCCAGGGTCCGGTAGCTGGTGGAGAAGCTGGAGCGGGTGCTGAAGCTCATGTTGTCCACGAAATAAAGTGAGAGGTCAAGACTCAGTCAGGTTCGAGCCGCGGAGAGAATCAGGTCTGCAACTCAAGTTATATCACAGAGGGAGGAGGTGGGGTCTGGCCGAGGTAGGCTCCGCCTCTGCCCCTGAGTTGCCACGCAAGGCTGAGCCACAGGCACAGGTAGAATACAGTGGAGACACCGCGTCCTTGGTTCCAGACCCTCCCCAGTCTTCCCCCGCCCCTCAATTCTCCAGAAAGGGTATGACTTACCGTTGCGGACCGGGCAGCAGGTGGTGTTGGCTCTGGCAGCTTTGGGCAGGAAATGACGTTATTATACCCCTCCCCAGGTAGAGGAGGTACTGGCCGGTTGAGAATTTTGGGTTTTGGGGGCTGAGAAGTGAAGTCCGGTTTGAGTCTCCATAGCTGTCCTCAGCCTGAAGCCCAAGTTCTCTCCTGCTATGGGGATCTTGGGGGGAGGAGGGATCCTGGAGCCCCAGCAGTCCGGGTAAGAAAACTTGGGGGCTGGAGAAGAGGAAGAGAAACTTAATCTTGAGCCTCAAATCTGCTGGTTTACACACTCTACCCTACCTCATGTGGTTCCCAAACATGCCCACCTGAACATGTTCACTGGCACAAACTCCTGTGGGTATCATATAGATGTGTCTGTCAAACACATTCACTCACCAAGTATGTTCAGACTCCTGAAGACACACTCACCCTCTCCAGCTCACTCCCATGGAGGCCTGGACTCAGTGGGATACTTTGTAATTTGAACAAGGGGCATGTCCTCGCTTCTACACACCTATAAATCACCCCTTGCCTACACCTTTGGGTAAACAAATCTACCAGGAGCTTACAGTACAACAAATAGTTTTGGGGTAACTACTGTATCTCAGGCCCTGTTCTAGTTGCTGGGGGAACAGTAGTGAGTAACTGAGACCAAACTCCCTCATGGAGATTGTAATATGTCCCACATGGTATGGGGGAGCCTCAGAGGACAGACATGCACATCTAGAAACGGTCCAGCTGCAACTTAGCCCTTTTGGCCAGCCCCCCTTATTAGGACTTTTCTGCAGGCCCCCTCCTTTCCTCAAAAGGCTCTCTGGATCCCAAGCCTGTCCCGGGACTGTCTCCTCCAGGAAGCTCAGGTCAGAAGAATGGAGGTAGGGAAGTTCTCACTGTTCCCTGCGTCTCTGAGTCTGGATGACCACCCCCTGCTAAATGAACTGGGGGAATCTGGAGGAACTGGGCCTTCAAGTCTGTCATCACCAGCAGCTTCTTTGTCCAGCAGGCTCTGGCATTACACATTGTCTGTGCTCTTTGCTCTGGAGTAGACCTATTGATTCTTATCGAGCTGCCTGCTGAACTGCAGAGGTGGAAATAGAAGACTAGGCCTGGAAAGCGAAGAGGACCTGGGAGAGGCTGGGCCATGGGACCACCCAGGGAGGAAGCACATTTCAGATGTGGGGGGCTTGGCCCTAGGCTTGGCCCAGGCCTGCTACTTTCCAGTGGGGAAAACCCCATAGTACTCAATGGGAACTGGCCAGGAGAAGGTCAAAGTGGAAGCTGGCCAGGGGAGGGTCAGGGCTTGCTGAAGGCCAAAAAGCAAATGAAATGCAAAATAGCAAACAAGCAAATGCTCACTCATTTTGCATGGGAGGTTTCTGGGAGATTAGAAGTGCCAGCCAGTCAAAGGGGTTTCTCTTGCTGTCACTGTCATCCTGACAGTCCCCCCTGGGTTCTAGAAGTGACATGTTGTGCAGAATTGCACAATAAGGTGTATGTGATAATTGTCTTTGCTGTTTCTACTAAGCTTGAAGTAAGCCAGTTTGGGTACTTTGCTAGCCATGTGACCTTGGGGAAGTCACTTCTGAACTTCAGTTTCTTCACTTATAAAGGGGCACTAATAAAACCTGTCCAATCTATCTCCTGGGGTGGCAGTGGATATAAATATTAATTATCACTCACTCATTTATTAAACAAATACCAATTACCTAATGCAGAGTAAGTCTCTAAAACATCCAGGAGGGCAGAGGTGGGGGGTGGGGTGGGGGAAGTGTCCTCAATTTAATTGTAAAAATGGCTCAGGGATGTAAAGTCACTTAAGAAGCCTGGGGGACTTTGAATTCCACTGGGGATCGGGCCCAAATTCCAGAATTCTTATCCAAGCTCTTTCTCAGAAACTTCTCTGATCTGTCCTCCCCCACTCCAGCCACTCAGGACATTTTGGGGGTCTGTGGAGGTTTAGTCCAGGGGCAGGAGGGGGAGAGCTGCCAGTTGAGTCTTATCTCCTTCCCATAGCTCATGTCAGTGGCCACATTCCTGACCTCTTGCGGCATTGGGGCAAATACCGACCTCAGGTTTCCAGCACCAGCCTGCCCTTTTCCACCACTTCCAGATTCCTCTGTGGTTCAGGGCCTTTTCACTCCCACCCCCACACTGCCTGAGAAGCTCTGGAAGAGCTGGGGAAGGGGACATGAGGGAGAAGTTTCGGTTCCCAGATTCCTAGCCCTGGGGCTCTCAGACAGTGTGGGGATGCGAGGCAAGGGGAAGGGGGGAGGGGTGATTGGGAGGCTGGTCCTGGGAGAAGGAGGGGCCCTGGTGAGAGGTTCCCGGAACAAAATGAAAAGGCACTTAAAGTAAAGAGATCCAGCAGAATGGAGTTGTGAAAGGGGGGAAATGGTTCCCCATCACCATCCTGCTCTGCATTCCAATGTCCTGCTGAGGGACAGTGAGAAAGCTGAGGGGCAGGTTTAACTTTTGAGTAAACTCCGAGATGATCCCGGTAAAGGTGGGTCAGCTCATTCTTCCCCCTCCCCACATTCTCCCTCTGAGGGCTGGAGCCAAAGGCCCTGGGGAAACTAGATGGTGGAAGATTAGGGGATTAGGCAGGATTGCAAGGCCTGGAGTCCTTCAGGTTTTGCTTTATCATTTAGGCTGAAAATTTCTTGCTCAACTCTGAGGGGGGAGAATGGCAATTGAGGAGGGAGAATACTTTAGAACAGCAATTGAGGTATGAGAGTGTGGTGGGGGTGGGGTGTGTAGAGCCCAAATAGGAAGGGACTGATTCCCATCCTCTTTTCCAAAGGTGTGATTGTGTATTGGAGAGAGCGACAGGTCCCTGTGTTAGGGAAGGTTGGAGGCAGCCAGATGGGTAAGAGGATGACCTTGGGAGACTCACCCCAACTGTCCTCATTGGAGGGCCCAGAGCATGCCAGCGGACCCCTCACAGGAGGATTCCAAGGGCTACTGGAAATGATTTTGTTTTAAACAATTAGTGAAAAGGGGGTGCCGGCTGGGGGAGGCTATGGGACCAGCAAGTGTGGTTAGGTGGGCTGTGGAGGCTGGTGGGATGATGTGGGTTGTAGCTGGGTTAGGTGTAGGACCCAGTCTGAATCTCTTAAGACTTTGGGAATTTCTCCGGGGGTGCTCCTGCTACATTTGTAGGCCCTGGCTTGGCCTGTCCAGTGTGGAGTGGGGGAGGGGTTCTGAGGGCTCAGGCTGGCCCTTTAACAGAGGGCTGAGAGGGTCAAAGAATGCTCTGACACTTTTATGTCGTTGCTTCAGTTGGGTTTGCACCCAAGTGGTCATTCCCCAGGGATAAAGAAAGGAAAGATCAGTGCTGAGGAGCACATGACTGTCCAGGGATCTTTAGTGCTGAAACTCAGAGAGGATTCCTAGGAATCTCACTCTTCTATGAGCTCCTTCTACTCCCTGGGACCCCCTGCAACCTCTTCTGGCAAAACTAGCTCTTACCCACCAGAGGAGGCCTCTCCTGATCTTATGACCTCTTCTTCTTTTGACCTGGTCCTCCTGATCTCTCTTCAGGTACAACTCCTATACCTCAGTGCCATCCCCCCAGCCTATAATCTTTTTCCAATCTATGGAGAGGTGGGAGGCATGCAGGATGAGCGTGGCACTTGATGTCATAAGACCTGGTTTCAAGGTCCCACTGCTGGCTAGATGATCTTGGGCAAATTTACTTGCCTTGGTCTCCTTGGCTATAGAATAAGGATAATAGTTATATCTACTCCAAGAGTTTTCATGAAGATCAAATGAGAATCTGTCTGGAGGAGTTTGACAATTGAAAAGCCAGCTGATTTTCTCTCTTGTCTAGTTCACCCTCATCTACTCCTTTTCTTCCCAGCTCTCTTATTTTACCCTCAGTACTCTCTGGCCTTCTGCTCCCTGTTCATCACTATTTCTTTCCTTTCAAACTGGGCACAGGGTAAGGGCAGCTAAGACTGAGTCTATGGAAAATGGGGTGAAATTGAACAATAGAGTGGCTGAGAACCTATCTGAAAGTTCTCCTGTCCATGGCCATCTATCGATCTCTCTCCCCTTGGTTTTAGACTTGGCTGAAGCATGTGGTAGGGGATGTAGCTTTCAAGGCCAAGGCCTGCCTTTAGGGCTTTTGCACAAACTTGACAAAGGTGGCCTCTTCCTTGGCCTAGTGCCCTTGTGCACTGACCAACCTGCATGGCCAGATATGGTGGCCCTGTCTGGAGTCACCCACCTGGAGATTTTGGGGAAACTCTGGTGTGAATGAGATGACCTAAGGAAAAGGGTCAGACAAAAGAAGCGGGCAGAATCTTCAGGGGGTGGGGGTGGGGGTGGAGGCTAAGGCAAAAAGAGGAGGAAGACATGGGAAAAGGTGGAAAAAGAGGAAGAGGCCCAGGTTCCTGCCGGCTGTCAGGAGAGAGAGGTATCATGAAAGCCCAGGAGAAGGAGTTTCCAGGAGGGGCAGTCCAGAGGCCAGATACACAGAGAGATCAAGGAGGCTGAGGACAAGAGCACTTCCAGTAAAGTTATGGACACTAAAGCTGGGTGCTGCAAGGCTGAGGAGCGAGTGGTTAGTGACAAAGTGGAGACAGAGCATAGACTTGTCTTTTAAGAAGTTTGTCAGGGAAGGAAAGGAAAAAAATAGGATAATATCTTGTAAGGAGCAAGGTTGATGGAAGATTTCTTTAGGTTGCTACAGTTTAGCCAAGCTGTTTGACAATTAAATAAGAGGTAATGATAAATTGTGGTTGGTGTTATGCCAGGGCAAATCCAGGGAACAATGGGAGGCCATTGCAGCAACCGCTAACCTAGGCTAAGATCCTGGGGGAATTGACATTTAAGCTGAAACCTGCAAGGTGATAGTACTGGTAGGTGGCACAGCTGGGATTTGACATATGTAACCCCATGCGCTCTTGCATCTCTGTGGATGGGAAGAGTGGGACAGAGGAAGGAGGAGACTGCTGCACAGGTGCTGAGAAACATAGTCTATCCACAACGCATGAAAGGATACGTAAATGATTTTGAGGTCCCAGTGGAAGTTACGCAGCATGGATCAATGACGAGAGCAACCACCAAGAAACAATATGTATCCTGAGGCATCTCTCACTGAGAAATGAGAGGGTGGGAGTGGTGGAAACTCAGGAGCAAAGGAGTCTAGGCTTAAAACATTGCTGAAATGACAGACTCTTGAGGAGGGTTGAGTAGGGAAGCAAAGGCAAACAGAAGACCTCCGTGGAAAAGGAAGAGTCCGGGAACTGGGAGTTGACATGATGGATGACAGCAGCTATATAGGGAGCATGAGATGTGGCATGTCAGAGAGGGGATTATCAGAGTTTAGGGTGAGAGCAGTTGATGTCATTTGAGAGTGGCCAAAGGTGCTGAAAATCGTGGAGTTAAGGATTCAAGGAAAAGATGAGAAAAGAGCATAGATTTTGGAGTTAGACAGATCTGAGTTTATATTCCTGATGTTCAGTTTTTTTTTTTTCTTTTAATTCTCTTGTTGCAAGAATTAAACATACATAATAGGATCTGGAGCATAGCATGTGCTTTGCAAGGGTGCCGCCCTGCCTTTCTGGAAGAATCATGAGCATGAATGTTCAAGTCTCTCCATTTGGTTCAGTTTCACAATGAGCTGGAAATACAAAGATAAATAAAAAAACAATAATCAAATAGATGATAATTACAGGGCACAGATAATTTGGCAAACAAAATATGAAAATCTCTGAAGTACTATCAAAGGAGGGAATAATTCATCCATTCATTCACTATTTGTAAGGGACCTACCATATGTCAGACATGTTCTAGGTTCTGGAGTTGTAGCCAAGAAAAGTCAAATAGGTTAGTTAGCTTGTTCTCACGGAACTCACATTCTAGGTGTTGAAGGATTGGGGTCATGGAGAACCTCATGGGGGAGGGAATGCTTGGACAGAGCTTCAAAAAATGAATAAGAACTTGCTAGTGAGGCAAGGGGGTCAAGGAAAAGGTGTTCTGCATAGAACCACCAGCACTGTGACCTATTAGTATCCATCAGAGTCTCCACCACTGAGTTTCAGAACTGTATCTCCTGCTGGTCACTAGATATTATCCCCAAGTGGAGGATTCAAAGATCATAAACTTATCAGATCTAAGGCTGAATGGATAATCTTCCTGCATCTGCTTTTTTTTTTTACTTGCTTTTAAAAAATTCAGATTTTGTGGTACAATTTGCACATAGTAACATTTACCCTTTTTAAGTATATAGTTAAATAAGTTTTGACAAATAAATACAATTGTAGAACTGCTACGATAAATCTCTCTATATAACATTTTAATCACCTCAAAAGTCCCATTGTATTCCTTTATAGTCAATCTCTCCCACTCACCCCAGCTCTGGCAACCATAGATCTGTCCCTATAGTTTTTCCTTTTTCAGAATGTCATATAAATTAAATCATACAGTATGTAGTCTTTTGTCTTTGGCTTCTTTCACTTAACATAATGCTTTTGTGATTCATCCATATTAGTGCATGTATCAGTAGTTTGCTCCTTTTTATTGCTGTAAAGCATTCCATTGGATGGAGGTAAAACAATTTATTTTAGTAATTATGAATAAAACTGTTTTTATAAACATTTGTGTATAGGTCTTTATGTAAATAAATATTTTCATTTCTCTTGGATAAAATACCCAGGGGTGAGAAACTGGGTTATATAAATATGTTTTTTTGTTTTGTTTTGTTTTGTTTTCTTTTTTTTTGTTTACATTTTAGCACATTTTATTTATTTATTTATTTCCTGGATTCATCGTGCAATTCAGTGATTTTTAAAATTATAGTTGGCATACAATAATATATTAGTTTTAGTTGTACAGAAGAGTGATTAGAGATCTATATGACTCACAAAGTGATCACCCCACTAAATCTAGTACTCCTCTTCTCCCTTACATATTTATTAAAGTATATGTTTAACTTCACAATAAACTGCCAAATTGTTTTCTAAAGTAGCTGTATCATTTTGCATTCTCACTAATAATGTATGAGAGAGTTCCAGTTGCCAGTTGCTTTGCATCCTCACGGGCACTTTGTATTGTCTTTTTTTTACCTATAGCTTTTCTGATGGGTGCATAGTAGTATTTCATTGTGGTTTTAATTTGATTTTTCCTAGTGACTAATGATGTTGAGCATCTTTTCATGTGCTTTTGTTGCCATCTGTATCTCTTCTTTAATTAAGTGTCTGTTCAAATCTTTTGTCCATTTAAAAATATTGATTTTTAAAAATCATTATTAGCATTTGAGAGAGAGTTTTTTAAAAATAAATGTGGGTTTAATTTTTTCATTGCATATGTGATTTATAATTATTTTCTCCCAGTCTGTGGTTGTCTTTCCATTCTCTTAACAGTGTCTTTTGAGGAGAGGTTCTTAATTCTGAAGAAGTCCAATTTATCAAGTTATTTTATAAATCATGCTTTAGTGCTGAATTTAAGAAATCTTTGCTTATCTGAGAGTCACATAGATTTTTTCTGTTTTCTTCTAGAAGTTGTATGGTTTTAGGTTTTATATTTTGGCTTATGATTTATTTGTGTTAATATGTCGGCGGATATTTCTCCCCATCTGTGGCTTATCTTCATATTTTTTAATATAAAATTTTATTTTATTTTTCATCAGCTCAAGTCAACAGTTTAAAGTGAGAATTAAATGCATTAAAAGGAAAATAATTTTAAGTAAAAGGTAGGTTAGAATTTTCACAGAGGTAACAAGGGTTGCAAGGAATGCATGACACAAAAATATCAATTAAATTTTCTAAGTTTGACTGCAATTAATCTTGCCCAGTATACTAAAGCTACATTCAAATCATTTTCTTTTAATTGACCATATTGTACTTTCTTACAGATTTTTCAACAAATAGTTATGAAGCTTTAAATTTTGTACAGATGGTTGATTATACTAAATACTTAAAACATGTATTTAAATTTTAAAAAATATTTTTAGTTTTTTCAATTATAATTGACATACAATATTATTTTAGTTTCAGATGTACAACACAATGATTAGGCATTTATGTAACTTATGAAGTGATCACCCTGATGAGCACCCATATGATACCATAAACAATTATAACAATACTTATCTTTGTATTTTCTTAACAATGTCATTAGAAGAGATGAAGTTTTAAATTCTGATATAATTCTATTATCAATTTTTTCTCCTAAGTTTTGTGTTTTTGTATTCAATCTAAGAAATCTTTATCTGACCCAAGATCACCAAGATTTTTCTTGTGTTTTCTTGTAAAAGCATATAGTTTTAGGTTTTATATTTTGAGTTGATTCTTGTCTATAATGTGAGGTTAACTTTTTTCTTTTCATGAGGATGCCCAAATGTTATGGCACCATATGTTGAAAGGACTATTCTTTCTCTGATGATCTAGTTTGACACCATTGTGTGAGTCTCTTCTTGGAATTTATTATGTTCCAACAATGTATATATATTGTTATGCTGATACCTACTGTCTTTATTATTGTAGCTTTATGAAACAAGGTAGTGTGAGTCAACTTTCTTCTTATTCAAAATTATTTGGGATGTTCCAGTCCTTTTGCTTTTCTGTATAAATTTTTAGAATCAGTTTCTCAATTTCTAAGTAAAAGCTTACTGAGATTTTGATTGGGACTGCATTAAATTTGTAGATCAATTCAGAGAGAGAATTAGCATCCTAACAATACTGAGTCCTTCATTTCCCTAAACTTGATATATCTCTCCATTTATATAGATCTTCTTTAATTTTTCTCATTAATGTTTTTTTTTTTTTATTTTTCAGCACATAAATCTTGCACATATTTTGTTTGATTGGAAGGTATTTTATGTTTTAAATCTGATTGTAAATGATATTGTGTATTCAATTTCAATTTCTGATTCTTCATTGCTAGTATATAGAAATTTAATTGATTTTTGTATATTGAGCATTTATCCTGAAACCTTAGATTCTTTGGGATTTTTTTATGTAGAATATTATTTCGTTTGTGAATAAAGACAACTTTATTTCTTCTTTTCTAATCGATATGCCTTTTATTTCTTTTTGTTGACTTATGCTGGCTAACACCACCAGTACAATGTTGAATAAAAGTGGTGAAAGCAAGTATATTTGCTTTGTTTTTGATCTTGTGGGGAAAGCATTCATTCTATTACTATTAAAAACAATGTCAGTCATAGATTTTTGTAGATGCTTTTCATCAAGTTGAGGAAATATTCATAGTTTTCTGAGAGTTCTTAGTCATGAATAGTCGTTGAATTTTGTCAAATGATTTTTCTGCATCAGTTGAGATAACCATAATTTTTCTTTTTTAGTCTGTTAATAAAATGAATTACATTGATTGATTTCAAATATTGAACCAATCTTGTATTCCTGAGAGAAACTTCACTTGATTATGATGTATCGTTCTTATTCATTGCTAGAGTTGACTAAGGATTTTACATTGATACTCATAGAGGATATTGGCCTATAGGTTTCTTTTCTTGTACTATTTTTTGTCTTACATTGATATCAGGGTAATGCTGACCTTATAAAATGAGTTAAAAATTATTTCCTCCTTTTCTATTTTCTGGAAGAATTTATGTAAAACTGGTGTTATTTCTTCCTTAAGTGTTTGATAGAATTCACTGATGAAGCAATCTGGGTTTAGAAATTTTTTTTTGAGAGATTTTAAACTAAGAATTAAATTTCTTGGGGGTGGCTCTATAGTGTAGTGGTTAACACGTCTGTTTTACACGCAGAAGGTCTTGGGTTCGCTCCCCAGGTGGAGCCACCCACCATACCCCAGGTGCACCAGGCCCCAGGTGCACACCACCAGTGGAGGAGATGCCCCGCCTTCAGAGATCCAGTTCTTAAGGGCAAATGGCAACATCCATAGGTCAGGGGTGGGGGGGGGGGCGGGATTAAAGAGGGGGAAAAATAATTAAAAAAAAAAAAAGTTAAATTTCTTTAACAGATATATAACTACTTAGGTTATCTAATTATTTTTACATGAGCTCTGGTAGTTTGTGTTTTTTAAAGAATTTGTCCATTTTGTCTAAGTTGTCTAATTTATAGGCATCAAGTTGTTCATAATATTCACTTATTATCCTTTTACTTTCTATAGGATCTGTAATGATATCCCCTCTTTCATTGCTGATATTGGTAATTTTCTCTGTCTGTCTGTCTGTCTCTCTCTCTCTCTCTTCCCTGGATTGAGATTTATTATAAATTTTTATCTTTTCCAAGAATCAGCTTTTGGTTTCATTGGGTTCCTTTTCTGTTTTTGTTTTTAAGGTCATTAATTTCTGCTCTTATGTTTATCCTACCTTCTGTTTGCTTCTTGCTTTGGTTTTAATTTGCTTTTTTTTCCCCCCAGTATCTTAACTTGGAAGCTTAGATTTTTATTTCAAAGCTTTCTCATTTTTTTAAATATAAGTGTTTAATGTTATAAATTTATCTCTATACACAACTTATCTGTGTTTCAAAATGTTTAATTAATAAAAAATATTTTAAAAATTCCCTTGTGATTTCTTCTTTTATCCATGAGTTATTTAGAAGAATGTGGTTTAATCTCCAAATAGGTGGGAGATTTTCCAGATATCATTCCATTATTAATTTCTAGTTTAAGCCTCTTATTATCAGAAAACATTGATCGTATGATTTCATTTCTTTTAAATTAGTTGAGAATTGTTTTTTGATCCAGAATATGGTCTATCTTGATGAATGTTCCATGCACACTTGAAAAAAATATGTATTCTGCTGTTCCTGAGTAAAATTTTATGTATATTCATTAGATCACATTGGCTGATGGTATTGTTCAGGTCTGCTCTATCTTTACTGATTTTCTGTCTATTTGTCTTATTAATTAATGAGAAAAGAGTGTTGAAGCCTTCAAGTATAATTATGGATTTGTCTATTTCTCCTTTAGTCCTATCAATTTCTGTTTTATGTTTTTAAAAACTTTGTTGTTGGGAGCATATGCATTTAGGACTGTTATATCTTCCTGGTGAATTGGCCCCTTTAGTATATATGTAATATCCCTCTTTATCCTAGATATATTCCTTATTTTGCACTTCGTTTTATCTGATATTTATGGGACTTTCTTCTAATTTTTCCTTCTCAGGGAATAACATCACCATCTAAAGAGGTGTCAAGGGCAGAAGCTGAGTTGTCATTCTTGACACCTCCTACCCTTCACTACCATATTAACCCATTATCAAAACCTGTCCATTTTACCTCTTAAATGACTCTTGAATCTTTTTACTTCTCTCCAGCACCACAATCACCACCCTAGTCCAAGTTATCATTATATTATCTCTTGCTTGGCTTACTCTATTTGTTTACTAATTGATCTCTTTGAATTTGCTGTGGCTTAATTGATTTGCCACACTATAAGCAGGCAGGATTTGTTAAAATACACAAATGAAGTCATTTCTCTAATCTAATTAGATCTATTTAGGTCCTATTATTCTTTAAAAATTTTTTTTATTGAAGAAATTATTTAATTAATTTTTCTTTTCCCCGTCTACCAGGTCCTATTATTCTTAAAGCAAAGTTCCCACATCTTAAGATGGCTGACAAGGCCCTGCGTGATCTGGCCATCCCTCCCTCTCCAGTCTTCTCCTGCATCTTTTCTTCCTTCTAAGATGGCTATACTGCCTTTTTTTCTGCTTCTGGAGCATGTCATGCTCCTGCTAACCCAGGGCCTTTGCACGTACAATTACCTGTATCTAGATCATTTTTTCCCCTTACTGTAGCTTTTTCTTTTAACTTATCCTTCCTATCTCAGTTCAAGTATTACTTCCTTAGGGAAGTTTTTCTAACTCCTTTAAATTTAGGCCAGGTTCCTTTGTAATATACTTTCATAGGATCATGTTTCTATCACTTAAATAATTTATAGGAATTTATATTTACAACTTTATATTTACGTATTTATAGCAATTTTTCTCTAACTACAATATAAGCTCCAGGGATCATGTCTATTTTGCTCATCATTGTGTTCTTAGTGCCTGAATTTACTAGTTGCTCAATAAATATTTGTCGAATATAGGGAGAGCCAACAGGTAGCAGAGAAAAAGAAGAAGCAGAAGATTAAGTGGAAAAGATTGGTAAGAATTGGGTTGAGAAGGCATCGCTGGCCATGAAGAGTTTGCATTTCCTTGGTTCTCAACTTTATTTTATACTGGATACATTGGGGAACATGTTATAAATGCAAATGCTTAGGTACCACCTCTATCTGCAGAATAATACTCTTTGGGGTTAGGGTCTGGGCCTCTCTTTATAACAAGTTCCCTAGAGACACATTGAAGGCTGAGGGTTACTGTTTTAGGAACTGGGGAGACATTGAAACTTGAAGCAGGGAAGTGTCATGTTCAGAATTGCATTTTGGCAAGACTGTTCTATCTGGATGTCCTGGAACGATATGAAGGGATCAAGATGAGATTACAACAGTCATGTCCACAAGTGACAATGAATGCCTGAGCTAAAGGAGAATCAATGGAAATATAAGGAAGAGAATAGATTTAAGGGAAATTTAGAAGTTAGAGTTGGCTAATATGGAGAAAAGAGAAGTAAGAAAAGCAACAATAATAACTAACAATTATTGAGCACCTATGAGGTGCCAGGCACCATTCTATAAGCTTTACACCCATCAAATTTATTTGGCCCCATAACAACCATATGAGGAAGGTTATAATACTATCCCTGGGACTTTAGGTAACTCCCAGGTTTTCTCCTTTGAAGGGAATGATGCTGCTCACCAGATAAGAATGACAAGAGCAAGTGAGGCCAGGAGAATGGCATTAAATAATGATTTCAGTTTAGAACCTACTGGCTTTGAGACTTGGGTGAGACATCTATGTGCTGACTGGAAATGGGTCTGCAGCTCTCCTGAGAGTCTGGAGATGGCAATCCAGGAGATATCATCCTGTGAGTGGATGGGATTGGCCCAAGAAAAGACGTTGAGAAGAGATTCTTAATCTGGCCTCTGTGTATGGATTTCCTGAGCACATGAGCCCCTTGAGTTATGATTGTGCCTCAGAGTCTCAAAGGGATGCATGGACCACCAAAAATATAAAGGATATACAAGTAGTGAGTAGTTAAAGAGGTTTCAGGAATGAAAGAATAGCCAGTGAGATAGTTAGAAATTAAGAAGGAGATGTCAGGAAGCCAAGATATCTTGTCTTGTTTTGTATATACAGTATGTATAGTCTTTCTGAAAAGAGGGAGTAGTCACTGGTGTCCATTGCAATATTCAGAAAGGTTGGATGAGAGATAGCTTGAAAAGAGCCCACAAAATTCGGCTCTTAGTTGATCAGTAGTGGATTTAATAATTTTTGTGGATGGTGGCTGGGGTGGGGGTAGGTAGAATGAAGTGAGAAATGACAATGAACATGGCCTCCTCTTTCAGGAAGTTTGGCTGCAGAGGCAAAGAGAGTGCAGAGTCAGGGGTCAAGGATGATTTTCCTCCCTCCTTCCTTCCTTTCTTCTTTTAAGAAGGAAGGGGTTTGAGCATGGATACAGGTAGAGGGCAAAAATCCATCCTGAAATAAGGGGGTAGCAGAATCAGAGAGAGAAGCTATTTGATGGAGTGAGGTTCTGAGGGGTAGATTTCACAGTGCAGATGGAAAGTCTGCCCCTGAACACAGGAAGTCCACCTCCACCTCCAAGAAGGAGGTAAAGGAGGGAATGGATATAGATAACAGGTGAGGGAGGCATTGTTAAAGATGGTAATGGCAGCCATGGTGGCCCCTTCAGGCACCAAGAGTATATGATTCTGGTGACTAGAAGACAGGAAAGGGTGACAGTGTGTCTCTGGTCTCTCATACTAGCTGAAGAGACTCCTCCTGCTCTGAAGATGTCACTGCATTTTCTTTAGCCTGGGACATCATATTCCTTATGTTCTGCCCTGTCCTCCTTCAGGAAGCCTTCCTTGACTGACACGCCCAAACTGGCCCTTTCTAGCAGTTGGCTCAGTATGCCATTTCTCTGGTTTAGTGTCTGTCTGTATGTCTCTGGTCTCAGGAAAGAAAGCTCACAGAATGGGGTGGGGAGGGGATGGGAAGACATGTGTAATGAACCAGATGGCTTCTTCCTCAGGACTGCCCTTCCCCAGCTCTCAGGATGGGCTCTGCCCACAAGATGGTGCTCCACCAGAGGAGGTCCGGCTGGCATGGTCTGGGCAACCCTCCAAGTTGGCAGGCTGACAACAGGGCCCTCACTCTGGCCCGGGACCTTTGCTCCCTGCCCCGATGGCCCTGGCCTCCGTTGCCATGGCTGCTCCTTAGTTTGGTATAAACAGAGCCTGTTCTCTTCATTTCCAGCTTACTGACGCCCAAGTCTCCCCAGGGCTGGAATTTTAAGTGTCCAGGTGCCTCCCTCTCTCTCGCCCCAGGGGAAGCACAAGGATGGTGAGTCATCAAATTTAGGCCCCTTTCCACCCCCTCACTGTTCTCTGGATGACTCTGCTGCTCCCTCCTGCCGCACCTATGTCCTGCTGGAATTGGGGAGCAATGGAGAATAGGGCTGGGATTCTTATGGTCTATCAACTTGGGTTGTAGGGTGTAAGGAGGAGCCTTTCTGTCCCAGATTACCTCCTTTGGTCTCTTTCTGGTCAATGGAGGCCCTCCTGAGGCCTATCTACCCCCTGGTATCAGTGAGAGCAATCACAGCTTCTTTCTTCCCTTATCTTGTGGATTCTTGGGGCCCAAGGTGAAGGAAAGGAGAAGATAAGAAAAAAAGAATGTGAGGGAGAAGAACTAGAGATCAGAGGGGAGTAGAGGACTCATCTGGATAGAACAGAATCATAGGATCATTCATTCATTCATTCATTCATTCAGTGAATCAAACAAGTTTCTGTGCTGGGTGCTAAGGGAAACAGAAACAGGTATAAGACATGACCTTGCTTTGAAAGGAGATGACTTGGTGCTGGTGTGAGAGCCCTGGACTTGGAATCTAGGGATTCTGGTTTGATTCCAACTACCACTTTCTGGACAAATTACTTCCCTGAGCCTTGGATTCCTCAACTTATGTAAAGAAAATGATATTGAACTCTCAAGGTCATTGTGAGGATCACATGAGATATCAGCCAATGTTCAATGTATGTTATATGAAGATCAGGTTTACAATCAGGGAGGGGTACTGAGGCAACTGTAACCCAGCCCAGGGGTGTAACAGAGGCCCGTTTTTGGGGTCTCTATGGATGTGGCCACTTCTGGCACTGGTGATGGGGGTGGTTGTGTGAGGAGGTGCCTAGTGTGTGATTTTCATTCAGTAAATGTTTGCAGAATGAATGGGGTGTGCTGGAGCCAGGGCCTGCAGGAAGGGTAAAGTATTAGCAGGTGCAGCTGACAGGGAGGTACTGTGCGAAGGAAGGGCACGGCCCTGGGGCTGGGGCAGGGTAGCGCCAGGTGGGAAAGGCTCAGTTCTGCTGCCAGATGAATTTGACCTTTATTCTGAAGGCAACAGAAAGCTCTGAGCGTGGAAGTTACAGGATCTAAGGGGTGTTTACAGATCAGTCTGGCTGGGCACTGGGAGAAGACATCTTGTAGCAAAATGAGTAGGGGGAGACAGGAACAGAGGGGCAAAGGGAGAGTATGTACAAGTCTAGGAGCCTGAGGGCAGGTGATGATGTCATTTCCCCCTTCAGCATGTCTTCAGGGCCCTGTCTCACTTGCCTGCAAAAAGGAGGTGGGAACATTGAAGGGAGGTAAAGAATTTCTCAGGGATACAGAGAACAGGGAAACACTGCCTGCTTTCTCCTCCTCCCACCATGGGACAAAGGGCCCAGCTCAGAGTAATGGGGTGGAAAGGAGAGAGGAGGACAGGACTGGAGCTAGGACCTGGGCCTCTTGGTTTTCTTGATCCTGCTTCATTCTTCCAAGAGATAAGATAAGTCAACTGTGGTTTTTAAAGCTAGAGAACTAGTAGTTAATGGTGGCAGAGAGTAAGAACCCATTAAGCCCCAGGAAGAGCTGTGCATGATGAACCCTAGAGCTCAATAACAGATGTTGTCCATCTCCAGGACCCAACTTTTCTGGGAAGAAATTTCTGGTCTGGAACTGACTGTTAGGAATCTGAGACCTTTAGCCTTTGTTGGCACTAGTCAGCTTGATTCATCTCTTCTCCCCTTTCGCTCTTTCCCATTTCCAGTTAAACCACACACCCTGGAGTGACTCAGGTATGCTGCCCAGGACCCCCCACCCCCACCCCAATACCCCCAGCCCTGAGTCAGCCTGAGCTCTTAGGAATGCAGAGATAGCTATCCTAGCTCTCCTGTGGTGGGGCGATAAGGTTTATGGCCCTGGACAGACTCATTCTCTGTGGTCTGTTGTGTACACATACCTCCAATTGCATTCCTCCCAGGCCTTATCCTACCTTACTCTGTCTCTTCCAAGAATTGCAGACCATCTGAGAGGATAATGTTCAGAAAACTGCTCAGCACCTCCCCTGAAGCCTATCTTCCCATCCTCCCAGGCTTGCTCTACTCCTGCCCCATTGAGGCCTGCTGCTCCCACTCTTATGTTTCTTGGCTTCCGGGCAGGCCTGACCCAGTCTAGGTCTGAGAGAAAAGAGACCCAGCACAGATCCCTTTTCAAAGGAGCTCTCACTTCCCTAGTCACTCATTTCCACTCCTCCTCCTCCTCCTCCATTTAGTCAGTCCTTCCTTGGGCCTATCCTTTTGTTCCCTTTCAATACTTTAGTAAAGGAGAAGATGGTGGTTACGTTCACTGACTGTTTCTGCAGTGGGCGAGACTAAGGCAGACTCTGGAGTGCAGCTGAGGGTGTGTTTTCTCAAAAGATCCCTTGATCTCACCTGGGGGGCAGGGGCAGGGTGAGGGGGAGAGGAAAGACAGCAGGAATGGTGAATTCTTGGAGATTTATAGTTTTCTTCCTTACGGTAGGGGTCTTATATCAGAACTTTACAGGGAGCAACAAAAATCTTACAAACATTATCATCATATAATTTATTTTATATATGAGAAAATAAAAGCTGAGAGCTTAAATCAAGTACGATTTCAAGTTTAATGTGTTCCCCACTACATCTTAATCACTGTGAGAAGTTTGAAATTCTAAAAAAAAACAAATTAATTTAAATGCAATTAATAATCAAACATAATATCAAGGAATTTTAGAAATAATGGTACTTCTTCATTATACAAATAAGACAACTGTAGCTTAGAGAGGAGGAAGTGACTTGTCCAAGGTCACACAGCAAGTTAGAAACCGAGTTGAAACTAAAACACAGGTTGATTTCCAAATTTATGTTTTCCTGCTATTTATGTTTCACATTGTTTCAGGAATTGTTTAGAACAATTCTCAAGATGAATATTAATTTAAATTTAATTTCATTTTCATCACAAATCTTAGAGTACTTTGGAGGTAGTGGAGGAATTTGCAGAAGTGAAAGGACTTGAGGTTGTGTCAGCTCACAGAATGAGTGGGAAGGGTGGGATATCGGCATCTGAGCCAGACAGCACTCAGCTTTCCTGGGATTCCTAGGCCTCCCCAGATCAGTGGGGCAACTTCTGCCAGCCTTCTGGAAGGCATCCTCCTTTATCAGAATTGCTGGCTGATCAGAGTCAAAACTTTCATGCTGGCCTGGAGAGTCTGCATTCCTCACTTCTGTATTTCTCACCCTGTTTCTGGCTAGACTCAGGGGCCTGGGAAACCTAAGAAACTAAAAGAGTTGGATTGAATTCTGATCCTGGCACTCATGTGCTCTATAACCTTAGGAACTATATTGAAAGTTTCTGAGCTTCTGTATCTCAATCTGTAATGAGGCTATTTGTACTTTCCTTATAGTTTAATTGTGAGGATTAAATGGGGTTATAAAAAGTCTATGGTACAGGAAGTGCCTGGCATATGGTACTGTCTTGGAGGAATAGGGCTCGAGGGAGGCGTAAGGCAGGGAGACGAGGCATGGTGTTGAAGGCAGACAGGGTCCAGTTCTGCCTCTCCCATTTGCTAACTGCTAGAGCACAAGCTATTCTTAATCTTAAGGCTGTTTCCTCACCTCTAAAATGGAGATAATGCTTATTTCATAGTTTCTGTAGGGATTAAAAGTTGTCATTCCCTCCTTAAGGGAACTCCTAGGCCATTAGGAGTATCTGGACTCATGCCCAACTCTGGGAGACCAGATCAGAGCTGGGGATGCCTAATTAGAGTCCACACTGGAAAGCTGAAGGGAGAAGTCGGGGCGGGCTCCCTGAAGAAGATGTTTGGGCCGGAGGAACAAGGAGTGAGGAGGAGGATCCCTGGTCTGGTGAACTGTATAGGTGAAGAAAGAGTCTGTGTAGGAGCTGTCTGCCAAGTGGAGCAGGGTTAGGCCATGTGTGAGGAGGGAAAGTTGGAGGTGGAGGGTTAGTGGGCTGGACCTGGGAGCCATGGGCCCAGGGGTCTAGGAGGAGGCCCAGGGTGTTTGATTTCTACAACTTGGCACTTGTGAGCCAGAAGTTCTAGTCTAGGAGGGAAACGGCCCTTTCCCTGGTGGGGCTTTCACTCCTCTGCCTTCGCTGTTCTGAAGGCTTCTTTTGCTGCTCGAGCTTCTCTTAGCTTCCTAAGATGGTCACCTGGGGAGACAAGGAAGAAGAGCTGGTACCGCCTTGGGGAATAAATGGCCTTAGCCTGGAATTCTGCTGGAAATGTATCAACACACACTGACTTGCGTTGCCATGGGAGCTTACCTGATACTTCCCTGAGGCTAAACTGGCCTTGGCTGGCCCAGGCCCAGTCTATTTTCACCTTCTAGGTCAGAAGATTAGCCATAAGAACTGTGTCCCCTTGAGAAACCATGGAATCCAAGAGGGAGTTTGGTAATTGAGTGGAAGGTAGCAGGGCTTTCCTTGAACTGAGCTGCTCTCTCCCTCTCTTATTTTCTCTGTTACACACACACACACACACACACACACACACACACACACACACGATAGTACAGTCTGAGTCAATGATTTGTGAATTCATTCCTCATGCATGATGGAGTGGAGTGCCTGTTAGGCACCTTTGAATGCTGTAGATATGGTAGTTAACAAGACAGTCAGGGTTCCTGCTTTTATGGAGCTTTTCTTTTGGTGGGGAGAGCTTTCCCTAAGTCCATCTAAATCCCTAAAGCCAGAGAAGTAATTTAGGTGTTCCACAAATACTAATTAAATGAATATATTATATATATATATTTTATATATATTATATATATATATTTTACATATATATATATAATTGCTAAATAAGAAAAAAAGTTTTTAAATCATTTCTTCTGGGTTATCCACACTTCTGCTTCCCTTGATGGAGATAATTGGACACCTACTATAAGAGAACATTACTGGAAAGAGCATGCTCAGACTTTGGACTTACCCCAGACTTGAGATCAAATCTTGAAAGACTTTTAGTTTTCTTATCTGTAAAATGAAGATAATGTTGTCTTTCCCATGAATTATTTTAAGATTACCAGTAATATATATAAGAGATCTGACACTCTGACACAGTGGGAATCTAATAAATAAGAGCTGCCATCATTATCACCATCATTTCCCACCACCATCACCACCACTACCAGGGTCAGCAAGGAAAGGAGATTTGGGCTGAAAGTTGGGGAAAGGAAGATTGTGTCAATAGGCAGGGCTCAGTTTGCATGGCTAGCTCCCTAGGAATTGGATTTGCAAGCTTCTGCCTTACATGGAGGCAGATTTTTGCATGTTATCCTTTATTACTCTCCTATAGATGCCTCCTTATAGCCCCGATTGCCACCTCCCTCTAGTTAACTTCAACCTTTCTGAACCAGCCCTTCCTCCCACCTGGGCATCTGCCTTGGGCTAGGCAGACACTGCAAAGAACACAAAGATGCACGAGACACTGTCCTATCCTTCAAGGGGAACACCAGGACTTAACAAGGCAAATGTGTCAAAGCTGGTGCAAACACAAGTTCCATGGTGGGGGTGGTGGTCTTGAAGACAGTGAAGGGGTGGGGTAAGCTGCACAGGGGCAGTCTTTAGGAAAGGCAGGAGGAAGTCCAGGGAGGGGTGATGAGAGTCAAGCTAAAATTGACTAAAAATCTATTGATCAGGCACTGTCCCCTTACCTCATGTTCATATCAGTCCTTTTAGGTAATTATTACCTGCATTTTTAGGTGAGAAAGAGGAACCTCAGAGAGGTTAAGTAAAGAAGTGACTCCAGAATTCCTTTGACCGCATACACTCTCCTTTAACTTTCAGTCCACCAGTGAGGAGTCCTTGGATTCCAGTTCTTCCCTTCACAACTCTGAACCTGGGCATATTCCCATCCTTGCCTGGAAGGGTCTTTATAAGTCTGAATGAGGTGTGTAGCACACGTGGTAGGCCCTCAGGACATGTTTCTGGAGCTCCCATAATCCATCGGATGCTTGGATTCTCGGGTGCCCTTGACTTTCTGCTTGAAACTTTCTTTATGTAGGGGAAACCACAGCTTCCCAGAACACACCACAGAGTCCAAGTTCCCTGGGTTTGGGAAGTCTGTGAAAGAAGTCTCTCTGGGGGCTTCTTCCCACTCATTCTAGTTATATTCCTTGGGCCAAGTAGATGAATGTCCCTTCTTCCTCCTGGCAGTCCGTGCCTCCTCTTTTTCTCCAGGGCTTGCACTCCCAGGTCCTATAGCAGTGTCTCTGTGGTACATGGTTCCCTTTCTCCCATCTCAGACATCTTGCATCAGCTCCCATTTGTCCAAGTGCCTCCTAAGAGTCAGACAAGATCCTAACACTGTTCTACAGGCATGGCATGGTCAGAGGGGAGAAAATGTGTCTGCTCACATTTGCATCTACTGCTGAGTACCATGGAGGGTTTATGGTAGCCTCATCATGTTGCTAGTGAAGTGAAGGCATGTGTGTATGTGTGCATGCGTGTGTGATAAAAGTAAGGAGGCAAGTGTAAACCGTGTGTTCAGGGGGGTCTGCATATTCACTCTGAGGCCTCTGCTGTGGTCAGGAGGCTTGCCAGATAGACACTGGCACAGAGATAGGAACAAGACACTGACACTAGAGGACCCAATCCTGTCTTCCAGGAGCTGTGGTCTGACAATGATGGGATGAATGTGATGGCATGGCTAGATTCAGCGGCTCATGGCAAATGTGTGTACTAGTTTGGCTGAAGTAGAAGGTACTATGGTTCAGCAGGGAGTTACCAGAAGTGCATCTGAATCACCTTCTTGATTCTCTTAACCTTGGACCCAGCCATGCCACATCCATTGGTTTTTCCTCACAACATCCATTGTGTTTTATCCCATTCCTGTATTTCCATCCTACAGCTTCTACCACACCACATGCCTCCTAAATTGCATTCTGAAATAGTCCCTTGTCTAGTCTCTTGCCTTCAGTTTTTGCCGCTACCATCTAACCTGCATATTTCAGTCTGCTTAATCTTCCTAAAACACTACTTTAACCATGTCACTCTCCTGCCCCACACTTTCATTGGCCCCTGTGACCCATAGGATAAACTGTGTCTGGCCTTAGGGATCCTGTTCCTGGTCAATGGCTCATTGCATTTCTGGATCTTTCTATCCATATCTTACTTTTTTTTCTAAGCTCAACTTGATCAAGCCCAAACCCATTTTAAACAGCTCTTTCCTTTCCTCTGAAGTCCTATAGCATATGTCTGAATCACTCATTTATCTGAAATCTATATTTTGTTGATAAGGTGCAGAAAGTGGACTTTGTTCAGACAGTACTTATATTTATACAAGGGTTCAGTATGTACACTGATATCTTTATACCCCTGCAGCCCTCAAGATCTTCTTTGTGTACATTCATGTCAGTGTAGGTAGTGAACATCTGTTGTTTTCACCTGTTCAACATCTCTTTCTCTTCTTTTGGTAAATCACTTTTTTTTGCTCCTTTCTATATAGTTTGGGTGGGCTGACCACCTCTCGCCAGGGGCCAGGCACATGATCCAGTCTAGTCAAAATTATAGTATTCTAATCCCCTGGCCACGGTGATTGGTTCTGGGGTGAGCATATGACCTGTTAGCCTAATGAGACAGCCTTGGAACTTTAATGTGAAGGATAGTGTGAGGCATTTGCTGCAGCATAGAAGTTGTATGCCTGAGAAGGTAGCTAACCCAGAGGAAAACAGAGTCAAGATGGTTTTGGTACCATCACTGAGCTCCTCATCCGGCTATGCCAAAAACTCAATGCACTTCTGAGCTTCCCAACTGTGTGAGCAATTAATTATCTTTTGTGCTTCAGCCTGTTTGAGTTGGGTCTCAGTCATTTTCAATCAAAAGTCCCAAGCAATAATGTGTATCTGTGTGTTGGGTTCGAATGTTATGGCTGTGTGTGCACGGGTGAGTGTGTGATGTGCATTGAAGAGTGGTGTGTATATGGCTATGATGGGTGGGAGAGGTGAGAGGTGGTACATATTCATGTGAGGATGATGAGAGAGAGAGAAAGAGAGAGAGGCAAAGAGAGAGAGACAGAGGAACAGAGACAGAGAGATGAAGAGAGAGAGAGAGATGAAGAGACAGACAGAGAGAGAGAGAGAGAGAGAGAGAGAGAGAGAAAGTGACTACCTGTGAGGGTGCATGTGGGGGCTGAGAGGACATGTGGCATAGGCTGAGGTTGTGTGGGCACAGGTTGAGTGGGCATGTGAGGAGGAGTTATTTGTTTGGGCAGAGCACTTGGCTCTTGCTTGTCTTGAGGGCAGGGGCTGAGCTTTGTATTTATATGATCATAAAACACCAGCTTATCATCATTATCTTCCACTGAGAGGGACAGAGGAAAGACGCTGAGAGAGACCCAGAGAGTTCAGGGAATTCAGTTTATGTATCATTCTTTAGTTTCTGTGAATTACAGTTTAAAAACTTTGTTTACTCATTTTCCTTTGATGGTTGGACATATAGTGTGAAAGGATAAGAGTATGTAGTGAGAAGGTAAGAATATATAGCATGAAAGGCCTGCTGGTAATTCCCAGCCTTTGCTCCAGAGGTTCTCCGTGGATTTAGCCATAGGGAATGAAGAATTTTATTTTGTGTAAGGTGCCACTTAAGGACTCTGTTTTCCTGTTTTCCCTTCGCCATGTGGAGAAATGGTTTGTTAGCAATGCCAGCAGAAATCTTCCTTTGTTCTGCAGGTTTTCTCCTGGTCTGGCTAGAGGGCTAATCAGTATATTATTGCAGTCTCTGAATATAGCTTGATTTAACCTTTTAGTTCTCTTGCCTCCTCTCTACGTTATTTTTATGGTGAGGGATTAACCTCAGCCTAGTATTTATGGCTGGGTAGAATACCTGGGGGTTTATGGCTTCCAGGTGTGATGGATGCCCTTGATCCTCTCCAAGGCGGGCTGGGCTTTATCTGTTTTCATCTCATTCCTTATTGGTCCAAAACAACCTGGTCTCCCCACACCAGAGCTTCCCAGCCAGGGTTCCTGGTGACTTTGGCTATGCCAAGAGTGGGCTATAACTAACTGTGCGTTATATGGGGCCTATCAACCCTCTGAGTGTCTGAGTGAGGCCTGGGGCAGCCGTAGCTTCTGGCCAGACCACATCTGGTCCCCAAACAAGCCTTTTATTTGTCCAAGCCTGCCATACACAAATGCTTATTTCATGTAGGCCATGACCCGTGATGGAGGAAAAGGTTGAGAATGCCCTAAGTTTGGCCGTATCCTTGGGTGAGGTGAGATATGGAGACCAGGAGAATACCTCTCAGAGGACTGTGCCTTGCCCATGACTTTTCACGCCTCCCACATGTTGTGTGACTTTCTCTTCTGTACCAGGTATGGAAAAATCACTGCTCTTGTGTATCGGGAAAACAAGAAAGGGGCCCTTCTCTTCACCCAGGGGCTGGTGCGGGCATCTGGTGTGTATGAGAGTGGGCCCTAACCTGGGGCTCCTTGGCAAGTACGGGGTATCAGAGCATTCAAAGGTTTTTGTTCAGCTCCACGCATTATGAGTTTTTAAAGGGGTGTTTGGGGAATCTTTTCCAGGCCATAAAGGGGTCCCTTTTATAAGCAGAGCCATAGATTTCTCCGAAGAATTGTGGCTGGAGGGAGGGTCTGAAAAATGGAGACTCAGAAGTTTTCATTCCAAACAAGACCACCTTTAGGCAATGTGGAGGTAAGGGAGCTCCTCTCAGCATACCCTTCACTATGCCACCAGTTCTCCCACGCCGTGAGGGATCCTTGGGCCCAGTGATGATGCTGTTCCTCTCTCCATCAAAGTGTGCTGTCCTCAGTCCCCTTTCTCAGGCTCTGCCCTGCTAATGCCAGTTTGCTGATCTGAGGACCGTCTCTGGGCTGTTAAACCACCACACCACTTTTCTTGCTCCCCATTCTTATAACTGGAAGTATGATACAATGGTTAAGGACTTGGAGAAAGAGCCACTGCTGTGTGACCTTGGGCATGATACTTAACCTCTCCTGGTAAAAATGGTGTTTACAGAACCTACTTTATAGGGTTCTTATAAAGATTAAATGAATGAATATCTGTAAGTCATTTTTGTACCACTTAAGTATAATTATTATAATGTTAGAATATGTGGCATTGTGTGTCTGTCTGTCTCCTCCAATATACAGTGAAGACCATTAAGGACCCAGTTCTCTCAGAGCCTTCCCAGCATGTGCCCATACATAGTCAGCTACCAATATGCTTAATTAATAACTAAAGACTCCTAATGGTCACTTTTTAATAGAAACCTTCAAGATACATCTTTCTTTAGCCAAAGGAGGATCCCACCTATACCTAACTGGTGGAAAAGGAACCGAACAGCTATCTCCTCAAACCTTTTAGGCTAATGTCTGATAAGCAAATGAGTAGATGAATGAATGAATAAAAATAGGAGGGAATAAAGGCCTCGAGTCCCTGCCCCCATTCCTACCTTGGTCTTTGGGTTGCCCAGCAGGAAATTCAGAACAATAGACCTCTGGACAATGGCTCCATTGCCAAGGGCCTAGGCTTGGAGCTAGAGGATGGGGGACAGGGTAAGGGTGGGGGCAGATGCTGTAGCTGGTCCCCAAGTCCTTTCCTTTCCTTCCTCTCTCTTGCACTCCTTCCTGTCTGGTTACCTGAACACACCTTTAGGAAAGCATTTTTTTCCTGCAGTGGAGCCGGGGTGGGGTGCAGTGGGCTGTGTGACTCCTTCCTGAGGGCTCCTCCAGAGACTCATCCCCTGAGTGACCTTTTCTGGTGATGCCCTGCCTTCTACTTCCCATCGTTCAGGTCCTCCACATGGTTGTCCTCACCACCATGAGTGGGACCTGGGCAGGTCTTTTCTCAGCCTATGTCTATGTACGTGGTCAGGCTCTGGGGACTGGCCACTCTCTGTTTTCCTCCCTGAGAGGCAGGTATATTGTCCTCTCTAAGTGGGGACTCTGCAGTGCTCTGGGCTTGAGGAGAGGAAGAGTGTGTTCCTGGAGGTCTTGGAGGTGGAACCAGAGCCAAAGCCTGGGGGTTAACCCTGGCAGCACGGAGGAACCTTTCAAAAAATGCGGATGGAATATAGTCTGAGTGATTCCGATGTGCATGCTCCAGAGAACCAGAGTTATGGGGAAAGACTCCAAGGGATGAGCCACAACTGGATCCCTCCCACCTGGCTTAACTGCCATCAATGGATAGCTGCTTCTGGTTTGGTATCAGTGGAGATGAGGGTGTGAGAATGTGAAGGGGGGAGGGAGACCTCATCATCTCCAAGCCAATGGGCTTGTAGGAGTTTAGAACGAGTCTTCCTGGGACTTACCATCATGGCATTTGGATTATTTTGAGCCAATGACAATTAAAGCCCAACAAACTCAAGAAGAGCTTTTTACCTCCTCTTTATGTGCCCAAAAGGATTTAGAAAGAAAAACCTGTTCTAAGAAGGGAGCTCTCACTATAGCATAATATGAACTGAATGTGGCAGACAGGGAGGAATCAAGCAAAGTCTGTTTGTTAGACTCCTGCATTCCTTTGCTTCTGGGTGGCCTGCCAAACATTTGTTTACCAAGCTTTGCTCTTTCTCATCTCCCTGTGAATTGTCTATTTTTCCTTTGAAGTCTCAGACCCCTGCCTCCCTCTCAGTCCAGAATGACAGGTATACCTCATTTTGCCTTATTGTCTTTTCACGTTTATGTGAATTTTCCATGTGTATTTATTAAAACTTGAGGTTTTTTTTTCCTGTTAATCTGCCTTATGTAATTTTAATTATTCAACCAGCCAGAAGAACCAGAAGGGGAAGGGAGAGGACTTCCCCACCCCCACAGGCTTATGTCTCCTTTCCGCTGTAATAAGGCTTATCTTGCCACCTTCCTCCCCAAGTAAGAAGTTCCTTGTTCTAATACCTTTTAATCACATCTCCTATCATAATCCAAATTTCTAGCCCAAGAATTTTCATGGATGTCTAATCTCCTATGTGTAAAGCTCTATGGTGGTGGGACATGGATCAAAGGCTCTCAGAGTGGGGAGGTTTTGGACATTACAGTCCAAACTGCCTCCTTACCTAGGAATCCTGCTACAGTGAACCCAGGGAACAGCTGGTCTGGTGCCTCAGTCTCAAGACTTCTAGGGATAGGAGCTTGCTGCCTGTCTAGGCAGTCCCTTCCCATTTGGCTGGCTTTAGTCATTAGAGCCACTGTTAAAAGAAAAATAATCACCACTTACTAAATATTTCCTATGAATAATGCTGGCCTTGAGGCACACAGCATAAAAACCAGCCATCAACTTTATTATTCATGATGTGGCTTATCGATGGGCGTTCTCACCATCTGTAGTTTCCTACTTAAACTAACTGTTCTTGCTAACTGCTCGGTGCTAAATTCAGCTATTGCTATGCCACCAATAAGATTTTAAATTGTCCATCTTTTAAAGTGATTTCAGTGCTTTGAGGACACTACTCTGGTTATTAACCTAGAGGTGGAGAATTTCCTTAACTTCAGTATCTAAGTGAAATCTCTTTTATCCCTTGATTCCTATGCTGGTTCACAAAGTCCTTGCTTTATGTAAGAGACTAATATATGCTTTTGTGGTATTTTTTTTTTTTTTTTTTTTTTTTTTTAGTAAAAGCTTTATTAAGCTGTAATTCATATACCATACCATTCAACCATTTAAAGTGTACAAACATGGTTTTTAGCATTTTCACAGACTTGTGCAATCATCACTATAATCGAATTTAGAAATTTTCATCACTCCAAAACATACCTTATTTATTCTTTAGCAATCACCGCCATCCCTTCCAACCTGGGCGGTCATGAATCTGTTTTCTGTCTCTATAGATTTGCCTATTCTGAACATTTCATATAAATGGAATTATGCAATATGTGGCCTTCTGTGACTGACTTGCTTCACTTTGCTTAATGTTTTCAAGGTTTATCCACACTGTAGCATGTATCAGGACTTCAATCTTTTTTTTTTATTGTGAATAATACAGCATTGGATCGATATGCCATATTTCATTTATCTATTCATCAAATAGTGGATGTTCGGGTAGTTTCTGTTTTGGCTGTTACGAATGGTGCTGCTGTGAATGTGGTGTCTTTGTGTCATCAGTCCTGAGCACTGAGAACTTGTTCAGACCATCTTTTCCAATGCTAAGGAATGATGTAATGATAACAGCTACCCTGCCCCCCAGCTCTGCCCCCAGCCTTGACACAGATGCCCAGGGCTCAAGGACTCTCTGACTCATTCTGCACTATTGCTACTGGGGGTGGGGATAGCTGAGTATCTCTTCCTTCCCCTTTCAATTCTCCAGAAAAGGCAGTTTGTGGCAGAGTCTCCTGGGTGAGGCAAAGTCATCACAAACACTTTCCCTTTTGTTGGGCAGGCAGCCGTGTGGTGCGTAGACCACAGTGACTGGAGACAGCCTTACAAGTAGTTGTACCTGCAGGCTGCCCTAGTCCGGTTTTCTCTTCCCTCATCACTTGGCCTAGTCCTGGGGCCTTCTCCTTTTGCCTCCACTGCAGAACCTCAGGCAGGGCCATTGGAGAGGGCAGCACTGGCCTCTTCTCTAGAGGCTGGCCTAGGACATGGGGGATGGGTTGGCTGGAGTCTCTGGGTAATAGGGAGCTGACAAGTGAGATGGTGACACTTTTGGTCCTGTATTGTTCTGGGCTGCCTCAGCAAAGAGGGGCTTCCGCCTGGGTGGGATCTGGGCAAGCCCTACAGCTTGATAACCACAGGGTCCCTTGTAGTCCCCTTCGTCTTAAACACAAGGCACTGCTGGAAGCAGGGAACCAGGGGGGTGGTAGTGGAGGGACTAATGTTTCAGGGGGGCTCTGGGTTGCTGTTTTGTGCTCAGGACTTCGGGTATGGTCCCTCCCATCCAAGTCTGCCCAGGTTCACCCAACACACTGTGGGGGAGGGGAAGAAGTGGGGAGCTGGTTGCCTTCTTTCCCCATGGCTGCTATACCAGTCTGACCAGCCGCTCCCTCTCTCCTTCTGCTTTCTCTGTCCTGGGTTTGGCACCTGGCCCATACCCCTCCCTTTGGTCTCTGAAAGAAGTCTCTCTGCCCTGCTAGGTGTGGGTATTTGTTGGGGAGGGGGTGGCATGCATTCAAATCACTCTTTGGAAAATTAAGCATTGTTTAAAGGGGCTGGGAGAGGGCCTGGTGCAAACAGGTGCTAACTGCATTTCCCTTTGACTGGTTTAGCACATTAGGAGGCCAGAGCCTGGGTAGGGTGAGGAGGAGAAAAGAGGGGAAGGAGAAAGGGATGTAGTTATTGTGTTCCCCTCTGAAAGTCTCTGAATTTGTTTTTCTGGAAGGGACTTCAAAGGGGGTGTTTGGTGTGTGTGTGTGTGTGTGTGTGTGTGTGTGTGTGTGTGTGTGTGTGTAGTCTGAGGGAAGCCTGTCTATGTGTTTGCCCCACCAGGAGGGGGCTTCTGGTTCTCTCTGTTTTTCTGTAGGGGTCTATTGTGCCTGTCCTTCTGGGAGCCCCGGTGCCTCTTCTAGAGAAGAATGGTGGGGGGAGGGGAGTCTGTATAACTGCCCTCTGGGTAGGTGGGCAGTGTCAGCCCCTTCCTTGGGTTTGGGGCTATGGACAACCTTTCCCTTTCCCCCAGGGTATCTGGGTGACTGGCATCTGTTGGTCTATTTAGTTAGAGCCATCCAGTACCCACTTCATGCCCCGCAGGATCTTTCAGAAAATCCAGCTCCATCCGGTGATTACAGCTGGAATCTCTGCCTCCGGGACCCAAACAAACCTCCTGCCTTCCACCCACTGGGTCTGCCCCACCCAGCCTCACCCAGGCCTGGGGTGTCTTGTTCAGCTCCCCAGTCTCCAACCTGCAGGTGCATGCTGTGCCTCAGCCTGCCCTCTTGACTCATTTTGATAATGGGTTCAGGGAGACAGGTGCAGGGACTCTTCTTGCATCTCCTCAGGTTGGTTGGGGACCTAGGAAGAGAAAGAGGGCCCAGGTGGCTGCAGATCAGTGTCCCTCCCTTCCACTCTTCTGCACTCCATCCTGCCTCCCTTCCCAAATCACCCATTGAGAACTAGGGGAATTACTCCCCCAGAAAGCAGTGAGAACAATGAAGACCACAACGCAGCCTCTTCTCTCCTGAGCTCCCCCCATTCCTCTACCTCTTTTGCTCTTGTTCTTCATCCTCTCTGCCCTTCAGCAGGCCTACAGTGTTCAGCCTGGCCCTGGGAATCCTGAAATCTTGGGAGAAGAGAGGGCACTTGGTTGTGTCCAGGCAAAGTGGTGTGTTGAATCTCACATTATCCTGTACCTACAGACCCAGAGGGAAGATAGCTTCTGTGTATGTGTGTGTTCATTCACTGATTCATTCATTCCACAAATATTTACCCTGCCCCTCTTGGCACTGCACTAGGTGCTGAGGGTACAACAGTAACTGAGGAGAGACTAGGCAAATGGTTGATCTCCGGTTCAAGGATTCAGAACTCAGGTTCCCTGTCCTCCAGCCTGGGCAGACTTTCATAATCAAAATGGAGAGAAGAACACAGGGTGGTGTCTTTGGGGTGTCAGCTGCTCAAATGGAAACACTAGGGATCTCTTTCTTGCTGTACTTCCCATAGGAGGGAAAGAGACAAGACCCAGGAGTCAGGGTTGCAGTGGCTGGGTGACACCCCCAGTCTCTTTGTTACGGAGAACTTGTGCAGTTTGGATCCTGTCAGTTTCACATTCACGGAATTGCTCTTTCCTGGGCTTCTGGGGTGGTGCTGTAATGGGCTTCAGGGTGGGAGCAGCTCTCTGCTGCCCCCACCTGAGTCCGGCCTGTAGGTGGCAGGTATCGAGTTAGGCCCGGCCCCCTCAAGGCTTAGCCACTCAGGTACCAGGCCCATCCCCCTCCCTTTGGGTTGGGCTCCCCTTTATAAAGGGCCACATTGTCCCCCCCACTTGGAAGCAGCTTTTCGGCTCCTCCAGAGTCTGTCAGTTTCGACTCCTCTCCTTCATTCCAGCCTCCACCATGTCCGTGAGGGTGACCCAGAAGACCTACAAGGTGTCCACCTCTGGTCCTCGGGCCTTCAGCAGCCGCTCGTACTCGAGTGCTGCTGGTCCCCGTATCAGCTCCTCGCCCTTTCTCCGGGCGGGCGGCTACCGGGCTGGCCTAGGCATCAACATGAACCTGGCTGGGGGTTACGGCGGAGCTGGAGGTATGGGGAGCATCAAAGCAGTCCAAGTGAACCAGAGCTTGCTGAGCCCCCTGAAGCTGGAGGTGGACCCCACCATCCAGGCCGTGCGCATCCAGGAGAAGGAGCAGATCAAGACCCTCAACAACAAGTTTGCTAACTTCATCGACAAGGTGAGGATCCCCTTGCCTAACTGGCTGTGCCTGGGGCCCAACGAGGGTCCATGCTCTATCTCTTGGTTGCCCCTTGGGCAGATCTCTAGCCTCCCACTGGCGTCCTGCTGAGCCCTACCCACCTCGGCAGCACTCCTAACCTATGACTCACTCTTCCCATGCCCTTTTGGTTTTGGCTAGCGCAGGGATGGAAAGAGGGTCTGGGCGGCTTCTGACTCTAAATCCCTCCCTTACCCCTCTCACCCCAACCCGAGTTCCGACCTTGTATAAAGTTTTCAGCCTGGAGGAGTCCCAGCTGTTCTGCTGTCGGGTGGGAAGGGAGCCCCTCCTCCAGGTTCACCCTTCTCCCCTAGCACTACCCCAGCAGCTTCTCAAAGGCGCCCCTGGGCTTTTTTTTTTTTTTAATTTAAATTATTTAAATGGAAATTTGATAGGTCTGGGATAGGTCTTGATTCAAACAGGCAAATATTGACTGAGGCTGAGGCCTCTTGCATCCCAAGGCCGGAGTGTGGGGGACACCAAGATGAGTCATACTTGGCCCTCGCCCTGGAGCCTGCAGTGGGCCGGACCGGAAGGGCCAGTGACCCACCCCAACCGTGGGGCGAGGGGCTGAGGCCAGCCGTGTGGGTGACGCGCTTCTCTACCTGGGCAGCTCTTATCCTGTAGGGTTGGGACAATCTGTGTCGTGATAGAATGGGGTGGGACGCCAGCGCCTGACTTCAGGAAAGCGCATTTAGGATTCAAAGTCTGAGGGCGTTGGACGTTGCGCCCAGGTTTCACGTCCTGTTAAACCTTAGAGTTCATGGCTTTAGATAATGCGTCTGTCCGCCAACGCCCCTATTCCCACTCAGCCCTTGTCCCCTCTCTCTCTTCCTTCTCTGGCTCCTCCCCAATGGCCTGGCTCCACTTTTCCAGAGTAGAGACTAGGTCGCGTTTTGCAGCCTTGGGGGTGCGTTCAGGAGCCAGTCAGCAGGGGCCCTTGAGGGCCTCAGCAGGCAGGAGGATTGGGCCCCTCCCCGCTGACTGGCTCCTGGGAGGCATTGTGGGAACGGAAGGTGGGAAATCCTGGGGCAGATTAGCGCCTTTAGGGATTGGAGTCCTCCAGGAAGCCCGCTCTCCCCTGTTTTGGGGGGAGTGGGCTTCCTAGTTCCTTAGCTCTAAGCACCCTTGACTTTGCTTGATTGCGTTCTGCTAGCTCCGGAGTCCTCCCCGTGAGTAGTAGTAAAGCACAGGCTCCGAGTCCCAATTCATGATTCTCAGTACTCTACCCTTTCCTTTGATGGGCTCCGTTCCTGAATCTGATTTCCTCATCTATAAAATGGGCACGATCAGCCCTAAGTCAGAGATTTTGCCTATTCAGGCATGTAATGTAGGTAAATAGCTTGGCAGTGCTTGGCCTATATTAAGCAGCCCAGTAAAGCTAAATGTTATAATCACTTATTTTCATAATTTTGGGGCAGAATGACCTGGGAAAGAAAGGGATTTACCGAGAAGGATTTATTGGATCTAGGTTGGACCCTTAAATCAACATTTTTTTCTAAGTCCTCCCCCCAATTAAAAAAAAGATACAACTTTGGGTTGATTGTTAAATATAAATTATTATTAAAAGCAGTCTATTTCTTTTTAAACATTTCCCTTCTAACATGCCTTAATTCTATCCTAAAATCTGGATTTCTTGAGCCCAAGGAACCCAAGACCTTTGTGTTTGGGGCAGGACTGAGAGAGTTGCGGTTTCAGGTAGAATAGGGTGGGGATAGGGTAGGAGAAAATCTTCCATCTGCGGATAGATCTCCCTAGTCTCCTATCTCTTCTTTGACCACAAGTGACTTCTGCACAGAAATGGGGCTCCTGAAAGGACCTGGCTGAGTTCCTCTAGGCTATTGCAGGGCTGAGGAGCCCCAGGCTCTGAGAGGCGAAGCAACTCAACGTTATGCAGCCCAGGGTAGCAGCTGTGTTTGGCTAAAACCTAGGTCTTCAGGCCATAGGGCAAATGTTTCCCTCTAAATTGTGCGAGTTCTTCAAAGCCATTCCAGGTAATAATGATGATAGTGTTGTTAACATCTGTTACGAACAATCCACACTTTATTTTTCGGTCTTATAACACTTGGCTATTTTTATTGATCTATAATAAACAACCTAAGTCAAGAAGACCTATTTGTTCTGCAAACACAGCTTTAGCATGACTCCTAGCTGTCCCCTTCCAACCATGTGCCCTTGTGTCGTCTCTGTCCCTAGAGTTAGAAGGATGTGGCTCCCTACCTTCCCTGCTCACCATGCTGTCTCTCTCAGGTTATAACTAACCAGGTTACTGGGTTCTAGAGAGACCCACTGTTTGGGAGTCGAAAACACTGCTTGCTTCCCCCAAGACTGAGCCCTAGCCTGATATAGACCTTTTTGCTTTGTCTTCCCTCATTCAGGTACAGAGCCTGGAGCAGCAAAACAAGATTCTGGAGACCAAGTGGAACCTTCTGCAGCAGCAGAAGACGATTCGCAGCAACATGGACAACATGTTTGAGAGTTACATCAACAACCTTCGGCGGCAGCTGGACACACTGGCCCAGGAAAAACTGAGGCTGGAGGCAGAGTTTGGCAACATGCAGGGGCTGGTGGAGGACTTGAAGAATAAGTGAGCTGCCCTCCTTCTCACTATCACCTGCTCAACTGAAGTCTTCCCGTCCTATCCCACCTCAGGGAGCTCTAGAGGCTGAATACCCCATCACCCTCTGCTTTTTGGGCAATACATTCTTATATAATTAGGTTCACCATGTGACCAGGTTTTCTCAAGACAGTCTAATTTATGCTGACATAATTTTTAGTAGCACCCACCCCCTTTTAATCTCAGAATTGTCCAGATTTGGACAACAAATTTATATGTTAATGTGTATGTAGTAAATCTCAAATAGGAGAGACAGATAGCCCATAGATCTCTTATATACTTGCAGCCCTGGCCCCTTTTTATTCCTTACCCCTGATTTCCAACACAACCCAGAAAGTTCTGTCTGAAGCCTCATGTCACTCCCTGTTGCTAACCCTCCAATATGTCTACTATGTCTAATCCAATGTGTATTCGTGGATTTGGAGAGAGATTTCCTGCTCCAGGCCTCCCCGCTGGCTGATGAGCAGAAGCACCAGTCCAGTTCTCTTATATCCTGCATTTCCATGAACTGAATTTTCTAGATATTCTCGCCCCCCTTGAAAGACTCAGGGCAACCTCCCCTTTGCCTTCATCCTTTCATTCTAAGTCTTTTCTTTACCAGGTATGAGGATGAGATCAATAAGCGCACAGATTTGGAGAATGAATTTGTCCTCATCAAGAAGGTGAGGGAGTCCTTTACCCCCACCTAGAGGCTGGAGCTTAGAGACTTAGACTAAGAGGCTTTCTGGGTTTGGTCCCTAAATGTTTCTAAGAAATAATGGGTAACATGTGGGTGCCTTCTAGATATACAGCATAGAAAGGTAAGCAAGGACACAGAGTTAAGGCGGTGTGTTTGGACAGAACTCTAGACATTGATAATGGGACATGGTTGAAAATGGAGCAGTAGAATTGGAGGTCTGGCCACAGAAGGCTTCCTGGAGGAAGAAGAGGGGGAGGAGTGAGAGGGGGTGAGGGAGGGGGAGGAGGGCTGCAGGAAGCCGAGTAAAGGTGTTTGGGCTGGGAACATGAAGGTGTGATGGGGCAGAGGCCTAACTAGAGGATCAGGCCACAAAGTGAGGTGGGCAAGGCAATAGTTAGAAGTTTCTAAGTCCAGGCCATTGGGTGCTTGGATTTGGGGGTCCCATGTGGGCATCCATCTCAGGCTCCTCCTCTCCCCACACTCCCCAGGATGTGGATGAAGCTTACATGAACAAGGTAGAGCTGGAGTCCCGCCTGGAAGGGCTAACTGATGAGATCAACTTCTATAGGCAGCTGTATGAAGAGGTATGTTCTTGTCCCTTTAACACCATCAAAGGCTCCTCCTGGCCCCCGGTGCACCAACAGACAAGGGCCCAGCACTGAATAATTATAGCTTTCGATGTCAATAACCCAGCATGGATGTTCTACGTTTTTTGTCCCCCTGCATGAGAGTTAATAATCCTATTTTACAGATGAGAAAATGGACTCAGAACTAAAATAGCCTGTCCAACATCATCATACATAGAGTGGTGGTGACTCAGGGGCAACTTGGGCCCTCTCTGTCCTGAATCTGTTCTGAATCTTTGTGCCATATGCGGGAGCCTTCTGTGAGCGCTCAGTATTGGTTGCTGAGAGCATGGAAGGGCCCTACCCTTTGGCTACTCACCCAAAGCTAGGTGTTTTTTTTTTTTTTTTTTTTTTTTTTTTTTACTGGCCTTATTTCATTTTTGCATCCCACCAGGTTCAAGGTCTTTGACCCATCTTCTTTCCTCAGGAACTTTGCCCTCTTCTCAGTCCTCATACCTCTGTTGCTGCCCTCCTTGACTTGTTCCCCTAAGGAAGGCCCTCTGCAAAAGAGGGCTGCTTGTGTGCAAGGACCAGTCCTCATCATTTCCCCTCTCCACTGTAGGAGATCCGTGAGCTGCAGGCCCAGATCTCTGACACGTCTGTGGTGCTGTCCATGGACAACAACCGCTCCCTGGACCTGGATGGCATCATCGCTGAGGTCAAGGCCCAGTACGAGGAGATCGCCAACCGTAGCCGGGCTGAGGCTGAGACCATGTACCAGATCAAGGTGAAGAGCAGGGTCATTAGGCTGGCCCTCCCCTTCTGGCCAGTTCTGTGCCCTAGTTCATGAGCAGGGAGCAGGATTTCAAATGCCACTCTGCCTGCTATGTGGGTGCTGGGGAGATTGAGATGTCCCTGGGCTTGGTGCTCTGGAAGATAGCCTTTAGTGTGTGTGTGTGTGTGTGTGTGTGTGTGTGTGGAGAGGGTAGGGGTGGGTGGGTGAGATGACTTGGGCTCTGGTGACTTAACTGAGAGGGCATTCTTGCTCAGATGGAGGACACCTTGGGTTCCAGGGGGGCCTCTCAAGCCTAACTCCTCATCTCACATCTGCAGTATGAGGAGCTTCAGACATTGGCTGGGAAGCACGGGGATGACCTGCGTCGCACAAAGACAGAGATTTCTGAGATGAACCGGAACATCAGCCGACTCCAGGCTGAAATTGAGGCCCTCAAAGGCCAGGTATGGGCTGGACTGGGGGTAGGAGAGGATCCTCAGACACGTCCCAGTGAGAAGAGATAATGTAGGAAGGAAGGAGTGAGGAGTCTGGGGGTTGGCGAAAGGATCCTAGACCAGAGTGTGTGGGAGTTGAAGGGGCAGCTACAGTCCAGCTTCTCAGACTGCTCCTGGGAGGCTGAGGGCTCCTGAGGCGGTTCCTGGAGATGTGACAGGAGTCAGAGGGGGCTTGGCAAGTAGGGTTGGGGTCCGGGATGGGTCCCTCAAGCCTGTTTTATTTTATGTCTTGTATATCAGGGTCAGAATGGTGCTTTAAGGAAGTCTAGAAAGCAGAGATCTAGTTCAGTTAGGGCGGGGATAATACCTTTTAGTGATCTAGGGGAGAAGTTTCTGCGGGGAAGTGCCTGGAAGTTGCTCATATTTCCCCCTTCTGCTTCTGGACCTTACTGGTAGCATTGTCTTTGAGCTGGGGTAGAGTTGGTTGCTTTAGGTCATGGAGGGAGGTCTCTAGAGGAGATGGGGGAGGGAGGGCGGGTGAGGGGCCATGAGGGAACCACACTCTGTTCTATCTGCTAACTTCTTCCCCCCCCCCCCCCACAGAGGGCTTCCCTGGAGGCTGCCATTGCTGATGCCGAGCAGCGTGGGGAGCTGGCCCTCAAGGATGCTCAGGCCAAGGTGGCTGACTTGGAGGCTGCTTTGAGAAACGCCAAGCAAGACATGGCCCGGCAGCTGCGCGAGTACCAGGAGCTCATGAACGTCAAGCTGGCCCTGGATGTGGAGATCGCCACCTACCGCAAACTGCTGGAGGGCGAGGAGAGCCGGTGAGTATGGGGGGACTTTGGCCCTGGTGCTCCATCCCTGGAACCTGGGGTGGGGAGGGGTGGGACTTGGGTCCTGTTGTCTGGGATAGGGCCAAGAGTTGGTACTGATATCCTACGTATCCTTTGGGTACAGGCTGGAGTCTGGGATGCAGAACATGAGTATCCATTCCAAGACCACCAGTGGCTACTCAGGTGAGTGTACTGGCCCTGGGCTGCAGGACAGGAGGGCAGGGCCTTTTTTTTATAACATTTCTGTTTTGTATAGCTCAGGAAGCTGGGGCCCAATGAACTATCTCATCCAAGATCACATAGCTAATGTCAAAGCTCTGTCCCACCCTGCTCCTGGTATTCCCTGGAGTAGTGAACCGGGGCAGTTCTCCATCCCTGGGGACTGTGTAAGGAATGAAGAGAGAAGGGGTCATTGGAGCCTATTGTATGTAGGGCTCCTGAGCTCATGTGGTTGCCAATCCCTGACCAGGTGGGCTGAGCCCGGCCTATGGGAACCTCATGAGCCCTGGCCTCAACTACGGTGTGAGCTTCCAGTCCAACTTTGGCTCTGGGGGAAGCTCTGGCTCCTTAAGCCGCACCAGCTCCACCAAGACTGTGGTGGTGAAGAAGATTGAGACTCGTGATGGGAAGCTGGTGTCTGAGTCATCTGATGTCCTGCCTAAGTAAACGGCTACCATGGTCCCTCCTGGCCTTCAAGCCTGTGGGAAAGGAGCTGTGCAGAGAACCTTGAGCACAGGAGACCCACCTGAAGCTCAGCCCCAGTCCTCAGCCCAACCCTGGGTGGGGAGTCTACTGCCTGGGGGACTGCCTCTTACCCATGCCCCCAACTAAAAGCCAAATCAAGTGTTTTTTTCCAAAATAAAGTCTCAGCTGGCTCTGCCAACCCTACTTACTGTGTGTGTAGTCCTTGTCCACGGGGTGGGAGAGAGGTGACCAGGAGGCTTGTCCCTGAAATTGGAAGCTGAGGGTGCCTGTGGAAGGGTGGCACTGGGAGGGAAGTCTGGCCTCCTCCATCCAGGCTGTTCCCAAAGAAACCTGTTTGCCTAAAGCTGGTCGAATGAAGCCTTGGTCATTAACATACTCTCAAGCACCCCTTTTCTCTTTATCTGTGCGGTAAGCCCCGGAGGTAGGCAGAGCAGGTTTCAGATGGTGTCCCTGGGAGAGAGTTTAGTTTCCCTTCGCACAGACCACAGGAAGTTGACATCAGGACTACATGCAGATAAGGCAAGCGCCCGGCTGGAGAGACCAATTAATGGCCTAACTAGAATGTGGCAGATACAGAATTCGAACCCAGGGCTGTCTCGTTCTCAAGGCTGTACTCTTCAGCTAGGTCTATAGTGCTTCCTTGATGGCCAGAGATGTCTTTTTACCATTTTCATTTTTTTGCAAGCTGGGGACTAAGGAATCCTCGTTTTCCCTTCAGAGGCCCAGAGTCCATTCATAAGACCCACAATTTCCAGAAACCAAGATACAATAGGACTTGGCATTGATAAATGGGTTTCTACTCAGTTACGTCTACCCTGCATTGCTCCTTGCTACCCTCTTTCTACTCTTTTACATGCAGTGTTTTTATCTTATATATTGCTGAGTATGTAAAGGGCGTGTGCTTCTATTTGCACGTGGAGGGTGTGCTTGTGTACATGGGCATGTATGGGTTCCGTAAATGTTAAAAGAGATTTGCCTATCTTTACTGAAACAGTCTCTAAGCCTTAGGGCAAGCACAGGTATAGGGCACAGCTGAGTGGAGCAGTGCATCCGTGGTACTTGGCTCTACTGCTACCACCACAGAGTTCTAGGCAGACATGTCGGCCCCTCAGCACATATAAAGTGCACAAGCCCATAGAACTGAGATGGGGACATTTTCAGACTTTGTAAAACACCAAGGGAGGATAGACAAGTATGTGCAGCGTTCACAGTAGTAGGGACAGCCTGGCTCAAGACACTCAGGTTCAGGTCCCCAGGGCTTTTGTCCCTGTACCCTTGACTTCCGAGACCTCGGGCCCCCACCGGAGGGCTATCCCAGCTACCCCTCGAGCTGAGCACTTAAGTGGAGCTGCTCCCAGACTGAGCCCAGGCATTCTGCCTCCCCCGCCCCCCAGCCCCAGCCCCAGGCCTAGGTCCAGGCTTCTGGACTGTGCCACAATAAAGGACTCTACTTCTTCGTGATAAAACTTGACAACACCATTACCTAGAACTGTAGCTCTCTAACTATTTTGGCAGCTTGTGGTAAGAAGTCCATTTTTATCACAATCTGCAAATTACATAAATAAGTAAACAAAAATTTCATAAAACAATACCAACCTTCCGCCCACTGATGATGTGCGACTGGCCCTCTTCACCAGCTCCCGGGAGCCAGGAGGGTGGTTAGAGCCCAGGACAGGTATAGCACTTTGTAAAAGGAACCTCTTTCCCTGAGGCCCCAAGTCAATATTTTCAGCTGTGCCCCACTCATCCTTTCAGGAGCTGACCACCTGTCTTACCAGGCCCTGCCCCAGGAGGTGGGTATACCGGCAACAGTCATGGGACCTTCTGATAGTCTTGCAGAGTTCACACACCCCAGGCCTTAGCTCAGAGAAAGGCGGGAAAGCTCCAGGGAGAATTCTCTTTCTTCCTTCTCTCAGGTTATTGTGTATCTACTATGTGAACAAAGACACTTAGGGTTCAGGAGACACTCCCCCATTTACCTTTCAGTATTTAAACAAATATAAATAAGAGCTGGACATCTAATTCTCATTTAGATGAAGATACTGAGGTAGGATAGACACTACCATTTCTAAAATACCCACTTGATGGCAGATCTTGTGCTACAGCACATTCCAACCCTCCAGTGATTCTGGGAGGCAGATATTAAAATCCCCATTTTGTGCAGACTTTGAGTAAGGTAACACTGTGAGTGATAGAAATAGTATCCTGATGCTTGGGCTAGTGCTTTTTTGATAATACTAGATTTTTATCATTTGTACGCATATCATACATAGCTCAAAAATTTAAATCTTGTTTCGAATAGGTAATAAATATCCCTTGTATACAACTCTAAATTATAAAAGGGACTCCTTCCTCATCAGTCACCCAGTTTCTCTCTGAGATAGAAACTAATGTTATCTATTTTTTGTAATTCATTTCAGGCAGAATTTATGTATATATAATTCCTAAATACATACATGTATACGCATTTCACAAAGGGTGCTATACTATACGTGGCGTTATATGTCCTGCTTTGACATTCACTCAACACCTGTTCTTTCCATATCAATATGTAAGTTGCTGCCCCATTCTTTTCACAGCTGCATAATGTTCCATGTAAGGCTGTGTTACAATTTACTTAACTGGTCCCCAGTTGGTGGGTCTTTTCAACCTTATGCTATGACAACAATAATAACCTTGGATTCATGTCATGTCACTCCCTCACCATGAGGATATAGGAGTAATTCCTGTAATTGCTGAGTCAGAGTGTATGTACATTCAAATTTTTGACAGACATTAAAAAAAAAAGAGCTTGTTTTCTTATGGGACTAAATTTTAGCTTTCTAGAAAATCCACATATGTAGAAGTCCCATGTCTGACCATGCCAGCTGAACCAGGCATTATTCCCTACCTCTTCCCTCCAGGAATGAAATGATGAGTCTTCCAACACTCTTCATACATTGTCATTTCAGGGTTTTGCCCTGCTCAAGATGATCTGGGGGAAAATGGTCCGTGATCACCTTAGCAGGAAGATTGTAAAGAGGGCTAAGAATGAGGGCCAAACTAGCATGTAAGGGAGTGGGAATGCAGCAGTACCACTGGGAGCAGTGCCCTGGAAGGGGAGGGTGGGACAGGGACCAGCTTGGCTGAGAGATCCCTGGGCGAGCCACTGTGCTCCCTCATTGCATATCTTGGTGGGTATTAGTTACTTTGTCTATCCAGCATCCCTTTCGCATCTGATAACAACACTGTTCCCACTCCTCCCTCCCCCCACATTTCCCTGCTTTTCAAGAACTGTTCTTAGCCCTATCTCTGTGGTTCTGGCGGGCCTGCCAGTCACATCACCTCTCCTTTGGGCCCACAAGAATGGTAGGAGCCAGTCTTGGCCAGTCACAGGCCCCTTTGTTCTTCCCTTGCTGTGGTATAACAAATACAGTAAAATGAGGAAAGTGCTTGATAGATTTCTATCTAGGTTCACACCTGTAATATAGAACATCTCTTGCATCGCAGAAGAGTTGCTTGGGCCCCCTGTATATTTGTATTTCAAAAATACAAATCAGATTTGGTTACTCCCCTATTTTAAATCTAGGATAAAGCCCCAAGTCCTGACTTGGCCCATGGCCTGAGCCTGCTTGGCCTCCACCCACCTCCCAGGCCTCCTCCTGGCCACTCTCTTCTGTGCTATCTCTGACTCAGTGGGTCTGGAAAGAAGGCAGAGGGGCCCGAAGGCTGCTGCCTGACCTCTGCCCTCCACCCCACCTCTGCTGTTTTTCCTTACTCTTTTCCGTACTGGGCTTTCACAGTTTTCCAAGTGCTTATGAAGGCTTCATCTCCTTTGATTTTCACATTGTTCTCTGTGAGGACGGTTCAGTTCTCATTTTACAGGTGAGGGATGAGGCCCTGGGAGGGGAAGTCACTTGCTCAGGGTTGCCTGGCTATTTTGCGGCAGAGCTTGTATCAGAACAAGGAGCTCTAAACCTGGAGCTTTTCCAATATTATTTTACCTTCCCAGACCTGTTAGTCTAGGAGAAACATGTGGGATTAGAGGAAGGGACCAAGGAGCGAACCACTCTGGTGGGTACACTGCAGAGTGGGGAAGAAGAGGGCAATTCAAGTTCATCACCTTAATGCCCATGTGTCACTTTGCCCAGGCTCCAGGCGTCCCCTAGAGGACATTGTAGGGAATGCCCAGCCACCTGCCTTCCCCACTGTAGCCTGTTCCTGGCTTTGTTATGTTTCCCCTGATGTTACTCTTCCTTTCTGCTGCTGGTCTACCTTTGGGATTTATTGGAACAATGAGAATGGGGGCAACTGGGAGACTTTTTTTATTTAGAAGGTTAAAATTCAAATGCCCATAAGGGCCAGACAGGTAAGGTAAAAGAGGAAGTGGGTCTGGGGTAAGAAACCATGCATAGACATGCTGTTTGCATGTGAAAAACGTGGGAATATTCTTTTTGTCTGCAAAGAATCATGCTTTCCACTGTCTTTTTTTGAAACTTGCCAGCCTTTCTTTCTCCAGTCGAGGACTGAAAGATGGATACAGGGACAGTTTCATTTTTTTATATTTTCTTTTTATCTCTATTATAAGATGGCCCAAATAAAGACATGGCTTCTGACATTCAGCTTCATTGCTGGGATGGTAAAAGGGAATGGTGGGGACTATGGCAAACTAGAATGACTTATAATACCTGGGCCGGAGGCATCCCTGAAGTGAGTTTCTTGTTTTATCAGCCCTGCTCTGTGACCCTCTGACAGTGCTCCTTCACCCAAATGAGGAGTCTGAGGGGCCAAAGGAACATGTCCACCCAGACAGAGCCTGTGTTTTCCCATCCCTGTTCAAATGGCCCTGAGTTCACTTCCTTAAACTGCTTGGTTGTGTTCCCAGGGCCCCACCTCCAGCACGCAGTAGTCCCTATGGTGGCTGAGGGATGACTGACTTGGGGGTGTGGGTGTGTCTAGAACAGCCCTGCCCAATTAGGCAGCCGCTAGCCACATGTGGTTACTGAGGACTGGACATGTGGCTAGTCTGAATTGGGATATGATGTAAGTGAAAAACACATCAGATTTTGAAGACAATATGAGAAAAAATAAATGTAAAACAATAACTTTAAATATTGATTACACCATGAAATAATGTTTTGGATATACTGAGTTAAATAAATATACCGTTACAGTTAATTCCACCTATTTTTTTACTTTATAGATGTGGCTATGAGAAAATTTAAAATTCCATATATGGCTCACATTTGTAGCTACATTATATTTCTACTGGTCTGTTACAGACGCCCTCTGAGTGTTGTCAGGGTGTCCATGGGGTGGTGTGTGAGGCCCCTCCAAGTGTGGGAGGGAGCTGGGTCAGAAGAGCTGGGGGCTGTGGGCTTCCTTTTGCACCTTGGCTCCCCCAAACGTTGGGGTCAGGCTGAGGGCAGCTTCTTTACTGTAGACATGCAGGGATGTGGTCCCAGTGTGTCCAGAACTTTCAGCTTTGCAACAGAAATCAGAAATCTGGATTTTTACATAAAATATTTTGATTTTTAAATGTACGCAGCCAGTTCAAATATTTAGAAAAAAACACTGTCCTGGTCAAGATCACACAGGCTACTGAGAATATATCTTCCGGCTCTGGTTTAAAGTAGGGAGACTGAGGTCACAGAGACAAAGTTTGACTTGGTTTCCACAGCATAGAAGCTCATACCAGCATAGGAGGGACTGAGGGGAAGCAGATAAAAAGGGTTGCAGAATCTCCAACACCAGCTCCTGCCTTCACTAGCCAGACTTTGGGAGTCTGGTATTGTTATTAGGGGGCAGCGCAGCGGTGGGGACCTGAGGGACACAGAAAGCCCTGGATTTTCATCTTCCCTGAAGCATGCTGCTCAGCATGTCTGGACCTCTGAAGAATGGGCACTAAGACTGGGCTATAGTCTGACGGAAGGAGGCAGGATTTGAGCAAACAGGAGGTACATCAAGTGTCCACTGGAGGGCAGCAGAGGAGCAGAGAAGAAGCAGCTCTACAGGCTCCTTGGAGCAGAGCTGGCCAGTTGGCTTATTCCTTTTCCAGAAGCCAGACCTGGGAGGGCCCTGGGTTGCAGGACCATCGCAAGCCTGCCGGGTGCTTTTGTGCAAATCAGAGAAGGTTCTCATCCTTCCCGGGGATGCAGCCCTGGGCCAGGTTGTGGCTTGGTGAATGGAGTTTGGGGTGGATTTTAGTCCCCGTCCATCAATTCCCTACACACCTGGCAAACCTGGAGACACTGTTGTGGTGGGGTGCTGGGAGCTGGGGGCACAGAAAGGTGCACGGGGCAGCCATGTTCCTGCCCGTGTGTGCCTTCTGCTACATTGCACTGGAGGTTTTGAGTTCCAGGTGAGAGGTGACAGGCACTCCACTAGAGGGCACCACACTGCCACGTGTCAGTTTCTGGATCCTGCCTTACCAGCAGGCGGCAGGCTCCAGGCTCCATTAGCAGAGCTGGCAGAGGCCAGAGTGGGAGGGCATTGCCATCATAAAGGGCTGGCAGGTGAAGCTGGGGAGGGGTGGGCGGGATCCAGGAGGATGTGCACAGCAGGCGTGGGAGGGAAAGTTCTTGGCTCTGCAGGAGGGGACACAGCTGGCACTATGGGTCAGCAGCGCAGAGGCCCGGTAACCTGTTGTTTTGGAGGCACAGAGAGGGAACTCAGCGAGTGTCTGGGTAGAGCCAGGATGAGAACCTGGGTGTCCTCGTTCTCAGTCAGTGCTCCTGCCTCAATAGCACTTCCTTGGGTCGATTCAGATCATGTCACACTCTGCCCAAATCCTTTTCTTGGAGATGCCCTGAGCTTGGCTCTCAAGACCCTGCCTGACCTGGCCTAAGCCGGCCTCTGCTGCCACAGCCCCTACTATCTCCCTGCCTCTTCCCCCTTCCACTCTAGCAGCTGAGCTCCTTTCAGTTTCCTGGGGGAAGCCACATACCCTCACATCTCCAAGTTTGTGTGTGCTCTCTCCCTGCCTGCAATGCACCTCTCCTGTGTGGCCCACCTGGCAGTCCTCCCTGACACCTCCACCTCAGAGGCTGGGCTCCCCCCTTCCCTTGTCCTCCCACTTATGGCCCTTTACACTGTGCTGCATCTCCCCAAGCAGACAGTGAGCTTGTTGAGGCCATGTCTGCCTGGAATGCATCCTGTGTCCCCAAGCCTGCCACAGAGCCGGTGATCATAAACTTCTGTCGTTTAAATGAAAGGCAGGCCTGACTATATCTCCCCCATCCCTCAGCTTCAGCTGCACCATCACAGAGGGAATACAGGTGGGGAGCAGGGAGTGGGCATGTGTCTTTGTGTGTATGTGTGCACATGTATGTGCAGTAAGTGCATACACAGGGGGCTTCAGGCAGCAGAGACATAGAATAATTCACATGGGAGGCTGTTTGTGCTCGAGCACAGACAGGCACAGACAGGCACAGATAGACTGTTCACATCTACCCGAAAAGACAGAGCCCTGTACACAGTGGGGGATTTGCTTTATAAAAAATACTTTCCTTGATGTATATAACATACATGCAGAGAAATACTCATGTCATAAGTGTATGGCTTGACAATTTTCACAAACCAAACATGACATGTTACCAGCACCTAGCTCAAAAAAGAGCAGGGCCAGCCTCTGAAGTCCACAGGGGGTGCTTTTACATGCTTGTTGCTTGACTCTCAAGCTGGGAGAGGGAGGGAGAGAGAGACATGGGGAGGGGGGAGTTTGGGGTCTTCAGACCTCCTCCTGTCTCATCCCAGGGTCTGGGCCTCCCTAGTCTTGCTCTAGGAGCTCTACTGCTTTTTGACCCCAGGCTCTATCCCCGATACCTCTGTCACCATTTTGTCCTTGCTTCTCTTCCTCCTGTATCCCGGCTGCCAGCCCTTTCATGGTTCCCTCCTTGGGTAGCTGGCCCAGGGCCTACTCTTCTTCCCCAGTCCACCTCAGGTGCCATGGGATCCCTGCAGACCTGTGCTTACATCAGCCATTGGCCTATTTTGCTTTTCTTCCCCATGCCTAGAGGGCCGGTCTGTGAGAGGGCATGGCTTCTGGAGTGACATCTCCCAGCCCTCTGCTCCAGCTAGGCTTATCATAGCTCCAGAATAGGGATAAAATGAAGCCCAAACCAATGTCCTGGAACTGCAAACACAAGTGGGGTACAGAGACTGACCCCCTTGAATGGCTGTTTGGGGCAGTTACAAATGCTTAGTGACACATTATGAGTCTATGTGAGTAGACATGCACAGGAGCACTGTTTTTAACTGTGTCTATTTTATGGAGACTACAGGAAACCATGTTTTTGTGATGGAGACTTGTGTGGCTGGCAGTGCTGGGACACTGGGTGTGATGGGCTGGGAGTGTTTGCCTGAGTGGTCGTATGTGCAAGGCCATGCGTTGGGCTGAGAAGGTATGCTGGTCGTGTGTGTGTGTGTGTGTGTGTGTGTGCGCGTGCGCGCGTGTGCGCACGCTTAAAAGCCCACGTGTGTGGACAGATATCTGTGGATTAGGAGACAGTGTGGATGGAGCTGTAGTTCTGAGTGTTTGCTCACTGCAGTCAGGGAGTGACCTGTTACTGTGGAAGCCCAGTATTGTGAGGAGGGGTCAATCTGAAAAAGGAGAAGGAAACAGGGGGTGGTGGTAGAAGGCTCTTGCTGGGCTCTTCCTTCCCCCTGGGGTCTTGTCAGTAGGCTCTTCCTCCTGGACCCCAACTCTGGGGATCAGGCACCCTGCCCACTGCCTGCAGAAATGGGCTAGGTGGAGCCCAGGCGAGGTCCCAGATGCTGACGTGGCAGGCCTAAGAGGAAGGGGTGGGGCTGGCGACGTGCGGGAGCAATAGCCAGCACCACAGGGCACTGTGCCCTGTGCTGAGCTGGCAGCTGGCAGCTGGGAGCAGGCGGAACCCCACCCAAGCAGGCCAGGGCAGGCAGGATAGGGCCTGTCTTGGGCCAGGATGGGGATAGAGCTGATGGCGCAAGCCTGGGCTTTGTTTTGCCAAGATAGAAGGTTGAGGGGCAGTGGTCTGTGCTGGGGGAGATTTCTTTGGGATGGGGGAGGTGCATCCATTAACACTCCCATTATGTTATGTGTATTTGACTTGTGTATGAATTTGTATTCCTCCTCTGTTGTGTGCATGTATCCGTGAGTCTGTGTGGGGCCCATGGTGGTTCTGTGTGTGTGTGACTGGCACCTGGGCATGTTTATGTAGGAGTCTTACATGGATATGTTTGTGAGCAGGCTGTGAGCTCACATGACTGCTATGTGTGTGCCCTTGTCAGAAAGGCCTGTGTGGCTTCTGTATGTCATGTTTGTGGAAGTCATTTATATGAGTCAGGGCAAGCTATCTCCAAAGCCTGCATGCGTGTGTGCATGTCTACATGTGTACGTGAGTAGTTCAGATCTTGGGCCCAGAGAGCAGAGGGGCAGTGGTTGGTAGTGGCCTGTCCAGGGTGAGTGGGTATAGGGAGGGAGGGGCCTGGGCTTCTTGGGTTGGGGCTTGCCCAGGCCCTGGGACCAATTTGTTTCTGCAATAAATTCGGGTATTATTCCTACTCTCTATCATCCCCTTTTTGGTGGTTCTGACAGTGTGTGTGTGTGTGTGTGTGTGTGTGTGTGTGTGTGTGTGTAATGACCCACAAACCATTGTGAGTCTGTATGCAGCAATTCCACTGATGCCTTATACATGTGCTAGTAGCAATCCTAAAAACCATGTGTGCAGCATGTGAAACATGCAAGTATAAGTGTGACACACACTCCTATGTATGTATCTGTGTGCAACAACCCCTACAAGCTACTGGGTATGTGTATTTGTGGGTGGGCAGGTGGGTCCCCTGATCACTGTGTATGTATCTGTGTGTCCTGTGAAGTGTGTGTCGAGCTGGCAATATTCATCTTCAGCCCTCTCCCCGCTGGGGACCTGGCGCATATGTCCTATTGTCTTCTCCAAAGCCCACATGTGCTGACACTCAGCTTCTTTCTGCTCCCCTCCCTAGTCCTCACCCTACTCTTCCTCACATCCATCAGGGACCCTCCCTGGGATGGGAAACCCTGGGCGAAGCTGAGAACTGGGCCTCCCTGTGGAATTGGTGGTTTCCCAAGTTTGCTTTAGTATAATGGAGCCAGGTTTAGGCCACCACCAGCTAGGAGTTCAGAGAGCAGTCACAGTCAGTGGGAAGAGCATATATTTCAGTAAGACAGACCTGATTTCAAATGTAGACTCTCACATACTGTACCTGTGTCACCCTTCCATGCCTCAGTTTCTTCTGTTTATTGTTGGAGTTGCTCTTAGAAGCAATAGATGAGGTGAAGCTAGCATACGGCTTGGTGCATGGTAGTCTCTGGAAAAATGTGAGTCCTTTTCTTTTTAAGGGATCACTTTGAGATCACTGTGAAATCTTGCAGGAAAGGGCCACAGGGGTTAGAGGTGGTGCCTTGAGCCTGCCTGCAGGGTAGTATATAGTCTCCTACCTTCAGGGGCCTGCAGTGTGGAGGTGGGCAGAGCCAGGGCTGGAGAACTCTCCAAGTGTAGGCCCTGACAGGCTGAGACCCAGGCTTTGCACCCATCTCAGACAGAGGCATAGAGAAGTTGTCCGGGTGTGTTTGCAAAGGGTGGTGAGGGGTGTACAGAGATTATCTTGAAACGGTGGTCATGGAATGACACCCAAATGGACCAATATACAGACTCCAAAAGCCCAGAGTTTATCAGCTGGCCTCACAAAGCTTCAGGAGAGGGAGACATAGACACACACTGAAGGACAGACACACAACTTCTCACTTCAGAGGGACAAAAGTTCCCACCACCCTAAGGACAGACACCAATTGCCCCTCTCTACAGAGGACCCAATTCTCTCAGAAGGACAGACACACCTTCTCCACTGTTGTCCCCTGCCCCTGGGGAGAACAGGGCGGCAGACAGACAGGCCCGGCTCCCCCTGCTGAGTCAGGCTGTCCCGGCTTAGCGGGCGGGGCTTGGGTGGAAGCATCTTGGCACCCGTCCAGCTACAGGGTGGGGAGGAGGGTGAGTCACCCAGCTGGGCTCAGCGGAGCCGCCCTGGCTCCTGCCCCAGCGGCCGTGGGAGCGCAGGGGTCCAGCCAATCGGCAGCTGCCACCGGACTACCGTTTAGGCCCCGCCCCGGCCAGCTGGCGGCTGGCTTCCCAGTTCTCAGGGTTCCTCACTGCCCGAGCGACCCCTAACCCAGTACCCAGCACCCAGCACCCAGTCAGATCCCATGGTTGGTGCCTCGGGAGGGAGGCTGTAGGAGACGAGCAAGGGGAGATCTTAGGGAAGAATGCTCCCAGCCAAGGAATCAATCGGTTCCTATTCCAGGAGCGAGGCCTACCTGCCGCCCTATTCTCTGCTGGTTAGGGGAAGGGGTGGCCCTGCCAGCGACAGAGGAAATCGCCTCCTTCTTGTTGCCCTCTGAACTCTTCCCAAATTCTCTCTCCTCCTCAGCCCCTCCTCCAAGGGGACAGACTGCCCTTGTTTCCCAGGCTCAGGGATTGTGCTGGCTTCACATTGGCATTTCCTGCCACTGTCTGGATGGCAAAAGTTCTCTGCTGAGTGAGACACACTGTGGGTCTGCTTTCTGCTTCAGAAAATACAGTTGCTATTCTTGAAAGGGTCATTGTTCCTAAGGCTTTGATGACCCCAGCTATTAAGTCTGGCCTGGCCAGGTCCTGGGCCTTGGCACAGACACACATGCAGATGTGCATAGACTCACTGAGCAGGCAGAGACTGTGTAGACACACAAACATACACAGACAGGCTTCAGATGTTATACCCCAAATCTCATGTCTGTGAGAAGACATACACAGACATTTTCAGCATGAGAAGCAAGTGTCCCAGCTCTGTCTCTTATTAGTTATCTGACCTTGGGTGGATTATCGAATCTCTCTGTTTCTCTTTCTAAAATGGGGATAGCTAGAGTACCTTCCTTAAGCTGTTGTTGTGAGGATTAAAGGAAATAACAGCTGGAAAATGCCTGGTACACTGTAATAACTCAATAAACGGGTAGCCATGGTGATCTCCCAGACCCACACGGATACATCCACACAAACACATTCATGGACACACACCGATACATACAAACACATGCCAAACCTCAGATATCAATACATATGTAAGGACCAGGTGTGTTTGCATATGATACACAGACACATACAGCACTCCCAAGGAAAACAGCAACCTCCGCAACTACCATAAAAGCAAGTTTTACTGCCCAGGGTGTGATGGGAACAGTGGCCCAGCTGGGTGGGGGGCGGAGGCCTCCGCGTCGGGCGGTGCCTGCTCTGCCCTGGCTCCCACCCAGCCTCAGGGAGAGGACGCTTTCATTCTTCTAACATGCCCCACTCTGTTCCCCGAGAGCAGTCACCCCATCTTTTCTCCACTGTCACCTGAAGTCAGGCCCCACCCTTTCCCAACAACCAGAGCCCCAGAAGATTTGAAGCCCTTGTGGTTGGTGGGGAACATGATGGCCTGGCTCTCTGCACAGGGCTTGGGGGCAGCAGAGGTGGTCTTTTCCTCACCACTTCTCTGGGCTGGTGGGTTCTGGAGGGCAGTGGTTGTGGGAATTTGGCTGCTGGGACCTGGAAGCAGCCAGAGGGAGCATAGCTGAAACTGGGGCTAACCCTGAGGGCTCAGATCCCACTGGGCTCTGGAGAGGTTCCAGATAGCTGCTCTCCACTTTTTATTCTATTTTTATTGTGGTAAGAACACCTAATATGAGATCTACCCTCTTAACACGTTTTGCACGTACAGTATAATATTGTTAACTAGGCATAATGTGAAGCAGCTCTCTGGAACTTACCTGGCATAACTGAGCCAACCTCTGCCTTTGCTGACTCCCCCACCCTTACCCAGAGCTGGAGACATTTGAAAATGGTTCTCTCGGCTCAGGAAAAGCTCTGGGAGTGAGAATCCTTTCCTAGGAAGCCACGATCACACCAGCCTGGTCTTCCATGCTCTCCCATTCCAGCATTCTGCCACTGCCCTGGAGTCCTGGGCACATTAGGATACTGGATAATCCTAGTACCAGAGGTAGTCAGAGCTGGAAGGGACCCTCAAGTTTACTGAGTCAAGACCTGAGAGAGAGGCCCCAAGTCTGAGGTCACACAGTGATTCTGTAGAAGTAGTAGTGGGATGGAACCTGTGACTCTTGTCTCCTTATCCAGAAAAGCCCAGCCTCAGTTCTCCCCTCTACCCCTTCCCCCAGGTTTATTTTCGTAGTGAGCAGGTCTGTGTCCCTCCCATGGGTCTCTGGTCCTAGGAGCTGGAGATGGAGACTAGAGCAAGAAGGGGACTCAGGTCCTGTCCTCTGGAGCTCCACCCTGATGGGGGACGAGTGGGTCAGATCCAGGGAACAGAGAGTCACGTGCCATAGATGGGACCTGAACACACCAGACTGGAAGGTTCTCACAGACTCTGGGAGGTTTACTAGGCCGCTGCCTGGAAGAGGGGTTCGAGGGAGAAGAGAGACATGGATAAGCCTAAGGGGTGGCTTCTGAACCATGAGGCTGGGGGTCTTGAGGGAAGATGAATGAGGCTTACTCTGTTCCCTTCATGGAGTAAACTTGCTGCTTCTCACCCTGGAGACCAGAAGCTAGCCATGAGGGGCCAGGTGACTCTTTGCTTTGAATGTTGGGTACAACTGGAATGGCCAGAGGGAGGCCTGAACGTCTTACTCCAGCCTGGACCTGGATGTAACCTCCAGGACTGGGACTCTGGACACTTTCAGGGGCTAGTGTCCTGGAGAAGCCAGGGGCAAAGGGATGGTTCCATCAATGCCTCGCCAACCTCTACTCTTTTGCTCTGGAAAAAGAGAATCCAAGCTTCCCAGAGGCCATCTGGCTCTGCCAATGGGTCCTCAGAAGACGGGAAGCTTCTCAAATGTCCAAGCCTTGACAGACCCCTTTTCCTGCTCTCAGATTTCTTGTTCCCTTCTGCCCCCAGGGCCTGGATGAGCCAGAAGGGTTGGGCTCCCAGTTGGCAAGAGCTAATTTTGCTGGCTGGGAGTTTTTCAGAGTGTTAATTAAAAGGAGCCACCCAGAGAGGATGACTTCACTTGTTCACACACACACCCTTCTGCCCTGCCCTCTCCTCTGCCCCCATTCACACGCCCAGCCAAGGCAGGGGTGGCGGGTGGAGGGAGCCCAACGGGAAAGCATAGCTTGTGAGCATCTGTAGATGTCAACAAGCAAACTGCAGGCTCAGAGCATTTTTGACATTTTTTTCTCCCTAGTCAAATGTTGCCATCTCTATTGTTCCCCTCTCAGCTGAACTGGATGGGCAGAATTAATAGATGGGAAGGGAGCTAGGTATCTCCCAGGGGCCACCAAATAGCTCCACTCCTGTGGGGAAATCCGTGCCTGGTTTGACCTCAATTCAGCCAGCTGCAGCCTTGTGGGGTGAGGCCCCAGCTGGAGAGACCTTGGTGGGTCCACTTTCACTACAGGCTGTGTGAGGTTCTCCCCATTTCTTCACGATTCTTTCTGTTGCATAAATTCTTCCAAAAGTAAAACCTCGACCCCCCACAACCATCCTTTGCCAGGCTGCAGGATGGTGGGGTGGTGGCGGAGGTGGGCACTGGTGAAGATCTGGAGGTATCTGGAGGGGTGTTGCTGACAGCGCTGAGCTCCCAAATATTGCTGCATTGGTGATTGCTACTACATATATTGACCCCCTAGGTCTTGGCTAATTGGGGAAGGGAAGTGAGTTTCTAGAGTCTGTCAGGATCTGGTGGGGGGCTGCTCCCAGACTGTGGTAGGGGCAGCAAAGGGCAACGGAGGCCAAGGGGCTGGGCAGTTGTGCCTCTTGTGGAACTGGGAGGATCCAGAGCTTGCCTGTCCCTATTCTGGGAATGCCCTGCAGGGGGCGCCCTAAGCCAGGCTTCCTGCCCGCAGATGCAGTACAGGCCCTCTGCAGACCCCAGGTCCTATCTCAGATCCTCTGTCCCAACCTGGGCTCTCTTCTGCCTCTGGGGTCCTCCAGCCCTCAAGAATATAGGAAGGGCCACTAGGAAGGGACAAAGATGATGCAGGGCCCAGAGGCTCTGAAGCAACAGGAGTGAAAAGTGTTGTTGGCCAGACAGAGCACATGCGAATGACAAGCAGAAAAGCCCTGGCCAGAGCCAGAGGGTGTTTGGGCCCTGGCCCCTCTTCTGTGGCCCTGGGGTACCGAGAGACATTGTCTTTCTGTTTTCTATCCATTTATGGGTGTTAGGGTCCCATCTTTGCTGCTCCCTCTGAGTAATTAATTGTCAGGCATGTATTAAATGCTTTAGGTCAGTGGTCCCCAACATTTTGGCACCAGGGGCTGGTGCTCCTATGAGAATCTAACACTCGATGATCTGAGATGAAGCTGAGGTGGTGATGCTAGCTCTGGGGAGCGGCTGCAAATACAGATGAAGCTTTGCTTGCTTGCCCGCCGATCACCTCCTGCTGTGCGGTCCCGTTCCTAACAGGCCACGGGCCTGTACTGGTCCATGGCCTGGGTGTTGAGGACCCTGCTTTATATAACGAACTTAATTGTTCCAGTAATCCATTGGCAGGGACCATCATCCTCATTTACATATGGCTCCCATGGGGTTACATTAATATTTCTCAGTCTCTCCTCTTTTTCCTTACAGATCACCAGGTATCAGATGGGTTTGAACAGAATGTGAAAGGACCTACTGCCCCCTGGGGGGCAGAACCCTCCTGAGAGGTCTCTGAGATGGGGGTTCTCGTCTGTGGTTTGGCACACAAGGACTTCTGCCTGACCTGGGTCTCCTTGATCTAGTTCCACTGCTAATTTACTTTGTCCTTTCCTCAATTATGTCAGTGCTTTGGTTTCAGTCCCCCTTGAGCAGCACTAGCCCAGTACTTTGGTGGTGGGCTAGGCTCTCCAAAGAACTTCAAAAGGGGATTTTGATGCAGTTTCTGCACCTCCCTCTTGCAAAAGGCCTTCATGAGGCCTGGGGGCTGCATGTGACACTTGTCGCTTTCCTAGAGTAGAGTTACAGAGAGAGAGGGCTGAATGGAAGTTTGCTCAGGTTCCCTTGGGTTTCTGACACTGGTACTCCCTGACTTGGCTGGGACTGGGGAAGCTGGGAGGAGACTGGGGGTGGGACCAGGTGAGATTTGCTGTGCCCCTTCCTCTCAGTGCTCTGCCCCAGCCTCAGCCAGGAACCCCCCTCCACTGGCCCCATGGCATCTTTAACCCCATTTCCTCCCCATCCATTCTCCTTCATTCATCCTGCCCTGCTGTCTCTCCCACTTCCCCCTCCCTCTCTGGCTCCAGCCCATCTCCCCTCTCCTGAATCTTCAGCCAGAGGCCTGTCCCTCCTGACACCTTTGCTGGTCATTCTGGAGTCCCACTGAGTTTCTTTTCCCCTCTGCAAGCCCAGAGGCTTGAGTGCTCCTCCCTGGTGCTGGGAATGAGTCAGCTTGAGGAATGAGGCCCTGGCACATTCTAGAGTTTGGAGGTGTTCAGCTGCCTGGCACCTGGGCTCCTTGGGGTCTGAGACCTCTGGAACCCAAGAAGGGCTATGAGAAAGATGGTTCAGGCCTCTTTGGGGGTAGTGATGACACAGGGGACAGGTATTTTGGGGGCTTAGCCACCAGGCCTCAATTTCTACCCCCTCAATCTCTGCTCCCCACTCTGTCTTATTGCATGCAACAATGCACCTGCCCTCCCTGGCCAGGTGTCACAGAGGCCTGGGTCCCTTTTTTCATCAATTTCAATCCCTTTCACTCGACACTCTCCCCCTTGCTTACTGATACCCTTCCATGCTCCCCTCACCTGGAAGTCCCATGATCCCCCTAGTTGTTCCCTCTGGTCTGAACAGGTCTGTCTTTCTTTGGGTTCCCCACCCCTGTGATGGAGGGGGAAGAACCGAGGCGTTGATTCCAGCTGAGAATGGACAGGCGAATGTAGGCACACACCTGAAAAAGGGTCTAGGTTTTACAGGCAAACCTAGGTTCAAATTCTGACTCTGCCATCACTGATTGTATGATCTAGACAAGTTAACCTTGAGCTTTGGTTTCCCCATCTACAAATGGGTTAATTAGAGGTACAGTATGTAAAGCACCTGGCATGTAGTAGTTGTGCATTAGTGATAATTATTCTTACTACATATAATAGTATTAACAATTGAGACAACTTCCCGGAAGAGAGAACCCCTAAATGAAAAGAAGGACCCTTCTTGATGTCCAGCCCCTGCCTCCAAATGAACCTTCTTTCTGAGGCACCCCCCCAACCCAGTTATCTATCGTGATTTTGCCTTTTTAGGAGATGTAGGGCGAGGTGGCATGCCTGCCTCCTGGGAGGGGTGTTGATTGTGGGCCCTGAAGCTGGTCCCCCTTCCCCATCCATTGCCCCTGGGACAGGCCTGCCTGGGCAGGTGGACAAAGTGGCTCAAAGCCTGGAGAGGGGCTTAAGCTTTTTGTTGGTGGCTGGGAGCTGCCCCAGGCATCCCAGGGGGCTGGGGAGAACAGGGAGAGGGTGGGGAGAGCAGGCAGAGCATCAAGCGAGAGGTGGGGGGTGAGGTGTGGGTGTTTTCCTGAGCAGGGGTGGATGAGGGTGCAGGGTGGGGATGGCTGGAGTCACTTCCTTCCCCTGAGAGTTTCGATCATTGGGGCGGGTTTGAGGCTGGGCTCTGTTGAGCTAGCAGCTTTTCTCTAGGAAACTGGAAAGCTCTGAAGAGAGAAAAACATCAAGGCTGTTCTACATTATGTCAGGGGCACTGTCTCTCTCAGTGTGGGGAATTTTTGTCTCTAGCAGAGCCCTCTTTCCAAGAGATGTGTGCTGGGGATGGGGCTGGGGGATGTGAGCATTCACACACAACCTTCATACATACATATTCATAACATACACACCCCTACACCCTCACACCTTATACCCTCTCTCCCACGCATACATTCTTACGCACTGATGTACCAAGTGACTTCTCCGATACACATTCATAGAAACTATACATTCACATTCCAACCCTATACTATACAACTAGCTTACACATTCACATACAAACTATACTTTCACAGCTTCTACACTTTTACTTGTACGTGCACATATAAGGTCCTATGTGAGCACCCGATCATCCTACATTGCACATTCACACTCATTCCCCCACATTTGTTTATAAGTTCTCCATGATACACTCCCCACAAGTATTCACATACATGTTCACACACAACATATCCCTACTTCTTCTCTCTTTTGTCTGAGAATGTGAGGTCCAATTGTTCTCACATGACAATGAGAGCAAGAGTAGTCCCAGGAAAGTCAGCCTTTAGTAAGTCAGGCCTGATTGGTGAGTGGAGGCTCAGAAGATAATAATAATGATAAAGGCTAATAGTTGGTGGATACCACCCTGTGCTATAAGCACTGTTCTGAGCACTATGTGTATCATCTTGTTTGACATTCTTAGCAATGCTATGAAATAAGAATTGTTATGCTCTTATTACAGTCAGGAATGTGGAGGTACAGAGAGGTTAAGTCACTTGCCGGAGGCCACACAACTAGTAGTGGAGATGGAATCTGAACCCAGGCAGTCTGACCCATGCTCTTAACCACCAGCAGGATCTTCAGCCTCACTCTTGTGCTCTGCCCAAGGCACCTCAAGAACCCCAGGAGCTAGCTTCCAGGGAGTTTGTGTACCGTGGATTTCCCAGTTTGGCCCAGGGTCAGCTGGGACTTCTTAAAATTCAGAAAAACGCCCAGGAATCACTGGCACTTTAGGTCCCCATTTGGGGGCCTTATACCTCAATCAGGCAGCTAGGGAGGCGGTGGCAAGGAGGGGACTTCAGGGAGACCATGATCTGCACCTGCTTTTACTGCAGGGCTGGCTCCTGCCAGATAGCTCCCAGGCCCCGCTCCAGCTGCAAGAGCCTAGACCACCTGCAGGGGGAGTCAAGAGTGGGAGAAGCCTGGAAGAGATTGCAGGGGATGTGCCGCTGCCTTGGAAAATCCCATAAAGATGTCTGGGATTAGGACTGGATTTCACTGCTTTGTCCAGTGAGCCAGCAGCTGGCTCCCACAGGCTGGAGTGTGTGTGTGTGTGTGTGTGTGTGTGTGTGTGTGTGTGTGTGTGTGTGTACATGTGCATTCAGATGGGGCTTCCAGAGCAAGGTTCATCATGTCTCCTCTGGGAAAGAACTTAGTGCCCTGAGAATCCATGCAAGGGAATACTCTGAACCAATCACAATAATCTAAGGTATATTTATTGGCATGGGGTGGGGGACTGGTTATAAATTCATATGAGTAATATCTTGCTCTGGAAAATACATATTTATATGAACAAATGGTGTTTACACTACTGTACAGCATAGTGCTATACTAGATATATGAATATACAGTTGTCTCTCGGTATCTGTGGGGGATTGGTTACCAAAATCTGTGGATGTTCAAGAAGTCCCTTATATAAAATGGCAAGTATTTTAAATCATCCTTCTGTATATTTTAAATCATCTCTAGATTACTTATAATACCTAATACAATGTAAATGCTAGGTAAATAGTTGTTGTACTGTGTTGTTTAGGGCATGATGAGAAAAAAGTCTACATATTCAGTATAGATGCAACCATCATAGGCCTAACTACATAGTACATGCCAGCAAAAATGTAACCTTTTTTCCTAAATATTTTCAATCTGAGGTTGGTTGAATCTGTGCATGTGGAACCCGTGAATATGGAGGACTGACTACATATACACATATACATAATCATGAAATGCAGACTCCGTAAGGGCATGGATTTTTATCTGTTTCATTTACGGCTTTATCCCTAGAGCTAACATAATACCTGGCACATAGAAAGTGTCCAATAAATACAGGTTGAATGAATAATAACATATTTACATATGGAAAAGTCTGGAAGATTATGCACCAAAGTGTTACTAGTGACTACTTTTAGGTGGTAGTATTTTGGAAGAGTTTCGTTTTTCTAATTTTATTTTCTTCTCTGTTTAAAATTTTCGACAATAAATTTGTATTATTTGTATAAAGAAAAGGAAGCACCACGGACCTTAGGATGTTTTTCTTACTCTGCATCTTGAAAACAACAGCCTAGACTTTAAGAAGCTGGACAGTGGGTGGTTTTCCTCTCCCTCTCCACCCCACTCAGCATCTTCCTGCCAGTCCTCTTCTCTCTCTGCCCCCTCCGTGCCCACAGTCCTCTGCTGACACAGCTCCCCAAGCTTTCATACCACCTGAGGCCAAGGTGTTGGAACAATGGATTGGAACAATGGATGGGCTGACTCAGGGGGCAGGAGAGGGCCCTGGGCAGTTTGAGCATCCTCTCCACCTGCCAGGCCAGAGCGACAAGCAGGTGCTTTTGGGGCCAAGAGGAACTGGGCTGATGTTGTACCAGGAAGGAGTGAGGTTAGACCCAAAAACTTCCTGATAGCAATAAGTGTCTGGAGAAGGTCAGGGAGGTCACAGAGCCACTCTTGTTTCCTAGAGGGCAGTAGGTGCACATGTACTCCATTCTTACCTGGAGGGGATTATTCATTGTATCTGAAGCACCCAGAACAGTGCTTGGTGCTAAGAAGTGTCTAGTAAATGTTACAGGTGGATAATAGCATTCATGCACTTTCTAGGATGGCAGGGGTGGGTGGGAGGGGGTTTGGGGTCTTTGTCTGTGGGTCTCTATCCTAGTCTCATTGATCTCTATAGCACAGGGTGAAATAACTCCTGGCCTTGTGGGTTATAGTTCCCTCCTTGCTGTGTGCCCTGAGCAGGTTGCTTTCCTTCTCTTGGCCTCAGTTTCTTGTGCTGTGAAACAAAGGTGTTGGACAAGATAATCTATTAGATCTCTCTACTCTGACATTCTATAACAACTGGCAGATGTTATGCATGTGTGGGCTATTTTTACTGTTGGATTGCTCTGTAGTTGTACATTATTGTGGTTGTTTTAACTAGAGTCTGCATTCACCAAGGGCAGGCCTGGTCTAACCTGGTCCTTGTAGTCACAGCACACACAGGCTGGCCCTTAGTAGGCCCACAGTCAGGACCTCCTGCCTTGTCTGAACTCAGCTTGCTGCTGTCTGCTCTCCCCCACCCAGCTGACCTTACCCTCCCTGGACTCAACCAATGGTTCCTGTCCTTGTCACTGTTAGTGACTCAGTAGTTACAGGGAGGAGGGGACCGTGGTTCTGTCTTTTGGGAAGTGGGTGGGCTGCAGGGCAGAGCACACACCAGTGGGTTTAGGGATTAGATTAGATATTAGGAGAATTTCTTAACTCCTGAGACGAATTGGGAGAGGTCCTTGCTCTCTGCTTTCCCCTGTCCCAATCCTTCTGTCAGTGTTTCTCCCTTTTGGAAAAGCTTCCCATCTCCCAGTCCTGACATAATGCTTCTGGTTCCAGTTTTATTGTCTTGGGCTTATGCATGTTTGGGTGTGGGACCACTGCCTCTATCAGAAAGTTTCCAAAACTTTTTTGGGCAATGATTCGTAGTAAGAAATTCACTGTATGTCACAGTTCTGTACACACTTACACAGACGTATGGAATACAATTTCATGGTGCAATATTGCCCATACTATCTCTCATGCACTCTGATTTGCTGTTCGAGACCCACTAAATTGACTTCATAACCCACTGCTGGGTTGTAACTTGCAGTTTTAAAAATACAGTTCTCTCAGACTGAACTTCCTTGGGGATGGGGACAGAAGATTAACCCTCATCCCTTATCCCCCATGCCCAGGGTGCAGCTCTTCAGATGGCCATGGGAGGGACGACGGTGAGAGGAGCTGAGGGGCAGGGAGCAGGTAATCCCCTACGTCATTGCCCTGTCCCAAAGTTCCTGCTGGGGCCTTGACTTTATTTTTCCAGGTTGTAGGAATCTTGGGAACTTTGCCCTAGAACTCTCCTCATGGGCCTTTCACCCTCTGGGGTGTTGGGAAGCTGTCCTTAGTAACATGCTTCATAAATATTTGTCAAACCAGGAGCAAGGCACCGAACTGGCTGAACCTGATTGGGTGAGCGTGGCAATGGCTCTGTGCTGAGCCTGGATGGGCAAGTCTGGACTCTCAACTCAGGTTTTCTGGTCTGAACACTTCCTTCTTCCTTCTCAGCTCAGCTGCCTTCCCTCTTCCAGGCCTCATCAGTTTGCTCCCAAATGTGTATTTCTGGCTCTCCCAATCTGGGACACTCTTCCTTCCACAGGAGGGCCTCTACCTTCTTCCCTGTCCCTCTTCCCCCAGGAACCAATGGTGTGCTGGAGCCAGCTCATGCAAACTCAGGAGAGATGACTGTGTTCACCTCTTCCCAACTGCAGTCGGTAACATCACTGTAGTCAATGATAGCCACTACAGTCAGTGACATCACGCTGGTAGCTTGAAATCAGCCAGGGTAGGTGTGTTTACACCCCAGAAAATGGAAAACACTACAAAATTGAGACATGCTCTCCCAACCCAGCAGAGAGCCAGTTATTACACAATAGCAGACCTTGCTCAGCCCAGAAGCCCAGTGAGTCCCCTCCCAGCTGGGTTCTCTTCCAGCAAGGGGGAAGTTTTCGGTTCTCTCTTGAATAAGGAAACAAGTACACATACACATTGCATGACGGAGTCTTGGAGGATGCTGTGGTGGTCCTGCAAGACAACATGACTTGGCCTCTCTCTATCTTCGAGATCTTGAGCAGTTGCTTTTATTTCAGTGTCTTTAGAGTGAACTTCTCAGATTGTGGTGAGGGTTACAGGAGATGAAAGATCTGCAAAGATCTGGCTCAGTGATGGTACTCAGAGGGTCCTCAGTATTTCGAAGTTTTAAAAGAGCTTTGTAAAATACAATTATGTATGTGGGTTATTACAGTCATGTGTCACATAACGATGTTTCAGTCAAAAAACGGACCACATACATGAATTGGTCCCATGAGATAATGGAACTGAAAAATTCTTATAGCTTAGTGATGTTGTAGCTATCGTAATGTAGTAGTGAAACGCTATGCCATTAAAAAAGTAAATTTAATGTAGCCTAAGTGTACAGTGTTTATAAGGTCTATATTAGTATACAGTAATGTCTCAGGCCCTCACATTCACTCACTCACTGGTTCACCAGATCAACTTCCAATCCTGCAAGCTCCATTCACAGTAAATGCCCTATCTAGGTGTACCATTTTAAAAATCTTTTATACAGTATTTTTACTATATCTTTACCATGTTGAGATATGTTTAGATACATGAATACCATTGTGTTACAGTTGCCTACAGTGTTCAATACAGTAAAACGCCGTATGGATTTGTAGCCTAGGAGCAATGGGCTGTACCGTACAGCCTAGGTGTGTAGTAGGCTAAACCACCTAGGTTTGTGTAAATGCACTCCATGATGTTCTCATAATCACAAAAGCGCCTAACCATGTATTTCTCAGAATGTATCCCCACCGTTAAATGACACATGACTGAACTCCAGAGTTAGAGTTTGGCATTGTCCCTCAACCCAGAATATGAAGACATACATTTAAATTCTGAACTCCTAGGCAAGCTTTGCAAACTCCTTTTTTCCAAGGCCTCTGTCTTGGAAATGTGCTCCCTATGAGTCCCGTAGTCTCATTACCTGGGCATGGAGGGGCTTTGAAGGCAGCTTGGCTCATCTGTGGGCATCCCTTTTCTGTTGCAACAAGCCTGTTCTCTGGATTATACCACCATACTCCATTGTCAGTGCAGTCAGGAGGGTAGGGGCTACCTGCCCCCAAGCCCGGCAGGCATGAGGGTGCCAGGGCTGGAGCGAGTGTGCTCTCTTGGTCTGGAGCAGAGTTGGGGGCTGTCTCTTTAATCTCTTCCCTTCTCAGTCCTGCCCCTACAGGCCAAGAGAGGTGCAGTTATGAGGCTGATAGAAATTGGCTACGTGTGAAGGGTGCTGCTCTATTCTTGCCCTCACTAGTTTTGGGGCAGCTTCAAGCTTTCCAGCTTTGGTTCAGTGAACAGTGCCAGGTTGACCTGTGTTTCCTAGAGGGTGCTGTGTAAGCCATTGGAAAATAGATGAACATTTTACATTTTAATAATTTGATTTTATTTGAATGTGAATTAGAAAAATTAGAACTAGCATACGAACGCCAGAATTTCAATGACATTATTGCTGATGATCAGGATAAGGAAAAAGTGAATTGATTTAGATTTTATTTAAAGAGAAATATTAAGTACATAATAGTTCTTATAGAATGATGATGTGGCATGATGGTGAAGGTTGCATGTGAATGACTGATGTTTGGGATCTATGGAATATTCTGGGTTAGAATTTGGCATATATTTCTTAGCTATAAAAGCTTAACTGAAGGAAGGTTCCATTGTTTTCGGATCATGGGAGGTCTTTGGGCTGTCTGTAGTCAGGGAGGGGAGACTGGGTAAAGGCAGGCAGTGTGTGCGCGCACACACACACATACACACACTAACAAGACTGAGTTTCTTAAATGTGTGCAGGTCTCAGCCTTGGGTGGATAGGTGGGAAATGATTAATGCTTTGGAGAACAGAATTAAGAGTCACAAGGATCTCTAGAGGTTGAAAGATGGAAGGAAATCAACAAGATGAAATTGAGTGGGGATCCATTCATTTAAGAAATATTTATTGAGCACCTAATGTACGTGTGCCAGATATGGCTCTAAGTGCAGAGGGTACAGAAGTGAGGAAAGAGACAAAATACTGCCCTCATGGAGCTCACGTTCTAGTTAAGGGAGACTGACAGATAAAATGAGTAAATAGAACACATGGTGTGTTAGGCAGTGATAAGTCCTAAATGGAAAGAAAGCAAGCAGGAAGAAAATGAGAAGTGTCAGAGGAGGGATGGCCTCAGTGTTGCAATTTTGGTTGAGGGCAGCCAGGGAAGGTGACTTTTAGCTATGTGGGTAACCATGAAGGAGCATTACTGGCAGAGGGAACAGCAAGTGCAAAGGCAGGATTGTTCCTGGCGTGTTCGAGAATAAATTAGGGGGTAAACTAGGTTAGGTTTCTTTCATGCCCTGTACTTTTCTTTCCTAATCATAACTACTTGTCTAATTACCTTTTAAGCTTTCTTGGTGCAAGGCTGGGCCTTGGTCCCTGCAAAATTCTCCTCAGCACAGGTCCTGGCACATAGTAGGTGCTCAACTATATCTTGTTGAGTAAATAAATAGTGTGATAAATGGCTTTTGGTAAAAAAATTTACTGCACAAGCAGAACAGCCTTGAGAGCAATTAGAGAGAAAAAGGCTAGAGAGTTGTAGCTGTGGCCGGGGCAGGGTGGGGATCTTAGCTGTGTGCACTGAGGGAAGGGGCCACCAGGAAGCTATGAGGAGCTGAGTGGGCCAAGGTTTTCCCAAAGGCAGGACAAGGTGGGCAGGGGCTGCAAAGCATGAGGTGTGGGTGAGAAGAGTTAATTTGAAGCAGGAATATAACCCAATAGATATAACCCTTTAGAGCCTTCGCATTACCGACTTTAATGTTACATCCAGGGTTCAAGCCATTTGCACCTTGTTGCTGCATGAATTGGGATCCCTTTGTGTACCTTGTTGAGCAAGAACAAACGACTCAGCCTGTGAGGGGCCGAGTATTAGAATCTCTAAACCATTTTGTCGTTCTCTCCGTCACTGTACCATCTTTTTTCTAACAGGGTAAAACATATTATGGTAGCATTTGAGATCCTGGGGATTCAAGAAGTTTCCTGTTATGGATAAGAATTAATTTCTTAAAACAAGTGCTTATTACTACCCAGTGTATGCCAGACCCTGAGCTGGATAGAGTGGTGGATAAGATAGACATGGTGGGCTGTTTCTTGGAGCAGTGGTCTGAGCTGGTTGGGGGTCCTGGCTCCAGTCTGGTCAGCTGTGTGAATGGCTTTGAGCAAGTCACTGAGGCCATAGACCGATGCATCAGAGTAGGCTTAGAGGTCATCCGGTGCAATCTCTTATTACTCAAGGGCATACAGTCTCTGTACCCCACCCTACACCCTATGAGTTCTCAGAATCTTTAAGTATAAAATGAGGGCATTGGACCTTGAAGCTCACTGGGGTTCTGTAATATTCTATAACATTACAAATATGGGGAAGTTCCAGGAAGGTAGATTTAGCTTATCCCAAGTGTGACCTCTGTCCTCCATCTTTTAATACTGGGGGAGGGGGCGAGGTGATAGAGTCCAGTCTGTGGAGATCTTTCTCAAGCATATTTGTGGGACCCAGAAGGAAGGCACTTGGCCCTCCTTGTCTCTGCAAAGTGGTCCCCAAGAGGTAGGGTTTGGAGGTGGGTCTTTGGTAGGATTCAGTCCATTTCTAAGATTCTCTTTCTAGACTGCCTCCCTCTCTTTCCTGCACCTGGATCCCCTGCTTGGGTCTTTTCTCTCCTCTTTTCTTCTTCACCTAGCCCCTCAGTCCCTTGAGCTCCTTTGTTCTCCCCACCGAAGGTCTGGCCTCTTCTGCCCCTTGAGATCATCTGTCATTTATTTTCATTTAGGGCAAGGAGAAAGGGGCTTTTAATTCTCTGCAGGGTGGGGAATCTCATTTGACTGGCAGGGGGCGTGGTGGAGTATCTATGGGATGATTCTCACATTGCTAGGACTGACTTCCTCATAGCATATGTCTTGAGTGTTCATTATTCTGAGTCTCTGTTTGTCTTTCTTTTGAGATGCATTATCAAGGTCCCAGTATCCTAGGCGCTAGTGTGAGGGCAGGGAGAAATAGTTTTCCTGCCATGTAAAGAAGAAATTTTAGAAATTTCTGAAAATCTGAGCTGCCCATTGCTTCAGTGGGAGTGGCTTGATGTTTCCTTCCAGGAATCTTGCATCAGGTGGAAGGCTCGCTCAATACCAGGTGCACTTTGGGGCTCTTCCACTTAATAGACTCTCAGGGCAAAGACAGAATCTATCCTGTGGGAAATCCTAACGCTTCTGTTTCTGCTCCCACTGCCCCAAAGGAGTATGTTTCCAAGTGTAAATTTTGTTTCAGAGCCTAGGTGCCTCTGATTTGTAACCTGACAATGCAGGCTTGACTTGATGGATGGACTTGGCACTGGGTGTTTATAGAAGGGACAAAGGCTGGGCTCAGAAATGCTCTAGTGGCCACGATCCGGGATGGAGATGCCTGGTTTGAATGGGGTGGTACCTTGTGGATGATTGCTGGGTTGGGCAAGAGGAGGGACTTGGACACCGTGTTTTTCTGTTTCATTTCCAAATCCTGGAGTGTCTTTTAGCCAACAATGACAGTAACACCTTTATTAACCTCCTAGCTTCTCTTAGTGCTGCAAAGTGCTTTTCCTCTCCAACTCTTGTAGGTAGATTCTTCCTTGAGAAGTTTCTCTCTCCTCTGTCCAGCGTCTCCAGGACATTTAGATGATCCATCTGAACTCTCTCCATCTTCTTTCCCCTTGAACGTCCCTCCTTTCTTCCCCATCATCTTCTCCAGGAAGACTTCCTTAAATGATCCTCAGTGATGTTGCTCAGAGCCATTGCTCCCCATCCCCAGCACGGAAGTTCAGGCTTCTGGCTGCTTCCTTGTCTTGGGGACATGCCCAGCTCTCCCAGAGCCTGGGAGTGTGAGGGCAGGTTCTGAGTCTTCTACTTCTCTGGGCTCTGCACATGCTGAGCACTTATTCTCCAGGTGTGTCAGAGTAGGTCAGCTGGACCCAGTGACAGACACAGTCAGGCCAAGAGCATCTTGCTCTCCAAGGCCCAGCCCAGGCACAGGAGGGGATAAAAGTCTCGTGCCAGAGCCTCAGGGCAGGAACTCATACACCTTGACTCTCCTCTGTCTGCGGCTGTGTGATTGTGGGTCTCTGCCATGTCTCTCTCCCCATGCCGGGCCCGGAGGGGTTTCAGTGCTCGCTCAGCCTGTTCTGCTCACTCCAGGGGCCGAGGCAGGGGCAGCTTCAGCAGCAGGAACCTCAATTCCTCCCGGGGGTGCCGAGGAGGCTCTCTTGGAAGAGCCTGGGGGTCAAGGGGAAGGCTAGGGGTGTGGTTGGGGGAGGACAGTGGTGGGCCTGGGCTTTCCCTGTGCCCTCCGGGGGGCATCCAGGAAGTGACCATCAACCAGGATCTGCTGACCCCACTGAAGATTGAGATTGACCCCCAGTTCCAGGTGGTGAGATCTCAGGAGACCCAAGAAATCAGAACTCTCAACAACCAGTTCGCTTCCTTCATTGACAAGGTGAGGGTCAACTCAGCTTGGCCCCTGTCTCAGTGCCTCCCTTGAAGAAACTGTTCTCAGTGGCCCTGCGAATGAGAAAGTCCGGCATATCGCTTTTCTAATTACTTCTGCAGCAAGGAAGTCCCTTTGTGGTCTAACTGGAGTCTCTCTGGCTATGCTGAGGCCCTGCCATTCCATAGTTGGGGCTCAGTGGCAGAAAATAGCCAGCCAGCAGTGGGAAGGCCCTTTCTCATTTGTCCTTCAGGCCGTTTTGATGTGCTCAGAGTCTTGTAGAAGGGCACGAGGCAGTCCCTGCCTAGGCTGGGTTGAGAGGCAGGGTTGGGAGGCAGGGTTGGGAGAGGTAGGCTGACTGGAGGGTCCCTGAGGCTTCACTTTTCAAAGGCTATGCCAAAGAAGTTCCACAGAGGCCTCAACCCTCTGATTTTGTTGCAGGTACGGTTCCTAGAGCAGCAGAACAAGGTTCTGGAGACCAAGTGGCACTTGCTACAGCAGCTGGGGGTGAATGACAGCTCCCAGGGCCTGGAGTCTTTCTTTGAGACTTACCTGGCCCAGCTCAGGAAGCGACTGGAGGAGCTCCAGAGACAACGAGGGGCTCTGGACACTGAGCTGAAGTCCTGCCAGAACCAGGAGGAGGAGTACAAGGCCAAGTAGGCAGATCACAGTTCCCCATGGGGCCTGTGGGTAGGGTCTGGGAGGGCTGGATTGGGGCTGTCAGCTGAGGGTCTCCCATACACACATGACTGAGCTCCTCTCTAGCCCCTCTGTATCCCATTCCCTCTGACTGTGAGGGTGCCCCACCTGCTGCAGGTAAGGAGGCCCTGCTGACCATGATGCCCAGGTCCGGAGAGCCTCATTTCCAACGGCTCCAGCTCCCAGGCCCATGTTTCTTGTCAGCCCTGGGAGGGGCTTATTTAAACAATGTCTCAGTGGGTTTTTTCTTGAGAAATTCCTGTTGAACAGGCTGTGGGCTAAAGTGACTCAGATGTTCTCTGGTTTTAGGAGTAGAAGGGAATTCATTTCGTGGGACCATCCCCAGGCTCTTGGCATGATTCACAGCCAGGCTGTGTTTCTAGGCTCTCCACCTAGGTCACCTGGCAGTGTGGAGAGAGCCCTGGACTGCAGGAGGCTTGGGTTCAGTGACTGTGAGCAAGGGGTAGCTGTGTGGTCTTGGGCAAAGCATTTTACCTAGTCCAGCCTCAGTTTCCATATCTGAAAACTTGGGAAGATGTCACCTGACCTTCTTACCTCCCGGAATAGTTGGGAGGGTGGGATATGAGGTGAAGTGGGCCCTGGAAGAAGCCCAGGACTGGGGCCAGGAAACTTGGATTTTAGGCCTGTGTGACTAGTGAATCATCTATGACTCGGGCAAGTACTATAATCTCTCTGATAAAATCCAAAAAGCCTGCTTTAAGTGATGATTGTAATAAGTGAGAAAAGGTGTTTGAATGTACCTTATATAAATGTGAAGTAAAGTGGCCTTATGTATTAAGGAGACATGGGCTGAAAGAGTAGAGATGGACATAGCTAGGGTGTGACAAAATTTCCTGATAGGAAAGGTAGAGACACAGGCTGGTTGTTTGTCTTGCTTTGGAGCATCTAAAGGCAAGAATGGCCTTTCAGGGAGGTCGTGCTTGGGGGAGCAACATGGGCTCTGATCTTGGTACCTCAGGTAGCATCCCTCTGTACTTACTTGGCAGGTATGAACAGGAAAGCCACAAGCATGCTACGGTTGAGAACGACTTTGTGGTCCTCAAAAAGGTGAGGGTTGGGTTAGTTGCTCCACTTGGATCCTGAGCACCCATGGTGCATAGAGCCCAGTCTTCAGCTGGGAGGGCAGAGGGCAGGAGAGCCTAGTATAGAATACACTCTCATGTTGCCTGCAGGGGTCCCCTAGAGAAATGGGACTTCTACCTAGACATAGGGACCCCAGGACAAGATTTGAGGACCATGTGATGAGTTTTGGGTGTCACTGCTGGAGAGGGTGAAGAGGAAGTAAAAGAAGCAGAACTGGTTGGGATTAATCAGGAAAGGCTACCTGAAGGCGGTGTGGGTCAATGTCAGGCAAAAGAGAGAGCAAGGCAGGGTGGGGCTGGAGGGGGAAGGAGCGGGTCTCCAGAGATGGCCGAGGGTGGGTGTTGGGCAGTATGTGAACAGAATTCTTGAGCAGAGTAGGGTCCACAGAGAGGAAGTTGGGGATGCATGGTTTCTATTTCTTTGTCCCCAGGATGTTGACGAGGTTTTTCTGAGCAAGATGGAGTTGGAAGGCAAGCTGAAGGCTCTCAGAGAGTACATCTGCTTCTTGAGGCGTCTGTATGAAGAAGTGAGGATCTGCCAAGGGCAGAAGTGGTGGTCTCCAAGGGCAGGTGGGAGTGAAGGGAGGTGACAGGGGAGGCAGGCTCCCTGTAGCTACAGTAGGAGGGGCCAGGAGGCAAAGCTTGGTTAGGGTGACTTAGATCACAGTCATTTAGTCAGTTGACAAACAATTACTGAGAATATACTATGCAGATTGCCAGGTATTGGGGATACACCAGTGAATAACCTGACAAAAGTCACAAAGCTTGCTTTTTATTGAGAGATAAACAATAAATGATGGACCTAATAAATAAGTAATTTACATAGTATGTTAGAAGCTGACACATGCTATGGAAAAAAGGAAAATTAAAACAGGGTAAGGATTGGGAATGTGAGTGGTAGGGCAGGTGGCAATTTCAAATAGGGTGGTCGGGGTGGCCTTATTTAGAAGATAAAATTTGAGGAAAGCTTTGAAGGAGGTGAGGAAGTTACCCATGCAGGTGGGAATTGGAGATTCTAGGATGAGGGAGTGGCCCATAGCTAGAGAGTGTGCTGCTGTCTGAGGAAATACAAGGAGGCTGTGTGTCTGAGGCAGCAGAGGTGAGAGGGAGGGGAGGGTGATAAGAGGTTGGAGGAGTGATGGGGATCAGGTGACTTTTGGCCTTGCAGAACATTTTCTTTTAATGTCCAAGCTGCAAGAGCCATTGGAGACTACCTCCTACAGCCTTCATTTCGGATGAGGAGATAGCTGTGCAGAAGGCAGGGCATGCTCAATTCCACCCAATGTGAATGAGAGCTGCCCTGACAGAGTGTGGGTGGGATGTCAGCCATCCTGCCCACCTGTACGGGGCTCCAGAGGGAAAGGCAGTTGGGGGTGGGTGGATACTGAGTCAGTCTTCCCTGCAGGAGCTGGGCCAGCTCCATACCCAGGCCAGTGACATGTCTGTGGTGCTGTCCATGAACAACAACCGCTGCCTGGACTTCAGTGACATCATTGCTGAGGTCCGTGCCCTGTACAAGGAGATCACCCAGACCAGCAAGGCCGAGGCTGAGATGCTGTACCAGACCAAGGTGCTGGGTCCAGAGGGCAGTTCCATCCTGGAAAAGGCTGGGTCTCTATGCTCATGTCCCAGGGTGATTGTCCACCTCAGTCCCATTGGGCAGATTTGATAACCTCCCTGAAACTCTAGGGCTGGGTGGGCATGACCACTGCCCTTCTCTAGGAGGGAAACAACCCAGGGAAACTGTGGGGAATAAGCCTGGACTTCTGCAAGCACATTTCACCATGTCCTGGTGTTGTGTTTAACCCACATTCCAAATGAGGATGTGAGGAGGAAAAGAATGGGGACGTGGGATTTCTCATAGTCTTGATGTCAAAAGTGAGGGTCCTTTCAACTGATGGCGCTACCTCTCTCCCCCCTCAGTACCAGGAACTTCAGGCTTCTGCCCAGCTTCACGGGGACAGCATGAAGGAAACCAAAGTCCAGATTTCTCAGCTGCAGCAGGCGATTCAGAAGTTGCAGAGTCAGATTGAGAACCTTAAAAAGCAGGTGGGGGTCCCAGAGCTTCTCAAGCCCTGCCTCCTATGACTTTTGTGCCAGAGTCACCACTGGGTTTGTGTAAAACCTTGAAAGCTAGCTGGAGCTTTTGATAATATGAGATGGAGAGAACTTCAAGCCCCATTTAAGAGGACTTCAGCCTCCTTCCTATGAATTCAAGGTGCATGGGCTCTGCATTGAACAACTCCAGGGGGTGCTGCTCATATTGCATTCCATGTCTGGGTGTACATCTTGCTCTAAGCTCCTTGGGGAGAGGGTTAATTTGTCTCTTTTCTTCTCTCTTCTTTTGACTCTTGCTCTTCAAGCTCAGCAAGGACTCTAAGGCTATGCACTGAGTTTCCTTGTCCCCTGTTGAGGAGGGTGAGAGCCAGGACCTCACCAAGCAGGTAGCATGGGCAGTAGAGTGGGGTGAGCTGAGCCCTCCTTAGGAGGTGACGCTGTTGGTGCTGGGCACAGGAAGGAGCAGGAGAGGATAGCAAGGGCAGAGAGGTGGTTTCCCGCTCCTCCTGGAGACCTCATTTCTAGATGTGAAGGGTTTCAAACTCTTAGGCTTTCAACGGTCTTTAAAATGACTTTCTTCAAATCTGAAGAATCAGCGTTGAGAGCTAAGTCTACAGAGTTAGGTGGTTTCCTCAAGCACTTCATTTTGACTCCCCGTGGCATGTGGCCCATTCACTCCCAGCGGGGCCCTCCTTGGAAAGTCCTTGGAGCACAGTTCATTCAAAGGCTCAGATTCAGTCTCCAGGCATCCTTATCTGCTCTTCTTTGGATTGTGATGCAGGACCAGAAATCCTATTATTCAATTTGCTGCCACAGTGTTTTCCCATAAATTTGGACCCCTTGCTTTGGAATTCCTGGGGTGTCTGTTAAGATGCAGATTCCAGGGCCTCCTGCCAGATCGAGGGAATCAAGTTTTCAAGACTGCTTTCTAAACTAAGTATACTCAGGTGACGTCAACACATGAGGTCTCACAGCCCAGCTGCCAGCACTTAGGAGTGATACTACATCCCCACACCTGAGAACCACAGCTCCCCTTATAAATGCTTCCTGTGAGAACTCCTCTTGGGGATATAGCCCCTCTTACTCCCCCTCTTTGTGTTCAAGCCTGATGAACTGAGCTCCCCTGCTCCAGGCCATGGGAGGAGCCCTGCAGGCTACAGTTAGAGTGGTGGGCTGGAGATCAGCCATCCTGGGTTAGGGTCCCAGCTCTGCCACTCACCACATTTCTGAGCCTCAGTGTCTTCATTTGTGGAATGGAGATGACGTTCTCCAACTGCAGGGTGCTTGTGTGGGAATAGAATAATGGGAGCCTTTAGGGAATGCCTTCTTTCCTGAACCAAATGTGAGGGTCAATCAGTTGGATGGCCGATTAGACTGTGGTCTTGTTCTACTACTAGTTTTCCATGGGAGTGGAGAGGTAAGTACAGAGAGTGTATTTTTCAAACCAGAAATGGAGACACGTGGTCTGATAAACTCTGAAAATAAGATCAAATATTTGAAATGGGGCTGTTCTAAAAAAAATCAAGGACCATGGTAGTTCTAAAGATGAGACTTGTAGATAATAACCTGAATAGGACATGAAGAGCTTTAAGTACCCTGGGAGAGATTCAGGTAAGTGCTGAGGGTTGGGGGTGGGAAGAAATAGAGATCACCTGAGGTGACAAAACTTTGTATTAGTTTCCTCTGGCTGCTGTAACAACAAACCGCAGACTTGGTAGCTTGAAACAACAGATATTTATTATCTCAATTTTGGAGGCTGGAAGTATGAAATCAGGTGTCAGCAGAGCCACACTCCTTCTGAAGGAGTTAGCGGGCAATCCTTCCTTACCTCTTCCTAGCCTTTGGTGGCTCATGCAATTCCTTGGCATTCCTTGCCTTGTTGCTCGCTGTATAGCCCCAGTCTCTGCCTCTGTCTCTGTGTAGTGTTTTATCTCCATGTCTGTCTCTGTGTCCTTTCATCTTCTTCTAGGGGCACCAGTCATTGGATTTAGGGCTCACTCTGAATATAATACAATAGCATCTTGAGATCTTTAATTACATCTGCAAAAACCTTATTTTCAAATAAGAGCACTTTCAATGTTCTAGGTAGATATGACATTTTTGGGGGCGCTATTTAACCCATTATAAGAGGTAAGGAAGAGAAGAGGCAATAATTTCCTTTAGAATGGGAGCAGCTGGGAGGTGGCCAAGGATAATTTTGAGATTATGAAATTATGGTTCATCTAGCCTTCAAGTTATGTCCACAGTAGGTGCTTTGGAAGGTCATGTGCTTACAGCCATTTCCTCCCTCACTTACACACCCCTTTCAGAATGCCAACCTGGAGGGCGCTATCACCGATGCCAAGCAGAGTGGGGAGTTGGCCCTCAAGGATGCTCAGACCAAGCTGGCTGAGCTGGAGGCTGCTCTGAGAACTGCCAAACAGAACATGGCCCGGCTGCTGCGTGAGTACCAGGAGCTGATGAGCACAAAGCTGGCCCTGGACGTGGAGATTGCCACCTACCGCAGGCTGCTGGAGGGCGAGGAATGCAGGTGGGGCCTGTCAGAGGGACCTGGGAATATGTGCCTGAGGTAGGGTGGGTGGAGGATGGAATGCCAACACAGAGTTTTCTTTGCTAAGGGGGATTCTGAGAGACTTCCTGACACTTTAAGCCACTGAAGGCAACCCATTCTGCTGGGAGGGGTTTTAAATTGGGGACCGTGGATTTTAACTGCAGTGGGTATGTGAGCTGCTCAAAGTGGCTTAAAAGTACAGGGGATGCATTCTTTACAGCCCTTCTTAGCAGTTCCTCCTCTTGTCCTTTTCCCCCCAGGATGTCTGGGGAATGTACCACCCAGGTCACTATCTGTGAGTATCAGGGGACTTCGGGAGAGGGGTCCCCATGGGGAGATGAGGACCTACTGTGACCTTGGTGCATTTCTTGGCAGCAATCGGGGGAGGCAGTGCTGTCTTGTCTGGAGGAGCTGGTGATAGCCAGGTGGGCACTTGTGGACTTGGAGGCGGGAAAGGCAGTTCTGGGTCCAACTGCTCCAGCGTGGTGACTGGAGGCTCCAACATCAACCTGGGCTCTGGGCAGGGCCCCGTTATGGGATCTTGCTCTGTGCCCAGCTCTGGCTCCAGCTCCAGCTGCCACACCATCCTGATGAAGACAGTTGAGTCAAGTCTCAAGACATCCATCACATATTGAGTGCTGTGGCAGTAACTTGCTCTCCTGCCTTCCTGAGTGTTCTCAGCTCTGCCCCCACCCTCATCACTCCCATCCTTGCTTGGCTAGCTATGTGTTCATTGCCTACCACCTGAGCCAGCCCACAGGGGATACTGCAAAAGTCAATAAAGTCATGCCTGCCCGCTATTCTGAGTGCTCATTTACTCTGGTCTTGCCCTGAATACTGATTTGTCTAATTTGTTTGATGCCCACCCCAGGCCAAGGTGTTCAGTGCCCCATCCTCCAGCCAGCCACCCTCATCTTCTTCTCTCACCACGGCCTTCAGGCTGAGCTGGGAAAGCTCTGGGTGGGGCTTGGCCAAACTGTATCCCTATCTCAAGTATTTTCTTCTGGGGGTTGGGGAAGGTCTGAGGACCACTGACTGGAGCCTAGAAGCTAGAACCAAAGGCCACCTGCTCCTGGGCCTCTATTTCTCTAATTCTTGCAGCCTTTGAAGCAGCTCCTAATTCTTCGTGGAGATAAGTCTTCCTTCCTCTCTTCCCCACCCACATTCCCTCCCTCTCACAAATTGTATTGAGTGCAAACCACATTTGAGACACTTTTCTAGGACTTGGGCTACTTTGGCAAGCAAGACAAAACCCATGCTTGCCCTCCTAATGGGTTCAATCTCTCCTACCCCTTTGGTTTCTGGTGTCTCTAGCATAAACACCCTCCCCCACCCCCTGCAACTCCGCCACTCATGAGGACTGATCTGCCTTTTCAGAGCCCTTGGCCTCTGAGGCCAGAGGCCAGCCTCCTGTGATTAATTCAGACACCCTGGATTGAGAGATGGGGATTTGTGGTGAGGCCCTTTTGTGTCCTATTCCTTTTTCTAGTCCTCTCCTCATGATGCCCCAGCTCCAGCTCCATTCAGGATGGCAAACCTGAGTCTTGTCACCTCAGTCCCATTTCTCATTTCTGAGCTTTGACTTGGCCCTTCTCCTGGACAGAGATGCTTCAGGAAAGTTAATAATTCAGCACTGATGCTGAACAATAGCCTTAAATATGTGTTCCTAGGGCATTTCGAGCAGAGGCTGAAGGGCAGGGACAAAGGTACTCTGTGGCAACATGCAGCTTCTCTGCCACTTCTTCCAGCAATTCAGCTCAGCCCTCAGGTTTGCACATCTCACCCAGCAAAATAAAAGCTGTGCCACTGCCCAGCCCACTCTCCATAGAAGGTTATCTGTAGAATATCTGTGGTTGTTTGGGTTATATCCTATCTTACCCCAAACAGCTTATTGAAGGCTTCCTTCCAGCCCCCCCAGTATGCTCCCTGTGGAGCTCTCCATCTCCTCCATCTCCACTGATATTTTAGCATCTCTCATAGCTTGTTCCCTGGTTAATTCCCCAGAATAGGCTCTATTCCTGACCCAGAATAGCCCTCTTCATCCCCGCTCCTCCTTCTTCCCATGCACCAGATTTTCTTCCTCCTGGAAACCTTCCTTAATCGCCCATGTCTGAATCCACCAGACTCTTCTTGTCCCCGGCACAGCCTTGCTGCTCTGGTTGCTGTCCAGGGCTCTGTTTCTGTCTTTTCTGTTCTGGAACCTAGCTCTCTATTAGACTGGGACCTCTGGGCGGTGTCTTCTTCTGCTCATCTTGTGCTAAGGGCAGCTCATCTTGTGCTGGGGACTCTGATGGGAACTTGGGACTAGAACTAGGCCCCATCCCCCTTACCCTTGGCTCTATCCCATTCATGGGTCAGTCTGAACATGTGACTGGAAGCTTCTTCTCCTTCCCTCTTCTGTAGGAAGCCAGGAGAGTAGGCATCAGTTTCTAGGAGGGGAGGGAGGGTCACCTCCCCCACCTCTATCACAGCAGCTGCTTTGGCTCCTGCACTGCTCCTTTCGTCTTCTCCCTCTCCACCTGGCCCTACTCCAGACTCCATGGCCTAGGCTGCAGAAGGTCACACCATTCCTCCCTGCGTTAAGGGGAGGTCACCCCTTTTCTAAGGATCTTGGGTCTCTCCATCAAAAGTATCCAAGAAAGAGGCTTCTCAGTGCTCTGTGAGGGAGGCATGAGTGGATGAGCATAACGCTCTGGAGCTAGAATTCTTGGGCTCGAATCCCAGCTCTGCCATTTACTAATGGTGTGACTTTGACTAAGTTACTTAACGTTTCTGTGCTTCAGTTTTCTCATCTGTGAAAAGACATTAATAATAATACCCATCTCACAGGGCCATGTGGGGATGGTACCATTCAGGGTCCCAGAAGGAAATAAATTTACCCAAGATAGTTCAATTCAATGGACTTTAACAAAAGGATTACTTACAGAGACGTGGGCATGGCTAAGGGAAGAAACGCAGGATGCAGAGACTCGAGGCTGGCAGCACTGGGAAGCCATTGCTACCCTAGAACTGGGGGGCAATCATCTGGTTTGTCCAGGCCTAGGGGTTTTCTGGAAGGTAAAACTTTCAGTCCTGGGAAAATCAGGACAAGGTGGTCACACTACACAGAGCTGGACAGACTGGAGAAGTGGAGTGACTAGATGATAGAGTTGCAGGAAGTGCGGAGGAAGACCACCTAGAAAGAGGATACAGCCAACACTGAAGCAGGGAGGGAGCAGAGAGAAATACCTACTCTCTCTTCCTCCCTCCCAGATCTTCTGCTAGGATCTCCCCTTGGCAAACCCACCTGGAAACCAGAAAACAAGGGAACAGCCTACCAGTGTCAAGGGGGTTGGCAAATGGAGATGGGGTAGAAAGGAGGCAAATATCCAATGTGGAAACTAAAGGTGTTATTGCATAGAAAATGCACAGGCTCCTGTCTGCCCTATAGTAAGTTCTCAACAAATGCTGAGTATAAGAATCATGACTATTAGATTAGAAGGTTATATTGCTGTGTGATGGCTCCTCAAGGGCAGCAACTGTGTTTTCTTTACTCCTATATCTCTCCTATTGCTCAGTACCCATCCTGGCTCAGTTGTCTTGCCTCATGCCTCATTCCATCACCTCTTGTTCTGCTGCAGAGAGGGACCCTGGGCAGGTGACAGTCTTCAGAGATGGAGGCCCTTGAACCGAGGAGCAGCAGCAGGAGGAAACTGCTCCTCCTTGGGTTGCAGAAAGCAGGTCTGAGTTTGAGTGTCCTGTATGAAAGTCGAGTGGGGAGTCAGGGTGGAAGGAGGTATAGTGGCTCCCAAATTCTCTCTGGGCTGAGACTAGTAAGACTTCCTGTCTGGGTAAGAGGGAGGATGTTTCCAGGAGGTAACTGTGGGAGTAGGCCCTGGGTTGCCTGCTTGTCTGTCACCAGCTTCCAACACAAAGTCTGGCACAGGGTGCCAGGTAAATATGTGTGGATGTCAGTCTCTGGGGAGGGGTGGAATGTGTGTTTGCAGCCCACTCTACTCCCACTACCCTGTCTGCTCCTGACTCAGAGGGCTGACATCACTCTTTTCCCCAGGGAGGGGGGCCCCACTCACAACTGTCTCTCCCTCCCACATCCCTATTGAGGAGAGATAAGGGAGGCTGAGAAAGTGATCACAGCCTCTGGGGCGGGAGACAAAGGTTAGTGGGAAGTGACTACTCTGTCCTGCAATCTCAGGCCAGTGCTTTTTGAAAGGTCTCATTGGCGGGCCCTGCTTACAGGCAGAAGCAAGGAGGCCCAGAGAGGTTGAGGGTTGATTGAGGACACACAGCTTGGTGAGGATTTATATCTCCCCTCCCCCCTCCCCCAAAGGCCTGGTATCCTAGCTCCAAGCAGGGAGGAAAATCCCCTCTTGGGAGTTAAGGGACTAGTTCTGTGAGTGCCCTTCACCCTATGCCTCATGGGAATAGGTTCAACTTCTTGAAACTGGAAGCCACTTAGAGTTTCCCAGTGGCCCTAAAAAAGAATCCCTCCTCTAGGCCTGGAGTGGGCCTACTCTCTGCCTGCTTTCCTTGGGCTGTGGAGGTGGTGCCACAGCCTCTCCTTTGGGATCCTAAGGACCTAGCCCTGGCAGCTGTGTGAGGAGCACGCACAGTGCTGTCCTCCTCACTCCTTCCCTCAGACAAGTCTCCCTCCTCTCTGCCCCACCCCCGCAAATTGTTTTTTGTTGAAAGCTGAAGTATGTGAGGAAGGACAATCTCTAAAGTCATCTACTCAATTCTCCCTCATTTTAACATTTGATTAACATTGCTGTCTCCAAGTCTTTCTTTGGGGCTGCGTTTGGTCCCAGTAGCCTGAGGTGGGTGGTGTGCAGAGGGGATTGTGTGAAGTGACTGAAGGAGTCCCCTGGCTCTTTTTGAATCAAGCACTGGGGCTCCTTATGGATGGGAATGTTAGAGTTCTCCATGGGCCTCTTGGGGCTTTTGTTGAATACATACTTCTTGGATCTGTATCTACGTCCAGCCAGGATGGGATGTGCTTTCCACCCACCTCCAGCTCCCTCCAAAGTGGCTGGGCCCTTCTGGGGAGGCTCTGCTTTAAGCAGAGGGTTGGGAGGGGGAGTCTCAGGTGATAGTTGAAGCCCCCTACCTTTCTTGAACCCTCAGAAGAGTATGCTTTGCCCCTCACCTTTGTGGCTTCTCAGCACTGCTTAAGGAGCCCAGGTCTTTTCACGTCATCAAATGTCTGGGTCCCGTGGTTGAGCAGGAACCTTCTCTCTGTCCTTGCGTCCACTGTGCCCAGTACAGAGTCTCTGCCCAGAAGACAGTCTGCCAGTGTATGACAAAAGAACAGATTGCCCCCACCTCTGCTCTGTCACTTGTGTCCCCCACCCAGACCTGACAGGGGGCAATAAGGCTGTGGGCTAGAAGGCGGGATTGGAGCAGGCCTGGGCACTCTCTCCATAGCACATTGCCCAACACTCCCTCCCTCACCAGCTGCACAGCCCGGGCCCTGGGGCCTTGGCTTACAACAGGGGCCAGGGATAAACCCCACAGAACAGAGCCCCATTGATGGTGGCCACCAGGGCTGGGTGGGAGGAGACCAAACCAGCCACTGGGTGGTGGAGGTGGCCATGGGAACCCGTATCATCCTGTTCCAAGGCAGGAGAGCCGCAGGGGGGAGAAGGTGGCATCCTGCCCCAAACAATCTTGACTCAGCCCCAGCTCTAGAGCACAGGTGACAACCGGGAGCAGCTCCTCCCTCCTGCTGAGGAAGAAGGGACTCCCCACCCCCCCACCCCCAGCCCACAGGGCCCTTCCCTCTCCTCCTGGGGCAATGGGGCAGGAGTGTCTGTGGAACTGGGGTGCCAGCCCAGTTGGGAAAAGATAAAAAGCCCATCAGTGGCCCAACAGTTCACTGTGCTTCCTCCTAGCTCTCTTAGCCTGTGCTCTGGCCACTCTGACAGCCATGCGGTCCTCTGTGTCTCGGCAGATGTACTCCACCAAAGGGGGCTTCAGCTCCAACTCTGCCAGTGGAGGCGGTGGGTCCAGGGCCCATACCAGCTTTAGCTCGGTGACAGTGTCCCGGAGCAGTGGTGGGGGGCTCCGCTCTGGCCCCAGCACAAGTGGCTTTGGCAGCCGGAGCCTCTATAACTTGGGGGGCAGCAAGAGCATCTCAGTCAGTGTGGCTGGAGGGGCCTCTTCAGGGCGAACCATAGGAGGCTTTGGCCATGGCAGTGGGGCCTACATGGGCTTGGGGGCTGGAAGGCAGACAATGGGGCCTGTCTGTCCTCCTGGTGGCATCCAGGAGGTCACTGTCAACCAGAGCCTGCTGACGCCCCTCAATGTGGAGATAGACCCGGAGATCCAGCGGGTGCGCACCCAAGAGCGGGAGCAGATCAAGACCCTCAACAACAAGTTTGCCTCCTTCATCGACAAGGTGGGCTGAGGTGGAAGCGGGTAGAAAGGGCCCTTGGAGTAGAAGTGAGGCCTCTAAGGGTGGGCTGGGGGGAGGCTGTAATAACCCGTATGCATTCAGGTGGGGGTTGACGGGATGACTTTTGGAGCCCCTCTGGCCTGAGCTTGGGATGCCCAGATGTGGTTGGCAGGAGATAGTCTCTGGGTCTTTACTGTAATTGCTCAGGTGAATCTGTGTCTACTCATGAAGCCTATTGGCCAAGATCACCCTGACCATGCTTAACCCTTCCTAGGTCATTATTAATAGCATTACACAGCAGCCTTAGCTCACATTATATAGTGGATTGTCTTCATTACTCTTCTTAGCGGGTGGCCCTTATTGCCTTTTGTCATTTAACAGCTGGGAAACTGGCTCAAGCGTCGAACAAATTACCCAAGGAGCTCCATCTGTTCCCTATTCTCTCAGTCTTGGTCAAGGCCCAAGGACAAAGATGTGATCAGGACACAATGTGATTGTGGGGGGTGTAGTCTTAGGAGAAGTCCCCTTTTTGCTTTTCCTATTCTTCCTCCCTGTTTCAGCCGAGAAGTTTAGTTTCGGGTGAATAATGATGAGGGCAGTCACCAGGTCATCATGACCTGGGGTGTGGAGTTTGATCTGGCCCAGATTGGGAGCATCCTGGCTCCCTCCCTGGCATCCAGGAGAGGGCTGGGGCAGCTCTTGTACTGTTCTTTAGCATTTCCAGGTCAGTTTTGCTGGCAATGTCTACCTCTACCCTAAACCCCAAGCAGTGACATCACAATGAGGAAAATCCTGGTGATTGACTATACCTTGGTTCAGTGATTTATGTGTTTCCAAGGGACATTCGTGTCCCCTTTCTCATATGATACCCAGAGTGTCCCACGAGGAATCACAATAGGTAATATTATGTCCATTTTTAAGAAGAGAAAACTGGTTTAGAGAAGTCGTGTGAAATACCCAGGCTCATATGGGTACTCAGAGGCAGACGTGGGCCTGGACCCAGGATCATGAACCTCATGGTCTTTGGCATTAAGAGGGCTCATTACTGCTCATGGCAGGAGCACCTGCTGCATGGTGTCTCCTGGGCCACGTGACTGTGGGCCTGGGGTGCTGTGGGGGTGGGACCTGGAGAGGCTGGATGGCAGAGGATGAAGCAAGCCATTCCGCCCACCCTGCTCACCTTCTCACCTAGAGACTTTTGGTTCTTCTGTGGGACTGTCCCAGAGGTTAAACAAGCAAAAATTCTCTCTCGGGCCCTATGATCATGACCCAGTTGCTGGAGACCTGAAAGGTTGTCTGTATTTGGTGTCCATGAATCTTGGCTGGGCAGAGAATCCCCCATGTCAAGCGCCCCCTTTTGAGTCTTTTGAGATAAGGCTGGGCATTGGTATTTAAAAAAAAACTTAAAAAAAGAAGTCAGATTTGCAGAAAAGTTGCAAGAATGTAACAATATACTCCTGTACACTCTTTCACCCAGATTCACCAATTTTAAACATTTTGTCACATTTGTTTTCTTTCTCTCTCTGTATATGTGTGTATATATATAAAATCACAAATATATACATATATAGCTGTATATACTATATATATGTGTATGCGTGTGTATATATATGCATCTGCATTTTTAACAGTTGATTTTGATGTATTCAGAAACATTGATCTAGTCCAATTTACCCAGGACAAGTGAGAAAGGGAACTTGACTGTCACCAATTAGTAAATGACTGAGTTGGGGCTTTTATGTTCATTAACTTTTTAGGGTCCTTGTCATCATATTGGACTATTTTTTTCCAGCAAAGATTGTTATCTCAGGAACTCCTCTCCTCAGCATGATGTAGGTCCTGCACTGCCCCTGCAATGTCCTTATCATGGACAGATGGTGATGATGGGCCCCATTCTCAGTCCCTCCTCTGTCCATCTCAGCCCCAGGGGATGATCCCAGCCCAGCAATCTTCTTGCTCTGGCTCAGGTGCGGTTCCTGGAGCAGCAGAATAAGGTATTGGAGACCAAGTGGGCGCTGCTGCAGGAGCAGAGCCAGAATTCAGGTGTCACAAGGAACAACCTGGAGCCCCTGTTTGAGACCTATACTGGCAACCTGCGTAGGCAGCTGGATAGCCTCCAGGGAGAGCAGGGAAGGCTGGACTTGGAGCTGAGAAACATGCAAGATCTCGTTGAGGACTTCAAGAACAAGTGAGGAGGGCTGAACAGGTTGGGGTTATATGGGGATGGGGAGGAGGCTTCATGAGAAATCTCAGAGAGGGCCTTGGGACCCACCTGGGGGATGCATAGTCAGAGCTGCTTCCCTTGGGTGCTGAGGCGCTGGACCCACTGCCTCCTGCAGAACTGGCACACTTGTCTGTGTTTTGTTGTTCATAATTTCGAAAATTCTTTATTACAAGGTAAGGAGAATAGTGTAATAAACTTGTATATCCTCATTACACAGCTTTAATAATTATCAGCATAGTCAATCTTGTTTCATCTGTACTCCTACTCACTTTCCCTCCTCACTTATTGTTTTGAAGCAAATCCCAGCCATCGTGCCATTTAATTCACAAAAATTTTACTAGGGATGTTCAGATAGTTCATCTATATAACTTGACTTAGTAAACATAAACACAATGCCATAATCACACCTAAAATTTTTGAAATAGTAATTTTTTAATATTATCAAATATCCAGTCAATTTTGAACTTCCAATTATCCCATTAATGTCATAAATTTACAAAAATACACTTTGTTCAAATCAAGATCCAAATATGTTTTACACATTATGATTGATTGATGTGTATATTTATAATTTTAAGGTATAATTTTTCATAACTTTTCCAACAACTCAACACAGGCAATTTCTAAACCTTAAAGTCTCAGCAAAGGCAGTTGGGGAGAAGTTAGTTGTTTCAAATGCCATCCTGTTGCTGAAAGTGAAGGCAAAATTCAACCACCGTTGACATATCTCCACCTGTTACTATAAAGCCTCCTAAGAGCTATTATCTAAAGAGATGACTGCTCTTGACTGCCATAGTATTGCACAAATACTGTGTGCCCATTTCCTCAAAAGGGGAAATTTAGAGACCATACCCCAAGTTTCTTCATTGGTGGGCTGCTCCCAAAAGGTGTTCTTGGACAATATGGGACCCATAATGGCTTCCCTAAAGCCAAGAGGGTCCAATGCCTTAAAAGGCAGAACTTGGCTGAGCCTGGCCCGAGTCTTCTCTGTGTAACAGGTATGAGGATGAAATCAACAAACGTACTGCCGCTGAGAACGAGTTTGTGGTACTCAAGAAGGTGAGCAGGGTGGCAAGGAGTGGGGGCAAGTGGTCCTTTGGTTGTAATGGTGCTTGGCTTACTGGGGACTAAGACATTTGCCTTGCTCTCTCCCTTACCTCAAGGATGTGGATGCTGCATACATGGGCCGAATGGATCTGCATGGCAAAGTGGGCACCTTGACCGAGGAGCTTGACTTCCTGAATCATCTCTATGAAATGGTGAGATGGTCAATGGACAAGAATAATTATATACAATACTGGAGAGTCCCCCTGGAGCTCTGATCTGAATTCACCAGTGTGGTTTAATTGATAGAAGATGGAACCTGGACCTTTAATTAATACTAGCTTCCATGTATTAAGTGCTTAAGGTGGACCAGGCACTGGGATAAGCTTTTTACATGATTTTATCAACAACTCCATAATATAAGTACTCTTATTGTCTCTAATTTATAGTTAGGGACACTGAGGCTCAGAGCAACTTGCTCATGGTCACATAGCTAGTTAGAGGCAGTGCTGGAGTTAAAACCTAGTTCTTGGACTTCGAAGTCTGACTCTTGGTACCATGTTATACTGTGTTCCTCTTCTTGCCCAGTTTGTAATGGTGCAAGGGATGGGGGAGCAGAGATGGGTAGAGCTGAGATGGGACTGAGATTCTAGGTTGGAGCAGGAGATGAGATGTGAGCAGTGGGCATGTCAAAGAATCCAGGAGGGGATCCCAGGAAACAAAGGGGCTTTGAAGACTTGGGTGAGATGGTTGAACTTAACATGAGTTAATGCTAGAATCAAAGACTCTCAGAATAGGTAGGGACCTCAGGGCAAGCTTTCCACTTAGTTCAAAGCCCTTCTCTAATATCCCTGATGGGGATATTAGCCTCTACTTGAATACTTCTACTTTTTTGGGGGCAGGCATTTTCATTGTTGAACAACTCTATTAGAAAGCTGACTTGAACCTTTTTCCCATGGCTTCTGTTCTTGGTTGACCCCGCTTGCCCCCATGGGCTGCGCATATCCAGTTATCTTCCACGTGACATATGTCTTTCATATGACAGCCATTTAGAAGTCAGGATGATTAGAGGATTGAAATCTGTGGTATGTGAGGAAGTTTAAGAAACAGAGTTCTGAGTCTAGAATTCAGAGAAATGAGGGGTGGGGTGGGCGGTTACAAATACAGACTTCTATTCATGCAGCCTAATATTGCACTAGTTTATGTGTTATTTTTAGAAAAAACTTCACCATGTTTGTTCCTTAAATCCCCCTGGATTTTTTCATATGAGTGCTTTCAGGTGAGACAGGCATCCACTGTCTCCCAACTTCCTGTATTGGGGAAACTGAATTTTTGAAACTGGATGCAAGAACTGATGATTCATTTTTTTTCCTGTGAAATGTTCTTGAGGTTTCATCGCATCGTTTTAGGTCATTGTGGGCACTTAGAAACTGGATTCTGGTATCTATATATTGGAGATTTCCAATTGGATAATTGGATATATTAGTGATGCATCAGCTTTGGGTTATCTGCAGACTTGTTGAACTCTCAGTTTAGTTATTCGATACTATTTCAGTAAATGGTTGATAAACACATTGAGGCAGACAGGGTGATAACAGAGTCCTGGTTTGAAAACTAAGTCTTTCGTGGTGCCTTCCCACTAGCCTGACCTCACCCCACTCAGTAATTTGTGGTTTAAGTGGCTCAGCTACCTTAAAATCCAGTTAACCATGCCATCATCTGGCCCACATTTTTCTGTCTCATTTTTTTAAATGCCAGGAAAAAAAAAAAAGCATTTCAAAAAGAGAAGAAAAGAAAAAGCCTTCCAAAAAAATTGGCTTCGTCAAACAATGTCCATGGCAATCCTTCAGCAGCTTTGTAATGCAACCACAGAAACAATCAGTTTGGTTTGACTTTTCCTTAGGGAAGTCTTGCTGGCTCCAAGCCTCTCACACATATTTTATAATTCAGACTAGAGAGTCATAGGAGATTGACATCAAGTTTAACTTGGAGAAGTCAAATTTCTCCCCTTTGAAAATGAGGTCATTTGCCGTGTCTAGGGTCCTGGATTTTGGAACCTCTCCCATTCTCCATATTTCTCAAGGATCACCAGGGGTATTTCATTGTCTTGGCAGTCTCCATGGCCTCCTAGGATATGATCCTTTGGCCTGGACCCTTGAGATGCCTAACAAGGCCAAAGCCTCTCATACTCTCTGTGTCTGTTTTGGGTTTCCATTTCTTTTCAAACATCCTGCCCTTTCCAGTCAGATGATTGTTCCCCTTTGTGGAAAAGAACAAATGACATAGCAGTTGAGTTGTCGGCTTTGCCTGGGTCTTCTGTAGGGTTAGTCCAATGCTGCCTCTCTTGTTGTTTTTGCCTAGAGCTTATCCAACAGCCCCTGTCCACTGGTTTTAGAATTCTCCGGCTCATCCTTGATAGTGTTACTCTCCTTCCAGCATCTCTACATGGCTTATCTGGATGGAGCTTGTTGGGGAATGTTCTGTGCTCTCATGCTGATTTCTTAGGTCCTCCTCAGTTTCTTCTTTACTGGGATCTTTGATAGTCATTGAGAGATATTGCTTGGGGGGGGGAGGGAGCTTCTTCGTTTTCTCTTTTAGGTTCTTATCTCTTTAGGCCAATGATTCCCAAACTTTTCTTTTCTGAATGTGTAGGAATTAGCTTTCATAAGCTCTAAGGCACATGTCTGACATACCAAGTGTTCTTTTCCTTTGCTATTCCTTGTCCATTTGATACATATCTACTGAGTACCTTCCACAAGACAACAGAAGGGCAAAGTCTCTGCCTTTGAGGGGCTTGCATTCTTATGCTGGGTTACCATGTGATGAGAGCCATCACAGTGACAGGGACAGGTGCATGGAGCAGGCTGTGGATGATCCTTCTTGGGTGTCTGGAGGAGCTTCAGGGGAGATGGCATTTGAGTTGATTTTGAAAGAAGAGCAGGGTTTCTAAAAGAGGAGCAGGAAGAGCTGGCAGCCAGGGCCTAAGCCTGCACAGTGACGAGGAGGCATCAAAGGGCATGGTGTGTTTGGGGAGCAGCAAGAGGGCTGGGCATTGAATGGGTGAGAGAATTAGGTAAAGAAGTAGACAGGGAAGGTGAGCTAGGGACCAAGTCATGGTCACTTCCTGTCAAAGTTACTCATCACCTATCTTTACCTTCTTGGGGAGTGAGAATGAAGGCTAGAGCAGTCATTCCCTTTCTGTCTCATGGGAGAATCAACTGTGATTGCCTCTGTGGCACTTGGTAATTGATTTCATGGTCTGGTTTTGGTCCAGCCAGATCTTAAGGAAATCTGGAGGGCCAACCGCCATTTCTGGGCATGTCTCCCAGGGCAGGAAATGAGCCTCATGGCCTCCCTCTGGTCTGGTGTGTGTGTGGGGGTCCCTGCAGGATCTAGCCCTGCTCCAGTGCCATCACTTTGGCCTCTCTGGCTCTTTTCCCCTTGCCCAGATGCTCTCCACCCATCCTTCTCTTCAGGGTCCCCAGTGCCTAAAGAGACACATCTTTTAATTCACAAAGCTCTTCTCTCTTTACATGTATTGGCTCTGTTTCTTTGGAAAGCCTGACCTCTCTGTCCCCTGGTTCTAGCAAGATCCTCATCCATTCTTGGTGGTGTCAAATAGATAGGTTTTGACTCCTTGTCTTAAAAATTCCAAGTTGATTTTCCTCAGGACCATAGTCTCGCATGGGACTGTAGAGGTTCCTTGAGCTGGGGAGGCTGAGGGGATGATCCTACAAGATGATGCAGTGTTGTCATGATGGGTAGGAAGACAACTGTGACAAAGTGACATCATCTGTAGCAAACATGCTTCATGGGCACCTTGACTGACCTTCAGAGAAGTCTGGGTAAATAATGCATTTTACTGAGCACCCACCATTGCCCATGTATGGGTCTGAATCTTCACATGAACTGTATGATGTTACATCATGCCCATTTTACATTAGAGGATACTGAGGCATTGTGAGGCTTAGTGATAACCCCAGTCACACAGCTAGTGAATGTCAGGCTGGAGACTTGAACTTAGCTTTGTCTTTCTCTAGAGTTCATGTCTTTTCATTAAACTACAAATATTTCAGTGATTAGATTTCTGTCCCCATTCCCCCAACCCATTTCACCTTTTAAAAGAAAATTTAATTTAATAATCTAAATCTATGTCAGTATGGACATCAGTTTTGGTTTTGGCAATTCTCTCTTTATTTCTGTCTATCTCTAGTCTATGCCATATTAGGTTCTGGTGTCAAACTCCTTAGGTTTGAGACTGGGCTCCTCATTTATTAGTCTGTGATTTTGGGCAAGTTTCTTTTTGTTCTCTTGGGAAAGGGTGGATAATGAGTTAGTACCTGTCAAGTGCCTAACATAAAGCCCAGCCACAGGAAATGCTCAATAAATGAGAGCTGTTGTTATTATTATTCTGTCTCTATCTATTATAATCTCATTGGTTGTAGTGAAGGGCCAATGTGTGAGAAAAGCTGGAGACAAGACTATGTCAGAAGGTATTGACTTTTAGAGGGAAGGTTCTCTCCTCTTGAGGAGCCACTCAAGAGCACTGAGTGGATGACCAATCTGAACAGAGCTGGGGTTTGGGGAAGGGATGACCATGGAAGAGACAGAACCATAGCCCAACTGGGAGTCAACACAGTCATGACCTAGCTATGGAGCTGGTCTCAAAGCCAGAAACAGAAACCAAACCAGCTGTTAATGGCATCTTTAAATGCCTGTGTATGTGAAAGCTCATGGTCCTAGAAACATAAGGAGGGGCTGAGAACATCACCCTGGTCTATAAATGTCAGTGTCTTCTAGAGGAAACCATTTGGGCTTTTTCACTCAACTGACTGGTTCATCTGGGCCCCACTTAGACTGGTTGGCTTTGGATTGGGTGACTCTGGATGTGTCACTTCTCTTCTCCAAGCCTCTTTCCTCACCTGCCTATAGTCAGGACCAATTTGGATGGTGGTGCAGGTTGTTAACTGACTGAGTGGCGAGTGAAGTTTGAATCAGGCCCCTGTTTAACTGCCCAGTCCCTGGTATGGGCTACCTCTGCCCAGAGGAGAGCCTTTTCCCAATTTGCACAAAAGCACCCTGTGGGCCAGCTGTGGCCTTGCCTGCCTCACAGGGTGTTCTGAGGATTAAAGGGACTAGTGAATATGCCAGCTCAGGGCCTGGCACCAGCTTGAGTGCAATAAGTAGACATTCCCTTTTCCCTTCTTTAATCTCTCAGGAGCCTGCAAATGCACAAAAAGAAATGCTACCTGTAAAATAGGAGCCCCATTTCACAGCCAGAGACACTGAGGCCTTCTAGGGTAGAGCTTAGGGAAGGGCATAGACCTACCAATGTCACCTGGACCCCTGTCCTTCATCTTTTGACTGCCTCCCAGAACCTGGTGGCAGCTATTTCTGTTTATGCAGGAGCTGAGCCAAGTGCAGACCCATGTGTCTGACACCAATGTTGTCCTCTCCATGGACAACAACCGCAACCTGGACCTGGACAGCATCATTGCCGAAGTCAAGGCCCAGTACGAGCTGATTGCCCAGAGGAGCAGGGCTGAGGCTGAGGCCTGGTACCAGACCAAGGTGAGAAGAATGGCTGGCTCAGCTGTATGGGCTAGAACTAGACACAGACCTTTCCCTATTGTGAGAGGCCTGGGCCACAGGGCTCCTTGCAGGCCCAGGGCCAGACACAGCCAGACTACATAGGGACCTCTAGCTTTGAGAATGGGCCTGGGGGCCAGTGGTTACTATGTGGGCCTGGAACTATCTGATAGCTCACCACCACTTCTTTTGTGTCCAGTATGAGGAGCTGCAGGTGACAGCTGGGAAGCATGGGGACAACCTGCGGGATACCAAGAACGAGATTGCTGAGCTTACCCGCACTGTCCAGAGGCTGCAGGGTGAGGTGGATGCAGCAAAGAAGCAGGTGAGCCTCTGGTAGGGAGCCTGAGGGACTGGCCCAGGTGTTGGTGGAGGTGGGGGGTGCTTCTTATTGTCATTCTGAAGGGCGAGATCTGCTCTTCTCCCAGTGGACAGAATATAAACACTGGACAATCAAAATCAACATGCTCCTTTTAGAAGAGAAGAAAATGGGGCTTAGAGGAAGGAAGGGACTTGTCCAAGGTTACACAGCGTATTAGTGGTAGAACAGGTGGGATGACTTCCTCCTAGGAGATTGAGCCCATCTCCCGTAGGTCAGAGCAGTGGCTAAAGGTTCGAGGGTGCAGGTCACAGCTGCTGACTCCATCTAGGATATAGCTGAAAAGTGTGGGCTCCTACTCAGATCGTATTTGGTTAATTGTGAGGTTGTATAGGCTGAGTTGCAGTGAGAGGGACTAAGATTAGATTAGACTTCAGTGAGGACTTTTTCACTGGCGCCACGAGACCTTGCTTGTGTAACAGCATCTCTTCTTTCAGATGAATATTTCTGATTTTCTTCTTTCCTAGTGGGTTGTGGTGGGGGCAGGTGGGGGATGGCGATGCCTGGCTGAGAGCAGAGAGATGAACATGATGACCCCGGAGGGTGTTCCCAATACCTCTCATTCCCTGGGCAGTGCCAGCAGCTGCAGACGGCCATCGCAGATGCAGAGCAGCGTGGGAACCTGGCGTTAAAGGATGCTCAGAAGAAGCTTGGGGACCTGGACGCAGCCTTGGTCCAGGCCAAGGAAGACCTAGCCCGACTATTGCGTGACTACCAGGCCCTCATGAACGTCAAGCTGGCCCTGGACGTGGAGATCGCCACTTATCGCAAGCTGCTGGAGAGCGAGGAGAGCAGGTGGTGTCCCTTCCTACCCTGATTCCAAGGGCTTCTATGCCTTGCCCTGTCAGGGAGCCCATGTAGTTGGCTCTGGTGCCGGAAGCAGGAGGATAAGGGAAGAGCCAGGGAGCTGGGCTCCTAACTCATCACCTAAGGGAGAGTCTCCCACTTGTGTTCGCTGCTTCTGCCGCATATCTCTTTGGTTAGCACAAACATTGGTAATCCTTAAGGGGCCTGGCAGGACAACAGGAGTGAGGCTTCTTCTTCCAAGGAATCCACCAGATTCCACCACTAATGGAAGCTTTGAAAAAAATTCATCATCTCTGTCCTTGGGGAGGGCATCAAATATAGAGAAAGTCAGCTTAGCCAGGAACTGGGCAGCTTTATTTTGGCACAGGCTTTACTTATTATCCATCAGAGCAGAGGTTTTGTCCGTGGCCCACATGGGGAGAAACAGAAGGGCAGGGGGAGGGCAGCATGGCTTGCTGCAGCTCTGTTTTCTCTGCTGTCCTGGCTTTAAGGCCTGCTGGAAGGGCCCCCTGGCCCAGTGTGGCCACATGGGCATTCTTCTCATGTCTCCTGGTCTTGTCATATGGGCTCTGGTTCTTGAGAGTTGACCAAACTGAGTTAACTCACTGTAAAGGCAGAGAGAGGGAGGGAGATGGACCACTGACCCTTCTGGCTTTCCTTTTTCCCCCAGAATGTCTGGAGAATGTCCCAGTGCTGTCAGCATTTGTGAGTATTTTGCTGCCCTGCCCTGGGCTCAGCCCCAGTCTTCTGCCTTGTCCATTCAATCTGTCCTTGGTAGAAAGAACACATTCCCTCCATTTGAGCCCCTGGAGACAGGTTCAAGGGGTCCCTAGAGAATGAGCTTCCTACCTGGCCTCTTTTTCCATTTCTCGTGGCTCCACTGCCTGATTTCGTTCCCACCTCTCACTGATTCCCAGAAGCCCCTTGGTCTTCTCCTAGGATGGCTGCCCTGCCTCACTCAGACCCTTTGTCTTGCAGCGATGACTGGCAACTCTACCACTGTGTGCGGAGGCGGTGCGGCTGGCTTCGGGGGTGGCATCTCCCTGGGTGGGAGTGGGGGCACTGGCAAAGGCGGCTTTAGCACCAGTGTGGGCTACAGCACGGTTAAGGGAGGACCCATCTCTGCGGGCACCTCCATCCTGCGGAAGACCACCACGGTCAAGTCATCCAGTCGGAGGTATTAGCTGCTGAGCTTTGCAAACTGGGGCCCCTGCAGTCCTCTCCCACCCCACTTAGCCAACTCTGCTGCCTCCCACCCACCTCCTTAGGAGCAGGAACAGCCCCAGGACCACAGTTCCAGTGTATTTGCATGCCAGACTCTTTGCATGTGATCTGCATTTTGGCAAAGGCTCTACTCTACCCAGGTTTCTACCTGGTTCTGAGATGGGATGGAAGAGGAGGTTAAAGCCACTAGCTTGAGTAATGTGTTTGGGTGACTTAGGGGTGACCTTTCGACCACTGAGAGGAGGCTGGATTACTGAGGCCATCTCAGCTTCCTTCACCTTTTCTGTTCATTTGATCTGAGCTCAGGGCCGGCTGGGGGAGGAGGAAGGGAAGTCAGAAGTGGTCCCCAAATGTCTTTCAACCTCCCCAGTCTCCCACCAAACACACCCCTCCCTAAATCTACCCACACCGACCTCCCCTGTTTGTGCCTATGATGTGTCTCAATAAATGGCAACTGCAGCTAGCTGTTTGTGGCTCCAGTTTGTTTTGCCTGGGGAACTGAAGTTGTCAACAGATTAACTTCCTGGTAGTTGAGGCAGCAGTAACCACATATTCACTGTGCCCCAATCATTATGCTGAAAGCACATTAGCTCAATACCATCACCACTTTAGGCCTTGGCTCTTACTCTCTCCCCTGCAGAACTCATAGAAAGCTGGAGGGAATATGTAAGTTGCTCAAGGCAGGACCCAGTTACTGAGCAGCTGCCTATCACCCAGTCCATTACCTGATGCTATTGAGCCCTCCGCTCACTATGTGAGGCAGGCAGCAGGATTGTTCAGTGGAGAGATCTTGGGCTTCAGAACTAGGCAGGCTTGGATTTAAATCTCAGCTCTGCCACTTACTAGCAGTGTGACCTTGGGCAAGTTACTTAACCTCTCTGAGCCCCAGTTTTTTCCTTTATAAAAACAGCATGTGATGAGAGCATGTGTAAAGCATCCAGCTTTGACAAAAGTTGCTTCCCTTTGCTTTCCTTCTCCCTGGATTCTGGTTTCCCAGGTCACCCTGGAGTCAGATCATTTCTCTCTTAGCCCTCTCAACCAGTCATCAATAAAAGTTCACATTTGTTAGACGATGGCAGAATACACATTTTTCTCAAGTGTACATTGAATATTTTCTAGGATAGATTACATGTTAGGCCATAAAAGAAATCTTAGCAAATTTAAGAAGCTTAAATCATACCATAAGGGAGGGAAGGAGCGAATGGAGGGATCATTTTATGAACTATATAGATGTCTAACCAATGTACTGTATACTTGAAACTAATTTAAATAAATAAATTTAAAAAACAATTTAAAAATAAATAAATCATATCACATATCTTTTATGACCACAATAGTATGAAAGTGGAAATCAGTAACAGAAGAAAAACGGGAATATTCATGAATACATGGAAATTAAACAACATTCTCTTAAGCAATCAATGCATCAGGGAAAAATTAAAAGAGAAATAAAAAATTTTCTTGAGACAAATAGGAATGGAAACATGCACACACCAAAACTTATGAAATGCAGCAAAAGCAATTCTAAGAGGGAACTTTAGAGATATAAAGGCATACATCAAAAAGTTAGAATTATCTCAAATAAACAACCTAATTTTGTATCTCAAGGAACTAGAAAAAAAAAAGGAATAAATTAAGCCCAAATTTAGCAGAAAGAAGAAAATAATAAAGATTAAAGTAGGAATAAATTAGAGAACAGAAAGACAATGGAAAAAGTTAACAAAACTAAGATTTAGTTCTTTGAAAAGATAAACAAAATTGAGAGAAAGAAAAAAATGGCATAGATGATAGAGGCTCCGTTCATTCCTCTGGCTACCAAATCAAAGTTGTAACGGTAATAAGGAGCAGCAGCAAGGAAAAATTGCCTGGGGTATAGATGAACAAGCAATACAACTAGGGAAAAATCCAAGAAATCACCCTGGAATGGCAGAAGGATTTGTGAATTTCACTGTAAATAAGTTTTGTCCTGAAAATTAAAAAAGAAAGAAAAGATAAACAAAACTGGCAATCTTTAGCTATACTAAGAAAAAAAGACAGAGGACCTATATCAACAAAATTATAAACAAAAGAGGAGACATTACGACTGATACCACAGAATTATAAAGGATCAAAGAATGTACTATGAACAACTATATGCCCATAAACTGGACAACCTAGAAGAAATGAATAAATTCCTGGAAACATACAACCTACTAAGACTAAATCAGGAAGAAATAGAAAATCTGAACAAACCTATTATGTGTTGGGTAACTTCTGCTTGCACATATCCAGGGTAGGCAACCAGGAGAAGCTGCTCTCTACCCCTGGGAAGGTGAGGATCCAGTGCAAAGAGTGCTCCCCCACCCCTATTCTAAGGAGTCCCCATCCTCTCACTGTCCTTCACTGGCCCCTTCTCGTAATGCTGACTGGTTCTTCTCTGCAGACTGTGTGATCCTCAGGTTGACTCTGGCTCCCCAAAGAGTGATTCAGGCATAGTGGGGCTGCTGAGGCTGAGTTACTGTGACTGAACTGGGCTAGAGCCTGGACCCTGCCAAAGAGGGCGGCGGTGATTTCTCACACCACACATCAGGTTTGGGGCTGAGAGTGAAAGATCGGGATCCTCATAATCCTAGGGCTGAATGGAAGGCTTGCCTCTCTCACCCAGAAAGGCCTCAGCCAACACACCCACCTGCTCCACACCCCTGTCAGCTGTTCGTTTTTCTTGACAAGGTCTGTAACAGTTGCCAGATAAGGAAGGGTCATAGAGAACAATAGCAGAAGCTATGGGGGTGAGGCCAGGACCAGCTTTTAGCTGTTGCTGCCAGGAAGAGTTATGTCTAATCCCCAGCCTCTGGCCCAGGTAGACAGGAGGCATCTTTCCCATTTTCTGGGAAAGAAACTCTTCTCTTTGTCTTTACTACTTGTGGGCAAAAGCTCTCTTGAATAAGAAGCTCTTTCTTATGTCTACCTTTGGTTTCTCATGCTACTGTTTGAGGATTTTGTGAACTTCTGGCAATTCTGACTTAATAATAAAACCACAGAATGAATATGGCTCTAAACTTGAACTTTCTTCATGTTTGTTTTGGGTATATTATTGGATTTATAATTTAGTTAATTTAAATTTAGTTAATTGGAAGACTCAAAACTGGCCCCTTGGGATAGTATCATACCAACTGAGTACTTGTAAGATCAGGGCCACATAAACCAATCATATGACAAGAGCAAGGACAGAAGGAGCAGAGACACCTCTGCAGAAAATGTGGTGAGCTGCTCAAGACCTTGTTGCTGCTCTGATAGACCATAGGCTATGGGTCTTTATAAGTTTCCATAAAATTTTTTTCTGCAGGTTATGTGCAGGATAGAGTCACCAATACAAAGCATTGTGGAGGTTAAGGTTATAAGATTTGAAGTCAGGACTGGCCTCCCACCTCCACCACTTCCTAGCTGTGTGATCTCATGCAAGTTACATAACCTCTCTGACCTCAATGTCTGCAACTCTAAACTGAGCATAGTAACACCTCTTTTTCAGGGTTGTTGTGAGGAATGGAGCTGTTATAAGAGAAGCACCCAGTGTCTAGCACATCACGACAGCTCTAAATGAGAGTCCCTTCTACCTGAAAAGCACCGTGATTTTCCTTCATCTTATTTTTTGTCTCTGGAATAGTGGCTATCTCAATTTAGAGTTATCTTCACAGAAAGTACCTCAATCTTGGCTCTGTGGTTCAGGTGCCCCACAGGTACCAAATAAGACTGATTATATATCATGTATTAATTCCTCCTAAATTTCTTCCAGCCCCACTTGCTTTTTGTTCTGGGCACTGGACATAAGTAGACACACCTCTAGGTACACATCATTTTCTCTTAGTATTTGAGAAAATAGACTATAGACTATAAGATACAAAGAACAAGTCATGGGCCACCTTGGGGCTTCACCTCTGTGGATACGGTCCTTCCTCCTAGCCCATAAAAGTCCCCTCAACCCCCAGGGACAGCCAGGGAGCAGCTCCAGTTCTCCTCTGCTCTTGCAGCTGCAGCCCCAGAGAACTGGGGTAGCTCTACCTTCCCTCCCAGCTGGGCCCACTCCTGGAGTCACTATGGAAATCGGTAGACTCTGGGTTGCTAGGGCCCTCAGAGCCCCCCTGACTGGATCAGTCAGTTCAATCCGGTTTGTTCAGGTGTCCAGTTCTAGACTGGCTTCTGAACAAATTAGAACTGATTTCATACTATATGGGATAGTGTGGGGGAGAGGCCTGGGAGTGCAGAGCCTTTGGGACCAGACTAATGTGGGATCAAGTCCCAGCTCCACCACATGCTCCTGTGTGACTCAAGGGCTACTTTATCCCCCTGAGGTTCCAAGTTTCCATTTGTAGACAAGGCTAATGATACCTACTGTATAGAACTTGAGGAAGATTAAATGATCATGTGCATATAAAGTATCTTGCACAGTGCCTGGCACAAAGTTAGTACTCACTAAACACTCATTGAAAGGATGAGTGAATGTTCAATCCCATTCCTTATAGGAGATGGTTCTGGCTCCAGAATGCTCGCTTACTACAGGTAGACGGACCACCCCTTGGGCTTTCTTCAGTGGACTTTGGATGGAGCCCAGGGGCCTCCTGTCCTCACTGCCACAGCTTTTCTACCCACTCTCCATTTGCGTAGAGGGCAGGGCAGGGAGAACTCAGCAAAGGCTGAGGTATATGAGACAGAGGGTGAGGTGCAGATCATGGGTAGAGTAGGGCAGGAAGAGGGGATGAAGGTGGAGGTGGGGAATGGAGGAGCTGTCAGAGGAGAGAGGGCTCCCAGTTGTTCAGCTTTCCCTGTAACCCAGCCCCCAAGTGCAGAGGGCTCAAGGCAGAGTTAGCTCTATTCCATCCCTAACTCCACACCTGTCATGTACATTCTCAGTAATTGTGTGTTAAGTCGAGGTGAGTCTTAGTCTAGGTTTGGAAGGCTATAAGGCTGAAATATGGATTTCCCCCTTTGTATGTGTATTTGGGGCCAAGTGCACACGGAGGAATAATAATGGTAATAATAACAAATATATGTGCAGCTTCTGACAGTTTACAAAATACTTCATTAACTGTAATCTCACTGCATCTTGAGAGAAGGTAAAAGTAAATATTTGTATTACTTCCAATTTACAGGTGAAGCAACTAAGCTTCAGAGAGTGACTTGCTCCAGGTATGCCGAGCTCGTAAGGGCAGGCTGAGTACTAGAACCCATGCCGTTAGGTTCCAAATTCTGTGCCATGAATAAATGGGCCATGAGTTGTCTTGTCTGGAGCAGGGAGGCTGATTGGGAGGATGGAGAGATGGAAGTGCAGTGGGTGGGGGACCTGAAGGGCTGGGCCAGGCAGGGCCTCTGACACAGGAGGCCCTGGGGCACTGATGCAGGTTCTCCTGGAGGGGAGTGTTGGGATCCAGTAAACTGTGCCCTCCAAATGACTTCTTGTAGGTGTGTTTAGTGACATGCTCAGCAGGTAAGAAAAGGATGGGCTGGTGCCAAAGGCCAAGCCCAGAGATGTTTCAGATTTTTCCCTTTATGCCCCTGCAACCAAGCCCTGCTACTCCAGCACATATAAGAGACCCAGGCTGAGGCTGTGACAGTCACTGGGCTGGCCTCTCGTGCTTCTCTCTGACAACTCTGAGCTCGCTTTCCTCTCTCCAACCATGATCTCCAGACAGCAGCGTGTCCGAGGCGGGTCCCAGGGCTTTAGCTGTAGCTCCGCCGTCGTAGGTGGGGGCAAAAGAGCTGCTTTCAGCTCGGCTTCCGTGTCTGGGGGCGCGGGCCGCTGCTCCTCTGGGGGCTTTGGCAGCAGGAGCCTCTACAACCTTGGGGGGAACAAGAGCATCTCCATCAGCATGGCTGGATGCCGGCAAGGTGCTGGTTTTGGGGCTGCTGGAGGTTTTGGGGCTGGCAGTTTTGGTGCTGGTTTCGGCGCTGGAAGCTTTGGAGGTGGATTTGGGGGCTCCTTCAATGGACGGGGTGGTTCCAGCTACCCCGTCTGCCCTGCTGGGGGGATTCAGGAGGTCACCATCAACCAGAGCCTGCTGACCCCACTCCATGTGGAGATCGACCCTGAGATCCAGAAGGTCCGGACTGAGGAGCGGGAGCAGATTAAGACCCTCAACAACAAGTTCGCCTCCTTCATCGACAAGGTGAGCCATCCCTTTGGCCTGACCAGGTGGTGGAAGCCAGAATTCCTGAGTCCTGGCGTTTCAGTCCTGAGTCTGCCACAGGAAATTCACTGAACTACTCTGGGCCTCTGTTTTCCAGCTGTTAAAGGGGAGTCATTACTTTGAATCTGTTTTGTCCCATGGCTGGTGGGAAGATAGTCTGTCAAAGCGATTCAATATTTGGAGTTTTCTAGATGCTCTGTGAGATACTTGGCTAATTATTCAACTTTTATGGGTCCAGTTGGTCCAGCTATAAAGTAGGTTCATTGCTTCCCCGCTTTTTCTCAGATTTTGGTTTCAGAAATAAAGGTTAATAATTTAATAATTAACTAATAACTAATCATTAATTATATTATAGCTAATAAAATAATTTAACTACTGTCACTTCTGTTGTTGGAACAGAAGAAAACCAGACTGGTTTTCCAAGTGAAAAAGAAACCGACTCGAATGGCAGAATCTAGATCCCAACAAGACCTTGTAAGGTCATTGCTTTCATCCTCTTGACTCTGGGCAAAATTGCTTATGTGAGTCTCTTAGAAGAGATGCGAGGATGGGTTTCCCCTTTTCTTTTTGTTGTCCAACTTCCTTTTCCACACAGGTTTAGAGGTTCAAGTCCTCAAGCTTAATTACAGCCAAATATGATGGATGATAGCAAGCAGATCAGCCTTAGACAGCTGAGTCATCCAATGATTAATGACTGAATGGATGAACAGCACATTTGGTCAAGGATGCTCCGATTCTCTGTGCATTGAAGACTTAATTTTCTTAGATGTATGGGGCAAAATGAGCAATTTTGGACTAGACTGAGTGGGAATGTTTACTCTTCTTGCTAGTTTGAAGAGACCTATGGTAGCTTAAAGAGGCTTTATTGTGACTCTAGGATGTGAAGATATAAAAGCAAGACCAAGGGTTTGGTGCTTCCTTGTGTCATCTCATGTTTTGGGTTCAGACTGTGATCAGTTACCCTTACCTGCTTTTATTTTGATTCTGAAGCATATAAAGTGGAAATGCCATGCTAAGCTGCTACCTTGATTTATCTGGCTAGATCTTGTCATAGAGAGAGGAAAAGTTCTGGGAAGTCCTTTTGCAGAAATGAGTCTAGCTAAGGCTCAGAATATGTCTAGGGCCTTGATCTTAATTAACTATACTCGATTGTGCACAGGTTCACAGGGACACACCAGCTCCAGTTATAAATAAGTGTATTTAAAAAAATCTGCAGTGAATTTATCATTTCTTTGCTGTGGATCAGGATCACTTTGAATGTAGGCCCTCAGACTGGTTGTATCTCCCATTTTTGTTTTATTTTATTATTTCATAGAAGTTCAGTGTTCTTCTCAACATCTCCTCCCAGGGCCTCTGGACCTCTGTAGGGAAAGCTGTTCTTGTTGCGTGGTGAGGCCTTGCTGCTCTGGCTGTGCTCTGTTCCCCATGACCCACATGGCCCATTTGTTGCTATGGACTCACAAGTGGGGCCACCATTTTGACCCCAGTGGATGGTTCCTGGAATTGCGACATGTTTGCCTTAGTTGGATGGCTATTGGGCCAGTCGGCTTGGATTGATAGGGCTGGTGTTGGCCTTGGCCAACCCTCCTGCTAAAGCTTCAGGCCTTCATCAATTGGCCTGTACCTTTTTAAACACAGGTGAGATTCTTGGAGCAACAAAATAAGGTCCTGGAGACCAAGTGGAACCTTCTCCAGCAGCAGACAACCACCACATCCAGCAAAAACCTGGAGCCTTTCTTTGAGGCCTACCTCAGTGCTCTGAGGAAGCAGTTGGATGCCTTGGTCAATGACAAAGGCCGCCTGCAGTCTGAGCTGAAGACCATGCAGGACAGTGTGGAAGACTTCAAGGCCAAGTAAGTGAGGAAGAAAGAGGGGATGCCATCCGACAAATCTACTCAGCCATGCCTCAGGATCCCTGGGCTCTTCTCCAGTCATTTAGAATCCCAGGCTCTGAAGATATTCCAAAGGGGTCAGGAAGATCCTCTAGTGTGACATCTCTATGTCACATTTCAATGGAGGTGAAGTTTGGTAATCCTAAGTTGTCCCAAACATAAAATGAATGATACATTCAGGGAGCTGGGCTTGCTTGCCATATGCAAAAAAGATTAGAAATCAAAGAGATGAAAAGTACTATAGCATAGTCAGAAGAATACAACTTGTAGAGATAGGTAGACCTGGTTTGAATACTGATTCTTCTACTTACTAGCTGTGTGATCTTGGGTAACCTGCTTAACCTCTCTGAACCTCAGTTTTCTTCATACTTAAAATAGGAATAATAGTCCTACCTTATAGGTTGATAATTAAATGAAATTAAATGAGGTAGAGAAAACAGGTAGCATAGCGCTGGACATATAATGAACATTTGATACATAGCTCTTATATACTCACTCTGGGGTGGATCTGAGAAGATACCAACCGCCTCTCTCAATTCACTCTCACATGAAACAAACAGAATTTCATCCACCAAATGGCCCAAAAGACAGCCCTTCTACGGAAATAAAATTGACCAGATCTTAGCTGGTTCTCCTCACATCTTATCTCCTGAAAACAGTCTTTTTAAAGTTTAGTTTTCACTTCTGTGAATAAATCGGGGTCTAGTTTGGTACCTCATACATGGTCATTATTCAATAAATGTAAGTTGAATGAATATCTATATGAATATGGGAAATGTAGACAGCTGGATATATCTAACTAGATGTTTGAAAAGCAGCATCAGAGAGCTGAGAAACACTGGTTTACTGTGGGACTTTTGTCTTTTCCTTCCCATCCCCACCCTCAGGTATGAAGATGAGATCAACAAACGCACAGCTGCTGAGAATGACTTTGTAGTGCTCAAGAAGGTAAGAGATGAAGGGGGGCAGGAAGTACAGCAAGGGTATTCTTCTCTCGGGAGCAGCCTTTGGCTGGAATCATGGCATTGGTCCATCTCTGCCTCATCTTCACCCCACTTGGTACTATCCAGATCTAACTGAACCAGGTTCTAAGGAATTAAGGCTGGGAAAAAAGTCTATTTGGATAATCAACTCTCATGTCTTCAGGTGGCTTTAATGGGCAGAATATGTCAAAATGATTACTCTCTCAGCACTGCACCTGGAGCTGAGAGCCTTTCCCAAATGCTGCTGAAAAGGCCTTTGTGTGTCACTTAACATCCCCTGGCCCCTGTTGTAATTCCTGTACCTTGTCTCTTATCCTTCCTTCTCTGGCATAGGATGTAGATGCTGCCTACATGAACAAGGTGGAGTTGGAGGCCAAGGTGGATGCCCTTAATGATGAGATCAACTTCCTGAGGGTCCTCTATGCTGCGGTGAGGACTCCATCCCCCGCCACATCCAGGGAAGGGAATCCTTAATCCATGAGGCTGCTGGTTGGAGTTCATAGTTCTTTGAAGGGATTCTACCTCCTTTACTTCAGGGCAGTGGGCTCTCTGTAAGGTCACGGATAGGTCCACAAAACCAGATGCTATCTTAGAAGAGATGATTAGATTTAAAGACTGCATAGGATAGAATTTATTGCCACTTAACATTTCTTTAGTGAAGTGGACACATTCTATCTCCTTCCACCCATTGAACTGGATGCTCACTGACATGGATTGTCTTATAGTTCCTAGGGAGCAGCAGTAAAGACTATGTGCATTGCTTTTCTGTCTTGAGATGTTACCAACCACTTGATTTCTACATAGAAATTTTACCATCCTCCCTCTCCCTACACATTGGGAAAGCCAGCTCTGCTTCCATCTAAGCTAGTAGCAGATTTCTTGTGTCAGAGATTAGAGAGGGCTATACAGGGGGCTTGATGTGAAACATTTTTCCCACAGGAGCTGTCTCAAATGCAGACCCATGTCAGTGACACATCCGTGGTCCTGTCCATGGACAACAACAGAGACCTGGACCTGGACAGTATCATTGCTGAGGTCCGTGCCCAGTATGAGGAGATTGCTCAGAAGAGCAAGGCCGAGGCTGAGGCCCTGTACCAGACCAAGGTGGGTGCTGGGGATCTCTCAGGAGTTGAGTGTGGCTTTTGGGGGCTCTTCTTTTGATGTCTGTGAATAGACAATCATCAGCTCGTGCCCAAGAGAAGTCAGAGATAAATTGATTCTTCTAGCCATTATTTATTCTGGTCTGATTTGAGATTATTTGACATATTGTATTATTCTTGCTACCTGTGGCTATTCTTACTGAGCTGACTTAAGAATAGACCCTACCCAAACATCCCTGACTCCTCATTTCCTATGTCTCCTTAGTTCCAGCAGCTCCAGATCTCAGTTGACCAATACGGTGACAACCTGAAGAGTACCAAGAGTGAGATTGCAGAACTCAACAGAATGATCCAGAGGCTGCGGGCTGAGATTGAGAATGTCAAGAAGCAGGTAGATGTTCTCTACTTTCAGATATAGTACAGGGCCAGGGTTCCAAGGCAGACACCTCCACAGCAGAAAAGCAGATAAGACATCAGGCCAGAAGATACTGAACTTGTCTGCAGGGAATTTGTAGCTCTTTGCATAAATCATACCCAGATATTTTTAGCAATATACTATTTAACATGATGTGCCACCCAATGTCATAAGGCTTTTGATCTTTTTCATAGGATTTTGCTCATCTTTATTTAATCAGTCTGGTGAGGGCGTTGGTAGGCTTTTGCTGGAGTGAATGAATTGCGTAAGAATCAGGGAAGGTGGGGAGAAGGACAGGCAGAACCTTGACATCTTAACTCATGCAAAGCTCCTACAGGAGAAGGGACAGATGCAGAGGTCTTGACAGTAGGATGATGATGATTGCCTATCTCATGCCCTTGTCTTCAGTGCCAGACTCTGCAGGCCTCTGTGGCTGATGCTGAGCAGCGTGGGGACCTGGCTCTGAAAGATGCCTTCAGCAAGCGTGCAGAGCTGGAAGCTGCTCTGAAGAAGGCCAAGGAGGAGCTAACCCGGATGCTGCGCGAGTACCAGGAGCTCATGAGTGTGAAGCTGGCTCTGGACGTTGAGATTGCCACCTACCGCAAGCTGCTGGAGGGCGAGGAGTTCCGGTGAGGAGGGGAGGGCAGGGTGGTAACACGAAGAATGAAAGATCTGGGACCATGGAAGGTCCAGGGAACTTCTGCTGGGCCACTTGCTTCAATGCTGCACTGGTGCATTCCGAACCAGGACAGTGTTAGATAACAGGTTCACAATCAGGCCTTAAATTCAGCTTCTTAAAGATGGGCAAGGTACTTGACACCTGCTGATGGAATGAAATGTGGCTCTGGGCTCTGCTGTGGCTCACTGCTCTCTCTTTTTACCACAGGATGTCTGGAGAATGCCAGAATGCTGTGAGCATCTGTAAGTGTCCATTTGTTCACCCAGTTTTGAGCTGTGACTCCTGGTTGCTGGCATTATAGAAATAACCTTGTCTTTTCCTCTTTCTCGCAGCTGTGGTCAGTGGTGCCACCAGTGCAGGAGGCATTGGTGGAGGATTAGGAAGCTGCTCCGGGTTTGGCCTGAGCAGTGGCTTTGGTTCTGGCTCTGGAAGTGGTTATGGTTTTGGTAGCGGTGTCTGTGGCAATCCCAGCAGCAAGATCATCTCTAGCACCACCCTGACCAAGAGATCTCACCGACAGACGAAATGAGGCCCTGAAGTTCCCTGAGCCTACCTGGGTCCAGTTCTGGTGTCTCTGTGCTTCCTTCACTTCTGCCTGCACCCTCCCCTTCTGGAGCTCATCTTACCAGTGTCACCTCAGTGTCTTCTTGGAGTTTGGTAGCTTCTTCTCAGTTTAGGCTTGGTGACTCACCTGGAATGGGAGGTGTGTCAGCTGACTCTTCAATCCCTACGGACAGAGAAGAACACCACTAGGAGCATCACATCCAGAATCATCAGGGTCACATACGTCCCCTCCCAATCCAGTGCCATCTCCTATTAGGACTGACTCTCCCATCACTTGGCAGCAACTGGCCTTGCATGGTCAGGACAAGAACCATTCAGTGTCCCATCCAACTTTTCTCCTTCCTTCTATCCATTTTCAGGTGAATTTTCAATAAAATGCTTTTGTCATTCACTCTGAGCAATTGTTCTTCACTGGGGAGAAGTCTCCTGAACTCAAGGGAAAGCAAAGGAGACTGGGGCCTGAGGGGTCTGCCTGTATTGATCAAGGTCATCAGCTAGTTTCTCAGGCCTCTTCATCTAAATACCCAGATTATTGAGGGAGAAGTACAGTGTGTGGAGCCTGAAGGCTGTCTGCAGAACAGGGCACAGATTCAAAACAACCAACAATTATATAAAGATCACCAGCTGTAGGCAATCTGAGCTGAGCCTGTAATGAACCTGGAGGGAAGAGTTTCAAGTCTGAAGGTGTGGGGTGTAGAGCAGGTAGGAGGAGAGGCAGTCAGGGTCTCCACTAAAAATATAACAAGGGGTTATGGAGCCTATGGGGTGTTTATACTCAGCATCTAATAAGGCTTCCCTAGTTATGAGATTCCATGCACTGGGCTAAATCTCATGGGACCAGCTAGGCTTTCAGAAACTTGTTTCAAGAATCAACAAGGTCACAGTTGTTGGAAGGAGATGAGAAAGCTGTCACCCTCACTGAGCTTTCATGCTGTGCTTACTTCCCCAGCTCCTCAGGTGATTGTGTCTGGGGGAGTGGTGGGAGTCCCTGGGTGGTAGGGGAACGGGGGAGGTGAGGCGAATCTTCGGGGCAGTATACGTGAAGCTGCCTGATTGAGGCCAGCCCTGGAGATTCTGGCTGGTGAAAGGCAGAATGGGGGTGAGGATAGTCAGAGGTGGGGGTCTGAGTATAAACTTTGTGGATACCTTGTTTCTATACTAAATCAATTCCAAGATACTTGGAGGAACATAATCTTTCCTTCTCCAGAGAAAGACTGCACAGCTCCCCATGTGCAGTATGACCTAAAAACTTCCTACCGCAGATGCTGAATACGCTAATTCCCTTGGCCACCTAATTGGTGCCTGGCACCCTTCACTGCCAGGGAGTACATTCATACTCCAATCACTCCAGCGCAGTGCCCATGGGGCCCTGATTGTGTGTTGACAGAAGGCACACAGTTTGCCCAAGGCCAGTCTCTGCCCACAGAGCCTTCATGCAGAACTGGAGGCAGGCCCATGATCGCAGGGTGAAATGGTGAAGAGTTAATCTCAGGGCCTTGGGATCACTGGGCAGGGGACTTTTGCCAGGAGCAGCCACTCCCTGGGCAGGACTCTGGTCCTTCACAAGCCCCACCCTAATCTCCTCATTGTCTTTGAGCTCACACCAAGTGTCAGAGCAGGAAGTCTTTGACTTCTTCTCACCACTGCACTCCTCCCCTGGGAAAATGCTGGACTTGCTCTTTTCTGAGTTTCTGGGGTGTCCAGGAGGAGTCAAGGGTTGGAAGAAGGGGAGTGGTTTCTCAAGTTCGCCTGCCAGGAAGTTGCAGGTTATGAGGGGCCACACTGAGAGGCTGGGGATGGTGGTGGTGGGGGTTGTTGGGCAGGTTAAGGAATTTCTCATGCCCTCTGAGTAAGCAAAGTGCCAGCCTGAGTGGCACTGCTATGTCTCCAGGGCCTTTTCAGTCGAATTTGATGATTTACACATGAAGTCAGGTCATAGATTAAAATGTGCATATATGTCTTAGAATAAACATGTTTGCATTTGTAGGCAAGCAGCTATTTTTTTTAATTATTATTTTTTATTTATACAAGAAGATTCCCGTAAGAAAAGAGAAAAAAAAACATTCATGTTGCCCTCTACTTCAGAACAGTCCAAGGGAGTGGATTCTGGCCATGAGCCATAGGTTTGAAGCTGGCCGGCTAATCAAAGGGAATTATTTGGGAGAAAATCCACTTCTGAGATAATTGGCACCACCCTTCTCTCAGATTCTATGAATTGGATTCTGGCCAGCTCTTCATGTTCAGGGGAACTGTGGACACACAGGTTTCATTACCTGCCTCTTGGGGAGGCCCACACTCTCCTACCTGCAATGCTTTACCTTAAGATGTGCTGAAATCACTTCTCACATCATAATGGCCCAACCATGGGTTGACAGATCTTAACCTTAATTTGTATGGCTTGTCTGCTCAGCTCTCCAAGTTCTTGACTTCTAGCCCTGACTGCAATCTCATCCTTGGTTTGGCTCAGGCCTCTGGCTTCCAAGCAGTTTGCATAGATTCCTCCTCCTTTACCAAGACCTTCTGCTCTGGGTTCAGTGCTCTCAGTTTCAAATAATTCTTGCTACCACTTTTGAGGTCTCCCTTGCTTGTTGCTGGTAAAACCAGGAGGACACAGCAAAGAGCTGATTATTAGCGTTGCCGCATATGGGATTTTGGTTTAGATTACTGTTGGGACTCAGGCTTTGGATTCTAAGACCAGAGGACCTCAGAATAAGGCATGTCCACTACCATGGTTTGGGTGGATGGTCAAGGTTTGTGAGACAGCTAACTAGGGAAATAACTGAGGGAGCTGTGTCCCCTTTGTGATTCCTCAGGGTATGGTACTAGTGGGCCAGCCTAGGACAAAGGGAGGGGCAAGCTGAGGGAAGAAGCCATTTTAGTCCCTGCTCCATATTTTCACTGTATTGAAGGTAAGGACAGAACAGTCATTTCTTTTATCCCATGAAGAGAAGATTGAGAGGGTTGGGCCATGGCCATGAGATGTCTTGGTGGTGGTAGAAGCCCCAGGACTCTGGCTCATTGCCACCCATGGTTTCCTGGTTGACTGGAGTGAAGGTAAAATTGTTTAGCAGCTGCAGTTTTTTTAATTGAAGTGTTGTGGATTTGATCCTCAAGAATTCTAAGAAGGTTAAAGATAAGCTAGATGAACTAGGAAGATGTTTTCTGGAGAAAGAGTTTTATTGCTATTTGCCAGTCACTTACCTACCATCTATAGTCCCTCTACCAACCCACCCATTCATTAGCTCATGCCTTTGAATTCTTAGGGCAGGAATCATGCTTTATTTATTTTGATATGTCAGAGCCACTCTGCTTGACACTAGTAGACATTTAAGACATGTTGGTTGAGTAAATGAACAAATGTTTATTGAGTGCCTAGTCTGTTCTAGGCAATGTTACAATGTTACAATACATACTTCTAGTCTTGGATGTGTGAGGAGGTTGGCAATCACAGGAGGCTTCATGCAGGAAGTGGCATTGAAGTGGGGCCTTGAAGGACAGGTAGGCCTGGGTGCTAGAGATGAGGGGAAGTGATCTGACAGTGGGCAGGATTCTAATCTCTTCTAAGAGGAAGTCCTTTCTTCCAGAACACTGCCTAGAGTAGCTCCACCCTACTGGCTCATCCTGTTGCTCTGTCGCCCCTAGACCTCCTCCGGCCTCATTCTGATTGCACTCCCTTCCTGAGGGGCTGCAGTATTTCCTTCATCAGACTGGGAGTTCCTCTGTCTGCAAATTCACTGCCTAAGAGCTTCAGCTCAACAAGCATCACAGTGGAGTCCTCATCCCTGAGGAAGATATAGTTCAATGTGACTATGTGTATGTAAATATGGGAAGCGTTGGGGAGGCAGACACATTAAATACAAATTTTCCATACTTTCAGGACAGTGTTAGAGTGATAGTAGATGCAAACACTGAGGCTCTTAAAGACCAAGGGAAAAGTACCTTTTGCCTAGGGATTCAAGGAAGGCTCCCTGGAGGAAATGACACCTGAGATAAATCTTGAACCCTGAAAAGGAGTCAGCCTGGTATCAAGTGTGTGGACTTGGAGTCGAGGTGAGAGGTGCAGGGGAGAAGGGTACTCTAGGCAGCAAGCATATCAGAGTAAAGACAGGGAAGTGTGGCACTGTGCAGTATGTGTAGGAACCCAATGCAGCTTAGCATCCCTTAAGACTAAGGGCTGGGAGTGGTGGGAGGAAACACTGGAGAAGTAGGTTGAGGCCAGGCTGTGGAGGACCAAGGCTTGGGCCATTTGGTCCAATTTGTTTGGAGCTTGGGTTTCATGTTCCAAGACTGGACAAGCTCAGAATGAGGTGTACATGAGAGATGAAGCTCTGGAAGAGACAGGGAGGGGACTCTGGGCTATCTACTTTCAGGGTGTGGCCTTTAGGCCCATGACGAGCTTTGGACTCATGTCTGGGAACTGCCCCATTAACACCTTACTCCCCTTCCACAGAGCCAGAGCTGTAATGCTAAGCCTTGCAACTGCTCTGCCTCCTTTCCACTCTTGTTGACTATGAGAAAATGTTCCCAGGGACTGAGAGGTTTGTTCTCATTCCTTTGTCCCCTGGCAGAATCATCTCCCTTACAATGAAATTCATTCCTTCAATATTTGTTGCATACCTTCCATACTCTAGGGGTCATGAATCACTATTTCAAAATCTCCTTAGATCACTTGCACAGTATCTCATGATCACTTTATTTCTTATCATGATCACATCCTCTGCTTTAAGTCCAACTGGAGTCCCTTAAATTCTCCAGTGGAGAGAGTGAGATCCATGCTTCTGAAATCATAGCACAAAAAATAAATTTACATTTCCTTTTCCCTGGGTTAAATGATCACTTAGCAATTTTTTCCTCTTCCCCTTTTACCTTTCATATCAAGCAACTAATTTAATAACTTCCAAAGTTTTTTTGGGTATCTCCCAGTGAGGACAAGATGATTTCTGCTACTTCAGCCTCTGGTTTGAGGAGACACACTGGACAAACACGATTCAGCACAACTATGGTGGTGAGCTCCTATCTTCAGAAGAATCTTATATAAATAAAAGCTTTCTCAGAGTGAATCTCATCTTCATTTTTATTGTCCTGCTCATCTTCTCTGTAATGCTTTGTGGCCACTGTTCTTTCAGGTCACAGGGATAGGAGCACGGCGCAGGGAATGCAGATGGCAATATGGTAATGGCTATGTGTAGAGCCAGAGGGAAGACAGAGTAATCAGGGGGATCATTTCATTTCATAAATTACATAAATGTCTAACCAATATATATATAGCCTGTGTGTGTGTACACACACACACACACACACACACACACACACACACACAAAGGGAGGATTGGGTGCCATGGCGACAATGGACAGGTGGGTGAGGCCTCTGCCAACCCAACTTTACTGATCCCATGAAGAGGAGTCAGGCTCCTACTGGAGCTGAAGACATTAAAGCTAGATCATGAAGACCTTCCTCTGGTCAGGGTGTTGCCTTGCTGGCCTGGGTAAGCCAGGAAATTTGGTGATTTACCTTCCATGGAGGATCCTGAAGAGTAGGAAAGGCTGAAGCAAGGGCCTGCTTCAAGGTAAAGGAGTGGACTGGACAGACTCCTGGCTTGCAGCATCCTATGAGGCTCTGATCTGATACATTGCAACACAGGGACTCACTCTTTTCTCCAGAGTACTGGAGTACTATGTATGTAGTACTTAAGTATCTATCAGTACTTAAGATACTTGGTTAAGCTCCAAATAATCCAAGTGTTAGGGGTGAGTGTAAGCCAATTTTGTTTTCTCAAAATATTTTTGGGTTCTCCAAGTCCAGATGGGCCGACCATCTAGAATTTCAAATCACTGATTGCTTCCTCCCCTTCCATTATTTGCATCACTCATGACTCTCCAATCAGAATTGACATTCTAGTTCTGCTAATGTACTTCCAAACTCTGGTTTGCTTCCTGTTTTCTTGTGGTGCAGTGTCTTCTGCACAATTAAAGCTACAGAATAAGACTAGATCAAACCCATCTTCTCACTCCTTCCACCACCTGCTGGGGAGGTCCTAGATCTAGGACTAGCTGATGACAATGGTGGGTGTGACTCTGCTTCCCAAAGATTCTTCTCTAAGCGTTCACTCTAAAGGAACGACAAAAATCAGTGGGCTCTGGCAATGGCTGATATCTGTCCTGGTCAGGGCAGTTAGGTTCCTTGATTCGCTATGAGTTTAAGAATTCCCATTACCCTGGACTTCAGGCCCCACACCTGGCCATACAGCAGCTTCATTCTGTCTGGCAAAAAAGGCAGGTCCTCCATCCTGTTCTCACCCATTTCTCCAGTGTTTTCTCCCACAATCTCTTTCTGCTTTAGCCTGATGTTTCTAATAAAGGCTTATGCTTGCAAATATGAACATCTATTCTGTCTAATGCAACTGAAAATAATTTATTAAAGGACATTGTTGCTCATGGCATTTCTGGGAGCTCTATAGCCTGGAACTATTCCCAGCCACACTTGGGGTCTAATTTGGTTAAAACTGCTGCTGTACGCATGATGCTTGAGGCAAAATGACAAAACCCCACTTCTGACCACAGAGACCTAGTTGTCTCCATCATCGTGCTCTCTGGAAAGATCTATTGCTCTCTCTGTGGCCATCTTCTTATGTTGTCACCAAGTCTCACAAAGGTCTATTTCATTGGAAGATTGAAAGGCCTGGCCTCTAGCTGCAAAGGGGTCTGGGAATGTGTGTTTTGGATTTTACCCCAGGAAGGTGGGGATCACAATGTGGGAAATAATCCAAATGTAGGAAGGTGTTCAAGAATGTTGTGTAGTCACAAATGACAAAAGTCCCTCACAGTCTCCACTTCCTGAATCTAATCGTGCTTGTTCACAACACTGAGCCTTTTCATCATCTGGGTTGAAATGACTTTCCTTCTGTCTGTCCAAATCCTGCCCTCCTTAAAAACTTCAGCTTATGTCCTTTAATGAAGCCTTCCCATGTGATTCTACACTTTCCTTGCTTTTCTGATTCTCCATGCTCTCACAGCACCTGCAACGTAGTACTTAGTTTTACACAGTCATGTATTGTTTGGTTTGTCTAGATTGTGAGCTCTTTGAAAACCATTCTTTCTCACATAGTGACCAAGAGATCCTCTGCTCAGTAAACACTCCTCATATTTGTTCATTGATTTCTATTTTTTGGCCTGGAAGCTGAGGCCTGCTTCCCTTCACCCCAAGTTGTGGAGTTGATATAATTTCTATCTATCTCTAAGCTGTGCTCTCATCCCGATGACCTCAATGGATACTTTAGAAATGGAAGCATCATTTTATATTGATTCTTTTAACAGGTATTCAGGCTGAAATTCTCCATGTGGCTTGCAAATAAAAATAGTTAAAAATAATAGGGAACACTAATTGAACACTAATAGTGTGCTAGGCACACTATTTTAGGCATGGCAATGACTCTATGAGAGAGGTACATTAATAAATTAATTTTATAGATGAGGAAACTGAGGAACAGAGAGGTTAAAGAACTTGCTCATGGACATGCAGTGACAAAGCTGAGATTTAAAAACTGGGTCTATGTATATCCTAAACTAATATAATGTTGTATGTCAATTAAAAATAAATGATAAAAAACTGGGTCTATTTGGCTCCAAAATACATACTCTTAAATATTAAGAGAAAAAAATATGGCCTAATTTTTGTGATGTTTATTGAAACACTTGACAGAGATTTCATTCATCCAGTTCTATTTCTGTGAGATCCAGAGAGGCAGAGATGATTGACCATCTTTAATGGTTAATGATACTGATACATAAAGAATTTAAATAGCCTTGGTCATGGTTAGTCATAGGGAGAGGCTGGTCCAGCTCTGAATTTGGTTCATTCTTTAAACTCTGGTTCCTCTGAGGGAGCAAAGATGAGGAGGGTGTCTGTGTGGCCACTCTCTGAGCTTTGGGCTAATTTCACATGCCATTAAACCTTAGGCAAGAGCTGTGGAAGACCAGGGCTGTAAGTAAGACATATTGGGAAGGAAATCCCAGTGCTGGGCAGGGGGCATATTATGTGACCTCAAAAACCCAGTCAACTTCAGGATGATTCTGTGATTGATTGTTTTTTGATACTGTGATTCTACCACATTTTTTCCAGTGGGAAGGAAATGGCACTCAGTTTGCATGTGCAATTTCTTAAATCTGAACACAAAATGTGAGAGGTCTGGATTTGTCATGTTAAGGTGATCTCAATTAGCTTGGGCTACCTGATGTAGTAGTATCCGAACTAGCTTTTTACCAGTTTTATTTCGTTGTAATCCAGTATAAAGGCACAATTTATTCATTAATTCATCAACTGATTGGTTGACTTACTCATTCAACTAGCCTTTATGAGCCTCTATTATTGGCAAACTACAGCACTAAGAACCAAGAGATCCAGTGTATTATTAACAAGACCATTAATTAACTCACGGAAAGTTTACAGCTTTATTCTGGAGAAGGGGCTAGGATGTCACATAGCCTAGGGGTAACAAATGGAGGATAGAAGGACAAAGTGGGAGAACCAGGCCACTGAAGAACCTTCACTACCTCTGTATTTGGGCCATCCCAGCCCTGCCCAGTGAGAGTTGAAAAATCCTCCGTCCTTTCCTCCTTTCCTCCCATTCTGAGGAGGCTCCTGCCAAGGCCACACAGGCCACATCCTTGGCAGGGCCTAGTGTGCGGCAGACAGACGGAAAAAGACCCGTCCTGGAGAGATAAGTGGCTGCCTTGGCAAGCTCCAGAGCTGATCAGGAAGGTTTTCCTCTTGGACAAGTCAAGCCCAGTCCCTAAGCCTCTGAAAAACACCAGGCTGGCAGATTCTCAGAGTTTTAGAGTCAGACACCTATGGGAGTGCTGCCGGCTCTGCCAGGTCTGGCCAGCTGAGGCTGGTGGTGGGTCTGGGTAGTGAGTTCACATACCTCCCAGAAGCATGGCCCCTCAACCAGAGAGTAGCCCCTCAGAGACCCTGTGTATCTCATTCATGAGTCTCCAGCGCCTTACATAGTGCCTGGCATGAGTTAGGCAATTTGTTGATATTTGTTGAATGGGTGGTGGAATTAATATTCATATTTTTAGTTCCTTGAGACTTAGGCTGAAAGCAGAGAGATGTCAAAAATGTGGGGAGCAAGAAAGAAAGCCTTAGAGTTGCTCCAAGATGTGTGTTAGTGTGTAGTTTTGCTGGTAAGTTTTTAAAATAAATGAACAAACATTTCGTATGTTGAATTTTGCTAATGTCTCATCAAAGTGCATAGGTGTTAACTGACCTTTTTCTCAGAAGACAGTCATGAACTCAAATGCTTCTGTCTCCTGAACTACAGCTTGAGATAGAAGGGAAACCCAGGAGGCAGATTTGTGTTGGTTCTGGGCTTTGTTTCCAGGAAGGGAGGAAGAGAGGTCATCACTTCATCCCCAAATCCGGCACAGAGCTGGGCACACGCTCTGTGCTGATGGTGGAGTAAACTGTGTCAGCCTTTATACTGAGATATTTTCCCTGAGTCCTTGGCTGGGCTTCACTGTCTCTACCACTCAGAGGACCAGAACTTCCTGAATCCACCTTCCATTCCATCCTTCCCAGAGCTGAAGCTGGCTCTGGCAGGGCCAGGGACACCAGGCAGACAGATGCTGCTGAGCACCTGATACAGATGAGTATGCCTTCTGGGTCCTGTCAGACAAAGCGAAGAGGTGGCCATGCCCCAAGAATGGAGCAATGCCAGGCACCACCCCCTGTCAGGTGAGCCTGCCACCTTAGCACTTTTACCATTTCAGATTATTTTCAAGGTGTGTTTAGCAGCCTGGAACAAACTTATTGCCTTGGAGGCAAACCCAACCCATTACTATTTGGGATTTAATTATCTCTCCTTCATTTGAGCCCAGTAACCTACTAGATGTATATAAAGGGATTTTATTCTGCACAGGTCTTCAGTTTCCTTCCCTCTTTCTCCAACTCTAGGTGTCTTTGCTTCACTCGCACACTTTTCCTTTATCAAGTCTTCTCACCATGAACAGACAAGTCTGCAAGAAGTCCTTCAGTGGCGGGAGCCAGGGCTTCTCTGGCCGCTCGGCAGTCGTCTCCGGCAGCAGCAGGATGAGCTGTGTGGCTCGCTCTGGGGGAGCAGGTGGAGGGGCCTGTGGGTTCCGGAGCGGAGCAGGTGGCTTTGGTAGTCGCAGCCTCTATAACCTGGGTGGCAATAAGAGCATCTCCATCAGTGTGGCTGGTGGTTCCCGGGCTGGTGGTTTTGGGGGAGGGCGTAGCAGCTGTGGCAGTGGCTTTGCGGGTGGCAATGGAGGTGACTTTGGTGGTGGCAGAGGAATGGGAGGTGGCTTTGGAGGGGCCGGTGGCTTTGGAGGGGCTGGTGGCTTTGGAGGGGCTGGTGGCTTTGGTGGAGTTGGTGGCTTTGGAGGGCCAGGTGGCTTTGGTGGTGGGCCTGGTGGCTTTGGTGGGCCTGGTGGCTTTGGCCCTGGTGGCTTCCCTGGGGGAATCCAGGAAGTGACTGTCAACCAGAGCCTCCTGCAGCCCCTCAATGTGGAGATTGACCCCCAGATTGGGCAGGTGAAGGCCCAGGAGCGGGAGCAGATCAAGACCCTCAACAACAAGTTTGCTTCCTTCATTGACAAGGTGATGAAACTTTGACTGGGACCTCATTTCCAGGCTGGGGGCTTTGAGTCTGACATTTAGACACAGTGTTTAGGATCAATCTTGGATGGGCAAGGCTGAAGGCAGAGGTGGGGTTAGGCAGCATTCTAGGGCCTATGAAGATGTTCAAGGCCAATAAGCTCTTCCACATGATAATGTGATGGTCATGGACAATGGTCCTCTATGTGGACCTGGACATCCCCAAGCCCTGCTTGTCTTACTCTCTGCTCAAGTCTCCCAATTGTTGCCTTATCTAGGCCTAGGCTGGCAGAGCCAGCAGCGCATGGTAAGGGCCATGACCACTGTCAGGGAAGGGTATGACCCAGAACTGGGGGCTTTTCAAATATAAGCTGCCCTCTGAGGCTTTCCAGGAGGCCTGTTCCTTTTATATCTCTGTGCCAAGCACAGGAGGTATATGCCTCAGAGAAAGAATTAAAGAGGCTTACGTGGAACCTTAGACCCAAGGGGTTGTGGAGAAACTGGCAACATTGTCTACATCCCAGGACTCAGAAAGAGAGGAGTGGTCGGTGACCTCCAGACCAGGAGAGGTCACACTAGCTGTCTTTCTCCTGTCACAATGATTATGGCATTTCAATCAGTATCAGGTCCCAGTGACTCACATCCTTTGAAGGACTAGAATGTTAGTGGAGTCTTAGAAGGAAAAGACGCTGCTAAGTTTTAAGTACATTTTTGCAGTCTACTGTATTTTTGGAAGTTAGATATAGTCATGAAATCCCCAGGAACACTGAGAGGTCATCTTTACCTCTATGTCCAGGCAGGAAATCCTTTCAGTTTCCTTGCCCATCTCTCCTCTTTCTGTAACTTTCTAAACCATGCTGCATGCTTAGTGGCCTGACCGATGTGACTGTCTGACAGTATCCTCTTCAGCTATGTTAGAAGCCCATCTTTATGTCCTTTCTAGGCTTTTGTGCTGTGGGATGGGGAGATACAGACACCCTGTCCTACCTGAGCCAAGGCCCCTCCACTGCTCTGCTGCAAGTGTTGCTTGATGTTGCTTTACTCAATGCACTGCAGGTGCGGTTCCTGGAGCAACAGAACAAGGTCCTGGAGACCAAATGGAACCTGCTCCAACAGCAGGGCACCAATTTCACCACAGGCACCAACAATCTTGAACCCCTTTTTGAGAACTATATCAGTTCCCGGCGGAGCTACCTGGACAGCATTCTGGCTGAGAGAGGCCGTCTGGACTCAGAGCTGAGGAACATGCAGGACCTGGTAGAGGACTTCAAGAAGAAGTAAGTGACAGGAGCAGGAGTGGGCAGATGCCATGGGCCACCCTGTCTCGAAGTCCCAGCCTTTACTGCATTGTTCCTGCCTGCTGGGCACTTAGCCTATTTTCCTCCTCTTATCTTCATGGAGGACAGCTTGATTCATTAGGTTCCACTTCACCTTCCTTCTCCAAGGATAGAAGGGTGAGTTTACAATTGAGGGGGCACTTCTTCAGAAGCCAGGTTGGGGAAGATCCTGGTTCTAGGATCTGAAGGATGCTGGGACAACTCATGGTGTGTTGACCTACCATCTCAGTTTGCCATCCCAGGACTGAGAAGTTTCCCCAGGACATGGGACTTGCAATGCTAAAACTGGGACAGTCTCCCTGAACAAATCGGAATGGCTAGCTCTCCTAAAAGGGAAATAGTAAAAAGGATGTATTCATCTAAGGGGTGGAGAGGGACAGAGGGCGGAAGAGATGACTGTTCAGAATTATAGAGAACAGTGGTGTTTATGACTACTTCAAAACCCAAACTCAGCTAGTTCTTTTTAACTTTTACAGATATGAGGATGAAATCAATAAGCGTACAGCTGCTGAGAATGAATTTGTGACCCTGAAGAAGGTAAGGGCTCTATGTGAGGTTTCTGGGGCTTATAGATGCAGGTTTCTGGCTGGGTTGGGGGAAATCTCCTTATTCCACTGCCATGGAGCTGCCAAGTTCAGGCAGTTGGGGTAAAAAACATCAGCCAGGTGCAGCTTAGTCTGAAAAGGTCTCTAAGTCAGCTCATTCGTGTTTAGTTTTTGAATAGGGTTGAACTTAAACCACCTCAATGAGATGCATATTACTCCATGTGGAGACCAGCCTCAGACAAAGACTGATCAATCACCAGCCCTGGTCCTCCTGACTCTTCCTTGCTGCAGTTACAGTTTGTTGCTTGGTCTTTAGGGGAATATGAACTTTATGCTCTGTCTTTCTCAGGATGTGGATGCCGCCTACGTGAACAAGGTGGAACTTCAGGCCAAGGTGGATGTTTTAATAGATGAGATCAACTTTCTGAGGACCCTCTATGATATGGTGAGGGCATTTCCTACTAAGAGGGGGAGAGAGGGAGGGTGAGATGTTTTCAGATTTGAGGCTGAGGCATTTGGTGTTAGGGCCTGGAAAGATTGAGCCTAGAGATAACCCCTCCTGTTGGGGTTCTGCAGGATGGGCTGGGGGGCAGGGTGGAACAGATCACATTCAAAGCTGAGTCAGTGAATGGGTCAGGAGTTTCTCTGGTCCTCTGAGTGCTTATTATAGAGGTCCCAAGAGTAAAGAGGATCCTCTGTGTTGGCAGGAGCTGTCCCAGATGCAGAGTCATGTCAGTGACACATCTGTGATTCTCTCCATGGACAACAACCGCTGCCTGGACCTGGACAGCATCATTGCTGAGGTCAAGGCCCAGTATGAGGAGATCGCCCAGAGGAGCAAGGCTGAGGCTGAGGCCCTGTACCAGACCAAGGTGGGAACTAGGCACCTCTCAGGGGATCCACTGAAGGTCTCAGGGAATCTGTGATCTATGGGACTCCTAGGAGATGAGTTTCTAGTGTCACTGGATACAACCCCCTTCTACTCTCTGAAGACATACATACCTCTAATGGTTTTTAAGTTGCAGAAATGGTTTTTTAGTGCTGCCCTCTGGGGGGAGGTGGTTCCATTGTCCCCTGCCAGGCCACATGGACTGACTTTAGCTTGCTCAGGGACTGCGGTGGGGGCGGGGGGTGGGGGAGAATCTTCTACGACAACAACTCAGATATTCTCTCCCCTGCTGCCTCAGAGGTGTCCCTGCTGACACATAACTCTGTCATTTTAACAAACACTTACTCAGCACCTCAATGTTGGATGGATGATGTTAGGGATGAAGAAACAAGTCAGAAAAAGCTGCATGAACATCTCATCTCCCCTTCTGTTCTCCAGTTGGGAGAGCTGCAGACCACGGCCGGCAGACATGGGGATGACCTGAAGAGCACAAAGAAGGAGATCATGGAGATCAACAGGATGATCCAGAGGCTACGGGCCGAGATTGAGAGCGTCAAGAAGCAGGTGGGATGGCAATAGATGCTGGTACCTGGGCTGACCATTGAGGATGGGGGCTAGAATCTCAGGATTCCTAGTTTGGGATGCACTTCTGGGATCATCTCAGGTAGTATTTGCTTCTAGGGAGTTCAAAGACCAAGTCAGTCTAGATAGTTGATAATCCACAAGGGAAATAGCTCCACGGATAAAGATGAAATAGAGGCACTGGTGAAGGGATGATGTTGACTGACTTTAAGAAGATTGCTCTGGGATAATCTATTCTAAGACTCAGCAAGCCCGGGACCCTCTTACTGGGCTCATCTTTTCTCCTATCTCCCCCTGTTCCAGAATGCCAACCTTCAAACGGCCATCGCAGAAGCTGAGCAGCGTGGGGAGATGGCCCTCAAGGATGCCAATGCCAAGCTCCAAGAGCTGCAGGCTGCCCTACAGCAGGCCAAGGATGACATGGCTCGGCTGCTGCGTGACTACCAGGAGCTGATGAACGTCAAGCTGGCTCTGGATGTGGAGATTGCCACCTACCGCAAGCTGCTGGAAGGCGAGGAGTGCAGGTGGGTCTCCAATTCCAGCTCCTCATCTCCCCTGACACAAGTCACATGCTGAGGGCCAGATAAGTGACCACGTAAATGGGGATGGAGGCCTGCTGTATAGAGAGAGTCCTCCACCTACCATAGGCCTCTCACTTTCTCCACAGTTAGACAAAACACATATACAACCAGTGGGTCTCTGTTGTGGCCCACAGGACCACGTAGAAACAGGACTGATCTGCCAGGCTGCTGAATTTAGTTTGGGTTGCTGAATTCATCCCCTTCATTCTTAGACTTGTTGGAAATTTGCTTTGTGATGGAGCTTTTTCTTGTTTTCTCATACAGGATGTCTGGAGAGTGCCAGACTGCTGTCAGCATCTGTAAGTAGCTAAAGTAACCATGACAATAAGAATTAATTCTGAAATATCTGTAGTAATACAGGGCAGTAGCAACTAAATTAAAAAATATTGCTATGGATGTTGGAGGTGGTGGAAAGGGCAGCAGATGCTTTTGTAATTGTTTTGGATTCTGGGCACTATTAATAGGTCTATTACACATAGGGAATATCCAGTAGGGAGCCTGTTAATGGGAGGAGAAATTCTGATTAATCTCCGAGGGCATCATCAAGAGTTGACTGTATGTAGAAGGAACCACTGGACAATTCATGATGTCTTAACACTTTGGGGCTGAACACCTTATGACATTAGAATGTATCACAATGGTCATCAGGTGCAAAGCTGCCTCCATCGCCTCTCAATCATCGTGGGCCACGCAAATCATTAATTATAACACAGTGTCATGGACACTGATCGCCGATCCCTGTACTGTCCTCTCCCCTGCAGCCGTGGTCAGCAGCAGCAACACGACCTCGGCCTCTGCAGGTGGTTATGGAGGAGGTTTCGACTGTGGCTTCAGCGTGGGAGGAGGTGCCGGCAGCGGCTTCAGCCCAGCAGGCGGAAGTGGATTCGGAGGTGGTAGTGGATTTGGATTCGGCGGTGGCAGTGGATTTGGTGGAAGCAACGGCTTTGGAGGCAGCAGTGGATTCCGTGGAGGCAGTGGCTTCGGAAGCGGCAGCGGCTTCGGCTCTGGCTACGGGGGTCGCTGCGGCGTCAGTGGCAGAAGCTTCAGCTCAGGCAGCAACCGGGGTGGCAGCGTCACGTTCTCCCAGTCCTCCCAGCGCTGCTCCAGATAAATATCGTGCGTGGGCACCGCTGCCACCTCATCGCCTCCTGTCCCCATCTGCTCTTCCCCTCTGACAAGGCACCAATAGCACTCTCAGCGCCATTTCCCCGCCTCCCCTGGCTCTCCCCCTCCCTCTGAGTGGGGCTGATCTTTGGAGCTAGAAGACTCTGGCCTCAAGCTCCTCCATCCAGATCCTTGGCCAAGCACAGCTGTCAAAATTCCAGGCTCTCTCTGGCTCCAGCCAGTGCCTGTGATTGTCTAGGTGTGGCCTCAGCCACCACCTTCTGTTGCCTTTGGGGTCCCCTCCGTGGGTGGAATAGTCGCCACAGTTCTGATGTGTATAACACAGGCCTCTCTACTGATCCATTCTATCACCAATAAAGTGCATTGTGTTTCACACTGGGCCTCTAAGTCTTCTCTGGACGCCTTTTCTCCTCCCTGGACTGACTTCTCTCACTCTCTGCACATGGGCTGTGTACACTCAGAACAGCTGGAGTACTGTTCCTCTGCCCATTGCATGGGATCTAAAAGGGCAAGATCTGGTTGTTCGTTTGTTTTTTGAACACTGGCTTGAGAGCTGGGGCACACTCTAGGAAGCTGTACTTTAGGAAGAAGGCGGCCCACGCAGACATTCATTTCCTCTTTGTTTACTCTCATTTGGGGGAACCTAAGAGACCTTTGAGTTGCTGAGGGGCTTGGGGACAGAGGACTTCTTCTTTCCTTCATGCTGGTCCCCACTCCAGCTGACAACCTGAAAGCTTTTCCTGCATTAAGCTGCACCTGGGAAAGTGTGACCTGCTGGAAGCCCAGGGTTACAGGAATTTCCTGAGAGCCACTTACCTCAAAGTCTGACTCAGTCTGTTAAGGAGCTCTGCAAATAAGGGTTTGTGTCCATTAATCTTCTCTCTTTGGAGCACATATTAGAGTTTCGGAGAAGTCTCGTAGCAAGGAATATCTGGTAAATACCTTTAACTCAGTATTTTCCACAGAGGCACCTCCTTCCTGGTAAACAACTATGAACACCCCTCAGAAAATGTCCTGCACCTGAGTACTGTTTGTTTGCATGCTCTCTGGGTCCCCAGATGTGTGTGCCAGCCATGGAAGCTCCTGGTGTCTGCTCTGCACCAGGAAGTCCCTAGTTAGCCATGCGGAGTGCTGTCTGGACTGTCATGTCTGGAAAGGACTCACGGGCAAGGAGTCCAAGAACATTTGGAAATGAGGCGACTGAGGCTCTGAGAGTGGAGTGGCTTGCTTAGGGTAATATTAAGATCATAGAATACCTGACGGTGTGAGCCAGAGGTAGACCCAAGCTCCTTCCACTTCCCCACACTGTTTCTGAGGCTCCATTGCTGCCCTCCTGGCACATCTGGATGTGAGGGGACACTCAGAACACACAGGCGATGGAGTAGAAATGTTTAGCCAGGTAAGGCCAGGGAAGCAGTGTATCCATCTTAGGCCAAAGCTGAATTTATTTCAGAGGAGGAAAACGACTGTTAAAAACAAACAAAGGAAACCAGCAACTGGGGCTTGAAGAGATTCGTGTGGAAATCTCCTGTCCACACTTGGCAAAGCAGTACAGTGCCATTTCCTCTCTGATTTCCCAGGAGGGCTCTATGAAAGACGTGGGATTTAGCAGTTATTTGCCTCATTTTGGGGCAGGAAGGTGTCTTTTCTGGCTGGTATTCCTCTGGGGTCAAGGAGAGATAGGTGGGGAGACTCAATGCCTGCCCCAGCTCAGAGGGTTGGCCCTATGGGAATGTGCCAGGCCAGTTATGGGACAGCTGCTTCATCCTGGACGAAGTCATTGTTATTGAAATCCTTCCTTCAACCAATGTGCATTAAGTGTTTATCTTCCGACACTGGGCTACATGTTGGAAATGCCTCGGTGGGCAAAAATAAAACGTTGCCTCCTGCTCTTGTTTTAGTGAGGGAGCTCAACAACAACAAATAAAAGAACTTCAAGTTGTGAGAAGTGTATGAAGAAAAGAAACCCAGTCTGAACTGGAGAAATGACAGACTTGTTAATGGATTAGATGTGGGGCATAGAGGACATGGAAGATTCAAACAGGATGCCCAGTTTCCCAGCAAGAGGGTGGAATGAGTCTGAGGAGGAACATCAGGACTTTGCTTTAGGTAAGTTTGAGCTGCTCAAGAGATAGCTGGGTGGAGATATCCAGGCTACAGCCAGAGATATGAAGGTGGATTCAGAAGGGAGGCCGGTCAGAGCTGGACATCACATTTGGACATCATCAGCATAAGGATGGTTAGGGTGGTTCCTAAAGCCATGGAACCGATAGATTCTCCCTGAGGCAGGGAAGAGAAGAGGGCCCAGGCTGAGCTCGAAGGAATCCCAGCAGTTAGAGTTTGCAAGAGGAGGACAATCAGCTAGGCAGTAAGCCTGGTCCAGGTTTTCCAGAATATCTCCATCTAAGAGGTCAGGTGTTTCTAAATGGGCTCTAGGGGAAGCCCAGAACAGGCCTAGTCTGGAATTGGGACTAGGTCTCAAGGTTCACATTTGGACGGTGGCCTCTTGCTTTTGCTGTTCTTCCCTGTAGTGTAACTGGCCGTTCATCCTGTGGAAGTTTATAGGAGACCCCCACTACCTAATTAGCCCTCCAGTGGCTGGGGGGAATCCATAGAACTTTTTAAATGAGAGAGTAGCCAGTGGCAGTAGCCAGGACCTGAGACTGAAGGAGATATTTCTATGTTTAGCTGCATAGTCTCAGCCCAGCCCTGACTATTTCTAATCCAGGCTGAAACACCTCTAGGGAACTTTACCTGATTCTGAGTGCTTTTTCTCTTCCTTTCCCCTTGGAATTTACAGAATTTTTTTTGTATGTTGACTTTTCAAGTACTCTTTAGCCACTGGGCTTGGGTTTGCTTTCTTGTACTTGACTAGACTTTTCATTCTTTGAGTAGGGAGCCACTTGGTGCTGTGCTGTCCATTCTTGTCCAATCCTCTAAGGCATTCTTTTTCTTTTTCTTTTTTTTTTTTTTTTGCCCACAGGGTGATCTCATAGAGATTGTTGACTAATGCTGACTTGTATGTCTGGGCCCTAAACTGGGATTTGGAGCCACTGGTCAATGTTCAAGTATTTCTTTTGCTCTCTCTGCTTTGCTCCACATCTCTCTTCCTTGAGTGTGGAGTGGTACATCCTCCTATGATGACATAGAGGACCAAACTTCTATCCCCCCTCCTCGCTCTACCACCATTCATTCTTCTCTGCCTATTCCTCTCTTGACCACCCTCCCTCCCCCCTCCCCCCACACACACTGGAAAGAAAGCTCAAAACAGCACCTTCTTGTTCAACGAGCTTGTTGACTCACTGGCTCAGACATCCTTTGATGTTAAGGAGACTTAGAGTTGTTTTAAGATTTCAGGTTATTTTCTTTTATCTCCTTCTGGGTTGCAGGCTACACTACAGGCCAGAGCAGGTATCAACAGTGATGGCGACACAGCCACAAAAGGCTCAGTCAAGGAAATCGGGATCGTTTCTTACAAGAATGTACTGGTTGATAAACCAGATGTGACTGCTGATGATCAAGTTTTGCATATAAAGTTTTGGGTAATTTGTAGGTAAATCTCTATGTGACTCTTCTCTGTCTTGTCCAGAGTGGGGTGGGGTTTTTGTTAGCCAATCATCAGATATCTCATCTTTTGGGATTTAGGCTGCCTCTTCTCTCTGCCATCTTATTGCATTAACCCTGGTACATTCACTCTCTGCAGCCAAGACCAGAAATGTGGACACCTTGCAATAGTACTGGGATGATGGAGAAAAACTCACTTAAGTTCTAAAAATACCTCTTCATGTATTCTATCTATATCCCTCACAAGTCCCTCTGGCAGCAGACTGTACAATGCACACCTCTGTTGTGCCTAAAATCAAGTGACCCACCCACCAACATTTTCAGCCCAGGCTGAAGGCTGAAGGCTAGTTGGTTCTCCTATGAAATCACTTATGGTGAGAACAATCTAGTACCTTTGGAATCCATGGTGACATCACTAAATGGTGATGACTTTGTTAACTTTTGGAGAAAACAGGCAGGAAAAGGTGGTTCTAGATGGCAATAAATCAGTGATTCTCAGTGGGGCAAATTCCCTCTCACTTGGGAACATATGGAAAAGTCTGGTGACCTTTTTTGGTTGTCACAAATGGAAGATTGCTACTGGCACCTAGAGGGTAGAGGCCTGGTTGCTATTAAACATCTTAAAATGCTCAGGACAGGCCCCAAAGAATTCTCCATGCTCAAACATCAATAGAGCTGCTGTTGGGAAACCTTGCATCAAGCTGGAGGTCATTTCATTCACCTCTCTCCTTAAGAAAGGACCCTTGGTTGTGATATTGGTTCTAGCTGAGCTGAACAGAGATCATTTTGAATTTGAAAGAAATATACATTTTTAGAGGTTTGTTTGTTTTAAAATAGAAATGTCCTTTTATTCCGGACAAAGACATAGGAAACAAGCCAGGTAAACAGTATGGCTTTATGTGGGTACTTTCAAAACTTGTGCCAGTAGCCTGTGAGGTGCTTGTGGTTCTGGTATAAACCCGGCTATTTGATGCCTCTGTGGCTTTGACAATCTGTCCCCTGGGCCAAGAATACTCATTCTACCCTTAATTACTTGATTAGCCCTGACTTCTCATTGAAGATCACTCAGGCATTGCTTCCCGAAAGCTTTTCTGGACTTTCCGCATGGCCCTGAATGTCTCTTTGTGCTCCCATCACTCTTTTAACTCCCATATCACTCACCATAGTATATTAAAATGACTAGTTTCATTGCCTGTTCTCCACACTAGAATGGAAGTTACTTGAAGGGATGGATATGCCTTCTTCATCTTTGTGCTTCTCAATGCCCAGCACAGTGCCTGGCACATAGTAGGTGCCGTGAATGTCACTGAGCTAATGAGGTGCTTGAAAAGGGTAGGGGAGACTCTTAAATGCAATTGCTGTCCAATTTAACATATTAAATTGTTAACATGTTAAATACTTAACAGAAACAAAACCATTAAACAACTAACTTTTCGATTCGTACACTGGGCATTTTGCACATGCCATCTCATTTAATCCCCACAACTATTTTTGGTGGTAGGTAATAATTATCCTCATTTTTCAGATGAGGAATTGAGGCTTAGAGGCAGGGTAACATGCCTGGTGTCAGCAATGACAGTGGCAGATCTGGGCCTCAAATCCAAAGCCTGCGCGCGTAACCACTGTGCTATGCTGCTGAACGAGGCTGGCTGACTTCTCAGCCTCCTGGATGTCCTCTCTTGTACCAGCTCTGGCACGTGGTGCTAACAATTCTCTGGAGTCTTGAGGAACCAGAAACCAAACCTGATGTTCCCATATTAGCAGGAGAGGTTTTTCCTGCTGAGGCTCTGTGCGGGTGGGTGGGCCGATGGTCAGCTCTGGAGAGTTCTAATCTCTGGCAGAGAGGTCAGAGAGACTGATTGGGGGAAATACATTGATAATGATGGATGTTTCTCTGATGCCAAAGAGAAATTAGTAAGTTTAAAACTTTTCATTGACACAAGTTGATGCTTTGAGGCACAGCTAGCTGTTCATTACATTCTATGAGTGGGCTCTTTAAATGTCAAAGTGGACTCTTCACTCTGTGATGGTGTATACTTGCCAAAGTCCCATAGATAAAAACGATCCGTGAATTTACGACAGGCTTTGGAGTTGGAAGGTCTGATTAAAATCCCGGCTCAGTCAGCTAATTGGCTTGGAGCAAGTTAATTAACCTCACTAAGCTTGTGTCCTTATCTGTAAAATGGAGATGAATATTCCGACTTTGCACAATTTTTATGACAATCAGAAATGATACTGAAGAGGAATTTCCCACTTAATTGGCAAACATTTCTAATCAGTTCTTTTTCCTGCTTCTGTAAACATGCTTGCTGCAAGTCCAGAGATCTCGGGGTCAACTGAGAACTCACCCTCCCCTAAAGATGTATTGCTTTGTGCTTGTTAGATAGAAAATGCTGTGTGCTGTAACTGCCTGTAGCCCATAGCAATTTCAGGGGTCTGTAAATCAGCCTACACCAATTGTAACAACGCAAGTATAAAAGTGAAATTGCCCTTAAGCTCTGTGCCTAGATTTTCAGAGCACTAGCTCTTCTGGAACCGCCAGTGTAATAAAACTGAGTTACTCCAAACCTTCAGGTGCTGCTTGATTTCTTGCTGGTCTGAGTTTTTTTCGCAACTTTTCTGCAACAATACCTGTAAAAAGCCTAATTCACTACCTGTTTTATAATTTTTTCACAGACAGGTGATTGGAGTAAAGACTTGGAAAAAAACATTATTTTCACTAAATCATAGTCCTCATAATTCTGGGAAATATATAGCAGCTCAATAAATATTTGTTGATTGATGGATTGCATTACTGATGAACCCCAGAGAGGGAAACAGCAGAATGGTTTTTAGGTAACTTGCAATTCACATGCAGATTTCTTGCAATTTTATGCAAAAATCAGGCTTTAATGCTTCATTGACCCTAAACTGGGCTATCCTTAGAACCCCACTTTCCTCTTCAGCCTCCAAATTGATAACTTCCTGGAGGGCTTCCTACATCATCATCATCATCATCATCATCATCATCATCATCGGCAGCAGCATCCTCCTCCTCCTCCTCCTCCTCCTCCTTATCATCATTATCATCATCATCACAAGGGCTGCCAAATTTTGAGTACGTGCCCTGTATGAGGGCTTTCTAATACTACCTCCTGTAGTCTTCACTGCAACCTGATAAGAAGCTCTGCTACTCCAATTTACAGACCAGAAAAGTGAAGTCTGAGGGTATAACAACTCGCTTATCTCCAAGGCCTCCATGTTTTCCACTCCTCCAAGCTGCAAAGAGAAGGAGGAGGTGCTGTCATGTGAACTCCAGAAAATGTAGCATGCCAATGAAAAAGGATAAGACCCCTTTCCCATGGTGCTTTCTGAGGGAAGAGTAATAGCTTTTGGATCCGCGGTTGGTGAGAAATATACATTAACAGGAGAATTTGATCCCCAGGGATCTTCTCTATTTTCCAGCATCCCAGAGAGCTTCTCTTGCTTCATTGCCCTGCACTAGAATGCTCTCAGCTTCCTCTGTCTCACTTTGAGCAAGTGCTTTCTCTCCAGGGATGAGGCAAATCTCCTTGACATTATATGCCTTAACCTCCTGACTGCCCTATCTACACATTCTTTTCCATTTTGGATGTGTAGTTGAACTAGTGTTTCTCTAAGTATATTCAACAGCATGTTAACAAGGGTTAAGAGAGAAAAGTTTTGTTTTTAAATTTGTTTGGGAAGCTCTAATTAAGTAAATATTTCTTTTCTATAGGATTTCTCAGGCTTTTAATATGTAAATGAGCTTTATTAAAACCCTAAGAGAAAGCTATAGAATTTTCATTTCCCAAATTTATTTGACCACAGAACCTTTTTATCAGTTATTTTAGGAGATGAAATTCTGCCCTAGCCACCCCCTGGGAGACAATCTAGTACCAGATAAGGATTAAGGGGGTGAGTTGAAGAGTATTTTAATTAAGTCTGGAGATAAGTCCAGAATTAAAATAAATTGTGTTTCCCAACAGCTAAATCCTTTAGTTACTAAAGGACTTACTAACTAAAAGATTTAGCTGTATTTAGATATTTACTTTTTTATCAAGCTTTAGCTATAAAGGGAGCTAGCTAGCTCTATATGGTAATATAGTTTTACTCTTCATTCATTAACTAAAGTTATTTCAGTAGTGATCAGTTTTTATTTTAACATGGTAAAAAGGAGAAAACAATGGCAATGATCAGTCCAGGGGTAGCATATCCTGAATCACTGTTCAATTTTTTTTTATTTTTTATTCTTTTGTGAGGAGAGAACAAATTGATGATCTTGAAAATTGGATCTGTGAATCCATACACATGAAGGGGCATATAACTATCGCTCCTCATCCTCAGCTCCTGGTACGAAGGTAGGTCTGCTCACTTTGACTTACAGGTAATGACTACTGTCTCATGATTCCTCCACTTACAATTCTATCACAGCCCACTCTTAAGCATTCTCACTTCAATGAATGCCAGATAATAATTTCATTAGAGGGAATAACTCTGCTTGGTGACAATTCCCCCTATTTTATAGGTGCAGAAATAAGGATCTAGAGTGCTCAGCCACTTGGCAACCTTCACACAGAATGTTCTGGCAGGCAAATGACTAAAACTCAGACCGTTGGCAGCAGGGAGCCCATTTAGATGTCACTGCTCTAAAAGATCCTGCAGTGAATAACAAAAATATTGCCAAGGATGCTAACTCGGGATATCTCCAGTAGCTTCAGTCAACTGCTGAGAAAACAACCCCAACCGGATAAATAAGGTGATGCTTTGGCAGACTTGTGGATTAGAGAAACCCAACCCAAACCCATGCTTTTGTGATCTGCTCATCGCCTCTCTCCATCCCTATTCTCCAGGAAATGCCAGGGTGGCAGAGGTGAGCCACACTGAAGAGGCTGCCACAGCTGCCTCAGCACTGGAGCCAAGGGAAGGGAAGGGCTTCGGAGGCACTTATGTCTACTCTTGTTTGCTTTGGGCTCTCACCTGGGACTTCAGGTGAGCCTGGGTCAGCTTTCTTCCCAGGGAGGGCATTTGATCTTCTACTTTTAAAGGAATTTCAGAGAATATGAATAAAGACTTTACCAAGAGGGACTGACATTCAATTAATGGGTGGAATAAATGTCCAAAGAAAATCCAACAAAGAATCTTCTTCATAGATTGTCTGAATTTATAATGTCGATTTAAAAATTCAAACATTTGTTGCTAGACAGTATTTAAATATCAAAACAATCCTGCAAGTGGGGTGAAATCCTCATTTTACAAATAAAGAAAAAGAAGGACGAAGAAGTCAAGTACCTTGTCCAAGATCACTATACAGCGAGAGGTAGATGAGGATGTGAAACCAGGTCTTCTGAAGTCCACAATGACAAGCTTTCTGTTAGACCACAGTTACCTTACTTTCTTGTGGCATTTTGTAATTTTCAAAGGACTTTCACTTATATTATATCCTGTGAGGCTCACCACAAACCAACGAGGTAGGAAGGAATTTGACAGATCAGAACACAGACTTACGTATTAAATCACAGCCCAAGGTTGCCCAACCCAAATCTATCTCAGCAGAGATCTCACTCTTTACTCTCCCAGCTTGATTTTCTTACTCTCTACTCACACTCAGCTTCCTCCCACCAGCATTTGTTTTGGTTTCTCAGGGATGTAAAGTTTTCTTGAGAACAGTCAAGGCAAAACATAATTGCGATTCCCTTCCTCCATGTCCTGAAATAGAGTACTAGCAATTGCTAAGTGGGCAGTGCTTACTATGTGTCAAACATCGTAATGAGCATTTTATATTTATTTACTTGTTTAATACTCATAACAATGTTGTGAGGTACCTGCTATTATCATCCTCATTTTATAGTTGAGGAAATCAAGACACATGGAAGTTAAATAACTTGTCCAAGATCAAAGAACTAGTGAGTGGTAGAGCTGGGATTATAACCAGGTAGTCTGGTTCTAGACAAACTAGAGTAAAGAATGGAAAATTAGCTGCAGAGCACTTAAAATTGCTCGATTTGAGGTTCTTCAGGGTCTTTTAGACCAATCCTCTGCCCCAGACTGCCTTGTCTGGAAACCATCCCAGGAAGACAGAGTGCTTGCTGCTAATTTGACAGGAATTCGGGAGATAGACTGACCACCTATTTCTGGGGGGAGTCTAGAATCACTTTCTCCTACTTCTGTCTTAACTCGTGAAATCTCATATGTAGATAACAATTTGAAAAATGTCTCTTGTCCTGTGGTTGGGTGTGGAGGCGGGTTGGCATGGGGTTTAGGACAGTTGAGCTGCTGAATGTCAGAGAAGTAACACATCAATGTACCCACTCCACCACCAAGGGTCCTTCATCCCTCCACTCCCCAACCCAGCTGGGATAACTTTAGTCTATATTAGACTAGGGCTTCCCAAACTTCCCTGGTCCTAAGAATTACATGGAGGGCCTGTTAAAAATGTAGATTCTCAAATCTTTCCTCTGAAGATTTTCATTCCATTAGACTGGGGTGGGAACTGAGTCTAGATATTCATATTCTTAGACACTGGTCATTAGCCAAGTTAATACATGTTTGTGTTGTGCTGACCCCATGCAAGAAGCTGGAGATTCAAAATGAGTAGGACTCAATCTCTTCCTTCAAAGAACTCAGGGCCTAGAAGGATACTGACAAAAAAACCAGATGTATATATTATGTAATGGCCATCATGGGAAAAGTATAGGATATGGTAGGAAAACAGAGAGGGGTCTTTAACTCAGACCAGACAGTGAAGGGGATAGGAGATCCTAAGGCCACCAGATCTGATACAGCACACACTCTCCTCCTAACATAAATGGGCTCTCTGAGCTGACTTCATCAGCCAGCTGGAGGATGCCTACATTCTGTCCACTGTTCCTTTTGGATCCAGAAACCCCCTGCTGTTGGTCTAGGATGGTGGTGGAGGGGCTTGGTCAGAGATTCCTCTTTGTCCACGTCCACTTCTTCTTCCCAAGCCTCATACTCATTTGCTTCATATATGACCCTCACTTTTCCCATGGGTCAGACACTTTATCTCCAATTTTGTTTCCCATGGGCAGCATTTTTCAGCTCAAATGGCAGGCTGGCTTACTTGGATGTCTTTGGGTGAGGTGGTACCCGAGTACACCCTGTGGCGACAGTGTATCTCTCATCTCCCTTCACCCAACCCCAAGTCTTCCTCTGGATATTTCTCTGAAGAGATGGGCATAGATGACAAGTCACTGAGCCTTGGTGCTCTGGCACTGCAGGACATGACCCAGCCCACCTGGAAGAGTTTGTCTGATCCTCACCCCTGTGTCATGGAGATCAGTGGCTCCTAATTCCCTGGTGTCAAAACCCAATCATCCTGCTGGATCAGGTACTGTTTGAGTTCCCTAAGACCCTTGAGGAAATCATACAAAGGGAGGGAGGAGAGCTCCAGTCTTTTGTCAACTAAGGCAAGTTTGGGTGATTAAGCTAAGAAAGCAAAGTCATTTTGGTCCAGAGGATTATTTCTGAGGTGTGTTGGGAACGTAGAAATAACTTATTGCCTGGGAGGCAAACCAAACCCAAGATGACTCTCAGCTAATTGCTAGCCTCTCCTTCTGCCAAGCTAAACTCTTTGGTATATAAAGGCCAGTCTTCTCTGTTGTCCTCATCCTCTGCCTTCATCCTTCTCAGCTCCTGCTAAGTGATTTGCTTGCTCAACCCCACGCTCTCTCACCATGAACAGACAAGTCTGCAAGAAGTCCTTCAGTGGCGGGAGCCAGGGCTTCTCTGGCCGCTCTGCCGTCGTCTCCGGCAGCAGCAGGATGAGCTGTGTGGCTCGCTCTGGGGGAGCAGGTGGAGGGGCCTGCGGGTTCCGGAGCGGAGCAGGTGGCTTTGGTAGTCGCAGCCTCTATAACCTGGGTGGCAATAAGAGCATCTCCATCAGTGTGGCTGGTGGTTCCCGGGCTGGTGGTTTTGGGGGAGGGCGTAGCAGCTGTGGCAGTGGCTTTGCGGGTGGCTATGGAGGTGGCTTTGGTGGTGGCAGAGGAGTGGGAGGTGGCTTTGGAGGGGCCGGTGGCTTTGGAGGGGCTGGTGGCTTTGGAGGGGCTGGTGGCTTTGGTGGTGTTGGTGGCTTTGGAGGGCCAGGTGGCTTTGGTGGGCCTGGTGGCTTTGGCCCTGGTGGCTTCCCTGGGGGAATCCAGGAAGTGACTGTCAACCAGAGCCTCCTGCAGCCCCTCAATGTGGAGATCGACCCCCAGATTGGGCAGGTGAAGGCCCAGGAGCGGGAGCAGATCAAGACCCTCAACAACAAGTTCGCCTCCTTTATCGACAAGGTGAGGGCAAACAAAGCCCAGAGGTATTGCGGGGGCTTAGGGCCACTCAGGGGGTTGGTATAGAAAGATGCCAGTGTGATCTGCCAGGCTTAGAGACAGGGGTGTGGCTTCTTGTTCTGGTTCTGCCTGGGCTCTTACAGGGTAATGAGCATGCCTCTCTTGCTCTTTGGGCCCTGTTTTTCCAGCTATAAAATGGGGAAAGGATTCTGGGTTCAGATTTCCTTCGAGGGATAGGAAAACAGAAAATGAAGTGAGGGTCCAAACATGCTCTTAGCTCTTTTTGAGAGTTGGGCATTAGTCATAAAGTTGTTTCAGCTAATGTTTAATTGCTCTTGAAAAGCAATTGCTTGATAATCTAAACTAGCTGGTAAACAAACTTGCACTAGTAGACATCTTGGGACTGCCTCTCAATGATGAGTGTTGGCAACTGACTTAACCTTCCGAATGGTGCTGTGCTTCAGCTGCTATTAAATTGAGTGGTCCATGCTGGGACAGGAGAGGGTGTGCTGGGTCTGGAATGTGAGCCTGGGATGGCAAGTTAAGCCTCAGTCAGCTATAAGTTGAGTAACTGAGAGGGGAAACAGCTAAGGAAAATTTGAAACAACATTGGGAAAGTTAGATCTTGTTGACTGTTTTTACTGCCTGTACAGAGGTGAATAAGTTTTCACTTAAAAAACAACGATAATAACTTTATTTATGCTGCCCTCCTTTAATTTTATTCGGAAAGATCCCAATAGACTAGGGTAGTGCGTGGTTTGACTCTTAGCTTTGTCACTTAGTAGCCACATCACTTTGGGCACTTAATTAAGCAATTTGAGCCTCAGTTTCTTTATCTACAAAATGGGGATAATAACACCTCCTTTACAGGTGGTCGTGAGGATTAAATGACAGAATATGCAAAAATTGATATAGAGTAAGCACTTAACATATTCTAGCTCTCCCTTTTCTAAATCCTCAAACTTCCAAAATTCCAAAGAGCAAACAAACAAAACAACAACAAAACCCCTCGAGGTTATTGCAGTTTGAAAAACTGGGTTCATGTCCCACATTTCTACCCTTTGGGATAGGTGGCCCCACCTGCCCTATTCAAGAGGCTGACCCCCTTTTCTCCTTTCCCTGGCCAGGTGCGGTTCCTGGAACAGCAGAACAAGGTTCTGGAAACCAAGTGGAATCTGCTCCAGCAGCACAGCACGGGCTCCGGCTCGGGCTCCAACAACCTGGAGCCTTTCTTTGAATCCTACATCAGCTTCCTGCGCAGGCAGCTGGATTTGGCTGTGGGGGAGAGAGGGAACCTGGAAGGAGAGCTGAAGAACATGCAGGGCCTGGTGGAAGACTTCAAAAAGAAGTGAGGGCTCCGACTGAGGAGTTTTCACTTCCTGGGGGATTAGGAGGGAGGCGTGGCCCCAATTTGGGATTTTAACTGTTCCCAACTACACCTTCAGTCAATACTCTTGGGTTGATTTATCGAGGGAAGCATGAGCAAACAGAAGGCGGGGAGGTGGGAACTGAGACTTCTGGGTGGCTGATTAAGATGTATTTTTCAGTCTCCAACCAGGCTCCCTCTTATACCAGCTCAGATGAACAAGAAGGCCTCCCAGAGTTTGAGGTCTTTTAGGATGGAGAGACCTCCACACTTTACTGTACATAAGAATTCCCTTTGAAGTTTGTCAAAAATGCACATTCCTGTGCTCCAGTCCTATTCATTTTTGAATCAGTGGGTGTGGGGCAGCTCCTAGGCACTCAGATCTCCTGGGGATTCCGGGCAGATGGTCCAGGCCCCACTTTGTATAGCACTCTGTGTGTGCTCAGTCCAATCCCATTTCTGTAGCTTCAGTCAACCTTCTCCTGCATGTTTGGGGCTGTAGTGGACACTGTCTGAGGTCTGTGAGAGGTAAACAGGGCCTCTCAAGGTGGGAGGGAGCTCCAGACATCCTCAAAGGTCAGGACCCACAGGGGTGGGCACACATGCTCAGGAGAGGCCCCATTCCACTTAAACTGCACAAACCGTGTGGGCACCCATTTGTGGCAGCCTCCTCGCTAGGCTCTGGGAATCCAGTGGCAACTCATATTCCCATTGCCTAAAACCTGTTTTCTCCTGGAATCATTCTGGTCTTCAATCTTCATGAAATCCAAACTCTTGGTGGGAGATTTTAGTCATTTACAGGCACAAAGCTCATAACCTTGATGCATTCAGAAGACATGAGTTCACTCTTACGCCAAATTTCTACAAGAAACAACTCTATTAATGAAAAGAAAAACAAAAACAGTGGCTCTGAGCAAATATCTCTCTGGGCCTCCTATCCTCACAGTGTGTTTTGTGATGTCTGTCAGCCAGGCTAGTGGTTGGCTCCTTGGAGCCTCCCCCAACCCTGCCTGCCCATACCTCAGCCTACCACTGAGACTTAGAGGGAGAGGAGTGAGGAAGTGGCATGAGCTCTGAAAGGCCTCTAGGAAGAACTGGCTATATACTTTATGGGGTTCAGTGCAAAGTGAAAATGCACGACCCTTGTTAAAAATTATTAAGAATTTCAAGATGGCATTAAACTGAATGTGAGATGCTTCTGAGCTCAGGTCCTGTCTCTGAGTGAGGAGAAGAAATTCTGCATAAGACCTTGAGAGTCTCTCTCTCTTTTTTTTTTACTTCTGAAATGTCACTGTCCAAATGTGTGCCTCTTTCTGTCTCAGGTACGAAGATGAGATCAACAAACGCACTGCGGCGGAGAATGAGTTTGTGGGACTCAAGAAGGTAAGTGAGCTGGGACAGACAGGTCAAGGCTCTGGGCACTGTCGCCATGGAGAGAGAGCAGAGTCAGCTCTGGGCACAGTGACCCTATGCTGTGTACAGGGTAATGAGGTGTTTGATGAGGACAGCTGCTCTGAGTAAGTACATTGCTGGTAGGGAAAACATCTTACAAGGTGACTGATGAACTGATTAGTAATGTCAACTAATAATGAAAAACTTTTTGTAAAGCATTGATCAGGGTTTTCAGCCTACAAATGAACTTGGATGTTATTAATAATAACAATTCATAGATACTTGTAACTTGTTTCAACTAGTTATCATAAAGATGAAGCAGTGAGAAGAATACATTTATTTCTATTCAGGAGGCTGGATTTTCAGTACTATATAACTAAAATCACGTATTAGGTAAATGTGCTTTTTCTACCCTTATTCCATGCCTGACTACTATGTTTTATAGTTTATTACAGCATTGGGATTTGATTGGTCAAAGCAATTAACAGAAATTGCTTTGACCAATGTTTTCTTTTAAAAAGGAAGGTGAGAAGTCACAATTAGAAGGAGGGACAAAGAGGAGAGATGAAGATTTAAGAAAGAGGTGTGGGTGGCAAGGGAGCAGAGGGTCATTCTTTTGGGTGTCTGACTGCCTTCTCCCTTATCCCCCCAGGATGTGGATGCAGTCTACATGAACAAGGTAGAGCTGCAGGCCAAGGTGGACAGCCTGACCGACGAACTCAACTTCCTGAGGACCCTTTATGAGATGGTGATTCCTTTGTTTGCCAAGCTCCAGAGCCTTCCTGTCTACATCTCCCCAAACATGCTTCTCAAATGCAACTTTAGGGGACAGTCAGGTGGCAGAACACTCACAAAAGCAGTGACGGGGCTCAGAGCTCAGCTCCACCCTACCCAGGAAACCTAATTTAGCTCCCCCAGTCTGCACAGACCTGGTTCACAGGGCCAGGGTCCTTCTCTATCCTCTTTACTTTCCCATTATGCTCTACATCTTCCCTCCTGCTCCTATACCGGTGTCATGGCTAGCTCCTTTAGAGTACTCCTCCCTGCTGCAGTCCCATGGAAACCCACACAGGACGCTCACTGGCTGATACTTTCAGGCTAACACCTGATTGTATTTGTGTATTTCCGTTTTCCTTTAGCTTTGTTGTCTGGCATCTTTTAGGCTGTCCTGAAATGCAAGCTTATTTTTCCATCTCACTTCTAGTTTCATCATTGGTGCATCTCTGCTGATAGGAGATTCTTAGATTTAATTCCCAACATTTCTTGAGGCCAGGAGATAGTGAAGGTGACCATCCATGTTCCTCACAGGAGCTGTCCCAGATGCAGAGTCATGTCAGTGACACGTCTGTGGTCCTCTCCATGGACAACAATCGCTGCCTGGACCTGGACAGCATCATCGCTGAGGTCAAGGCCCAATACGAGGAGATCGCTCAGAGGAGCAAGGCCGAAGCTGAGGCCTTGTACCAGACCAAGGTGGGAGCCCTCCCCTTATTCTCACACTCTAGTTTTAGGTTCTGCTGCCCTTCATCAAGAATGTTCCCACTCTTTGCAAAACAGTGTTGATTGGTTTCTCTTCTGTCAGCTTGGGGAGCTGCAGAACACTGCTGGCAGGCATGGGGATGACCTGAAGAGCACGAAGAGTGAGATCATGGAGCTCAACAGGATGATCCAGAGGCTGCGGGCCGAGATCGAGAGCATCAAGAAGCAGGTGGGTCTGGGCTTCATGGAGAGATCCTGGAGGTCTTCCAGGCCCTAGGGAGAAGGAGAAACAACAGCTGTGTCTCTGCTTCATGCTTTCTCTGTTGATTCCTGGTGTCTGTTACAAGTGAGATAGTACAGTCTCTGGGACACTTTGTTCTCCCAGGCATTCCTCCTGGGAGGCTGGGCTTCTTGAAGTCTCCCTGTGGAGAGATGATTACTTATTCTGGTTTGCCTAGCAAATCTTGTAACTATAGGGGTGGCCTTAAATACTCAGCTCTCAGTAGGATCTGCCCTGGGTGAGCTATTTATCACATATTTCACATAACCTTAATGGCTATTTTGTATCACTGGAATGAAGTGATTAGCAAAGGGAGTTTTTAAACAGTCTTACTAAAAAGAACCACTTACCAGATCACTATTACCTTTACCAGCAAATTAGTGTTCCTTTTCTTGATGAGACATAAGTTAATTTCAATGGATCAACAATGAATGAACCACTTGCAAAACTAACTTCTGTTTTTCTAAGCATGCTCTATTGGATTTCTAAGAAAGGAAAGGGAAGGATGCTGGATGGAGAAGAGATCTCCTCTCTGGAAAGATCAGCTGTTTGTTTCCTGGCTACGATGCTAATCAGTTTCTTACCTGCCCCTGCACCAGAATGCCAACCTTCAGGCATCCATTGCTGACGCTGAGCAGCGTGGGGAGATGGCCCTCAAGGATGCCAATGCCAAGCTCGAAGGTTTGAAGGCTGCCCTACAGAAGGCCAAGGATGATCTGGCCCGGCTGCTGCGTGAGTACCAGGAGCTGATGAACGTCAAGCTGGCCCTGGACGTGGAGATTGCCACCTACCGCAAGCTGCTGGAGGGCGAGGAGTGCAGGTGAGGGGCTATGGGGTCAGCATTCTCTGGATATAATTTTAGACTAAACTTTGATAATGAAGAAAGAGGGCAAAATGATGAGAAGAAGACAATTTAGACAAAGTGTAAAGAATCTTCTGAATGGCAGTGTTCAGGATCCAGGCCCCATTATTTTTGTCAATTGAGAGAAACCAACACTCCAATTTACCATGAACATCAATATTGTATTACGTACATCTGTTGAGCCTTACCATGTGCCATGTATAAGAAAAAGTGCTTTGTGGTTGTGACAAAAATTATAGTACTGTTCACTGGAACTTTCTGAGATGACAAAACGTACTCTATCTGTGCTTGTCCAATACAATAGCCATTAGCCACCTGAGAACTTGCAGTGTGGCAAGTGCAACTGAGGAACTGAGTTTTACATTTAATTTAATTTTAATAAATTTAAATAGCTTTATGTGGCTAGTGGTTATCATATTAGACAGTTTAGCATAGACAGTTCTTCAATCACCTACCCAAGTCTGAGTCCATATAGAGAGACGGCTGATATATACTCTTAAAAAATAACATAACATCAAACGGCAGGTAAGGGGTTAGTGAATGGATAGCAAATGCCAAAAGTGTGTCAAGAATTGAGAGCTCTTTCTGCTGACTTGCTGCTCCATGCTGACCATGTTCATAGCTCCTGTCCTTATGGAGCTCCCAATCTGATGGAGAGAGCAGAACTCAAGTGTGAGAAGAAAACGTAGGGATTCCTTATGAGTTTCTATGAAAAGGGGTGAGAATGAAGATGGTGAGATGTATTGGGAGTTGCGAGATGAGGAGGGAGTGGTTGACACCAGTGGTGCCCACACTGGTGAGATGTGCACATTCCATGTCTGCTCGGATATGTGAACATTCCTGTACCATGGACAAGAATGAGGCCTAGGAAGATGGGCAGTGTGGTAGGACATTTTCAAATTCATCGTGTATTGTGTGTCAGCTCCTCTCATGTTTTACTCACCTTGACAACCATCACCACCACCACCACTATCACTATTCCAGGAGGGCTCACTGGGGAAGGCTTCTTAGAAGAGAAAAGTCAGACATAAAAAAGCCAGGGCTGGGTGAAGGAGGAGGGGAAGGGCATGCTAAGGTGGGAAGACCGTCTTAGCAGAGGAGGAGAGGTGAGGATAAAGGTTAATCAAGTGGGATTTGCCTGCAACAGATAATCTTGAGAACTAAGGGAAAGAAGATGAGAGATGGAGTGTGGTAGGTAGCTTCTGGACATCTCATCCTTTTGAAGTATTCCCCTTTTCTGGGGAGATCTGGTCAAGGAAACAGAGTTGGAATAGACTTTATTCCTCTGAGAACTTGACCTCTTGTTAAGCAAATGGGAGAACGTGGCTCCCAAAGTTATAGATCCTCAGCTCTTCAGCTAATAACTCATTGTAGAAATAATACACCTTTCCTTTCTTTTTTAGAATGTCTGGAGAGTGTCAGAGTGCTGTGTGCATTTGTAAGTAGCCCTTCAAAAACCTTCCCCCTGGGTTGTAAAAAGAGGAACTAGAAACGTTCTCCCTGATTGACCTTTGGGAAAGAGAGCTTGACCAATGCAATGAGGCCAGACCGTGAAATGGTATTTAGGGTCTCAGGCCATGGTCACACACTCTGTCCCTGGTGTAAGCTGGCAAACTCTCAGACCAAAGCTAAAGCCCCTATGGTCTTAGAGAGTTCCCTAGGTTGGAGAACCAGAAATTTCTGTGGATACTGCTGGCTCTTGTTCTTCAAAAAGTGTACCAGAGTGCCAGGCTCACTCTTGTTTACCAACTGAGGACTCAGAAAAATTGGGTATCTTTCTCTAAGTCACACAGCCAAGCAGGGTGGAGCTGGGATGTAGACATTGGCTGTCAGCCTGAATAGAGTTCCTGTTCTCCTGTAGCAGTGGTCAGCAATGTCACCAGCACAAGCAGCAGCTCTGGTGGAAGCCGTGGAGGCTTTGGAGGGTTCAGTGGCAGCAGCAGTGGTGACTACAGAGGCAGTGGCAGCACCAGCACCAGCACCAGCAGAGGCAGCAGTGGTGGCTACAGAGGCAGTGGCAGCACCAGCAGCAGCAGAGGCAGCAGTGGTGGCAACAGAGGCATAAGTGGCGACAGCAGTAGCTATGGTGGTGTGAGCGGTGGCAGCACTGGGGGCTACCAGAGTGGCAGCAGTGGGAGCAGGCTCGGCAGTGGAAGCAGTAGTTCTGTGAGCCAGAGTGGAACTGGCTCCAACTCCGGCGGCATCCAGTCCTTTGGAGGCAGTGGCTACAAGTCTGGCAGTGTAGGCAACACCAATATCCGCTTCTCCCAGACCATCAGCTCAAGCCAGCACAGCTCCAAGTGATTTTCCAGGGCCAAATCTCCACGCCCGCCTGCTTCCCTCTCAGCCTGCAACAGCACTTCCCGCTCTCTGCTTGGCATCAACAGATGCCAGCTCCAACTTTTCTTTTCCTCAAGTTCCCTGGAGAAGGCACTGAACTTTTTCCTGGCTGCTCCATCCCCAAGATGTCTTTCAGACCAGGGAGGTCTAGTCGCTAGTCTGGGATGATGATGCCCCTAGATATGCCCTTGTGATGGCCCCTGACTTTGGACAGCAACACCTGAGCTCAAAGCAGTGTGCACCTTCCCAGACTGGCCTGTTCCCACTCTGGCCCATCTCCCTCTCTCACTGGGAGTGTATGATCTGAGCTGGTGTGTTTCAGCCCTGCTCGAGGAGGGCAGTGCTCTGGAGCCAGTGCTAGAGGCTTGGATGGTCAAGGTTTCCAGACTGTTGGTTTTCAGGGTGCCCTCCTCACATCTGGGGAGCATATTCTGACCTCTGTTGCTTTAGTTCCCTGAGCTGTGGATCCTCTGGTGATCTGTTGCACTTTCTTTTCTCAATAAATTGCACTGTATTTCACATTCCAGTGTTCGGCTTTCATTCATGGAGTCACAGGGTAAATCAAGACCCAAGAGTGGAGGGAAATTGGGTGTGGATGGTGATCTTCCAGATGTTCAGCAATGGGTATAAAGAACATTGGGTAGTTTTGGCTTCTCCTTTATCCATTTGGTTGAATTTCTTGTAATAGGTCTTCCCAAGAGTATTTATGTTGCTTAGGTGGGCTCCACTCCACTCTTCCACCGCCACTACCAAAGAAGTTTTCCCATTCATCCTCCTACTTCTGAGCAGGCCCCTGTGATCAAGTCTTGGAGAAAGAGGGTTTATACAGTTCATTGAGGAAATACATTCCACTGGGACTTTGGCTCCTTTGCTCTACCCCCATACCAGCCAGACACAGAGCAAGTTCTTTTTCTACAGACATAGCTCCTGGGGCCTACAGGGGTCAGTACATAACACACTCTTTTCCCTGATCAGGTTCTAAGCCAGTTAAAAAATAAGACAAAAGAATGAGCAAATGAAGAGCCAATATTGCCTTTATTACCAACAAAACAAATATTGGAGAATGTGGCTTATGCTTTGCTGGAATGGGATTCCTATTACAGGACATCAGGACTGTCAGATTTCTCATCTGGGTAGAAGCAGCATAGGGCCATTTTTCCTATGGGGTCAGACCCCTCATGGTAGGTAGAAGAGTGGAACATAATCTTGTTATGGACAACAAGATTCTAAGAGATGGAGGAGCAGAGCTATGCAAGCCCCATTCTTTCTTCCAAACTCGCTAATCAGGTAAGAGAGAGGGTAGGAGGGCTATTCTAGTGAAGCTCACTCCAGACGGATGTAAAATGGAGAAGATGCATACATGCCTGATCTTTCACTGGCATTTTTCAGCTGTTCTCAGAAAGCTGAAACCCAAACCCAAGGAAGATAGGGGTAATAAGACACTGAGAAAGGTTTGTAAGTCATGGTAGATCATCATCACCCTCTAGAAGTCAGATCAGAGCTGCACTAATGACCTTTGTCTAATTATCCCAGGAGAGCGCCAGTACCTGGCCTCATATTCCTGAGTTTAATTATATTGCCTAAACTCATTCAATCTGATTTCCAAAATATAGCAGCCCTGGTCTCAGGACTTGGAGAATGAGACGTTTTAAAGTTCCTTCCCTTGAGTGTTCACTAAATCCTAGCTCTTCTTTTCAAGGCCTATAGGCAGAAGGTAACCCCTTTCCCCATTTATGCTTGGCACAGCTATGGGAACTTTGGGAGCAGGGCAGGCTGTTCTGGATTGCTGTTATTATCAGGACTTAAGAGACATTATAAGAAACACCACCAATCCTTAAGTGCTCTGATCCATGTGTTGCCTAACTTACTGGGAAGAGGCTGACTGTCCTGGGCTAACCCAGCTTCTCATTAGACCGAAACATCAGGGTTTGGGGATGGCTGCTTCGTTTCTTTACCCATCTGTTCCATGTGTGGAAAGTTTGGTTTTGAGTGCTGTCTCAGGGCTCTGCAAAGGGTGTGGGGGCACTCAGCCAAAGTTTGGTGGTGAACTGAAAGAAAGAATAGAAATGCATAAGGAGAGCAGGACATCTTACCCCTTTTCCCCAGCTTGAAAGGAAGATGGGATGGTCACACTCCAAGGTAGGATGGAGCTCAAAGTTGACAGTGAGAGCCTAGGACACTCTTGTGAATTCTTACTAGGAGAGATGGTTGAGTGGGCTACTGAGGGAGGCAATGAAAGATGGAAGGATACTGGAGTTGGGAGATACATGTTGGAGAGGAAGCCTAGAATAGGCCTGGGAAGGGGAGTTTGGGCAACATGGAGGAAGGGCCAGGCTACAAGGGAGATATCCAGACCAAATCCTAGGAGAATTCTAGAATAGCGACTATGTTCTATGTTCTTGACACAGGCTGGGACTAACCCATGTGCCAGTGGAGCAGGGAAGCTTCCAGGGTGTAGTCATCATGTCTGAGGCCAGGCTAGAAGCTGGGGAGGAATATTTCTAGGTAACAGGAGGCTGGAAATCTTGAGCTTTCTGAGCCTTGAGGAATCCCTCAAATGCATCTCCCATTTGAAGATACAGCTGAGGCAGCTCTTTGTGTTTGAAGGCAGTTGCAGTATGTAGAGTAGGTATTTTACCTATTAGAATGGTCAGAGGGGTGACAGGAGCCTTCCCAATTGACACTTGAAATCCTATCAGCTATGTCTTTAGGATTAAACAGTTCATCTGCCAGTGGTGACAGCTTCTTTATTCTCCATCCTTTATCTTTTATTCTTTATCCTTCACTCTTCTCCTTCTCCTTTTAAAGATCTTCCCCTAGGTTATAAAAGCAATATATACTTATAGCAAAAATGCATACAATTTAACAAAGTTAAAAAAAGATCATCTAAAATTTCACCATCCTGTGACATTTTCTGATGTGTATGCATTTGCACACACATACATACATGTATATAGATAGGTAAATGTAAATATATTTTACAGAGTAGGGTCTTACAATACATACTGGTTTATAATCTGATTTTTTACTAAATCTACTGTGGGGTTTATTCATTTATTCATTCAACAACTAGATTCGGTGCTTACCATATTCAAGGCCACTGCCCAGCTCAAGAGTAGAGTGAAGAAGACATATAGTCTCTGTCCTCATAGAATTTACAGTCTAGCTGAGAAGAAATTTACCAAATAACATCTTTCTGTAACCACAAATATAGATGGAAACTATTATTTTCTTTATCAGTGCAGATTCCTATTTTTACTTAAAAAAATAAAAGGTACACATTGGGAATCAAACTACTATTTTCCCCCTTTTTTCTAGTGGTGTGACAAACATGTTTTCTAGTCAGTAATGCTCTATGAAACACTGTACTCAACCAAAACCAGAGAACCATTAAAGACCTTTGCCACCCTGCCTTACTGAGGCAGACTGAGACAGGCAGAACGCCATTTTGACAAGAAGAATATAGAGTTGGAAGTGCAGAGCTTGTAGAATTACATTTTACCAAATACACCCGCACCCCAACCAAAACCTAACTGATTTATAAAAAAAGGATTTTAAACCTACATAAACACCTTAATATGCTATAAGAAAAGGATACCTTTTAGTTTATTTCCAGCATATAGCATATATTCATTGACATCGATCAATGTAGTAACTTCAATGGAGAAAGTATTTTTGCTTTCACAGCACTAACAACTAAAAAGTACAAACATTTAATACTTAGATCTTTAAGTGGGCAATCATAGAATCTCATGATTAAATCTACTAGATTAGCCTGAGTAGTCATTGATACAAATTTTTTTTCCAAAATGATTATAAAGAAAAAAAGAGGTTTCTCTTGAGACAGTGGGACTACATCAGGGCTAGAAGACAAAGGTAAAAGAACTGCACACTCAAGACTAGGAGTTGATTTTCGCATGTAGTTTTTGGGGAGAGGACATCTTTTTTAGTTTCTTCCCATAGCCAAGACTAGTTCTAATTTTCCCAGAATGGTGGACAGAAAATAGGAGTTTCAGAAATCTGAGAACAGGGGCAGCTGTTTTAGCACCCTAGACAAGCACTCCCAAATAGTCAAAAACTCCACACAATTAGGCCACTAGTTTTGAAGCACTGAAACTCTTACTCAAGTGAAAGAGCTGGGAGCAAAGGGGAGATTCAGACAGGGCTTGTTTGTGGTATATGAGACAAGGAGGGCTTGTGATGGCAATTATTCCACTTTACTGATGCAGGAAGCCTGTATGCTAGTGGAAAGGCCTTCCAGGTGGGATGCTAGACACAGTCTTGCCCCAGGGCAGTCTTACCCTCAGAAGCACCTGAAAGAGGTGTCTACTTTGGCAGAAGTAAAAGGGGTTAGTGGATACAAGAAGGTGATTCAGGAAAAGCAAAAGTCCCGGGAGAGTCAGGGACTTGTATCTTTTCAACCCATAAATACCTAACATTAATAAAAAGTTGCATTCTTTCCAAGAGGTATTGTCCTGTCATCACAAGCAGGCACCTCTCCCAGCCTAATGAGTTCATTATGTCCAGAGGCTTCCATATCCTGGAGGTTAGTGTCATAGACAGTTCTGGGAAGTGGGCACAGAAGATGACTTGTACAACGAAGTCACCACTAAATTACTGCTTATGTCCAGTCTAGAAACATCTCTTTAAACGCCAGAAAGTCTGTAAATGTGAGCAGCATGTCAAATATGTCATCAGCCACTTCATCTTTATGGTGCTTTAACGTTGTTGTGAAAGCTGCCATGTTGAATCCTGGCATCTGCTCCAAGCAGCTGTTCTTTAATATATTTTTCTACCAAAGAGAGGTATTTTGTTAAAAATTGGCATGTAGGTGAGTTTATTCTCTTCTGTGTCTTCAAACTCCTGGTAATTCTTGTCCATGAAATTTCTCTGAAGGACCTGGAACTTGGAATCCTCATTGATAATATCCTTAATAGATCCAACCACAGAGTCAAAATCGGCTTCAGAGGAAGAAGAGACAGTTAGCGAGTAGCTCTCTTCCTCCAAAGCTTCCATTTTTTTCTGCTGTATCCATCTGGCCAGGGCCAGCTGCCAGGGTTCCCATCTGGTCCCCATTGCTGACCTCCAGGAGCCACACCCTGACTCCAGTCACCATGGCAGAGCTCATCATTTTTAGTGACTGTACAATATTCCATTGTGTGGATGTAGCACATTTTGAAGCATATGGTATTTCTTATTTTCTACAATAATAAACATTGCTGCAATGAACTCACATGCCTCTGAACACTTGTCCTATTCATTGTTTTTAAAGATAACTTCCTAAATGTGGCATTTCTAGGCCACTTTTAAAATTTTGATTTATATTGTCAGACTACTCTCTGGAAACTGTTAAGGGTGGAAAATTTTCAAGTGAGCCAACTTCTGCTTCTGTAATTTGTTTGCTTGTTATGCTAATGGCCAACTTCTACTTCTGTAATCTGCTTGCTTGTTCTAGGCTTTATAAACTGCCTCTTTTGGGAGCTCGGGGCTGATCTCCTCTAACCCTGTGTGGTAGAGTCAGTTGCCGGCCAGCTAATAAAGGCTCACAATTCATCTCAATTGGCTCCATGGGTCTTAGATTTGATCAAACCACATTTGGAGGCCCCAGCGAGATTTCTCCAGAGGGACAGATCACCTAAGACCCACGATCCCGGCCACCTTGGGCGAGGACCTGCCCCGTCCAGGGGACGGCTGCTGAGAGACGTTCCTCAGCCCCGGACGCCAGGTGGACTCGCCCAGGAGGGCAGGTGGACAAAAGGTTCAATTCTGTAACAATTGGGTACGAGCCATCTGGAGCAGCTTCACTGGTGAGTCAGACTGCACTACAGGTACTCACGTTTTTGGGTATCTGTCTGTTGGTGGGCCCTATGGGGAACTAGTGGAAGGCTGGATGCAGCAATACTTCCCTAGTTCGGTCAAGGTCTGAGACTTCAGACTTGACATCTGGTTTGGGTACACTAGCGTTTTGTGTTACCTGTAGTTTGTCTAGTCTGTGTGTATTGTGTCTGTCTGTCTGGACTTGTCAAATGTACTGTTACCTTCCTATTGCCTTAGTCTTCATAAGTTTACTTACTTTGATTCTTTCCTTAGGTCTGGCCTCCGTGGTCCCGTCCGACTAGACTCTGGGTCAGAGGCTGATCCTGGCCCTGGCTTACTTGGCTTTTGTGGGGATTTTCTTTTTTCTTGCCTGTTTTTACTAACATGGGTCAGGCTTCTTTTAAAACAGTACAGAAAGGTTTAAATTAGAGTTTGTGGGCAGCGGGGATGAATTGAAGATTTTGATGGCAGCGACTTCCATTTTATATGCACTTTCGGTGTCCCTAGCAGTGTACTAGGTGCTTTGCGTTGCTGCGGCATTTAACTTTTGATAATGTTCTTTTGTTCAGTGGTTTAGCACCTGTCATGTGCCTGATGCATAGTGGTAGGGTGTTAGCTGTTTCTTATTCTTGTTTTGCAAATGAGGAAACTGAGGTACAGGAAGTTTAAGTAATTTACCCAGTGATGAAAGTGAGTTTGTTTTTGATATTGAAAATACAAGAATTGAAGAAGCTAATAGGGGCCTGTTGGGCTAATCCTTCTTTATATTTTTAGATTAGAGCGGGGGAAGAGCTGTAGGAAAATGGTTATGTAAACAGGGATTAAAAGCGAAGATGTCATTGAAAGCTAGTGAAAGGATGAATGTACATTTGTATTGGAGATTTAGGTCTAAAGAGTGACTAAATATAAAATTGATTAAAGGTTCACAGAGTATCTGTAAAGCAAAATTCTAAATAATAAAGTCTCCTTTCTAACTAGTTCTTCAGTTTAGGTTAGAATTTATTTTCATAGGAAAATAAATTTTTAAAAGAGCTCTGCTTTAATTGGTTTAGAAAGAAATTAGAAGTCTTCCTAAAATTGTCAGAAAAATAGTAACTGATCCAAGTGTTTTGTTTTTGTTTTGTTTTATCAAGTCTACATGATCCGATATAATCCTTGGTAATAAGGATAGTTTAATATTGTAGGTTAAGTAAAAATAGGTATATCTTCAAGTTGTCAGACACACAATTAATTCTAGTATATGTAAACGAATTACTAGGAATAATACAAGCAAAGGAAAAAATTCTTTATGCAAAGTATGCAAGGAAAATAAAATGTGTTTTGAGATATGACGGATGTGTTTTCAAGAAAAAGGAGAGTAATTTTATCCTAAAATAGTTTCAGTTTACTTAAAAGGCCGTTAGAGGCACAAAAGAGGAAAATAAAGGACAAAAACATAGGTGAATATATTAAGTTGTAAAGGAAAAGAGAAAGAGAAAATCTTGTTTTATATGGTCAAGTTGGCTAAAATTAAATGTATTTATCATAAGGTTTTAAAATGAACTTTAATATCAACAGTGTACTGACACAAAACTGGAGTTTGGATTATTGGTCTGTTCCTAATAAGAGATTGTAAAAGATTTTTCTTTACCTGTTGAGCAGTGCACTTAGGAAACAAAGATTTTATATCTTATTGAAATAATTTATTGTGCTTTATAGTCTTTATTATATAACTATTATTTAATCAGGTGATCAAACCTTGTGACATATGACAAATTTCCCAACATAAAATCTAAATGGGATCTTTTGTTTTATCTCAAAATAACTTTGAGACTTCCCAGAGGGCACCTGGAAAATCTCGAAGGTTTGGTTTTGTCACTTTGTAAGAGAAATGTTAAGCTAATTCAGTCTATTTGATATATTAAATTATATGGGAAGCATTGTCAAATAATAAATGATGCTTAACCTACTTTAGGTTACATTTTTATGAATATATGTTATTAATACAAGTGTTTTAGAAATTGTATAAAGCTCCTAAAAATTTGTTAATATCTTTGCTATCCATATGTCCTTGTATAATGGTATCAGTCATAATTTCAGTTATTATAAATTGCTGTATGTCATAAATATTAAGAATAGACCCGACCTTTCAGAAACAAAGGGCTTATAGAGAATCAAAAGGCATGGCTCTGATTTGGGCCATGACAGTAAAACTATTACAGTAATTAGACAGCTATGATTTGAGTGAATACGTGGTCTTGATATTGAAATTAGAATTTCAGATAACAGGAAAGATCTGTATATCTGGAAACATCAAAATCCTTCTTTCTCAGAGAAATCGCAGGGTCTAATCTCTCCTTTAGAGACTATTTTCTTTACCCATCAGCCCACCTGGGATGACTGTCAACAGCTTCTCCAGGTCCTTTTTGCCTCGGAGCAATGAGAATGGATTCTCCGAGAGGCTGCCAAGACTGTGCATGACCCAAATGGGCAGCCCACCACTAATCCCACTCGCGTCCACCATGTCCTCCTGTATACCCGTCCGCCTTGGGACCCCAACACCAAACAAGGTAAGGAGGCTCTCGATTGGTATCGCCAGCTTCTGCTCCGGGGCCTCCGGTCTGCCGCCAGAAAACCTACCAACCTTTCTAAGGTAAGCGAAGTCATCCAGGCCAAGGATGAATCGCCAACGGCATTTCTAGAACGACTCTTAGAGTCTTACTGGTTATACACCCCTATTGACCCGGAGGACCCAAATAATAAAACCTTTCTTCTGTCAGTCAGTTGGTCCCAGATATTAGGAAAAAGAAGTAACAAAGGATAGGAAGGTTTAAGGACAAGAATTTGAGCTAGTTGAGGTAGCCCTGTGCATCTTCAACAACCAGGATGAAGTTAAGATCCCCCAGACTAAGAAAATGACTAAAGTCCTACTTACAACAATAAGCCCCACACTCAGTTCCTGAAAACCGCTGCTCTCAACCCAGCCACCCTGCTACCAGATGACGATCCCAAGTAGCCCATACATGACTGTCTCGAGATCCTAGAAAACGTCACCTGCCCCCGACTGGACCTGACAGACGACCCCTGGCCAAATCTAGAGGCCACTCTTTTCACAGATGGAAGCAGGTTCATCACAGAAGGAATCAGGTATGCTGGGGCGGCTGTAGTGACTAATGAGACTGTTAATTGGCACAGGCTCTGAGCCATGGAACCTCAGCACAACGGGCTGAACTAGTAGCAGTGACTCACACTCTGCAGTGGGGTAAAAACAAGACTATTAACATCTACACGGACAGCAGGTATCAGCCCGGTGCCACATCTGCGCACAAGTGAATCCAGGGCCCTCCAAGGAAATATAACAAGGGACGAGACTTCGTGGACAGGCACCGGGGGAACATTGGGAGTTGGATTTCACTGAGGTCAGCCTGGGAACCTTTGGATTCAAGTACTTGCTTGTGTTCATTGATGCTTTTTCAGGATGGACTGAAGCCTTCCCCACCAAGCAGGAGACCACTCAGGTAGTAGCAAAGAAATTAGTCTCAGAAATAGTGCCTTGATTTGGCCTGCCCATAACATTGGGGTCTGACAATGGCCTGGCGTTCATTGCCCAGACCAGCAATCTCTAGCAAAGGTGTTAGGGATCAATTGCATTACATTTATAGGCCTCAGAGTTCAGGGCAAGTGGAAAGAATAAATAGAACCTTGAAAGAAACCTCAACTAAGTTTAAGTTAGAAACTGGCGAAAACCGGGTAAGCTTCCTTCCCTTTGCCCTATTCAGGGCACTGTGTGATGAATCAATGATTTGAATTCCCCTAGAAAACCAGTGGGGAATGTTAAGGGTGGAAAATTTTCAGGTGAGCCAACTTCTGCTTCTGTAATCTGCTTGCTTGTTTGATGGTAACCAGAGTGGTAATCTGCTAATGGCCAACTTCTGCTTCTGTAATCTGCTTGCTTGTTCTAGGCTTTGTAAGCTGCCTCTTTTGGGAGCTCGAGGCTGATCTCTAACCCTGCGTGGTAGAGAGTCAGTCACCAGCCAGCTAATATAGGCTCACAATTTATCTCAATTGGCTCCGTGGGTCTTAGATTTGATCGAACCACAACACTATGAAGTAAATTGTTATTCTCATCTTATTGATGGAAATCAAGGCACAATGAGTTAAACAAGTTACCAAAAGTCGTGTAACTAGGAGGTAGGGAGCCAGGATTTGAACTCAGGCAGTTTTACTACAACATGACTCTACTGACACAAAGGCCAGTGAGATACATGGGGAGAGACGGTTTTCTAGTAGTGGATTCTTTCCATTCCAAGACTCAAAATGTCCAGCTCTAGTGTTCTGAGGTCTCCTTGTTCTCTCTGGTGTTTTTGTGAATTAGAAATTGGTATTTGCTCTGTGCAGACATAGCTCCACAGACATATGGCTTGGCAAAGGACAACACTTTGTGCAAAGTAAAAGGTGACTGTGCTCTGGATGGACACAGCCCATGCTATAGAACACAGTTTTGTTACTAGAATGTGGGTTGGATTTTAGCTCTTTCATTACTCTTGGCCTGAAACTCTTGTGCAGGATACAATGTGCACAACTGTACATGGTGGCCCGGTGGTTTTGTGTCTGAGCCCTGAGATCTGGGAGGAGAGGAACTATCCCTAATCTCTTGTTTACTCTCCTTGGTCTGTTCCAAGCCCAGTATAGGCACCTACTGGAGGTGAGAAAAACTCTGTAACCTCCAGTACACCTAGACTGACTTCCTTCCTTCCTTCCTTCCTTCCTTCCTTCCTTCCTTCCTTCCTTCCTTCTTTCCTTCTTTCCTTCTTTCCTTCCTTCCTTCCCTTCCTTCCTCCCTCCCTCCCTCCTTCCTTCTTTCCTTCCTTCTTTCCTTCTTTCCTTCCTTCCTTCCTTCCTTCCTTCCTTCCTTCCTTCCTTCCTTCCTTCCTTCCTTCCTTCCTTCCCTTCTTCCCTCCCTCCTCCTTCCCTCCCTCCCTCCCTTTTTTCCTTCTTTCCTCCCTCCCTCCCTCCCTTCCTCCCTCCCTCCCTCCTTTCCATTACCTATAATGAGAAGGTATTCAAGTCATCAAGTTGTTTATCTCCCCCACAGGATCGGATGGCAGCAGAACCACGCTGATACCTAATCACAATTTCTTTTCTTTCCAGAGGCGATCCACAGCAGCCAGGGGTGCCCCAGTTATCCTAACCCCTCTGCCTGGAAGGCCTTCTGGCATTCCTACTACTGTAGTGTGTCCTTGTCCTTGGCCCGTGTTCACCAGAAATCACCAGATTCTCATTTTCTCTTCTTGTAGCCAGGATGGCTACAAGGGTAGAATTCTTATTGAAATCACGTCTTTTTTTTTTTTTTTTTGTATGTTTTTGGGACAATCTGCAGCCTCTTTCCCATATTCCCTAGAGGATCAGTTTGTCAAGACAGGCATGGAAGGTGAAATGTGAGGGGGCCTATAAGGGCTAAGAAAGTGTGAGAGTTTGAGGGGAGGTTCAGGGCCTTCCAATCAGTTGGGTCTCTTCTCCTACCTATCAGCTGCATTTTCTGCACTCTTAAGATGGACTGAATATATAGGTGGCATATTTGGCCAATAGGGAAGCCTGTCACACAAATAACAAGTGATTTAGCTAGTTGTCTCTCAAAACTCCATCCTTAGCTCACATATGCAGGGCTCTGTCCTGAATTGGGAATAAGAGGTGATCGGGGTGGGAGGAGTGTCTAGAGGGACAAGACTTTTCTTGTCTATGACAGTTGGGGTGGGACACATGAGTGCCCACATAGAGGGACAGTGTTCAGCCAGAGAAGCTGGACAGTCATTCTTTCTGTAAAGCCTGTGAGCCCACCGTGGGCCAGTTGAGCAGTGGGGAATACTAGTGGACCAGAAAGACATGGCCCTGGCTTTGTGGCACCTACTCTCAAGGGGTAAGGGCTGCAGCATTCATGCAGGGCAGAGGAAGGAATAGAATGCAGGCAGCAGAACCCACAGGGGCCTTAGGGGAGGAGGTTTCCTGTAAAGAGGACTGAGGAGGTATGTTTGAAAGGAGAAGAGACTGGGCATGGGAGTGAGCCAGATGTGGAAGCCACTGGGGCAGTGAGTTGAACAGGAGAAACAGAATTACTGAGGGAGTAACAGGGGGACAGAGGGGACGTTCAGAACTCTCTTGGTCACCACAATGGCGAGCAATGCCAAAGCTCACATAAATATCATTCAGGCTTCCAGGTCAGTCTAAAACATTCTGGACTATACCCACCCTTCTGCTACTGGGATAGCAGAAGTGCTAGTTGTGTTGCAGGCACAGGGATGAGCCATTGAGGCTCTCTGGAGAGTTCATAGATACACACTGGAAACAGTTAGGAGGAACCCAATTTCCACTCCATCTTCCCAAGCTCTTCTCAGAGTGAGTCTCATTTTTTTCTGAGAGGCAGAGAGCAGAGTGACACCAGTGGATGCTTATAGTTTTGCGGGGAATGAAAAAGCCACAGAATCATCTATTTGAGCCTGCTGCCTGAAGAGCTGGTGCCTGGGTCCCTGGGACTGCATTATGCCTGGCAGGAACCAAGCTTATTCATCAAGGGAGGGCCCGAATTCAGTCCTGCACAAAGTCTATACAAGGCTAATTATAGGAAAAGCCTGAAACGAAGACTCTGGGATCACGGCAAAGGAAATTGGTGTGGGGATTAGTTTTAGCCAGAGAATGAAACCCAGGAACCATCCAGTTAATAAACTAATTCACTGAGACCTACAAAAGGGGCTGCCCCCGCCCTATGTCAGAGATGCCTTTTCCTCAGAGGTTTTCTGAACCAGAACATCTTCCTGCATCCAGAAAAGATGATGAGTCACCAGTCTAACAGGCTGTCCCAGGCCATTAAGGGCTCCAGTGGCCACTCTGCCATTGAGGTGTCTGGTGTCTGGTTGGAGCCATGTCAGCTTCACCAGGTCCCAGTTGGCCTCATGCTCTGGAGGAAGCAGTGCCACCACGGCCTGAGTCATGATAGGGGGTACTTTTGGTGGTGGAGCCCATACAGCTTTACAGGGGAACAAAGTTGACTCCCTGTGGGATCAACTGGAGGGGCTGGAGGGACCAGTGTGATGAACTGACCCTCAGAGATGCCCAGGCCAAGCTGGCAGAGCTCAGGGAAGCCCTCAGCAGGCCCAGGAGGACTTAGCCCGTCTCCTCTGTGACTACCAGGAGCTGATGAACATCAAGCTGACATCGGATGTGGAGATTGCCACCTACTAGAAGATGCTGGATGGTGGGGGGTGAAGGTGGGTGGGGACTCCGGCTAAGGCAAGGAACCCAACTTGAGAACTGAGTTTCACAAGAATGTATGGTCCTTGGTCGATGCAGTGGCAGGGGACAAGGGAGAATCTCAACAAATCCTTGATGATCTGAACTACACTACACTCTCCCTTTAGGCTCAGGTGCACCAACTTTGTATATTTGCTAAAGCAGAACACTTAGAGCTTCTGAAGAGGCATACAGTGCACCCCAAAGACTAGCACCAGCCAATTCTGGTATGGAGGATACAAAAATGAGTACTGGGTAGTCCTAGTAGCCTGCAACCCCTATATGTCAAACTGAAGTTTCTGCTTTCTTATGAACCAGTCATTCTTCCTTACCTTCCCATCTCTGTGAATGCTATCAGGCACAGTGATCTAGAAAAGTCACCTAGGTGGTATCCATGGGCCCAGAAAAGATGATACAAATAAGAGCTGTGTCACTTATGGTATTGACCAGGCACTTTGCTAAGTGTTCTACATGGCTTAATTTACTCATCACAACAAATCGATGAAGAAGTATATTGTCCCAGTTTTGCTGATGAGGTAACCTAGGCCAAGGTAATGGCAGAGCCAAGTATCCAGAGACACATTGTGTCTCTATTCTCTCCTATCCTAGAATCTCAGGAAAGCCCATTCTCATGTCTAATCTTAGTCCTTGATGCTGCAGCTCATATAACTGTTCTCTGGCACTTCAGGGACTAGTTTTGAGGAAGATGTCCGGAGAAACCACCATGACATTTCCATGATATTTATTTTGTTTTCTCAAGCAGGATGTCTGGGGAGTGTGCAAGCCCAGAGTATATCTGTGAGTGTCTTGTGTACTTCTTTCCTATTTTTTTGGATGATTTCTCATGGCTTTGCATCAGCTTTCCTACCCGCCCCCTCTCCCCAAAATTGCCCTTTCTATAGCTTAGTTCCCAAAGTAACACAAAGAGAGGGGCACGAGGGAGAGTCACATAAGTCATATTTAGGTAAGATTTATCTGACATCTCATCTAATGTATGTCTTGGCCTCATTACCCTCGAAAGAAGAAGTTCCATAGAAAGGTGGTGTCTCTTTTTGGATTTCCTCTACTACTCATTCCTCACAGGAATGCATGTAATGGCATTTAGATAGACCTATGTGACCGAGCAGCTCATTTTTGCAGTTGTTGTCAACCACACCTCCAGTAGCAAGAACATTAGTGCTGGGGGAAGTAGCAGCAGCAGCAGTGGCAGTAGGGGCAACAGAGGTGGCCAGGGCATCCGAGGAGACAGTGAGTTCATGACTGTCGGGAAAAGCACCTAGTCCAGAAGCACAAGAATATCATGGATCAGAGTCTCAGACTCAGCATTTCATCCTCCTCCTCCCCCTGCTTCCCTTCAGCCAAGATTGTGCAGACCACCTCCAATAGTGACCAGCACCCTTGCATCAAATATCAAGACTGGGACCTGATATAAGACTTCAGAAACTCCCCCTGCCTTTAGCCACACCTCTCAGCAATAGCTCCCTTTTTTCTCAGAGTTGGTTATACTCAAATCTCACCCTCTTAGAGACTCAGCTAGAAAGGGGCCCAAGTAGACATTGTCATGTCAGACGTTTGTCCCTGAGCCCTCTGCCCACTCCACTATTGCCTTTTGTTCCCTTGTATATACTCTGCCTTGCCTACTCTCAGCTCTCTGTTTTCTTCATTAAACTGCAATATGTTATGATGCATTTGGCTTTATGGGTTTTGTAGAATAATGGGGCTTATGGTGTTTGCTGAATCAGAGGGTAACATACTGAAAATGTGGCCTGCAGGAAGTTATGTTAGCAGCTATGTGTGGAGTGAGTGAGAGATGAGAAGAGAATGGGCATGCCGAAGGAGTCTTTGGGGTTAAGCCAACTGAGTCAGACTGTATAATCTGTTCAACGGCCATCATGTGCTTCACTCTTTCTGGATTCATTACAGGGCAGGACACACTCTGAGGCTGGCACACTTCTCACACTGGCTTCAGTGATCTGTGCTAAGGGTTCCCAATGGCTCAGTGACCACCAGCTGACTAACTGTAGTGTCCAGCCTGAGTCATCTCTGGGGAAACCTTTCCTTATCTCCCCCTTTGGAGTCTTTGGGCCAGGATGGTGAGAAAATGTGATCAAAAGCTGCTTTTCTATCTTCATTTTTTATGATTCAATGGCAGCCACCCCTCTATCCAGCATGATTTTGTCTACAACATTCTACTTTCCTGCCCCCTTCATGTCCTGAGATTTCAAGATTTTGGAAAATAAATGAAATAAAATTTTATTTAGTAATTACTACCTGCCCAGACATTGTTCCAAGAATTTCACATCTAACTAATTTAATTTTCACATCGATCCTATGAAGTAGGTATGATTATCCTCATTTTATAGATGAGGAAAAAAGGCATAGCGAGGTAAAGTTCACACTGTGCCAAAGGTCATAGTTAGCAAGTAAGTGGTAGGTAGAGTCAGGGTTTGAACATGGGTAGTTGGATCCCAGAATCCATGCTTGTGACCTCGATGCTATATAAATAACACACATGTAGTTTTGTTTCTTCCAAATAGATTTGGGGGTTGGGGTGTCTCTGGTCTTTGATGGTAGGGGCTTACTTTAGTCAGAGCCTTTCTCTGTCCTTGGTGCTGAAACCTGCTCCAGATGTTTTCAGGAATCTTCTATTTCAGGAGGCTGAAGCTCACCATAGCTCTCTCCAAACTTGACTCCTCCCAGTCCCTACTTTAGCTTTAATTACTTTCATTTGCTCACAGATTTCTTGCCTAAAATCAGCCTAAAATCAAGTAAACATTTGGTTGAAAGCTCAACTTAAAATAGGCCCAAACTTCGTGTATTTTGTTGTGTTCTCTTTCAAACCAAGATCAAAATTTTTTCCTATCTCTTTCTCAAAACCTTTATGGATTATGAAACTTATCTAGGTTAGCATGTTTTCCATTTTGCCTCAGCTGCTGGGGAATATTTGTCATTGGGTGATTATAATACTTTTTTCTCTTTTAACCTGAATTATTATTTTAAATCTAACTTCTTTATTATTGAGATGAGAGGGATATAAAAATAAAAACATTAAAAAGCTAGTTTTCTTTTGATTGAGGTTAGGCTCATGCTGAGCAACACTGGAAACTGAGCACTTGCACGAGAAGAGAGCGATTTAAAATATTAGCTATTACTATTCATTAATGTGTTAATAAAAATAAGATTTGCCTCTCAGGGATGTTCAAAGAATACATAAAATAGTATACTATCTGAAAAGCATTTTATAAAATGAAAGATATTCATACAGATATTGTAATACATGTATGCAAGTTTGATTGGCACCTAGATTAAAAAATCTTAAAGAGAGGGATTATGTCATACATTGCTTGTATGTTACATAATACTGGACAGAAAATGTGTACTTCATAGCACTTGTTGACTGACAGACTGATTAAATAATATAATGCATTCTAGAGTTTGGCATAGCTTTTAGAACAAGGTAAATACTCAATAAATGGGAGGTATTGCCATCATTATTTTCAGGGTCACCACTGTTAATTGATTTCTGTGAAATCAGACTCTCAAAGTATAGAAATGACTTCAGAGGCATTGAAGAGGATTCTGCATTTAGACCCTGGGTCCTCTCTGAAACATCATTCTACAATTGGCAGTCCACCCTCTTGTGGCGGGTAACTCCTCTCTCTCATAGAGAATGATAAGCTGAGTCCTACCTTATATATTTCATTCATTGGCCCAAGTTTTTTTTTCCCTCTGTGGCCATAGGGAGCAACCCTAATTCTCCTTGTGCATGAGAGTCTACAGATGTTTGAGGGTGGCTTTTCATTTTATCAAATTCTATCTCCAAGTGGAAAATGTCCTCTGCTTTGGCGTGTTTCCTGCCATCCTGGGCGCTGTCCCATAGACATCCTCTGGATATCTAGAACTCAACCCAAACCTCCACATGAGGCCTGACTAGCCCAGGAAAAGAGTGGGCCTGGGCCTTCTCTTTGTGCAATCTCCAACCTTGCAACTTTGCCCTGTCCTGCATCAATTTGTTTTGTAGAGTTAGTGTCCTACTAAGTGTCTCCCCCAGCAAGTGGAAAGAAGCTGTGTTGTAGATTGACTGGGGAATGTCTGGCCGTCCCTTTCTGCTGCTGACTCATCATGAGCTGGCATCATTTTACATAAGCTATTGTGAAATCATGTCTCCCTGTGCTGAACTATGCAGTTGTTTTGTTTGAATACATGTATAAGGTTTTAATTTACATTATGTCTGTTAAATTTTATTAAATTTGGCTCAAGCTCCAAACCATTGAATTATTTTTGGATTCTTCTCCTTGCATCCAACTTCTTGTTACTCTGACTAGATTCAGGCCAATAATAAATTTGAGCCATGTGCAAAGATGTCCTTATCTGAATGTACTGGAAAAGAAACCCTTTTATTTAAAACAAAAACTGCTTATTTATAATAGAGAAAAAAGGTGTTACATTTAATCTCAGGGGAAGTAATTCTTTAAAAAATTTTTATTATGGAAAATTTCGAACAAATATGAAAGAAGAGAGAATAGTGTAATGAATTTCTCTGTACCCATCACCTAGCTTGACAATTAACACATTATCTGTTTCATCTCTATTCTACCCACTCTTCTTACCCCTCTAGGTTATGTTGAAGTGAATCCCCAGACATCGTATCAATTTATTTATAAATATTTTTGTAAGTTTCTCTAAAAGATAAGGACTCTTGAGTAATATAATCATAATGACATTATCACCATTAATAAGATAAACATTAATTCTTTAACACGATCAGTCTGAGTTTACTTTTCCCATAATGTCTCATGAATGTTTTCATTAAAATTGCTTGTTTGAGTCAGGGTCTAAATAATGTTCGTGCATTGCAATTGGTTCATATGTATAGATGCTCTTTTATAGTCCTTGTAATTTATTTGTTGAAGAAACCTGGTTATTTTAATGTAGGGAGGAGGCAAGAAAATCAAAATGTTAATAAAGCCACAGTCAGAGACTGCAATATGCTGATCAGCCCTGCAACCAGGCCAGAAGGACACCTTCAGATCAAAGGAAGATTTCTGCTGAGATTGCTAACGACCATTCCCCACACCTGTGAAGGGGAAACAGGAACCAAGAGTTATTCCTTATGACTAAAATCATTAGGAACCTATGGATTAAAGGCTAGGAACTGCCAGCAGGCCTTTCACTCTACATATTCTTACCTTTTCACTGCTACATACTCTTCCCTTTCCTCACTGTATGTCCATATCAAAGGAAATGGGTTAACAAAGTCTTGTAAATAATAACTCACAGGAACTAAAGAACAACATATAAACTGAATTCCCTGAACACTCAGGGTCCCTCACAGTGCCTTTACTCTGTCTCTTGCACTGTTCCTCTCACTCTTTGCCTCTGGAGGAGACCACACTCTGTCTGTGGAGTGTTACCCCTTCTAATAAACTTTCCTTTTGACTCTAACTTTGGTGTGTGTGTTGAATGCTTTCTACACTTTCCGCCAAAGGACCCTCTTCCTCTCTCGGTGCAAGGCTTGGTCTCCCCCCAACTCTTGGAAATTTGCCCTGTTCTGCATCAATTTGTCTTGTAGAGTTAGTGTCCTACTAAGTGTCTCCCCCAGCAAGTGGAAAGAAGCTGCATTGTAGATTGACTGGGGAATGTCTGGCTCGGGCTCCATGGACATGTAGAGTGGAAGGTGGTACTGTACTCCTTGCAGGACTGGAATGGAGCTTAGGCATTTGGTTGAATATTAAAGGGAAGGAGACCCTGGAAGGTTGGAGAACTTTGAGGACATTTGATTTGCATTTAAAACATGAACCTTACTATACCATTTCCCCATCAAGCCCTTTAATGCTCTCCACTGCCTGAGGATACAATCTGATGTCTTCTTATGACTTATAAGGCCTTCCTGATGGGGCTCTACCTCTCCAATGCTACTCCTGAACACTGCACCCCCTTCTGTACTACCCGGACCTTACATTTTCCTAATGACTCTGAGCTATCCCAAGTCTTGGGTCCTTTGATATGCTTCCTTTTGATTAGGATGCTCTTTTCCCATCTTCCTTCTACTCTGACATCTGGTTTTGCTGATTGGTATCCATATCTGTGTCCCACCTACCAGCAGAGTTGCTTACTCCTCATCTGTATCACCACCAGGCCCTGCACAAGTCCCGTCTTTGCCCCAGCAGTGTGCATAATACTTTTGTATTGACCTGTCTTCTCCCCTGCTAGACTGTGACCCCCTTGAGAGCAGGCATCAGTTCTTTGTCTTTGTGACCCCAGCATCTGGCAGCTCTGGGCCCAGAGTAGATACTGAACAAATGTGTAATGAGTAAGGGCTGAGGATGAAGCATCTCTTCAGGGGCCACTGCCCAGCTGAGTATGGGATTTAGCTCTATGTGGGTATGTCCACTGGTGCTCTACTCCCTCTAGATATTTCTCTACCTGCCTCATGAGTAACCTAGCTGGCATCTTGCTGGGACCCTGTTTCCCTACATCTGTAGTATCCTTTGACTTCCTGGGCAAGCTGCCTCTATTGAAAATCAGATAGATTTTGTCTGTCATGATGTGTCCTTAGTAAAGCCTTGCTGGCCCCTGAGATCTCATGGTGTATGTGTGTGTTTAGGAAGATCTCCCCCAACTTATCTTGAGCATGTGTCTCGAAGCTCATGGCTCTGCCCTGACTCTAGGGTCTTTGTGTCTCTTAATGTCCTGATTGGTTGGGACTCCCCTGCCCCTCATCAGATGGGGAGTTCTCTGTGAATGAGGTTGCATTTCACCTTCTTCCGCTTCTTCCCCCTGTCCCCCCACTATTCAATACTGAAAAGGTAATTAGAAAGGATATGAGATGAAATTCTTCATTGGATCACAATGCAACATAACCTCTCCTTAGGAAACCTAACACTATTACTGAGTAGGTTCTGCACTGCTAAGTCAATGCTGAATTCTGGTGGCTAGGCAGAGTTAGAAGGCAGAGTCTACCTAGTTATATTATTTCCAACAAGCAAATCATGTCACTTCTCTGACATTCTTACTAATTCCCTCTAGAGCCAGAGTACATGTTTGTATGGCTAAACTCCAGTTTATTAACATACTCTACCACTGATGGAAGTGGGTTGATTCCTATTTTCAGCTATTATGAACAATGCTGCAGTGAATATTCTAGTCCATGTCTTTGGTGACCACATGCATTCACTCAATGGTGTTGTGTCTATCTAGGAGTGAGATTGCTGGGTCCATAGGCTAGGAATATGTTCAGGTATAGCAGATATTCCAAACAGTTTCCTAGGCTATTCATTCTAGTGGTGTAGGAGAGTTCTGATTGCTCCAAGCTCTTGCCAACATTTGATATTTTCTTTTAGGTATTTTAGCCTATTGTATACCTTTGTGGTTTTAATTTACATGTCCCATCCTGGCTAATAATTTTGAGCTCTTTTCATATGTTTATTGGCCATTTGAATAGCCTTTCTCATGCCTGCCTTCTGCCCATTTTTCTATTGGATGAGTTGTCTGTCTTCTTGTTAATTTATAGGGGTTCTTTATGTATTGTAGATATAAATCCTTTGTTGACATATGAATATTTTTCTTCCACTCGGTGGGTTGCCTTTTTACTCTTTAATGAAGCTTTTTAATAAACAGTTACTTAATTTTACTTAGTCAAATTCATCATATTCTTTTTTTGTGTGTGTGGTAATTTTTGTGTCCTGTACTCTGCTCTATATTCTAAGGTCATGAAGACATTCTCTGGTGTCTTCTAAAAGGTTTACTGTTTACCTTTTACATTCAGGTCTGCAGTTGACTTTTTGTATTTTTTTTTTCACATGAATATCAAATTGGGGATTCTATAACACTTTGATTATTAAAAGAGAAATGTCCAGCTGGTTAATTTTAGTGGTGAACACATAGGTGTTTGCTATATTATTTTCTGTATAATTGAAATATTCTATAATTAAAAATAATGTGAAAAATATTTAAGCATTGATGTTCCCTTGGGTTCCCTTTTTGATATACTATTCTGTTCATGCTACATGTTCTTCCTGGGTGAGTCTGCCTACTTCCATTCTATTCATCCATTTTTTCAAATTTCACTAACACCAATTCAGTCCATATACAATGAGCTTGCTTGTTACAGATGTGAATATAACAGGTCTGTCCCTGTAAAGGACTTATGGTCTGGTATATATGGGAACAAATAAATGCAGTAAATTTCCTTGGAATAACTATTCCAAAGAACAGCTCAGAGCTCATGTTATCTTTAATGTGAGTATTCTGTCCTTGCTGTCTCCTCTTCTTGTCTCCTTTTTAAAATCAACTTCGCTGAGGTATAATTTGCGTACAATAATAATGCATCCATTCGCAGAGTACATTTCAATGAGTTTTTGACAAATGCATATACTTGTGTAACTATAATCACAATTGTAATACAGGACACCTTCCAAATGTTGTTCCTTTGCAGGCAATCAGCCACCAGCCCTGAGGCTCAGGTAGGGGTTTGCTTCCTGTCATTATTATAAGTTACTTTTGCCTCTTCTAGAATTTCATATCAATGGAATCATACAGGACATGTTATTTTTGTGTCTGGTTTCTTTTGCTCATCGTGAATTTTTTGAGATCCATCAGATATTCACACTGTGAATATTTTGCCCAGGCTATGGTTTGATTTTTCTTGTTCTCTGCTCTGTGTTTTGAAGCTCCTGCCCCCTTTTAACTGCTCTGGTGATGCTTCACAATCATCAGCATTAGCGCCTGCATCTAGAGGCTGAATGCTTGGCCCAGCCTCTTTGACTAGATAAAACTCCGCGTGTGGTTTGAAAACAGGACAGGTGACTCTCTCTTTTTTTCCCTCCAGCCTTTAATAAAAACATGTAATTTTCCTCTTTTAATAGTTACTTAAATTATAGGAATTAATCCATCCGAATTACAGCAAACTGTAGCTTTAAAAAATATAGGCACCTAGACCACATTCCCTAAGATTCTGATTCAGGAGGTCGGGAGTGGAGTTTGAGGATATAAATTTTCAAAAGCTGCCCAGTGCTCCTGATGTGCAGTCAGCACTGAGTCCCATCTGCAGTATAGCACAGAGAAAACATCATAATCAGTTTCAACTTATACCTTCAACTTCTTTCCCAGCACCTGTCCTCCTTTTCCATGTCTCCTATTCTGCAGGCATGTAGGATCTCTCACCAATACTCTCCCCTCACCCATATTTGAAGTGTTTTCCTCTCTGCAGGGGTGTCTTTCTCCTACTGTCCACCCACTGGACCCATTCCTATTCATCTCTCAATAGCCTGCTCAAAATTACCTCCTTTATGATGCTTTCCATAGCCTTTCTTCCTCTTATGATCATAGTGCTCTGTTTGATCTGCTGTCAAAACCACTGACCTCAACGTGCTGTAAGGAGTTGTTTACATGACTGACCCCTACGTCAATACAACTGTGAGCTTCCCCAAACCATGGAACCTGTTCTGGTAGTCTCTGTGTTCCTATTGGGTAACCTGGTGCCTGACATTGTAGGTGCTTAACAAATGATTGCTGAGAGAATGAATAAATGTTTGGAGAGATGACTGAATGGAGAGTGGTCAATCTCATCCCTTGGAAGAGAGGATATCCTAGGAAAACAAGGGCTAGACACTCTTGGTTGGATTCTCCGAACATTGTGCCTGACCCTCATTCCTTGCTCTAGTTTTCATGTCTTATGGCAGAAATCAGTCATCGGGTAGGTTAGGATACCATCTACCTTCTGATTGCATCCATTTTCAAACCTAGTTCATGCTTAAATGCTTTTGTTATTTTCATTTGGGTTCACAGGTTGCATGGAAGCATTTTGTCCGTGAGTCACAAGAGGGTGTATGTCTGTGTGTGGCATGTTTGCCCATTTGTCTGTCAGGTCAGATAAGTGAAAGTGTTTTAAAAAGTTGAAGACACTCCACACATGTCATATATGATTAAATGTTGGCACAGATGTTTGTGAGGCTGTGGCTTTTTTGGGGAACCAAGAACCTCTTGAGTTGTACAAGGCTGGCTGGGTGCTAGGTGCTGGGAGGCTGTCCCAGGTCTGGGGCCTGCCCACCAAGGGCTTCTACACTGGTTGAAGGGAAGAAAGATGTTCTCATTTGACTTATGGACATGGTAGGGGTAACGGGTATCTCAGGATCTGCAGGACAGGAGAGCTCAAAGGACCAAGCTGATCATATAAGGCATCATGGTGGGGTGGGGCCGCTTGCTGATTACTGAATGACGGGTTGGTTTGGTGTGTAAGGGATAGGGGGAGAAAGGTTTTAAGTCAGAGGACTGTTCCTGGTTCCTAGGACAGAGGGAAAGCCAGACAGAAGAGTTAAACACAGTGCTCAGCACGGAAAGGTGCTCAGGAAGTGGTGGCTGGGGGATGGGGAGGAGGAGAGTGGAGGAGCTTCACATTAGGGCCTCATTTAGAGGCTGGGGGGAGGCAAAGATCACTGTGAACTGCTTAGTGTCATGGTTGTCCATGGCTCCACACTGTGGCCCATCATCTTGCAAAATCAGGCCCATGACCCTGACCAGCAAGGAATGAGATGGTGCAGCACAAACTCTCCCATCTGCTAGGTTGAGTGCAAAGCCACCTCCTGGGGACCATGCTTAAATGAGAGGGGGTCTTGTTTGTGTCCTTTCTTCCTATTCTGCATTTTGTTTTCATCCACCATTTCCCAAATATGATCAAATCCGAGTCAATTGTTCAGTCAGGGCTTGTTCCATGCTGAGCTCTGGGAAGGAACAGACACAGAATGCCCTGTGGGGTCCCACAGGGAGCCTTTCCCAGAGGCTTGAGTCTTGCTGTCTGTTCCACAAGCATGGGCTCCAGACTGGGACAGAACTGAGCTGGAGGCCTGGCTCTGTCACTTACTACCTATGGACCCTTGGACAAGTTATTTAACTTCTGGGCCCCAGTTTTCCTCATCTGTAAAATGGAACTCCAAACTTTTCTCTACAGGGTTGCTGTGCAAGCCAAATGGGAAGTGGTCTATAACATGTTAATTATAGAGCCTGCCGCCTATCCAGCACCCCATGACTTGCCTTTCTGCTGCTATTAAAATCCCTTAGTTAATGCAGTGCTCCTGTTCTTGAGTTTATAAAAACCCTTTACTGTACTTAACTCACCTCTCAACTGCTCTACTCAACAGGCAGAGCAGAGGTTTATGAGCTCCATTTTATGACTGACTAAATGGAAACCTAGAGGGATCTGCAGCCTAGAACTGGGGACCCCTGCTTCTGTTCAGGGTGCTTTCTATGGCACTAATCTGACAGTCTCCTAGAGTGGGAGAGTCTGGGCACTTTGAAGAGGCTGCCTCACCCCTCAGGGTCCCTCTCCTTTAGGGCTGAGCTAAGTTCAAGGCTGCAGCTGCTGGACAGAAGAACTTTCCAGAGTTCCAGATCATCTGAGGCTGACCCCTCCTCAGTGGAACTTGGCTCAGAGCTCACCTGGAGTTGGAGAGTAGTTCCTTACGGAGCAGTGTTCTCTCCAACTGCAGACCATAGGGCAGCAGGGTGCCCAGGACAACAGAGCTGAGTCCTTCACCTTGCCACCCCCAGTCCCTCTTCCTGTTAAGGTCTCTTCGCCCAGTGTCCCTCATCCTGATGCAGCTGCACATGCTTCTCCCTTCTCAGCTCCTTCCCAGCTCTACTTATCCCACCTGCTGTCCCTGGCCCAGCATCATCTGCCAGCTGCTGTACCATGTGTTGCCAAGCCTGTCCTTAGCCCTGAGGGCTCTCATCCAAGTGCCCTGTTTCTCAGCGACGTTGGGGCTGCCTGCGGGCAGGAGCAAATGCCCCTCTGCCTCCCTAATTCCCTCAGTTTCCCCACATGGTGCCCACTTGGGAGGCATAGCCATGGCCGTGGAGAGGTAGGGGTGCAGTATCTGGTGTCTCTTTTGGGACCCCTGTGCCCTCACCTCTTAGAAAGGCCCTTCTGGGCTAACCGCAGTAGGAGTGACTCCCTGCCATCAGCACACTGTGTCTTTCCCTGAGAGGCAACTGGGGGGTGGTGTGGGGTGAATACTTTGATGTTTATAGTTTGCGGGTGTGGGGATATGCAGTGGGATTGGCCAGGAAGGAGAGATTTGAGATAGACCCTCAACCAAGTCTCAAACTTCCACCTTAATCTCTTTGGAATTTATTATTGATGTTTAAAATGCAAACTGACTTGTCAGCATATTCAAACTAGGCCAGGTCATTGGCATGTGTCAAGGAGTGGAAACCAGTCAATTATTCTGAAGTGTTTCCCTTTAACAGTAAGAATTGAAAAGAAAGGTAAGGGGGGCCAGAAAGACTGTGTGGGACATTTCCTCATTTGCTCCCAGAATCTCTTTTGATGAAGGCATCAACCTCATTTTGAATCCAAAGCCTGTTTGGATTTTGGAGTCAGGATTAGCCTCACATGTGTGCAAATAGAACTGGCTTTATGTGTTGTGTTGTAAAGTTCCCCTCGCTCAACAGGTAGCCATCCAACCACCCACCCCCACTTTCCCTAGACTGATCATCCTCAGCAGCATGACGTTAGCAGGCAGAGATGTTCATGGCAATGAGAGTAGGACACTATCCCCATACTTTCTCTGAACTGCAGGTTTTAGTAGGTCCACCATGAACTCCCTGCTCAAAGCCCTGCTGTGCAGCAGAGGAGTCTGAACAGCAAGAAAACTCAGGCTGGGTCAGGATATTACCTAGGCTGCCTAACTCTCATTCTATTTGGATCCATTTGCTCTATCTTGGTTTCTCAGATTAGCTAGATGTTTTGGGCAAAGATCAGGGTCATGGGGGAATGGGGCAGGCAGGCACCTAGATTTTGAAGAGGGCAAGGAGGGCATATCTGTGACATACACAGCTGCATGGGGAAGAGCACTGGGTAGGGACCAGTAATGTGTGTGTGTGTGTGCGTGTGAGCGTGTGTGTGTGGTTTTATCTGTATATGTGTGTTAGTGTGACTGCATGGTATGTGTGTTGTGTTTTGCTTCTCTCTCTCTCTCGTCTGATAGTTTTATGACACTGAAATCTGGGGGTGGGAGAGTTGAATCAGGTAGAGCCTTTACTTGGCTCACTGGAGGGTCTTTGTGTCTGTGTGTTCGAAGGGAACGGGAACACGATTTTTGGAATTGCCCTAGGGTTTGGCGGGTTATTGGTTTAAACTGGCCCTCCCCCCAGTTAGCTTGTAAGGGAGCAATTTCCTTGTACTCCTGGTTGAAAGTGTAGATGCTGAGGAGCCAGAGGTAAGGGATGAACAAAGGGGAAGGGTGAGATAAATTAAGGATGATCCTATGGTTATCTGAGGACATGGGAGGTCAGACTGGAAGAGGAAAGGGAAGGCTCATTTAAAACAGGAATGGCCTCTGCAGAGACTCATTTTCCTGAGAGCCCCTTGAGTTTCCCTGTCAGGAGCCATCATCAAGACTGGTCTTCACTCCTGCAGGGAAGTAGGAGGCAAGTGCTACAAAACGGACTAATGTTCACAACACACAAGACAATTTATAAAAAACTTTTTTCATACATTATCCTCTCAACAACCTTAGAAATAGCCTTCATTCTTCATTATTTTTTTAAAAAAACTTTAATAGTGATAAGAAAAGAGAAACAAGCAGATTAAATGGGGTTTCTGTAAAATTTATGGATTTTAGTCAATAATGCAATGCATCCTAGAAAAAGAATTAGAGATGAAAGTAAAGTATACAACAGGACTGAGAAACACTAATGGTAGTGTTCCAACAATTTGGAACACTGAGTCAAAAGATATCTGAAAAATTTTGTTCCTAATATAAAGGAAAGAGCAATGTACAGAATTTTAGGAAAAAAATTATTCCTAGATCATGATATATTTGGAAGTAATTAGCTCTATAGTATATATCATGATGATAAATAAAAAGATATTTCAGAAAATTTATGATGGAAAAGAGCCTTCGCTTGTGTATGGTCTGAGTCAAGTTAAGTGGCCAAAGCCCAGCTGCAAGAGTGGAGGTTATTTCTAGCCATCATTCTTCTTGAATTTTCCTAGGGAGGAACCCAAGCTTCCTAGGCAATGTAGGTTGTGTCTTCCAGGTGAGCTGAGAGAAGGAGGCTTTGGAAAACTTGTATTACTTTTCCTAATGTGAACTTGGAAGAGCAAAGGTCAGTGTTCTCTCTGGTCTTCATCAGGCAGTCTTTAGCCTCTCCCTGCCTGGATCAGGCCACCTACAGCTTTCCCTTCCCTACATCCCCCTCTCCCTGTCTGCTCCCACTCTCCCACCATCCTTGGCAATGGTCTTTACTTCTTCTCAGTCCACTGCACATCCTTATTCTTCTCAGACTGACCTTTCTCTCCTTCCCTACCTCAGCACTCCCTACAAGGCCCCTGTGGTTGAGAACTTGCCCCATTGTGTGTTTCTATGTGTACCTTCTCCTCCCTGGATGGCAAGAGCCCCAGAGGCAGCTGGTGCAAACTTCTCAAACTTCTGTATCTTCCTTCTCCTTCCAACCCTTTCCCTTCTTCTCCCCCAGAGTCTTTACTGAGGCTTCACAGTTATCCTATAACTTCTTTAGCCTGGGTGGGCTGGCAGAGTGGCTGTGGGGGTGCAGGAGAAGTAGAACAATGCTCTCTCATCAATCCCAGGATGGAAGTGTAAGTCTCTTGGAGATTAGGGGCTGTGTCTAGCCCTGCAGGATGGTCCCTCTCTCATCTTAAGCTTTTTTTCAGATGAGTAACCCCAGGGAATCAAAGCAATTTGGAAATTCGGGGTGATTACCAAGGTGTATTGTGAGTTTTGGAGTTGACCTCTTGCTGTCAGGCAAAGCAAAGTGGATAATACCTCAATTAGTTGACTGGCACCACCAGCCAGCCGAGCTCCCAGACCTATATAAGGGCCATCCCCGGCCCAGAACCTCAGAAAGCTTTTGAGTTTACCCTTCCCTTGGAATACCTTGCTGTCTGCAATGAGTTGCCAGACTAACTAGAGCCAACAATCCTGCAGGTCTTCTAGCGGGGGACACAGCCAGGGCTTCAGTGGTTGCTTAGTCATGGTGCTGGGCTAGAGCCGGGTCAGCTCCAGCAATTCCTCTTTTACCTCCTGCTCAGGTGGGGGTGGCAGTGGGCCTGCTGCCTGTGCTATGATGGGAGAAGGCTACAGCAGCAGGAGTCTCTACAACTTTCAGAGGAATAAGATCTCCATTAGCATGGTTGGAGGCAGCTCCCAGGCTGGTGGGTTCTGGCAGATTGGAGGTGGGTGTTTAGGAGGCAGAGATTTTGGAGGTGGTGGAAGAGGGATGGGAGGGGGCTTCAGTGGAAGAGCTGGGATCACCAGAGCTGGGGGCTTTGGTGGAGGAGCTGGAGGCTTTGGAGGTTTTGGCAGAGGAGTGGGTGGCTTTGGCGGCCTTGGTGGCCTTGGTGGCTTTGGAGGCTCCAGTGGCCTTGGTGGCTTTGGAGGCCCCGACGGCTTTGGTAGTTCTGGCGGCTTTGGTGCGGTGGCTTACCTGGGGGAATCCAGGGAGTGATTGTCAACCAGAGCGTCCTATAGCCCCTCAGTGTGGAGACTGACCCCCAGCTTGGGCATTCAAGGCTCAGGAGTGGAAGCAGATCAATGACCTAAACAACAAGTTCTCATCTTCCGTTGATAAGGCGAGTCTGTCTTGAGACAGCTAGACAGTGAGAAAACTGGCCTAATTAGTTGGCCTTTTTTTTCCTCTTCTCCTTATGAATCTGAGGAAGGATTTGTGGGTTTGTCCTATACCTCAAGCCCTTTGTGGCATATCAGTAGGTGGTGGACCTGCTTAAAGTAGCAGCTGGAGAAAATATGGCAGTCTTTCACTGGATGGAGTACTGCCCCCCCTCTCACCTCCCATATGCCTCATCATTGCAGTTCATCACAGGCACTACCAGGACTGGTTGTTGCCATTACAGATGTCACATCACTGTTGCCCTTTGAAACCCAAATACAGAAGTCCTTCTCTATCCCAGGGAAATTGTGAGCTATTGTTCTTTGAAAGATGCTGACTCCAAAGCCAGGTTTGTATCTGAGAGATGAATAAATCTGCCATCAGCCTGAGGAGAGGGATGCAGAGAGTTCTGGGGAGGTGGGGTACGGGGGATGAGGGATAGCTCCTCCTAGGTATCCCTCAGGAGGACTTCAGTGTGGGGAGCTGCAGATGCTGAGGCCATCTGACTGTTGGATACATGTGTCCATGTGTGAGTTAAGCTGAAAAGATGGTTTATAGGGATTCTGTGCACTGGTTACTCCATTTCTAGGGACACTATGACAATGTGGTGATTAAAGGGTATTTGCGTTTGTGTGCTAACTGAGGGTTTCAGCTGTGCTCTTGAGTACAATGTGTAGAGATCGTTTTGTGATCCGGGGATAATATTAGGCCTTAAAGAAAGGGTTTGTAGAGACTCTTTGGGGTCCCATCACCATCCATAAGTGTTCTTGGCAGAGCTGAAGGAGAAGTTGTTCATAATGTTGGAATGTCAGTCGTGCATAGGTAAAATTCTTGAAAGTCAAGTGACCTGCTAGTTCTCAGCAGACACCTGGACGTCTAGATAAATTATTTGCAGAAATGTAGAAAGTGATGTGAAAATGCTACTCCTCCATAGAAGGTGGGTTTTGCCCCCAAGGCATTCTCACCAGCATTTCTCATGATGTTTAAAGGGGGATTCCCAAGTCTTAGGCTCCTAAGAGTCCAGCATAAGGCCTGGTACATGCTTGGTGCTCTGAAAATGTTGAATGGCTAATTGATTGACTTATCCCACCTGCTTACATAGTTGGCCTTGAACTTGTGAACAGAAATGTTTGGTAGCAAATGAAAGTTTGAGACATCTTTAGCCAGTGGTCCAATTTAAATGCAGCTGAGCCCTGCATTTAACTAGGTTTGGCAGAAGGGGTGGACCCTAGGTGCATCTGGACCCTTGATCCCAGGACAAGGCATGCCTGAGAGCCATTTCTTTATTGTTTTCTCTATTTCTCACCTCAGTGTGGTGTACTAAGATGTATTGTAAACCTCTTCCCAGAGACTGCATCTGCTGTAGGATGTCAGAATCTCCTGCTATTTGTTGAGTACTGAATGACTGAGGAATGAATGAATGAATGATACAGTGGGAACATCACTGAGCCTCAGTTCTGTTTTTACTAACTTGTTGTGTGACCTTGGGTATCTCTGGGCTTCAGTCTTCTTATCCATGCAGTAGGGCTCTACCTCCCTTACATTACACCAATGCTGCTATTCATGTAGAGTTAGCACTAAATTATCACAGCACGCAAAGTGTAGCCCTGCAGGAGATATGGGGAGATCCCTGAAATTTTGTTTCTGGGACGTCATGAGCTTGCTGCATTGATGTCCTTTTCTCTCTGAGTGGCAGGTGTGGTTCTTGGAGCAGCAGAACCAGGTCCTGGCGACCAAGAGGAGGGTCCTGCAGGAGTAGGGCTCCAGCTCTAATACTAACAACCACAGTCTGGAGCCTTTTTTTGAGAACTACGTTAGCAACCTTAAGGACTTCCTAAATGGGTTGCACATTGAGAAGAATAAGCTTCAGGAGGAGCTGAGGAACATGGAGGAGATAGTTGAAGACATAAAGAAAAAGTACATGCCTCCTGGTCCATGGTGGTGGGGCTGGGGATTGCAAGGAGGCCTGGATTCCAGTTTAGCTCTGTTCCAGCTGGCTGCAAGCTTGAAATTTAAACTGTCCTCCTCTCCCACCATTGTCTCTCTGACTTTCAATATTACAGTCTTTAATACAGTAGGTAATGGCTTGTTTGGAGCAGAAATTCTTTTAGGAATTTAATGAGAGTATATACATATAATTTGGGGGGCTTCCAAGATAACCTGAAGCTCATTCATGAACCCTATAGATTTGGATAACTTTCTTTATCCTCTTTGGACGAGAACATCTCCAAGTTCCCCTCCAAATATGAATTTTATCTCGCCTGTCAATAGTCTTCCAAATGAGAAGCAACATGCTTCATGGTTAAGAATACAGGCTCTGGAGTCCAAGTGCCTCAGTTAAGCCCCATTCTGCCACTTATCAGTTCTGATCATGGGCAAGTGCTTTAGCTTTTCTGAGCCTCACTACACGTTGGATTCCAAGGTCATTGGGGCTGATCTCCACTGTCAGTGGATCCCTGCAGTTCCTTTCACACACAGAGCTCTGGCCTGAGCATGGTTCTCAGGTGGGAGGGGCAGGGTCTTTTCATCCACCCACACTATGGATGAAATAGCTCAACTTTCTTAATTGATAAGATTTTCAATTCACAAAAATCTCATTATATTTGAAAAAAGCTGTAGGTTAGGTTTTCTTGCTTTTCAGTAATTCCAAATATGTCTGAAATTGTCCATTAATTAGTTAATCATAATCAAATGAGTTGCTGATAGACAAATATTTTCAAAAGCAATTATAAAAATTCTAATGATTTATAGCAAGAAATGACATAAGCCGAGGATATATTTTAACATGTTTGATACAATGTGAGGTGGTGCCTTCAAATATGAAGAATTATGAGAACTGACAAAGAACTAAGGATGGCTCCATGACAGGTCACCTCTACCCTACTCCAGACACAGCACAGAATCAAGGCAGAGCCAGGAGTTGGATAGAACATGGGCTCAGTGCATGGCCAGGGAGAACTCTCTCAAACAAGGGGCCCACAGGTGGGGGAAGCAAAGTAAAAGGCTGACAAATATATGAATATGAGTATAAGTACCTTCTTTATAAAGCATGACCCTCATTAGCATAAAAGGACTGACAAAGTTTGTTAGATAAACAGAAAGGATACACATTTTCGTGATCATAGAAACCCTTAGCTAAGTAAACACACAGCTTTGAGAGAGCCAAATGCTTACCTCCTAACAAAGCACATAGGTAATTGCAGCTTTGACACAGAATGTTCTAGTTTTAGAGTGACTAGCTTCCCTGGAATACTCTGATTTAGAAAGAGGGGAGCCTGGGGACTGTCCACTGCAGCCTAAACTACCAGCCTATAGCCTTGGCTCTCAAAAGCAAACCTGCTGTTGTCCACACATTCCCCATGGTGGTGAATGCAGTGTGGAGAGATGCACATTTAACCTAATGACAGAAGAGATGCTTTTGACTTGTCTCAAATTTATTAAGGCATTGACACGTTCCTTGATGTAGATGATTGAAGAAAAGCTTTTCTATATCATTTGTATGATTTACAATATATCGCAAGGCCATACTTTCTTGCTTGCAGTAACTTTCTGATTTGTTAAGGGAAGCTGGGTGGAAAATACATTTTGGTCAACAGAAATTGGTGTATATTGTGTGGCAATACAATAATTGCTAAAACTGATGCTCTCATGTGATTTGCCTGGCACTCCTCCAATAGCTTTTTGTGCATTAAGTCACTTAATCTTCACAGAGGTAGGCATTGTTATTATCTCCACTTTACAGATGAGGAAATTGAGGCACAGAGAGATTCATGAACTTATCTCAGGTCATATGACTAATAAGTGGTGGAGCCAGGATTTAAACTCCAGCTGCCTAACTCCAAAGCCTCCCCAACTGCCTCAGAAAGCAGAAAGTGATACAGTGCAGTGGAAAGTTCTCAGGCCTTGGAACCAGGCTGCCCTGGGTGTGATCTGGGCCTGCCATTAATGTTGTGTGACTGTCAGCAAGCTGGTAGGTGTAGTGAGGGGCATTGTGCAGCTTGCTGACAGTCACACAATATTAGTAAATAGTAAAATAAAGTTGTTTGGGATGAACGATGTCATCTATTTAACTCCTTGCACATTGTAAGAATTTAATAAAGGGTCATTACCATTTATGGCCAACATTTCAGGAACACATTTATTATTCAAATGGAAGAAAAATTAATAAATTGTTAATTCCTCATATTTTATAGCACTTGAATCTCTCCCACCATGGGTAAGGTGAGACATTACCTGAGAATTTCCCACAGGTCTCATATTCCCCCATGGATTTGGGATTCTGGTCCCCACCCCACCACTAACTAGCCCTGTAACCTTGAGTCTGTTCAGTCTCCCTTTTTGATCCAAAATAGAGAAGCATCCTCTGCCTAGATGACTCCTGTTCCCTGCTGGGGCCTTGAGGTTTTTCTGGGAATTTAATCCAAGTCTAACTTGCAGCGCTATTTTTCTTTGGGCCTCAGAGACAAGTGAGAATTGCCAGCTTTGTAAGTGGTTGTAAAAATAGTCATGACTTATAGCATATTGGATAGAAGAGCTTAATATGCCAGGAACAATATTATCCCTGGACAATATTATCATTGGCCATGAGAATGTGTAGGGCTGCTCTGAGACCTTGCAAGGCCTTTTGGCTCAAGAGCACCTGTTGGGTTTAATGAGAAAGAAGGACACTGATTTTTAGTTTCCAGGTGGGCCTTGGGATTTTAGTCAAAGGATATCTGAGGTGGGGGCCTGGCTGGTTTGGGGCCTGAGAAGGAGTTTGAAGGCTTAGTTGTTGTCTCAAACACCAACCCTACCCCAGACATCAGAACAAGTTTTCATCAAGGGTGTTCCCATGTGCCCAGCACCACCTTCCCACACTGTAGGCAGGGCCTCTTAGAGACTGGAGAGGATGCTCCCCATACACCCACCTCAGCCTGGTTGCAGGAGCACAGAGGCTGCTGGGATTCCTTATACCGCGCCCTCCGCCCCCCCCCACCCTTTTTAGATTGGAAAGGATATTACCTAACTAGTTCTAGCTGCACTAGCAAGTTTCCCCTGCAACCTTGACCAAGTCCTTTCCTCTCTTTGTACCTGTTTTTTTTTTTTTTTTTCCCATAAAACGAAGACACCAAGCTGATGGTTTCTGTCACCTGTCCAGGTCGGACACTCTTATGCAGGGAGAATAGTGGTCGAAGGTGTGGAAAGCCAGGGCTATGAGCTTCACATCAGTTCCAGGAGGCTGCTCTCCCTGACCCTTGTCACATCATTGCCTTCCTCTGCTGCTCACAGGTCCAAAATCTCCCATTTCAAAGAGATTAAAGGCCCCCATACCTGCACTAGGGCTGTAGCTCTCTCCTTCTTTCCAGGTGGGGGCAGGTGAGTGAAATTCTCCCTGCCTCCCTTTCTCTGCCCAACGGGTCTTGCCTCTGTTCCACACACCTGCCATACTTCTGTGCTGCCCTGGGATATCCGCCTCCAGACCTCAGAGATGCAGGGTGAGATGGGGAGCAGGCCTGCAGGGGCTGCCCCTGCTAGTCACACCAGCTGTTTCTTTCAAGCCCTACCTCCCACCACTGCCTGAGACTGTGATCTGGTGGCTGATAACTGCCTGGGGCCTCACCCTCTTGGCAGCCTGGGAGATAAGCAGGGCAAGCATTGGTCCTCAACTGACTTTCCCTTTTCCTTTTAAGGAGAGCAGGTGGGGAGCTTTCTCTCCAAAGACCCCACCTCTTCTGCAATACATGTGGGTTCCGGAGTGGGAGTATCTGGGTTTGAATCTCCATTCCTCCACTTTCATCTGTGTGTTCTTGAACTAGTTACTTTATTTCTCCAAGTCTCTTTTCCACCATCTATAAGATGAGGATAATATCTTCCTTAAAATGTTGGTTTTTAGATTTAATGAGACTATCCATAGTATAGATCTAGCACAGTGTATGGACCGCTGAAAGCACTCGATAAGACGTTAGCTATTATTATTATGACCCTTATTATTATTTTTTGTTCTCAGACTGAATGGAATCTCCAGAGGCCATTTTATTTGTCGTTCTGTTTCCTCCAGGTCAGTGGTGTCCAAATTTGTCTGCTCATTGGTCCTTTTAAAAATTCTCAAGCCCAGATTATACCCCAGACCAGAGAAATCCAGTCTCTAAGGGTGGGCCCCAGCACCAGTGATTTTGAAGCTGACCAGGTGACTCCAACGTGTAGTGAGTTTAGAAACCACTGTTCTAATACTGTCCAACCAGTTGAGGGGTTTCCTTAGGGATAGCAATTTGTCCTAAAAACTTCATCTACCACCTAATATTAACCTGGGTTTAGTATCCCCTTTAGGACAAGTAAAACCTTTCATGCCTTATTTTAAGCTAATTTTCTCTTGTTTTCAGGGAGCAGAGAATAAATTCCACCTTACTTCAAAGGATAAGTTAGTAGTATTTGCTGGGCAAATACTCAGCCTTCAGGGAGTGACAGCAGCCCCCCAGGGACCACATATCTGACAGGAGATGGACTGAAGTATTGGTATTTGATGGTGGCAGCTGGTCATGGCCAGAGACCAAAGAGGTCTTTCTAAATATTGCTGCCTGGGGCTTCCTCTTTGATCACAATTTAATAATTACCCACATTCAGCATGAGGGTAAATATAAGCTGAGTGAACATCCTGTTTATTTAGTTGACAGTGGAGACATGTGTAAAGGGGTTAATTATGTGCATTCTTCATGACAGTGGTTGAAGATGAGTGAAGCAAAAAGTCTTGCAGCATGTGAGAGAGAGATGAGCTCCGGTGGCCTGGAGTCTTCAGGGAAGGCTGCGGGGAGTGGAGGGGAGGGAACTCCACTTGTATGACTCTTTTGGTGTTTCCAATGTTCTCTTTCGTATTCGATTTCAGATACTCATCATAGTCTTCTGGTGAAGCTGGTATTTTATTCTATTTTACAGACCAGGAAACTGAAGCTCAGGAAGTTAAATGACCATCCAGGCTGGAAGGGGCAGAACCAGGATTCAAAGCCAGGTGTTCAAAGCTGAACCTAAGGATCTTTCACCACACCGCTGCAGCTTCCTGCCTGGGACCCAGCTTCCCTTCTCCGGATACCTTCTGCCTCGTCTCTCTGCCTCTACCAGGCTCAGAATCCTTGCCTTCAGGCAACACTTTCACAGGGACCCATCCCAATCCCTAGCTCCACTTTCCTTGCCTTCCTCTAGTTCAACTGGTTTTCTCCTTCTGTCTCCTGTGCCTGGGGGTTTCCTTCTCCTACTAGAAGATCTCTGAAGGGGTTAGGGTCAGGACTAGGGCTATGGAGACCTGAGGTGCCAAGACTTTGGTGGCACCGTCCTGATTTGCCCAGGACTATCCTGGTTTGAGCACTGAAAGTCCAGGTAATGTGGAACAGTTAGTCATCTACCAGGATCTGAGAGTAGCTATATTTATGCTTATTTAGTGTATTATAGTGTTGTGTGCTTTTTCACATGCCTTAAAGCATTGACTCCTTGAGAAATAGATACTCTGATTTTTTTAAGTATCCGAGACTCTAGAGTAGGTGACTTGCCTAAGATCACAAGCCAGTAGAAGCAGGGCTGGGAGCTGAAACCAGCTCTTGTGACAGTAAATTTCAGGCTTACTCTCTCTTCTATCTCACAGTGTCTCCTGGAGACAGTCCACTAAACAGTTACTGAGCAGATATGAAGGTGTGGAGGCTTGAGGCTGCCCAAAGAGCCCCTCCCAGTCCCAGCATGCTTTCTCCTCACCGCTGCTCTCTGACACCTCTCCTGTTCTTTCCCACCACCCACCTTTCCCCATCTCTATAGCTGTTGGCAGCTTTGATTTCAGCCTCAACTTTTGCAAAACGATTTACTTATTGCAAAATACAAAGGAAAAAGATATTTAATATTAGGAAAAATCCTTCTATAATCTCTTCATTCTTAATTTTTATGAGTCCATAGCACAGCCTCCATTGTGTATTTAGCTTCCTTCATTTAACATTGTATCACTAGTGTTTTCAATGCTGCTACATGGTCTCCATGATGATCATTTAAAATAATTGTATCCCATGGGGCAAGCCATCATTTAGCCATTTTTCTCAGTGTGGACATTTAAGTTTCCCCTAATCATCATCATCATCGTCATCATCATCATCAAGTTTTGGACGATGGCTAACATCTATTTGAGCCCAGAGGGCAAGCGCACATTTTTGTTGGTCAAAACTGATGTTTATTAAATGAGTTTTGCCTCCCAGAACATGGCCCCACACAACAGCGCTGATCTGGGGCACTTCGTTACTGGTTTGAGAGAAGGTAAAGACAGAATTTGAGGACAAGTGTTTAAGAACTTAATTAAAAGAATTTTCTTTTCCTTTTAGGAAAAGAACAATTTTATGTCTGTTGAATCTAAAATAAAAAATTGGGGCCTGTGTTTTGTTTATTAAAAAAAAACAACTCCTGTTAAGGGTAATTAATTTTTATTCTATTTTACAAAAGCATTGGTCTATAATAGATTGGAAATGAAGAGAAAAAGAGAGGTTTTGGGATAGTTTGTCTTTTGGTCTAGAAGACAATGTTAGGTCCTGATAGATGCTAGGTGAATCTACAACACATACCATCAGTGCTCCAGGACCTCATGCATTTCGTATTTGAGCAGCCTGAGGTGTGTAGAGAAGCAGTGATGTACCCAGGAAAATGCGGGCAGTCTTGGGCACAGTCCTCTGGCTTTCACTTGCATCCATTGATCACAATATTGTGTCTTTATGTGATTAAAATTTGGGCTGTGCATGGTGATGATAACAGTGGGAAGCAGAAGCATGGAGTGGGGAGGTCAGAATAAAACTTTTGCCTCGCCATAATTCTGTGGCAGCAGATGTCTCTACCTGTGTCCACGCTTTGGCCCTGAGGCAGCTAGACTACCCTTAGCATTACCCTAGATCTTCTAGGCGTACCCCCAAAATAAACAACTCAATGGTGGAGTTTCTTAGGAAAATATTAACAAATGATTTGGGGGAAACTTGTAGAGGAGTTTCCAGCAACTCGAACCTGAGAGATTATTACACTCTGATCTCTAAATGACAAGAGATGAATGATAAATGATCAAGTTGGGGAAGTTTGTCTACAGTGCAATTTCAGCAACTTACAGGTATGAGGTTTTAAACAGATGTTGCTGGCAGACAAACTAAACATAAATACTCTCCTCCCAGGATTCAGAAGGTGCCCCGCCCAGTAAATGCATGTATATATAGGAATTGAGCCAGATCTCTTGCAAAGGAGTCATCGCTCCTTTCCACCCCCGTCTCTGCCTCCTTTCCGCTGGGGCCTTTCTCGTGTCTGCTTGCCTGGATGCTCCAGCAACCATGAGCCGCCAGTTTAGCTCTCGGTCAGCATTTAGCTCAAGGAGCAGGCGGGTTTACAGCCTTGGCTCTTCTGCAGGCTCTGGTGGTGGGAGTCCGGCAGTATGTCAAGCCCGAGGGAGGTGTGGCGGTGGTGGGTATGGAAGCCATGTGAGGGAGTTTGGCTCTAGGAGCCTCTTCAATCTGGGTGGCAGTAAAAGCATCTCTGTTAGCCTAGTGGAGAGAAACTCCAGTGGTTTCTGCCAGGGTGGGGGAGCAGGAGGGGGATTTGGAGGGGGCAGAAACTTTGGGGGCGGTGGTGGCTCTGGTGGTGGTGGTTTTGGAAGTAGCACTTTTGGTGGGTTTGGGGATGGTGGCTCTCGAGGCGGCAGCTTTGGAGGTGGTGCCTTTGGGGTTGGTAGCTTTGGAGGTGGTGGCTATGGGGGAGGTAGTTTTGGAGGTATTGGGTTTGGGGGCAGCAATTTTGGGCTTGGGGGCTTTGGTCCTTCTTGTCCCCTGGGGGGCATCCAAGAAGTGACCATTAACCAGAGTCTGCTACAGCCACTTCACCTGGAAGTGGACCCTGAAATTCAGAGGGTCAAGACCCAGGAGCGGGAGCAGATCATGGTTCTCAACAACAAGTTTGCTTCTTTCATTGACAAGGTGAGTGCCTCAGGGGCAGGCGGAGTCTCTGGTCCCTGACCAAATGACTGAGAGGACCTTATTGTCCTGCCACCTCTAACCACATTGTGCTGTTTCACTTCCAGATGTGTATGTCCTAGGATTTACCTTATTTAGGCCTCATTTCAACTCAATGAGGGAATTTATCTCTATTTTTCCCTTTTGGCAGGGAAGCAGATAAAAGGTGTAAATATACTCAACAGACAAAAACATGGTGTAGTAACCTCATTCTCATTCATCATTGCTCATTTTCCATTCATCTATCCCACAAACATTTACTAAATATCTACTATATGCCAGACACTATGCTGCAGGGGTGACACAGGTCCTACCCTCAAGGAGCCGTAGCAGAGCCTAGGTGAATGCCCTGGGGCTAAAGTCAATAGCGTACTAAATAGGATTCTGACTGAGTTCCTCATTTTAGCTTGTTAAGGGCCAAGAATGGGCCAGATGAAGCCATCGAAGCCTCTCTCCGTAGTTCCCTGATTAAACCTCAGGTTAGGTCTGGTCCAGGCCCAAAACACTGAGCAGAGGCTGGTAGAAGACCTACGGTAAACATTTTCCTCTAGCATTTCCTTTTGTCCAAAGGTGGAGGCAAGGCAGCTACTGTAGGATCCCCAGAAGGTTTTTTTGCCCTTGGGAGTGTAGTAGGAAGCACCATTGGCACAAAGGCCCCTGGATGCTCAGTGACTTTCCCTCAGTTCCCGTAGGAGTTCTGTGTTGAGGCCAGAGCTTGACCTGTGGTTGACTGCAGTGTAGCCAATGGCCAAAGTCCAGCACTGGTCTGTGTATCAGACCTCTGATTATCTAGGCAAATGCTGGGGACAGCTCAGAGCGTGTGAGCTGCAGTAGGGAGGATAAAATTGTTGAGGCTCAGAGACAGCCAAAAAGGAGTTCAACAGAGCTAAGTGCTTCTGGCTAATTCTGATCATCTTTGATGGGAAATTTAGCTGAATATTATTCACCTCAGGCACAGGCAGAGGCTGGGAGGGCTTGACTGGAGCAAGGAGGTGATAGGTGAAGGAGAGAGAGCTGAAAGGTCAAGGCTAGGCCAAGGGAAGAGCAGGGACAAGAGTAGGCTGGAAGAGGCAGGGGGTCATTGAAATGGCTACAGACTGCTGGCAGCTGATCTCCTGAGACTCTTATTTAACTGTGGTTCCTGCCTTTAATAGGGTATCTATTCACTTCTGTGGCATGGGACTGTGGGATGGGGCCAGATGCAGGAAACTGTGGTTTCTCATCCTTCCCCAAGGGCATGACTTGTGGTGACCATGAGGAAAGAATCCTCATGCAGGAGGGTTCTGGCCTGGTTGGAAGGGAGAAGCTTTCTATTGTAGTGACTTCTGACCCTAGTTTCTGATCTGGTCCTCTTGCTTTTACCCTTGACCCCATCCTGCTTATTCCTAGCGCCACACGAGAGCCATCCTTTAAAAATATCACATCACTCCTCCGTTTGAATCCTCCATTGGCTTCTTATCTCATTTAGAAAAAAAGCTAAGATCCTATAAGGCCCTATATGATTTGGCCCTCCAACCCACAGCTGCTGCTAACCTCTGGCTTGCATTTGTGAGAACTAGGCAACATTGCCACCACTGGATGGGATAGCTCTTAAGCCCTGAGGTTTAGTAAACAGAGTGAGGGCTGAAATTTAGCTCCCCAGGGTATAAACTCATTGTTTGTAGTGGCGCTGCTTTCCCTCTCAGCCTCTTCACCTGCTCTTCTCGTGCTTACCAGCACACTATTGCATTCTTGCATCCTTCCGAACCCTAAACACGGTCCTGCCTCAGGGCCTTTGCACTTGCCATTTCTTCTGCTTAAAACTCCTCCCTCCAAAGAGAGGGCTGGCTTTCCTTACCACGTACTTCAGGTCTTTGCTCAGATGCCACTATCTCAAGTGAGAGCTTCCCTGATCTCCCTATTTAAACTGGCTCCTTCAGCCCAGCATCCCTATCCACTATCCCTGTGTTACTTTTCTCCATAGCCACTACAGCCATTGGACACTGCATGTGTCACATTTCTTTACAGTTATCTCTCCAAATAGAATACAAGCTCCTGAAAAGCAGAAGTTTGTCTGCTTTGTCTATGAATGAATCTCTAGCATCCAGAATAGTGCCTGACACATAAGTGCTCAATATATCTTTGTTGAACGAAATATTGAGTCCACCCTTCAAGTGTCAGCCTTGACTCTCAGAGAGTAGGAAAAAGTCCTTTTTAGAACCAATGACAAGAGAAAAGGATTTCAGGAAGCGGGGGAATCCAGCCCTTCCCATGGAGACACTGGCCTGACTTTGTTCAGCTGACCTAGAATCCATTATGCCAGGGTAGTGAGTAGCCTGGATAGTCTACACTAGCAGGCAATTCCAAAGCCCTTAGCATTTCATTAGTTTGTGATACTCATGAACCGTCTTCTCTGTGTTAGGCTCTGTGTGTCCATGGGTCTCAACACCTTGTGTCTGCTGGAGAACAAAGCAGACATGAGTTGCCTTCTTGGGGCTCATACCAAAAAACTGAAAATTACATTAGATGCCACAGGGGGAAAGAACAGGAGCTGATGAAGGGAAGACACCAGGGGGATGTCACTTTAGTTGAGATCTAAAAGGTGTAAAGGGGAGATCTGGGCTGCTGGAAGAGACCAGGAGGTCTCTGTGGCTGGAATGTTGTGAGCAGAAGGGAAAAGAGCATGAGAGGCCAACTGTCGCAGTCAGAAGTTTAGCTCAGCATGATGCAAAGTTTTATTTGTGTTAGCTGAGCTTCCCCTAAGTATTGCTGATGAGAAACATAGCCGAAGAGTGTTTTGGGGGGCCTGGAGAAAAATCACAATGGCTTTCACTGGTTTTTCTAATGGTTAAATCCCATTAAAATTGCCTGGCATTCCCTGAAGCCAGCCCATTTGACTGGGGCACAGGGTTGGAGGGGGGACTCAGCCTAAGCCCAAAGCACCCAGAGTTGTCTGACTACCCCCTCATTGTTTGATGTGGGAGTTCCCTGTGAGACCAGAAGATTCTTTCTTCTGGTCCCCACAACACAGAGCACAGAGCTGTGAATGAGTATCCAATAGATTTCTCCACTCCCTGGGAGTGCCACCAGGGTAAAAATAGGCCAGGTGGCAGGAATTTCTCACTGGGGTGTTAGGAACTGTGCTGACAAACCTGTGAGAGCTGTTTGCCTTATCTCTTGCTTTGATAAGTCAAACAAAATGAGCCACAAGAAATAGCGTTCTCTGTGCACATTTTCCAGCCTAGAGTCAGATTCAAAATGAGTTAACAAAGGCTGGACCATCAGATGGGCAGTCTCAGGGCTGGGGATTCTGGGCGCCCTCTTTAGTGCCAAATTGTAGAGGAGTGTCTTCAGGGTTCTGTTCTGCAGCACAAGCAGTGGGTTTGCCCCATATGCAGGTCCTAGACTAACTCTGGAGGGTGTGTGTGTACACACCTTAGCAAAGCATGATCTTCCATGAACTTCCCTTAAGACATGGGGGTTGGGGAGCTCCATCTATGGGCAGCCAGCAGAGAAAAGGTGAGGGTTGATTATTATCATGCAAAGAATGGTTCACGCACTTGGTCTGCACAGCCAGCAAGCTCTCTGGACCCGGTACCTAACTTTTGTGTCCACAGTTTTGAGGAAGAGATGGCGAGAATATCGGGTGATATCAACTTTCTATTCTCTATGCTAATGAAGGAAATAGCAACCTGGGTAGTTCCTGAACACTAGACAACCCCAAAGTCATGACTTTGGGGTGCTGAAGTACATTACACAACACGAAAAAAGAGGAGAACATTTACTTTTAAAATTCAGTGTGAGTTATAAGAGCATTTAAATGAGGTGACCTTCCTGAAAAAAATACTGGTGGACAGCAAAGGCAGTAGGGTCTGGAGGGTGGGGATACCCAGGCAAGTTTGTTCAGGAATCAGTTTAATATTCTAAGCCAAATTGTTCCTTTCCTCTTCTTATTTTCTCCTTCCTCAGTCACATAAATCAGTGGTCCCCAACTTTTTTGGCACCAAGGACCCATGCTCCTATGAGAATCTAATACCTGATGATATGAGGTGGAGCTGAGGCAGTGATGCTAGTGCTGGGGGGTGGCTGCAAATACCGATGAAACTTCACTTGCATGCCCACTGCTCACCTTCTGCTGTGTGGCGCAGTTCCTCACAGGCCATGGACTAGTACCGGTCCATGGCCCAGGGGTTGGAAACCCCGACATAAAGCATTTAAACCACAAAGAGAAATGAGCCTTGGATGTATCAGTGCTTCAGAAGCTCCGATCACCATAAACTGAGTGCAACTCTGTGATGTAAATGCAGGGAGCTAAAGGAAACAATTTGAGTCGGAGGGATTTACCTTCAAAACCAGAATTAGCTTAATGTTAATTTTAAGCCAGTTGATCTAACTGTTATTTGTCAACCGTCAGGTACCACACTGCACTTTTGTGTGTGTCCTGGGCCCAGAGAAAGGGACGCTCTCTGACCTTACAGGGGCCCTCCTGATTCTCTGAGTTCTGGATATGCTGTGGGGCTGCCCATGCTCCTCCCGGTGGAGGTGCTTCTCGGACCACTGCCTGGGGTTAACTCAGAAGTCTCTTGCTCTTAGGTGCGATTCCTGGAGCAGCAGAACCAGGTGCTACAAATGAAATGGGAGCTGCTGCAGCAGATAAACACATCGACTCGGCCCAACAACCTGGAGCCGGTCTTGGAGAACTACATCGGTGAGCTGAGGAGGCAGCTGGAGTTTCTCAACGCAGAGCAGATGCGCCAGAACATGGAGATCCTGAGCGCGCAGGATGCCGTGGAGGACTACAAGAACAAGTGAGGCTCCAGGCGGGGCAAAGGGCTCAGGGAGAAGCATGGCAGGGAACTGATTCATGGAGAAAGATGTTCTGCTGAGTTTAATGTGTAAGGGGTGAGAGCAGGCCCACCAGGCACGGCCATGCTGGCTCTGAACTGCACAACTGCAGGGGGCACCATTTTGCATGTGGTAGCTCTGGTAGGATGGTATTGCCAGTCAGCCGCTAATTGTATTGCGTGGGAGGGGCAGGCTAGCTTCATGGATGTTGGCACCAGATAAGCCTCAGTTCCGGTGTGGGCTTTGCTACTTTCTGGCTGCCTACAAATTCATCTGTCTAAGCCTTTAGTTTTCACATTATTAAAGTGGGGATAGTAAGTATCCTCCCTGTTGGACTGTTATGAGGAATAGGTCCGTGGCTCTCCAACTGTAGTGTATATTAGCTTGTTAAAATCAGATTGCTCGAATAGGTCTGGGAGTGTTTGTGTTTCTAATGTTTCCAAGTGATGCTGATGCCGGGGGACTGGGGATCACACTTTGAGACCCATTGGGTTAGATGAAATTATTCTTAAAAAGTTATTAGGTTGTGTCTGTACAGAATAAGCACTCAGTAAGCACTATTACTAATGAAAATGATACGAGTGACAGGACTTGTCTAATTCTAGATCAGCTGCTCTTGCATCTTGCAGACAATGGAGCGGCCTCTCCCTCCCCATGCTGGGGGTGCAGGGTGATTCTCTTAACATTACCTTGACACGCTTACTGCATTGGGCTGGTACAGGGTCATGTGTATGTGAGTCGACAAGGGAGAAGTAAAATTGTTGGGGGGCAGAATCATAGGTGAATTTTTTTTCTTTTTCAAAAACATATAGCAAAAGTGGTTACTTTAATGTTCTCAATTAAAAAAAATGATTGAGCTTTACAAATGTACAAATAAAAGTGAGGGCATTCTATGTGGTTCTGGGTTTTCCACGTTGGGTTATTGTCCCTTTGTTGACCTGGAGAACCAGGAGCTGGCTCCAGCTGCTTGTCAGTGAGAGCAGCAGGCCCTGGAGGGAGCAGCCAGAGTCCAGGACAGTACAAACTTAAGGAATTCTAAGCCTTTCACTGTAAGGAAAAATCTCAAGGAGCCAAGGTCAACCCCTACAGCCTGTCTGTATTTCTTACCTCCTCCCACAGATATGAGGAAGAAATCAACCGGAGGGCCAACAATGAGAATGACTTTGTCATCTTGAAGAAGGTGAGGAATGGAGGTGTCCCAAGGGGGACCATGAGCCCAGGTGGCTGAGCAGGATGAGGAATTCCTGTGGGATGCTGTATGATTGAAGAATAGACAGGGTGACCTTGGGAGCCAGCTTGTTGAGTGTGCTGTGCAAATGCTGGTACCCTTACACCGAAGGGGAAAGTCTGAAAGTGATACAAATATAAATCTTTAGGAATCCTTGAGTTTTTAATCTGTCCAGGATCCTGAAAGTGAAGTTAAATTAACAGACAGTTTTTGAGTGTTAGTTATATGTGACCTTGGGACCTGGGGAGGGACCTGGAGTGTTGTGTGTGATTGACTGAGATGAAGAGCTTGGTGTCACACTTCCTTTAGGCCAGAAAAGCTGAAGTTTGCAGGTCCCTTATTTGAGTCAGGGGAGGAAATTTACAGGTGAGGAAATAAACCCAAGGGGCCTTTGCCACTTGCCCAGTCCACCTAGTCAGCTGGTGGCAGGTAATACCTAGCAAAAAAGTCAGACTGTCTTTGCTTGCTGTTCAGGATGTGGATGCCGCCTATATAAGCAAAGTGGACCTGCAGTCCAAGGTGGACGTTCTGTCTGGGGAGGTCAATTTCCTGAAATACTTATTTGAGATGGTGAGTTCAATCCTAATGAGAAACCCTTGTCTTTTCTCATATCTTACAAGAGGTATGGTCTGTAAGACGGGGGAGGCCTGAAACTCAGCGTTGCCCACTAGGGACTCCTCAGTCACCTCAACTCTGTGGGCCTGCAGTCAATCACCCTCTCAAGCCCCAGTGCTCATGATTCCTGGGAGGGGGGACTGGAGATGAGAGGCAGGAGAGTCCCAAAGCAGGAGAAGGTAAAGCTGTTCCCGCTCCTGTCTGGGAAATGAGGTTAGCACCTGGGACATACAGGGACAAAACCAACTAGAAATCTTCATAGCACTGGCAAATTGATGGGGCTATTAGGGAACTCCAAAGGAGAGGAGATTGTGGATCTTAAAGGGGATGAAAGTGAAGACTGCAGTGGTGAGGGATAATGTTCTTACCACCCCTGATCCTACGGTCACCCATGTCTACCCTGGGGGCACTGCTCTGGGCCAGATGCTGTATTAGGAGCTTTACTTAGTCCTGGGTATCTCCATTCTGTAGATGAGGAAACTGAGGCATGGAGAGATTCAATCACTTGCTCATTTACCCAGCTAGTCAATGGTAGAGCCCAGACTCAAGAGTGAGTGTGAGTGGCTACATAAGTGGAGTCCTTTCTACTGTTTCTGAGAGCTCCTGTGGTTTTGAGGAACAAGTCTGCCTGTCAGAGGGCCCAGTTCAAGACAGTGGCTAAGCCAGAGTAAGGCAGAGATATAGGGCACAGGAGCGGCGTGATGGGCTGGTGGTGTCTACAAGGGCTCTGAGTTCAGGCTTTTCTCCCTGGAGGCTAGGTCTTGGTACCTTCACCTTTTGTTAAGGTGCCTCTCAGTGCACAAAAAAAAATTCAAAGAACTTTCCCCCAAGACTCCCACCTGGCCCAGACTTCTGGCTTCTCTGGAGAGCCTTTGGGGGCAGAAGAGGGAAACTGAGGCCCCAGGAGGACAATGGGAAAAGTCAGCTTGTGGTCCATGCCTCGCAGGAGCTATCCCAGATGCAGACCCACATCAGTGACACCAACGTCATTGTGTCCATGGACAATAACCGCTCTCTGGATCTGGACAGCATCATTGACGCCGTGCAGGCACAGTATGAGATGATCGCACGGAAGAGCAAGGAGGAGGCCGAGGCGCTGTACCAGAGCAAGGTGGGCACTGCTGTCCCCTGTCCGAACTCGATGCTCGAGCCAAACGTAGCTCCAGGACTTGCATCATCTTTCTCTTATTTCTAAAGTAAAACATGTTTGTTATAGAAAACTTAGAAATTACATATAAAGATCATTCATCTTCCTCTACCACTATTAATGTTAGCATATTTTCTACCAGTTTTTTGCAGCTAACATTTATTGAAAACTCATATGTGCCAGGTACTACACTAGCTGCATTATATATATTATTTCATTTACTACTACAGCAGTAAGGATAATTTCATTACCCTTATTACATATGATTAAAGTGTGAGATTGCCTACTTTCCCTAAGGTCTCATGGCTGGTAAAGGGCACAGGCAGAACTGAATTAAACTCAGGTGTGCTGTCTAGCAACCCATGCTTTCAACCATTATAATATTTGTATTCTTATTTTTTCAGAATGAGATCTTTTAAAATATAGTTTTGTACTTTTCTCTTTTACTTGCCACTTTGAATACCTCTCTGTGACATTAAATATTCTACATCATTTTTAATAACAGCGTGGAATCTATAGTAAGAATATATCCTCATTTATCAGATAAACATCTTTGAAATTAAGGCTTTGGGCACAACTTTGGTTTCTTCTTTAACATATGATGACTTGGATGTTTTCGGAGGATGAAGACTCTGTGGTTAAGGGTCAGAGCCAGTCACTAAATTCAGAACACCTGACACTTGAGATCTGCTTTGTGGATGGATTACCTGTGGCCAACTCCAATCCTGGCTGGCCTCTGTCCCACTGTCTTGTAGACAGATGTTCTGATTAGCATGATTTTCAGCATCAGACTGGGAAGGCAGATGGCCAACAGTGAAAACATCAGAATGCAGAGAGTCCCTTGAGCCAACCTTCCCCATTGTTTTCTTGAGTCATGGCCCGTGGATAGAGTTCCTGTTGCTGGGGACATGTAGATGCAGAAAAGGAGATAGAGGAGATTCAAATAAACAAGAGGAGTGCCAAGTGCCCCAGAGGAAATGAGGGCTTGACTTCTAGGGAAAACATTCTGGAAAATGGTAGGAAGGCATATGGCGTGGTGGAAAAGGTATGTAGTGGGGAGGGGTCCAGAGTGGATAAGGACCAGTGTGAAGGCTTAGATATGGGAAAAAGATGTAGGGCTGGCCCAGAGACTGGTGGTAATGAGGGAGGTTTGATATAGGTGTGTGCATGTGCGTGTAGTCACAGCTCAGATGAGGGAGGTTTGGTACAGATGTGAGTGTGTGTGTGGGATATAGCTCTGTGGGTGGGGCTTACTCTGGGCACTTTCCCAGGGCAGAGTAGTCTTGGGCAGCATCTGGGAAGGCAGACCCACTCCCTCCTGGGGGGGCTCATGGTGAGCAGCAAGCTGACTGTGATGCTGCCTTTGACTCTCAGTACCAGGAGCTCCAGATGACGGTGGGAAGACATGGAGATGACCTGAAGAATAACAAGATGGAGATTGCAGAGCTCAACCGCACCATCCAGAGGCTTCAGGCAGAGATTAGCAATATCAAGAAGCAGGTGAGATGGGTGTTCAGGGTGGGCTGGCCAGACACATTGCCTCCCATGATGCCCTGCCTAATGAGGCTTCTAAAACTCAGCCTCCCACATTCTTCTTCTCCATGACCATCTCCTGAGCAGATTGACCAGATGCACACAGCCATTTCGGATGCAGAGGAGAGAGGACAGCGGGCCCTCCAGGACGCAGGGCAGAAGCTGCAGGACATGGAGGAGGCTCTGCAGCAGTCTAAGGAGAACCTGGCCAGGCTGCTGCGTGACTACCAGGCGCTCCTGGGAGCTAAGCTGTCCCTGGATGTGGAGATCGCCACTTACCGCAGGCTGCTGGAGGGCGAGGAGAGCAGGTGGGCAGTGTTTTGGGGCTGAAGTGCAGGTTGTGCCCCTGGAGCAGTGGGACTGACTATTTGGAGAGAATAGCTTTTTTGGGGGAAGATTGGAAGTCCAGGGTAAGCAGAAACATTCAAGTCAGGAGTGGAGGATGTGTGATTTGGCAGGGTCATTGTCATCATTCTCCTGCCTCTAAGCAGAATGTCCCTATATCCCAACCCAAGCCATTGCAACTGGGTAGTGACCCCCCACCATCCCAATGCTAATAGGCTTTAAGAAAAAGGCTTAAAATCCCCTCTGGCCCTACTGGCCTCCTGACCTCCCTGCCTATGCACTCACCTTTCCCTTGTACAACAAGGCTTGAGGACCGCTTCCCCTGGAACATCTCTGCTCCTGATGTCACCAGTTGCCGCCTGCTTTCCTTCTGGCTCTGCAGGTCTGGCTGATGTGTGTGCTTTGGTTTTACAGGATGTCAGGAGAGCTGCAGAGCCACGTGAGCATCTGTAAGTAGCAGAGCCCAGGGCTGGGACTGGTTGGTGCTGAGTGGAGGGAGGGCTCAGCAGAGTTGCCCAGCAGGGAACTGGCAGTGGGCACTTTAATTTCCAGTCCTACACAATGAGAACCAAGTGAACAAACACAACTGGAAAGCCTGGGGAAATTCGTTGAACTGAATTATGATTTTAACTCTTCTTTACCTTAATTTTTACGATCCCTAATAATCAGCACGGCTTAGAGCTCTCTAAGATACCTCAATAATGAAAATGAGTCCTGACATCTCTTAGTAGCATGAAGAATACTTTGGAAATAGGAATACTTTCATCCAATATATCTTTTTGCAAGTCAGATGCTGCCCTTGATAAAAGATGTAGGCAGCTGCCCCCAGGGTGGGTGCAGGCGGGTCCCCTGACTAGTTTTTTGACCACCAACTGTGCTGCCCTTTCCTCCACAGCTGTGCAGAGCAGCCAGATGACCATCAGCGGAGTGCAAGGCAGCAGTGGTGGAGGCTCTGGAGGTTACGGCGGCAGTGGTGGCAGCAGCTGGGGCTATGGCAGTGGTAGCTCCCTTGGGGGTGGTGGGGGCTATGGAGGGGGCTCCCGAGGGGGCAATGGAGGTGGTTATGTGAGCGGCAACAGTGGGAACTACGGAGGGAGCAATAAAGGCAGCAGCAAGCGTGGAGGCAGAAGCAGCGGCTCCTCTCGCCTGCAGATTATCCAAACTTCTACCAACACCTCCCACAAGAGAATCGTGGAATAGAGGCGGTCGCTCCTGTCCCCTCCTCCACATCCTTCTGACCCCCTCACTTATCTTTTCCTGATGGGTCCCAGCAGTTTTGCCAATAAATTTCACTCTAGATGGGGCAGCAGGTGGGTAACCCTAAACAGCAAATCAATCTATGGAGGGCACTGGTTGGCAGTCAGAACACAGTCAGTCACATTCTCAACTTAGACTCCACCCAGCTGGCCCCGTTTCGGTCCCTGGAGACACTCAGAGACCAGTTTAGTCATGGAGTAGAGAGCATCACAAGGCAGACAATGAAGGAAGAGTCAGTGTCAAGCACACCAGGTTTCTCAGTCCCAGGCCCCCTTTCCTATACCTGAGTTGCCCCAGGAATGAGAATCCATGCTTCAACGACCCTTAAAATGAGGCTTTTAGGTGACTGGCTGATGACAAGGCAAGCTAGCTTGGTAAGGGGCTCCTCGGTGCTAGAGACCAATTCCTCCCTTTGGGTCTGTAGCCTCACACTATGGTATTGATAGAGAGTATGGATTGGCTGCTCACATCAGACACCTGTAAGTCATGTCTGGACCTGATTCTGAATCTCTATCTCAAGAAACATTATTTTCTGGGTTAGCAGCTCCAGGTGGGGGTATTTCAGAGGGCACAAGTCCTTGTTCACAGAGAGGACTGTAATGAGCAGTGAATGGAGGATTTGACAGACAAGCAATCAGGTTCTGTTCTGTCTTGCCCCTCCAGAGAGCTCCGTTCTTTGGAAGCATGGCCCTTCTTGAACTCTGTTCCATAAAAGCCCTCCTGAGAATTGTCCAACAGACTGGGCACGTGCAGCCCAGCTCTACTCTGTCCAGGTGTGCAGGCCCTGAGGAGTTTGGGGTTAAGACTTGGGTCTTGGGAAGTTCAGTTCTGAACCAGGTTGCAAGATGCCTGTTATTTGTAAGGTAGCTTAGTGGTCTTTCCGACACTGCATGGTCCCTTCTGCCTCCTGTTCTCTGTGACTAAGCCCTTCGTGAGAATTTGACTCTTTATTTTGAGCCTTACATAAGATGCTTGAGATGTGCTGGAAGGGACAGGACGAGGGAACTATTGGCCAACTGATGGGCCTTGAGAGAGGGAAGGTGTCTTTGCTTCTAAGATCTGGAGTCATCTTCATTCGCTTGCTGAGTCCTAACACAAACTCTCAATCCATGATTCTCTTGGGACATCTGATGAGCTCAGAATAAGTTCCTTGGGGAGTTCTGTAACATCATCTTTTCCTGGTGGAAGGTGATACCTTGACATTTCTGGTGTTTCTACAATAAACTTTTATGTGATCTCAAACTGCTGTTTGGTTAGGAGATGAGTTATTTCTCTTTTAGTTTCTGCAGGTCTCTGAAATTATTCATATTTTGGAAGTAAATTTTATTATTTTTTTATCGTATGAGTAATACACAATCTTGAAAAACCTTGCAGACATAATCTTACTGATCCTTAAAGTGACTGATCATTCAAAAGTCAGTTGCGCATTTGTTTGACAGGCATTTATTTAGCTCCTACTGTTGTGGTAGCTGGAGCCCTGAACACTGGGAATATGATGGTAAATGAATACATGTCTAAATCTGAAGGACACTGACTATTCAAATGATATAGGGGAGGGGAAAATTCAGAGGGAGGAGAAATCAGAGCATGTGCCCCTGTGTGCCTCCTAACCTGAGGATAGGAGCAGGGCTTATCTTGTGGACACAGGCAGACTCAACACAACAAGAGCAATGAGACCTTCAGCAGGTGTCAAATGCTGGGGAAGGGAAGTCCCAACAGGTTCTTGGAGGGCCGGAAAGTGGAGCAGGGCTGAGGAACAGAGTTGGGGCAGGTGTGGGCAGGGAGTCAGAGAAGGGCCCTCCAAACATTCTGTTCATTCACTCAAAAGAGTCAGAGGAAACAGCTACACAGGAGAAACAGCTGGGGAGATGAGAGGCTGAGTCCATTAAGCCAGTGGGGTCATGAGCATGGGCATCTTTCATCAATGCCCCTGAGGGAAGCATAGATGCAGAAATTTAAGAACGGAGCAAGTTAGGCTATCTTCTCATCCTATGTGATATTTCTGAGTCCATGTAAAGAAGTCACATAAAAGATATGACCTACTTTCTCATTCCCCGAAGGAGTACAGATGGAACTTGAATATGAGATTCACTCATACATGACTGCAACTCAGATTGATAAGACATTGTGTTCTCAGGCACACCCTTACATTCTCTCTGAGAAGTTTTCAGGCCCCTCACTTGTCTTGGTGGCAGGCCTATGTTGGGGGCGGGAAGGCAGGAAAGGGAAAGGTGGGCAGAGGGGCTACCTGAAGGGAAGGACAGAGGGAGCAAACCGATGCAATTCCTACACTTGAGATCAAAGACCAAGAGCACGAGGACAATGATGAGAAGACAGGGATAAACAGCAGTAGGTGTAAACATGATTTAAAGTGTTCCGCTGACAGTGACAACACATGAGCCAAAAGGGTGTGGTAGTTGCTGGGAACAGGCATGGGGACCAGGAAGAGAGTACAGAAACTGCTTTGGCTCTTCTGTAGTTAGACACTCTGAGGACGTTACTAAATAGGAGCCAATCTGGAGGGTGGTGGTGGTGAATCAGGCTACATGAAGTCGGTGGAAGGCCCTGGAGAAGAAGAGCAGTCTTTGGGGGAGATGAAATGGCTAACAGCCAAGATCTGAAGAGCTTCTCTAACAAAGAGGGGCTGACCCCAACTGATGACCCAGATGGACAGATGGGAACTGCAAAAGATTTGGTGCAATATAAGAAGCACCTTTTATTGATCCTGAGACAGGAGAGGTCATGTGAGGGGTTAGCACATTTCAAGCAGAGGTTGGCTAACCATTTGACAGGAGGTTGAGGGAGAAAGTGAAGGATGGGTGGGGGTATATAGGGCAGCATTTCACATCTTTGATGCCTTAAGAATTCATATGATGAAATCTGAGAAAAAAAGGAAAAAAAGGAATTCTACTCTCTATTTTATATTTGAGAAGATTAAGATCAGATGCTAGGGAAGGATCAAGTCATGCAAAGGCCACGGGCTCTAGTCAGGATCGTAAAATGAACTCACGTTTTCTGGCACCACTAGAACTATTAAAGGGTGTGGATTTGATTATCCCTGGATCATACCTGTGTGTATGATGTTTTTAGGGAATCCAAGTTGGCTCTGGGAAAAAATATAAGAGCAAGGCCAACCGGAGGTCATTTTTCCCAACCTTCTTCTGAGTAGGAACTGGGATTGTTCCAGAAAACATGGACCTGCCTTTTCTCTTCAGAAGACTTGACCATCTCTGTCATGATCAAGAAGGAGGGAATCATGTGTCTGAATTCTAGGAATATTGGAACAGAGATTCCACAGTGCAGGGGCAAGAGAAATGAAGGCCAAGGAAAGAGGAATTAATGAAGGAGGATTTCAGAGTCTAAATGAGAAGTTTTGATGTGATATTCTGAGTCTGAGCAAGGGGGACTAGCACTAAAAGATAGCAGAAGAATTCTTGGGATAAACAGTATTCTATTACAGGCAAGGAGCAATTCCATTGGGAGCAAAGAACAATTAATTCTCTAGCCTTTAACCATATATAAAATGCTCTCACATGCATTATCTCACAATACACGATTCTCATTGGCCCTGGGAGAGGGCTGGGGAGACCATATGTGGGGGTTCTGTGGTCCTTATAGGGACTATGGAGCACTCCATACCTGCTTCTTGTCGATGCTATTTCCACAAGGCAGATACTCAGAGGGAGACCTAGCTTAATCAACAGAGGGGCAGCAGGAGGGAACATGGCACTCAGGCATTAGGACTCCCAGGGAAAGTTAGTCAGCTGCCCCTCCCTCTGAGAGGCATGGCAGGGCGGGGTGCTCTGGGAATCTAAATTTAATTCCACCAGCTTTTCATCTATATAGATTTCGATCTGGGGACGTGGTGAACAGGAAGAGCAACCATTGGCTTAATAAAATTCCAACTCTGTCTGACCTAGGACAAAGTGTGCTTTTTTGGGCTGGGAAAGTCCTTGGTCTAAGGAAATCTCTCAAGAATGTCACCTCATCCTCAATTACTGGCCAAATGGTCTAGGATATGTCTTCAAATTATGAGTTGTGTGCTTCAGCAGTCAAACTCAGTATAGCCCCCGTGATTTTGTTGGATCTGATACCCTGATTTTATTAGCTTTCTGATCAGTTCAGAGAACTGTATGTCTTTGGGTTGATCCATGCTCTGTTACGAGGCTGAGCTGGGAACTTGGGATATTGGGAGGTTCTCGAGCATGGATGGTCAGTTCTGAATATGCTAGGGTCAGGTCTCAATGACTTGTGGGGAACTCTAAGTGTGTGACCCAGCTTCCACACCTGTTCCAGTGTGCTTAGCCCTGGGGATAATCCCCAACCTACAGAGCAGGCATTCCATAGTGGGAGTAGTTTCCATTCTAGCCTCACTTCCTTCTGCTTCAAGTGAGCTCAGCATTCCTTCCTGTATGCGATGGGCCCCTAGCTTCCCTGGTACAGATTTATGGAGCCCCCTAAGGTTTTCTCCCACAAGATGGCCTCCTTTCAAGACACTAAACTTCCTCTCCGGGTCTTTCCACTGTTTCTAGTGAAACAGGGGCTTGTTCTAAAATGTTTCCCGATTGTTAGATCATCTCTGGGTCTATCCAAGTGTGAGGGTAAAAAAGAATCCCATCCCCTCTCTCTATTATCTATCACACTTCAGTTTCCCTGTAAGGTAGATAATGTCCTTGTTTTACAGGGAAGGAAACTTAGGCTCAGAGAGGGTAAATGGTCTGCCTAGGGTTGCACAGCTACAAATTTGCAGTCAGGAGTGGGGTCCAGGCGGGATGATGCCATACCTCAAAGTAAGACAACTAGTGCCTCCGTTTTCTATATGCTTATCTGTGGCTTCCTCCTTTCTGGCTTTTACTCTGCTCTCGCACTGCTAGCGAGTGACTTCTGGAGGCCTCCTTCTTTGCTATCTGTCCTGAATAGGCTGCCCTTAGCTCTGCACCTCTCCCTTCCTCCTCTACTGGCTGCCAGCTTTCAAGATCTTACCCCGCCTCCCCATTGTTTGTGATTCTCTTTTATGCCTAATGGTTTCAGCTCTCCTCACTCCCCTGAAATTTCCTTCTCCCACGTTCTTGGTGGAGTCCCACAGGGCTGGGTGGCTTGTCATTGCATGATTTTCTTTAATTCTTTTCTCAGTACCACCCCTCAAAAAGCTCTCAAAACCTCACCACACTTGCCCTTGTCCCTGCTGTGGCCTGACTGTGGCAGTCTCATCTCTGTTCTGTTCTGGAGGTGTGTGTGTAGGTCCTTGGGGTTGGAGGTACACTGGCTCTGTGTTATCCATCACTGATAGGGATACCTCTTAAGTGCAGGGGACCATGTAGAAAGCTGAGGAAAGACGGGGTTCTGGGAGAGCAGTCAAAGATATGGAGGACTTAGTCTTGCTTTTAAAAACTTACAGAGCGTCTATGGCCATGCCACCCTGAACATGCCCAATCCCGTCTGATCTTGAAAGCTAAGCAGGGTCGGGCCTGGTTAGTACATGGATGAGAGACCACCTAGGAATACCAGGTGCCGTAGGTGTTAAAAAAAAACTAACAGAGCAATTGAGAGACTGGCAAACACACACACACACACACACACACACACACACACACACACACACACACATGAAAATGAGCCGATCGATATATAAGTGTGTACTTGAATCTGACACAACTGAGCTTAGGAAAAGAAACCAGTAGAGCAACTGAGTGGTGTTAATCAAGGAAAACTCCCTGGAGGAGACAGCCTGTTCACTGCCTGGTAGAGCAGAGATGTAGGTATTTGCCCTCAACGCCTGACAGACCAAAACCAGATTCTGGCCCAAATGCTCAGGAATTGAAACTTTAGGTGCCCCAGAGCTAGGTTATAACCTAGGTAAGAGTTTGAAGAGAGTTGCCAAGGCAACTGGAAGGCCTTTCAGAGAATAGAAGAGTAGAAGTTGGCTTGGAGAGGAACAGAAAAAAAGGGAAGAAGAGGACTGAATAGTCTCAGCAAAGCATGAGAGTAAAAAAGTCAAGGTGTAAGGCTTGGTGAGAGGGTGATCATGAAAGATGTAAGTGATGCAGGTAGTGGAACAGGCCGATGACAAGAGAATGCGCATGGGAGGAAGATAGGCATGCACTTGGAGTTCGACAAGCTTGGCTTGTCAGTTACCACCTGGGGGAAACTGGGCACCTATTTATGAACCTAAGATGGCTTTTCTTTAAAATGGGATTAATAACTACCACTTTGTTAATTTTTTGTTATATTTAAATGACTTTTAGCTCCTTGAACATGGTTTTTGCCTATAGATAATGCTTCTTTGCTCTTTTATTTTGCGTGTATTTTGCCTTTATTTTATAAATTCAGAGCACATAAATAAGCCAAGAATAAGAGTGTGTGGTTAACACCTTTCTCCTACTTTAATATCACTACACACACTGCATGTCCTAGGGACAGCACAGGATGTGACAAGCTTGGTTTTTCCAGGCCTATTGGGTTGCCTCAGAAGTAACTAGTGGAATGAGAATAGAAGTTTGATTCAGGAATTGGAGGATTCCCAAGCATTGATTGTGTGATTTGAAGACATTTTTTGACTTCCTTTGGTCTGCCATCTCACTTCTTTGATAGGCAGGTTAGAGGATCTGAGTTCTTGCAGATGGGAATTTTCTGTAATTCTCTGTGTACTTATTTATGGGAACCAGTTCTATTTGCCTGTCTTTGAGCCTCTTCTTCAGTTCAGGGGGAAGAACACTTGAATTGAAATCCTCACACTCAGGTTTTAGTCCCAGATGAGTCTTTTCCAAGCTGGAGTGTCTAAGCAAGTCGTTTAATCTCTCTGATCCTCAGTTTTCTGTTTTGTTAAATGTATTGAAAACAGCTTGACTGCTTAGTTCTCAGGGCTCTTGTCAGGATAGTGTTTGTGCATGTTTTTGGTGAGGTGAACTATGCAAATGTAAGCCTTCTTGTTCCTTCTAGTTCCTGTGTCTCCTCCTCCTCCTCATGGTAACAACTAGAGTAAGTCTTGCAGTTCTGTAAATTGTCTATTTATTACCTGATCATCCACCTCTTTGATTTTTCTCTTGATCAATTTCTTAGTTTGAAGATGGAAGCACAAATCACTGCAAAGATCTGTTGTTGGTTGGCAGAGGTGAGAGAATGAATACACACATGCATACACACACACACACACACACACACGCATACATACGCACACCTGTCTAAAAAGCTAGAAGGAATCAATTGGGAAGAGTGATATTTCTCATTAGGGAGTATGCTGATCTAGAAGATAATTTGGCAATAGTCATTACCACACCAAGACCGTCCCAGATCCCATTGTTCCTAGTCAGAAACAAGATCTGAATTACTCATTCCCTATAGAGATGGTTGGTTTAGCAGCCCAAGGATGTTGGTGTTAAGACAGTTTCAGACAACAATGCCATGGAGATGGCAGGGAAGGAGAGGAGCAGGGGAGAAGTGAGGAGCACTTTCTGAAAGAGGGTGTAAGGCAAAAACTGTGAGAGAAGAAGAGGGACAAGTCTCAGTGGCTGGAGAGCACTGACACTTCTCTGTCTTGGTTCAGAAGCCAGGCGATAGGACCAGATGGTCGCCACAGTCTCTCCTTCTCCTGCATATTTTGTATTCCATAGTGGAGACCACCCACACAGGACTATGATTTACCACTTAAAGATGCTTGGAGCTAGCTGGAGTTAGCTCTGGCTTCTCCTCACTGAGTCTTCAATTCTGTATTTATATGCAAGTGTGGGAAGCATGCCAGGCTTCTAAGAAGTCTCAGAATAAACATCTCAATGCCACAACTTCGCATTAAGATTGATCAAGTGCTATTCTCCAGGAAGGCTCCTGGGGTTTCCTGGCCTTTCACATTGCATGCTGTGTAATTTTGTACCTGAATGGAAGCATAATCTCCCCATGAAATCTGCACCTCTAATCTCCCCTCTAAGAGCAAATCAAAGAAACATTTTCCAAGCACTTGCATGTGTCTGGAGCCAAGGATTCAAAGGGATAAAATGGACCTTCTGCCTTTGAGTTCTGCAATGGGACAACTTCTTATGCTGTCTGGCTTTACACAGAGTGGGCAGCACATCCCGAATTTAGTTGCTGTACTGTCATATACAACATGCTAGTTTGGGTTTAGCACACTATAGCTCAGCATCCATGGTTCAATTCCCAGCCACACCACTTACCATCTAGGTAAACATGGGCAGGCTATTTGAACTCTGTGCCTCAGTTTCCTCATTTAAAAAATGGGTAGCATAATAACATCTATTTCAAAGTTGTGAAAAGTAGGTAAATTAATACCTCTAAAATAAGCAGAACAATGCCTGGTACATGGTCAGTTTTGGATATGTTAGCTATTGTTGTTGTTGTTGTTATTATTATTAGTATTACTATTGCCATTACTCTTGTCCAGAAATAATTTTAGCTTCTCAGATCAGGCTTTCCAGACTCCATTCCAAATCTACATTCATCTCTCTTAATAGTCTAGTATGAGTCTTGAACAACCCGTCAAGTCCTATCTTCACTCCTTTGCTTTACAAAATGTATGAAATAGCTTCTATCTGTTCATCCCAATTCTCTATGTGCTTTCTCAATTGACATTTGCATGCTTCTGTTTGCACCTGTTTTCTGTCGCTGGTGTCTCTGTCTTCTGCCCTGGTCTATCTTGGAGAAAAAGGAGGAACTGGAAAACTTAGAAAAGAACACATCTTTCCCTTCTGGTCCTTCCAGATCACTTACCAATCTATCCTGTTTGAGGACAGTTTCTCCTCCTTTAATAGTAATACAATGCATTGATAAGCTAACATTTAATAAAAATAACTTCTTTTGATTGTTCGTGTATTAAAGCTCTGACTTCATGTCAGGAGGTAAAACTTGGTGAGCTCTGGAGTTTGGAGGGCTGATCTCAGAAATGGGCTGAAGAGCTCCTGAGATTCAAGCTTGGGGAGCTGCACCTGCCATGCCCGAGGAGCGAGAGTCTTAGTAGCTTACAAGAGCAAGGCAAGAATGGAAACTTACATATCTTTGTGACAGGTGGTTATGAAACCCTATCAAGAAGCACCAGATGGTAGACGTGGGGTCCTACTTTCTCAAAGTCGCAAGCACTTGAAGAGAGATTTTTGTCCGATAATATGATTACCACACTAACAATTTTGCATGCACAGCAATTTTGAGAACCATCCTGGCAGCAAGGTGTGTAGTGTTTATTGTATTGTTGAGGCTCATAAAAATCTTGTATGCCTGCAGGCAAGCCAAACCTGCACCGCTGACTTGGGGACCAAGCCCAATTCCTCCCTTTATATAAGGGGAAGTCTCTGTGCTTGGGGTAGAGGAGTGTTAGCTCCTTTCCTTCTCTACTTTGCTCCTATTCTTTCTAAGTCAACATGAGTCGACACTTTAGTTCCAGGTCTGGGTACCGGAGTGGAGGAGGCTTCAGCTCTGGGTCTGCTGGGGTGATCAGCTTACAGCGCAGGACCACTAGCAGCAGCGTGTGCCGTAGTGGAGGAGGTGGCGGGAGATTTTCCGGTGGAGGATGTGGTGGGGGTGCTGGTGGTGGCTTTGGAAGTCGGAGTCTTGTCAACCTTGGTGGCAGTAAAAGCATTTCCATCAGTGTGGCTAGAGGAGGTGGACGGAGTGGTTATGGTGGTGGTTATTGCGCCGGTGGCTTTGGGGGTGGTGGTTTTGGTGGTGGAGGCTTTGGGGGTGGTTTTGGCAGTGGTGGTTTGGGTGGTGGCTTTGGAAGTAAAGGTGGTTTTGGTGGAGGTGGTTTTGGTGGAGGAGGTTTTGGCGGTGGTTTTGGGCCTGTCTGCCCCCCTGGTGGCATACAGGAAGTCACCATCAACCAGAGCCTTCTGCAACCCCTTAATGTGGAGATTGACCCTGAGATCCAAAAAATAAAGTCTCAAGAAAGGGAGCAGATCAAATCACTCAACAACCAATTCGCCTCCTTCATTGACAAGGTGAGTTTATCTACTCAGTGAGTTGGGTGAACTTCCCCTGGTCCATTTGAGGTTGACACAGCCAAGACATATTTTGAGTTTGAGCCTCAACTTTAGGTGTTCAGGTGATTAAAAGGGTATTTTGTGGAATTGTCTTAGAGAAGATATGTTAAAAGTATGTTTGTAAGTGATGCTAATGACTAAAATTTCTTGGGTAAAGAGGTCTGTAGTCTATAAAAATGTGCTAATTTGACATCACCTTGATGTATTTTTCTGTTAAGCATTTTATTTTATTATTAGTTTAAAAACCTTAACGTGTTTTTTTTTTTTTAATTCAGCTCTTGAACTGAATTGGGACTCATATATGTTGAATGAACATATCAGAAATGGGGCTAACTCAATCTTCTAGGGTGCAAATGAGAGCCATGGGAAGGTCTTTCTAACTGTAAAAAGGGAGTTGAGTGTAAACAGAGTGCTATGGCTATTGTAGTGGAAAGTATGCAGTCAGTGTCAAACATCTTTTGCCTGCCCTCTGAGAGTTTTACATTGTTACCAGATCAGCAGTTGAGATTTTTTATACTTGGATTGCCGAGTATCAGCTCTAGAAAAATATGTAAACCATTTTTTACTTTTTGCTTAATCATAAATCATGTCAACTGGAGTTATTCACAATAGATTTGGAATTCAATTTTGGATTTCCCCAATATACTTTTGAACTGTGTGTACGCTGAGAATGCAAACCAATTTTTATGGTAATCTACCTAAAAAAAAAAAAAAAGGAAAACAAATCCCTTAAGTGTCATGTATCTATTTCAAAGTGTAATTGCATTAATTTTTTTTGTGTTTTGCTATTTAGTTTTTGTGTAGCTACCCTCTTAAAGTTCTAACTGAAATAGTACTATAATTACCTTTCACAGGGAAAGTAAAACTTTACTGAATTAACAGTGAGTTGAGTTTTGTTATGAAGATGATGTTAACTTGATTGTCTTCTTCCTATTTTTCTGTTTGTTATGGCCAGAAAAACAAGAATTGAAGTTCTTTTCGAAGTGAGGTATGGGTCTTGCAGTGTGGTAACCCTGGTGCTCAGTGGATGAAGAAGTCCACTTCTGCACCAGTGGATGATGAGTCTTGTGTTTTTAGGTGAGGTTCCTGGAGCAGCAGAACCAGGTGCTGCAAACAAAATGGGAGCTGCTGCAGCAGATGGATACCTCCACTAGGACCCACAACTTAGACCCCTGCTTTGAGTCATACATCAACAATCTTAGAAAGAGATTGGACCAACTGAAGAGTGACCAATCTCGGATGGATTCGGAATTGAAGAACATGCAAGACTTGGTGGAAGATTACCGGAACAAGTAAGGAAAACAGGCTGGGCAATTCTCGACTTTTGTTCTAAAATATTTCCAGAAAGTGGCAACCTAAGACTAAAAACAATGTGTAACAAAGGCTTGTCTTAGGTTATAGGCAAACCGATTTGGCATTTCAGAAATCTTCATTTTAGAAGCTAGAAATGGTTTAATGGTTTCATTGCTTAGAAAAAAGGGGTGGTCAAGGTGTCTTGGGCTAGTAATAGAAAAGCAATGACAGGCCATGGCAATTTTAGTCTAGAAAGTGGAACTTCAGGCCTCACCTTCTCTGAATTCACTTCTGATTTCCTTTAAGGTATGAGGAAGAGATCAACAAACGTACAAATGCAGAGAATGAATTTGTGACCATCAAGAAGGTGAGTAAATCTGTAGGATGGCCCTGAAAAAAATAATAAAAGAGGGTCTCCAATTACTAAGCAGAAATAAGTCATGATGTGGAGAACCAGGGCCTGACAAATATCTGAAGTAGTTTTTTTCCCCTACATTATTATGGACCTGGACTTATCCAGGCACTCTGCTTCTCCAGATCCCTCAGCATTTCATGCAGTAAGCGGGGAGGCAAGTTCTCAGCTAGTCACGCAAGCTTCTTTGTGATTGTGGTCCCAGGGGTGGGGTGATTTAGGGATTGTGATCCATCTGCAATATGAAGGTGTGGAGTAGACCCCAAACAGCTTTTTTACTTGGAAAATCCCCTCACAACTGTTGAGAGGGACTTGTCCTGGAAAGACTATGACTTCATGATGTCTCTTGTTCCCCTAGGATGTGGATGCTGCTTATATGACCAAAGTGGACCTTCAAGCCAAAGTGGACAATTTGCGTCAGGAAATTGATTTTCTCACAACACTTTACCAAGCGGTAAGTCCTTCAATTTCAACCACTTTTACCAAATTGAGAACTTTAAAGCCTAAACCCATCACTATCCAGAAAAATAGAGATAGATCTTCCATCTCTTGACCCTTCCCGCCACCCCCTGTCTAAGGTGTTTTTTTTTTTTTTTTTTTTTTTTTTTTTTAACTCACTATCAGTGTCGCTGAACTAATATGTCTTGCAGGAGCTGTCTCAGATGCAGACTCATATCAGTGACACCAATGTCGTCCTGTCCATGGACAACAACCGGCACCTGGACCTGGACAGCATAATTGCTGAGGTCAAGGCCCAGTACGAGGAGATTGCCCAGCGGAGCAAGGCCGAGGCTGAGGCCCTCTACCAGACCAAGGTGAATGGGCTGTTTGGCCACATTTCCTAAAACATCTTGTCTTTCTATTCTGTGTTTTCTCTAATATTTGTGTGCATGAGCCATAGTGTACTCTGCCATATCTAAATGACTTGATCCACTATTTTTAGTATGAAGAGCTCCAAGTCACTGCTGGAAAACATGGGGATAATCTGAAAACTTCGAAGATGGAGATTTCTGAGCTGAATCGAATTATCCAGAGACTTAGATCTGAAATTGACAGTGTCAAGAAGCAGGTATTTGCTTCCTCCTTCTACTGCTTAGCTCTATGGGATGGAGAAGAGGGGATCCACAGGTAATTAATTGGAGGACACTTTTCTACTTTTGAATCTTACAGTCCATACCATGGTTATCTTATTATCCCTAGTTCTTTTGGTGACTATATTGGTTTCCAGAATTCAGCCATCATGCTGGGTTCTCTTTAAGGAAACTTGTAAAAATGACCTTGTAGAGAAATAGAAGTGATGGTCATGAGTGATCTAGCCCATGACGCAAAGTGAGACTTAAGATGTAGTGAGTGAGAGGAAAGGCAGTCAGGTGGTTTCAGGGTAGGTCTTTAGAAGAATGTCAAGGAGTGGAGGACACTTGACTCATGGCCAAAAGAGGCTGCTGCATCACCTTCAAGAGATTTTGAGGAAGTCAGTATGGCGATATGTTCTCTGGAGGCAGGTGAATGCATGAGATGACTTAAGCCCTCGTGGTGGAGTACTGGCCTCACTAGGGTGGAGAGAGATCAATATGAAATTAGAAGGTCCAGGTGGGATTAGATAATAAGAGAGTACGTAATGCGCTGGATTCTCCTTTCTCAGATTTCTGGGCTGCAGCAGTCCATCAACGATGCTGAGCAGCGTGGTGAGAATGCCCTCAAAGATGCCCAGGGCAAGCTGAATGAGCTGGAGGACGCCCTGCAGAAGGCCAAGGAGGACATGGCCCGCCTGCTGCGTGACTACCAGGAGTTGATGAACACCAAGCTGGCCCTGGATATGGAGATTGCCACCTACAGGACCCTCCTGGAAGGAGAGGAGTGCAGGTGAGAAGGGGACCCTGGGCTCTTTGTCCACTTCTTATGTGCTTCTTCCCATTGCAAGCTGACTGCTGTTGAAGGTGACTGCAGCTTATCCTGTATATGGGTAAAGGAAAGCTACATGGTACAGGAGGAAGGACTTAGCTTCCTTTGGGAGCTGGAGCCCCACACTTTTCTTTATTGTGGGCTATAGTGTCTCTATGAAGTGCTTTGAGATGGAACAATTTACTCTTTATCTGGGCTGGCTCAGATGCTGTCTGACCTAAAGTCAGTGCTTTTAGAGGTAACCCCCATTAGCTGCAAGACTCTTGTCTAATTTACTCAGAGGCTCCCTGATTGTGAGAAAAAATGACAGAGGTTTGGGAAGTCAGAGGGGACTGGTTTAGGTTTCAGATCAAGGAGGAGCTGCAGACTGGGGAAGCCATGGGATGGCTGAGAGAGCCTGGGGAAGTGATTTGTGAAGCTGGAGAGTGATGACGGATTGGCTTTTTCTTCTTCTACAGGATGTCTGGAGAGTGCGCCCCCAACGTGAGTGTATGTAAGTACAAGCCTATTTCTTAGAGGCCTGTGCAGGTTTGGCTGGGTTGGAAAGGGAGCTGTGGTTGAAGATAACAGCGCGTCCTTGTCCCTTTGCAGCTGTGAGCACCAGCCACACCAGCATCAGTGGAGGTGGCAGCCGAGGTTTTGGCTCAGGCGGCGGTAGCTACGGCACCGGAGGTGGCAATTATGGCTCTGGAAGCGGCTACGGCTCAGGAGGTGGCGGCGGCGGCGGCGGCGGAGGCAGCAGTGGGGGACACAGGAGTGGCTCTGGAGGGGGTGGCGGCAGCTCTGGCGGCAGGGGTTCTGGCGGCGGCGGGAGTTCCGGAAGAGGCAGCTCCCGCGGCTCCTCGGGAGGCTGGGGATCCAGCTCTGGGGGCACCAAGACCTCTGGTGGTAGTTCCAGCGTGAAGTTTATTTCCACCAGCTATTCCCGAGGCTCCAGATAAAGAGGTGCTCTTTATCCTGTTAGCGCTTCCTCTCCATTACTATCAAATATGTTTGCCCCAGCCTTATTGAAGAAAAAATTTGCCATTACTTATATTGGTTCATCATCTCTCCCCAGCTCTTTCTTTTCCGTTCTGCTTCCCAAAGTAGTTTTTAAATCATTGGCAACTTCAGTCCCCGGCTTTGACTCTGCTTTGTGCTTTGCCTCAGAAACAGTTCAGCCATCACCACTACACACATTACATTTCAAAGCATCTCCTAAGTTAGCCAGAGGAGGGCTGGTTAGACCCAGGTCTTCTTTCATGCTCCTTAATATTCTATATCTTGCAACCAACTTTGTGCTGTTTTGGTTTTGTACATATGGTGTAAGCAAGTTCATTGTCTTTTGTGGAGAGGTCTTAAACTCTCATTTCCTTGTGTTTCTGCAATAAACTGCATTTGAAATTCTCTATGAGTCTCAAACTCCTTTGTACATGGCATTTGTACATATCCTGGATGGGTGCTTTGTGGGAGGGAAAGAAGACAAGGCGTATGGGGGAGTTGAGACACAGTAGATGAAATTCTTATTCTTGTTCTTTCTATCCACCTTAATGTTGTCCAGACTCTCATATCAGTCCATACAGGAAGCAGCCCTAGCGAAGGGGTGACTGGAGAAGAGGGATAGAATATAACGAGTTGTCGATCTATGCTCTCTATTCCCCTCAGCTTTGGTTGACAATGGAGCTAGGAATATTTTTCTTAATTGGAAGCTAAAAAAACTAAAAAAAGCTCAGAGAAGCTGACTGACTTTTTCATGGTCATAGAACCACTAGGAAGCTGATGTTCATTTTTTCCTTGGAGCGAATATCTATTGAGTGGCCTGGAGACCAAGAAGCATTGCTACAATAGCCAGATGATGATGATGATGATGATGATGATCATGATCATCATCATCATCATCACCACCATTATCATTAAAATTAGCACTCACCGAATGCTTACTATGTGCTAATCATCTTATATAATTTTTGCAATAATTCTCATGAGGAAGGCATTATTATCTTCATTTTAGAGAAAATGAAACTGAGGCCAGAGAGGTCTGTAATGTGTATATTATCACAGAGCTAGTAAATGGTGGTGGTAAGATACAAACCCAGGTATATCTGAATCCAAATATCCATGCTTCTGGCCACTATGCTATCCCATTGTACTACTTCACAAGTAGAGGCTACATGTCCACAAATGAACTTCTTAGATTAAGCAGAGCCTTGGATAGTGGCCTGAAAAATAGGGGAAATAGATATCTAGCTCTCCATTACTACTCTTCATTCTTGAACTCCCCAGGCCAAAGGCTGTATTCTGACTGTAGTAGCTGGCCCTGTGTTACCCACACCCCTCTCATCACTGGCTGTTTCACATGAACAATTACTTTTCCATGCAATACTTTCCTCTCCTCTCACTGCCAAACTTCTTCCCAACTACTTGATCCAAAGTTTAATCTACCATGGAGTAAGGAACAGGCAAAGGAAAATAATCCACAACTTGCAGAATGTGTAGATCCTTTGACAAATCGCTTGACCATTCTGAGCCTTAGTTTTCTTGAAGGTGAAATGGTGATAAGAATATTTATCTTTAGATATCAAGAAGATAAAAATAAATAATATGAAAATGCTTTGTGACCTGTAAATGTGTTATACAGAAGTAGTTAAGTGAAACTAAAAGAGAGTAACAAAGAAGTAGAAAGCAGTGGTTGGCTTTCAAGGCCGCCAAGGAGGGAAGTAACTTGACATGGTCACTGTGGCCCAGGGCCAACTCTGTTGTGACATGAAATTGATTTTCTTAATGCACTCAAGTTGAATCTGTTCTGGAAGACAGATATTTGTGAACCAAAAACATGAAAAATAAACGTGTTAAATAGAATGTTCATGTGTTTTCTAACGGGGAAAACTATACTTGCAGAGACTTAAATATCATCCTGTTATCAAGGTATCTGGGAAACTGAATTACTCAAAAAAGGCAGATTTAGAAGGGTGGGAGTTGGGTGGCCTTGAGCAGGGAGATGGTTTACCTGCTCCATGGGAGAGCTGACCTCTGGGGCTGTCAGATACAGCACCTGGGACACTATTGAACGAAGAGTGATGTATTCTAGTACTTTGACATACATTTTCTAAATTCTTTCTTACAGTATAACTTTCTTTACCACTACATTTCAGTATTGGGAATACCTGTTCATCTTGTTTTGATCTGAGTTTTCTTGGTAAAGTCATGAAACAGAGAACAGTATAATTGACAGTGAAACTTATCAAAACTTATAAGGTCGTAAGGACTAAATGAAAGCACTGTTTAAGTCAGTATATAATGTAGAACTAAATTGAATAAATTCAAGTGCCCAAATGAGTTAGTATTAGAAAGACAGTAAAGGAAAAATCTGGATTTGGTTCAGTTCAACAAATATTTCCTGCACACATTCCATGTGTCAGGGATGAGGCCAAGCACGGAGGTACTATGATGAGTATGACATGGATTTGTTCTCAAAGAGCTTAGAGATTAGGGTGATGGGGAGTATGTAAACACATTGTTACAAGGCACATGACCCACACAATGATAAAAGCATATGTAAGACATAGAAATGGTACATATGTTTATGAGGGTTATTAGAAGTGATGCTTGGCAGGGTTTTAGAGGATAAATAGGAGTTTTACAGGCAGACAAGGACATTACAGGTAGAAAGAATAATATGAATAAAAACTTGGATGAGTGAAATTCACAAAGCATTTGATTGTCTGAAGGAACATGAAGTTAGTGACAAGAAATAAGAGTGAAGAGTTAATCAGATCCAATCAAGAAGTGCCTTGTAGGCACCCAATGGAGTCTGGACTGTAGTTTGTGAGTCAGAAGTCCTCAGATGAGGTTTGGGGACCCATTGGCTTATTACAACCTCAACCTTGCTGTATATCTCTCCAATGGGAGACAGAAGGGTTGCCTTACAGTTAGAGGAATAAGAATTGAGCATGAGCCACAATTCGTATTGTACTTGAGTATCTCCTAAGAAATCTGGCCTGCCTATGGGACATCTACTTATGGAAATATCATATTTTAAGGTATTTTATGGCCGAAACAATTGTGATAGGTGAGGAAGAGCCAGTAAAGGGATTTAATAAGAGAGTGACATGGGTCAGATTGATATTTTAAAGGGATCATTTAGGTCAGATTGGAGGGGCCCATGTTGGAGTTAGGAAGATTTGTTAGGAGATTATTGCAAAAATTCAGGCAAAAGATAATCAAAGCTTGCACTTTAGTTCAAGTCCTTAGTGGTGGTAGTGGCCAGAAATGAGGCTGAGGATATACATTCTAGAGATAGTTAGGAGTCAAATCATCAGGAGTTGGTGATGGATTGAGTACTGGGTGGGCAAGGGTGGTAACAAAAGGAAAGAGTCAAGGGTGGCTCCATGTTCCTGGCTTGGGTAATAACAGAGAATACAGCAAGAGGGCTTGTGGGGAGAAATGATGAGTTAGTTCTTTTGAGGTCCCTGTGCTCTATCCATGTAACTACTGGGGCTAGAGGTGTAAACTGAAGAGTCACCAAAATTCGAAAGTTAGAATGAACCAACAGATCATTCAGGAAGAAGGGGTTGAGAGGGGATTGCAGAGAATTTCCAGTGGGAAAGCCAGAAATACATGGAGCAGCTTGCTCAAATAAAGACAATTTAAAAGACATGAGGCCAGTGATAATTCTTTAGGGGCCTTTCAGCCAAGATACTGATGTCCCTCCAGATCTGGTGATGACCTCTCAAAATCTTAGACTCCAATATTTCACCCTTGCCTGCCTGATGTAGATGTGAGGCTTAGTGCTTACACAAGTAATAACATTCAGAAGGAGGGAAATCCACAAGTACAACTGTGAGATAAAAATTCTTCTATTCCCCCCCATTGAGATCCCTATCTCTGTGGCAACCATACTTTCTTGGTATCTATGCATGTGTAAGCAAAACTGTACATATATATTTATTCTCCTTTCTCAGATGTCCTGACACCCTGGCCTTCTCACCTCAGAAGACTTGACTATCTCTTCTCCATTGGGATCTGAATTGCATGTTCATCAGCAGATATACCTTTTGGAATCTGGCTGTGGCTTCTGCTTGTATGCCACAGCCTATGACCCAGTCTCAGCCTTTCTTAACCTTAAAATATCTGCACATACCTTTTCTCCCTGGGATTAAATCCTTGTGTATTCCTCTTCGAGTCTCAGCTGGAAGGACAGAAGTCCTCCCTCCATTCATTGGCCAACAGAGACTTGGGGCTCTCTTTGGGCCTTTCTTCTTTGAATGGCTGCAGTGTTAGCTTGGTGGCCAGTCTTCCTTCCACAACTGGCCAAAGTTTCTTTCCATAACTGTGTGGCTCTTACACAGCCATCTCTGTAATAGAGCCCTGGGATTTATCTAACTCTAGAGAAGAACAAACTTTCCACTTTCTCCTCTCCCTCACACTAATTATCTCCTCTTTCATAATTCCAAGATCAAGGCAATCACTTAGTGCTCCTAGGAAAACAGCAGAATTCAGCAACTCTTTTTGCAACCCTTGTTTCTCAGATCCTCATTCAGTTTAGTTTAATACCACCATCCCACTCCTTCCCTTGGGAGAGGGTCATTACTAGTCTCGGGGGCTGTTCACTAGCTCATACGAGAGAAAATTACAAAAGGCAATTTTGAACAGGACCCTATGGTTTTGCATGAAATTTTAGAAACCATATCCCCAGGACAGACCTGACTGGAATGGGGACCTTCTGTCTGTCCCTTGGAGGGACTATGAGGAAGTTTCATACAACTGCCTGGTTCTATCAAAAACACGTGTATAAACCTTATCAGAGAGTTTATGGTCACTAGTGAAGGTTTCTTTTGAAAAAGAATATTCTTTCTTTAGGTCAGTAATTATAAATGTATGAGTCTCATTGACTTCTGTGTTATAATAAAAATTGAAGTAATAATACCTTTTTACTGTCAAGAAAAAAAACGTAGATGATATACCTTACACATATGATTGAAAAATATCAACACAATGCCTTAACTGCAATATTAAGGAGACACAAAAGGGAAAAAACTGGTAATAACATTATACAGATTTCACTTTGTCAGTTCTCAGGCAGGACTGTATTAGAAGACATAATGAAGTATCAGTTATTTGCACCGACAGGTGGAATTACCATGAGTTTAATTAGCTACAAATGCAGGCTGATGCAGGTAAGCTATATTGGCAACTTAAACACAATGAGCAACTTTGCGTTTGACAACACAATTTTCCAAAAAGATAAAAACCCTTGTAAGCTTTCTAATGAAAAGAAATATAGCCTTCTCTTGATGTACATAGTAGTTGCATTTCTCAGCTACTCAGTATATCTGAAAACTGAGCAAAAATACTTGTGTGTATCTAATATGAAATTGGGTTCTGGATTGAACCATTATAAATGATGGAGCTTTCAAAAGTTGTGCAAGAGGTTGAACATAATCTGGATCCTGCTCACCAAATGTCAGTAAATGCCACTGCCTGCCCTGCCCCACCATATGACAGAAACAAGCAAGAAATGTCTTCATAGAATTCCAAAAGATCCCTTTGGCAGTACAGATGCTTTGGGATATTTTGTGGCTGGAGACATTTTTAGAGCGTCCAAGGGAGACTACGAGGAACATATTTTCAGTGGTATGCTTTTCTGTGCGTGTGTATGCATGTGCGTGTGTGTGTGCTGAGGTGGAGAGGTTGTGGAAAGGCCATATCTCCATCTGAGAGAATATTATGCAGACCGCTGAATAGTGTAACTATTTCCATTAGTTTCTGTTTCATATTTCATTAAATAAATTTATGAGAGAGAGAGAGAGAGAGAGAGAGAGAGAGAGAGAGAGAGAAAAGAATCAAGAGCAGAATCCCAAGACTAGTCCGCCTAAGGACCAAACAAAGACAGAGAAATCAGTAAAGAGTGTAGAGGAGTAGTAATGGAGGATGGGAGAAGAGAGAGCACGATGTCATGGAAACCAAGAGGGAAGCACATCTGAAAAGCAGCTGGGAAAAGAAGTCAATTGTGAGTAGAAGTTTCCTGGAGGAGCTATGTAGAGAAGAGCCTAGAAATATGGTCAGGAATTTTAGCAGGTGGAAGGGATGTTGTGGGTACTATAGGGTGCCTATTTGTGAAGAGGGTGTGGCTAATAGACTGATTACAGTTGGAGCCCGAAGATGTGGTCTATAAAGTTGCTTCCTGGAGCTGCAGTTGGCTGGAGTCTTGTGCCAGACAAAAGGGAGGGTAAAAATGCCCAAGAGACATTTGAATGGTGCCGGCAGTTTTTGGTTGTTTGTTGGAAGTATGGATACTTAAGATGTCTTGGGATGCTTTGTGTCACTATGTTTGCCCCTCCCATTTCTGCTGGAGGGAACGTGGCACTCTTTGCCAATCCATTATCAGAAAAATGGCACAGTCTTAGTCAACTTGTGACCTTCCCAGGTTCATGTAGGGTTATTCCCACCACTCCCTGGTGTCTGCGCACAGTTTCCAATCTGTTAACGGGCCCTGGTAGTTCTGCCTAGACAGTATGGAGTGTCCTCTGCTGGTACAAAAGCTCCTTTGCACACAATGATGCGACTGGTCACTGCAAGGCTGTGGTGGCTCCCAGGGGTGGTGAAGACAATGTAATATGGATATTTTAGAAAACTTCTTGAGAATAATTTTTAAAAAGACTTTTTCTTGGTTCTGTTTGTCATAGAGACATAGGGAAGCAGCTAAATCTTCTTGGTCTCTGATAGTGGAAGAAAGAGCTTCCCTCCTGGGTGGTGAGCTCAATCCTGAGCATTTGGAAAGTTCTGAGTGACCCACTGAAAAGCTAGTGTGAACTCAGGGGCAAGAACTGGAGAAGAGAAGAGACTTAGGAGGAGATCAAAGATGACTGAGGGTGGGCATGACAGTCATGTTCACTGCAGATGGAATACACCATTGTTGGAGGAAGAAGGTTAGGCCTGTTCTTGCTTGGCAGTGATGAGGGTCACTCTGAAGAACTTTCACCCAGGTCCATTGTCTGACAGTGGTAGGGGCTGCCCTGTGAGATGATATGTGAGTCTCCATGGGAGACATGCAAGTAGACTGGTCTTTCCTGAGGCAAGGGTGATTCAGAAGACACTTGAATCCTGGATGGAGCCTCTTCCAACATGAGATCCTGTGGCTGCCTCTTTTCCTATAATCTTCCCAAATCCTCACTATTCTTCCTTCTCTCTTTTCCTGTCCCAAGTCTCAGATTCAACTTCCAGAATATTTGGACTAGTTATTTAAAAGTTTAAAAGTCTGGTCTTGGTTTGAGTTGATTCGATAGGTTATTTGGAGAACATTTTTGTCCGTTCAGTTAAGAAAATGCCAGAATTCAGTCCTTGAGTGTGGGTTGTTAGTGGCAAGGTGTGCATGAGACAAAGACTGATGTGAGGCCCTCTTGCCCCACCTCCAGCTCTAGGTCCTTAATTAACTAAAATTACTTGGAAGGTGAGAAGGGTTATGGGGAGGGGCAGGTCCCTGGGTTAGCATTCTAGATCCAACAGCTCATAGATTCCTACTCTCCACTTTCCTACTTTATATGCAATGAGTAGTTGATTAGTCCTTTTTGTTATCAGCCTTAAGTTTCTACTGTGGTCAGCACAGTTGATTTCCTTTTGTCCTACATCCAGTGGAGCTAGAAGAACATTCTGGGCAAGTAGAGAACATATTGCACTACCCTGTGTCCCTGAAGGAAGAATGAGATGTTCTGCATTTGAAACCATCCCTTGTTAATAAGTTAATATTTGAGAGTCTTCAATTACACCATGCTAACTGCTAGGGTGTGCTTGGGATCCAGGGGGAAAGCCCTGTTTTTGGCTCCTTTCTCTTCAGTAATTTTTCTTGGTTTGATAATACATAAACAAGGTTTCCATGGTGAGAACATCAGGCTATGAGGCAAAGTGGTGTGGCAGGATCCTCGTGTCACCTCATTGGCACATTCGTGACCTGCCACGTGCCACCATGAAGACATGTGCATCCCACAGGACCAGGGGAAGAAATACAGCCTATCCCATGGCAGAACAATCACCAGTGTGTAGTTACGGAAAGTCTGATGGAGCAAGTGTTAGATTTATCTTGCTTTTGGACCCAACCTGTTAACCCCTTCTCTAGCCACCCATAGGTGTGTGACTAGGAAGAAACAGTTAGTGTGACACTTTAACAGGCAGAGGAAGTGTTGCAGTAAAAGATTTAGAAGTCTGTAAAAGGCACAGCTCCTGTTTACCTCCCATCTTCCATCATTGTGAGTAATTAGGTGTTACTGTGGTATTTATTAAGCCCCTGTGGTTGGTCCAGCTGAGGCCTTTTCTGGCTCTGAAATTCCATGCTGTCAGGGTAGTGTGGTTTGGTGGCAGAGTTGCTGGGCTGGGTTCCTGCTCTTTTCGTCCTTCAGTCATGAGACCTTGACAAATCACTAAACTTAGCCTCTTCATCTTAAAAATGAAGGTATTAGTCAGGGTGGTGTCTAGCATGTTTCTGAGCTGTAATTTTAGTACAGATACTGGAATGGAGTGGAGAGCCTTTCAGAGGGGCAGATCACTTTCATTAAATCTCAGTGTTGACATCAGCCCATGTCAGTTCCCAAGAGCCAATTGTTACATTTTCAGGATTTTTGCGAGTCAGTTATTAGATATGGCCATTATCAAAACTTAAATTATATAAATTTAGAATAAAATGCATCATATTAAAAACAATGGTGACAAATAATCAGAACACATCATGTCCTAATCTTCTACTGCAGCCTGTTGTGCTCTGTGCTCTTGTGGTGATTTCTATCTCCTGTAACTTGGGTGGAACTGCCTATGTGATGGTGTGTTACAGTGTGTTTCCTCTCAACTCTGCATTCAATGACATCGCATGAGTGGAAGTAGATCTCACAAAAAAACATGGAGCCCAAAGACATTGGTCAAGTCCTAGGTGAGTCTCGTACTCAGCTGTTGATCTTAGGCAGGTCTCTCACTCTCTTAGAGGCCCAGTTTGCTCATGTATGAAATTGGCAGAGTAATATTTGCGCAACTTATTTCCAAAGGAGATGGTCAAAATGAAATGACATCTGTGATGGTGATCTGAAGTGTGACATGAAGGGAGCCCTTATTACCACCATCGTTCTTCCTTGAGAAAGTGCTGGAGTGTGGGGTAGGGCCAATGAGCTGAGGCACAGCTGGGGTCCTCCTTTTAAGAAAGTCCTCCTTTTAAAAGAAATACTCATTCATGGGGGGAAGGCTCATATTCTAGAACCATTACCACAAGCTTTGCAATGAGTAGCTGGTTAATATCTGAGTAGGGCTGAGTGGACCTCCCTCTGGGACCTGGGAGGAAGAGACTGGAGCTCTAGGGAATAGGGAGATGGAGAAGTGGACTTACGAGCCTTGGGTACAAGTGCGCAGTCAGGTGGCAGCCTAGGAGCTGACATCGTTTTTATTGTATTACCACAGTGTTGGAATCTCTAAACATTTTCTGCAACTGGGACAATGGGAAAGCTGACAAGTTTGCTTTCTGCTGGAAGTTGTGCTAAGTGCTGCATGTATGATTTCATTTATTTTTCTGACAACTCTCTGAAGTGAATACTACTATTCTGTTCACTTCACAGATAAGAAAATAGAGGCCACAGAAAGGTAGGTTACTCTTCTAAGGTCAAGAAGCTAAGTGGAGAAGCTGGGATTCCACCCAGGAGTGTGACCCAAATCCACATCCTTAACCAGCACACAGCACGACCTTTGTTTATTACAAGGCACCCAGCAAGGGTAATTTATAATTATAATTATTCTCCTCCTAAACAGAGAAACCCTCACGATCTTTTCTCTGGGGATATTGTAGTCACTTTTTGTGTTGGAATAAAGGGTGAGGGAAAGACCTGATGGACAGGAAGAAGCCCCAAAGACTCAGTGTTTGCTCCTGCGATCTCTGTCACCGGGGCAGCTCAGCCTTGGACTTAGCTTCAGAAGCTTCCTTCTCACAATTTTCCTCTCCAAGATTCTCTCAGGGAAGGACATAGAGCCATACCCTCTTGGTCCTTGGATGGGCCCCTGGTCTGCCGTGGCACGGGGAGTGGGGCACTTCCCCTAATGCCAGGCAGAGATTCCAGTGCTGCTGCTAAGACTCTGATGAGGAAACCTGGCCTGGCATCTCCCAGCCTCATTGCAAGGATAACCTAAATCCTTTCCCCCCATGGGCAGCACTGTTCCTTCTCCAGATCTCAGGAGAAGCAGGAGAGACTGCTCACTCACCCCCTGGCAGATGGTTGTCCGAGTTTTAGGACAAAGGCAAAGTGTGCTTTTCCAAGATCATCTAAGCAGCCAGCCTGCTCCGGTGTGATGTTCCCAATTTGCTATCTGGAAATAAGTTGTCTCTAGAAGGGCCAGGACACCAGGCCCTCATCAGGGATTGGGAGGGGGACTGGCATTGTAGGACTTCCTGCAGGAACATGGATAGGAAGAGGCAGCATAATTCTGGGGATCCAGCTGAGCTCAAGTTCCCAGCTGCTAATCTGGGAAAAAGGGTAGTGGAGGTGGAAAATAACAGGAGGAGGTGGCTGGTGAGTAAGGGATCAGACCTTATGGGTGTGGGAGCTGTGGAAATACTGTGCAGACAGTCTGGCCCTTCTTTCGACAGCACTGAGATGAGTAGCAGGACAAGCTCCTCACTCCCTCTGCTTCTTTTTCACTCTGCTCTGTTCTTGTCAGGGACATTCGCCTAGTTCAGTGTCTGCCTCTGGATAGCTCTCCAGCCCCCAGGATACTCTCCAGCTCCCAGCTTTCTCACAACTGCTGAGACCTCCCCTCTTCCGCCCCCCGAAGTTAGTGACTCATGTACAGTGTGAGTGGCGACTTTCCAACTGATACCCTTGATTTTTTTATTATTCACTTCCCACTGCCCTCGGAGCAGGACTCCCGGCATGGGGCAGGGTGGCTGCCTCTCTTGCTACTCTTCTTGTCAAGGTGCACTTGGGCTCAGTCCCAAGCACTGCTGTGCCAGCACCTCTGCGCCGAGGCCCTCGGCAACTCCCTGCTGTCTCCCGCAATGTCTCCACTGCCAGCTGAATTCACACCTTGCATGGAGGGGAAAGATGCCAAGATTCATCTTGTCTTTTCTAGTTTGTGACATACAGATGTCCTGAGACATTGGAGGAGGCAGGGGACTACCCCTCTTTCTCACACTCAATCTGATAATCTATCATACTCCTGCTGGGCCCACACCCATAGTAGTCTCCCCTCCTCTGTGCTCCCCGCCCACCATCTCCACCCTCTTGGGCGTGAGCAGAAACCCGGAGCATCCTGCAAAGGTCTCTTCCTGTGAGCTCTCTTGTATGGCCGAAAAACAGTGGCCAGAGATACAGAGTCAGCCATCATATTTGTGGCAACATGGTAAGCCGTTCTGGGAGTCTGGGCCTGGGGCAGGTGGCAAGAAATAGCAAGAAGCGAGATCAATTCAGAACGGTGTTGTGTAAACCTATGAGGGTCTTGGGCCCCAGTGAGAATACAGAAGAGCTTTATTCCTTCTCCTCAGGGAAACTGCACAACTCCTGTAAGAATTGCCTGGAACCCAGCCAGGGACTCTTCATGGACTTCTATTTAAGAAACCATCTTGGGAGTGTGTGAGCTGAGGCCCACAGACATGGCTTGCTCACTTGAGAAAGGAGAGTACTAAGTCAGATAAATAAGAAGAAACAAAGGCACAGATGTGATAGAGTGAGGGAGCACAGATTTAGGGGTGAGCGGGCACTCCATGGGGTGTATCAGCAAAAGCTTTCTAGCAAAGGGGAATTCTGAGCAGGAGAGATTTGGGGAAAAGATGAGAGACAGGATGTGTGGAAATGAGAAGGAGGCAGCGGGGGTGGGAGGGGAGAGGGGTGACCTTTCCAAAACATTGGACTTCTGGTGTCTCAAGTGTTGCTGGGAATCTCTGTGGCCAAAAAAACAACAAATGTCCTGCACACAAGCCCTGATCACAATAGCAAACCCTTTGATGTCTTCATTTCCTCCTCTGTAATAATTCTCACCTCATGAGATTGTCAGTTGATTAAAAATGAGACCAGAAATATATACTAAAAAAAAACAAAAAACACCTGGTGAAGGACAAAGTGTTGTGCAAATGAGAGATATTTGAGGTCCTGCCAAGGAGGCCAAACAATTGTACAAACTATTCCAGGGTCAGTAACTCCAGATGCTGTGCTCACTGCCCAAGTGGGAGGGGGTCCTGAGGGAGACCTGCTTGGTCAAACCTAATACTCCTTTCTGCTGGCTATGAATGGCAGACTTGTGCCTGGTTAGTGTCTACAAAACAGAGTGATGGAAAATGTTGACAACGAACTTGCCTAGACAACCCTAGCACAACCTTCCCTTTGTAAAATTCTCTCACTATTACCTTTCTCTTTCTTACCAGAGAAACACTGTTCCTGCTTAATAGTGAATGGCATGGAGTTAAACCTACAGAGAGAAGAGCAGGCACCATTCTGGCCCTCTAGGGACTTCCAATGTGTGGACGTATGCCAATTCCATGGACGTAGTAATGAGTCTCTAGAGGACAGGCCCCGACCAGAAGGTGTGGCTGTGTAGGGTCCGCCTTGACAAACGAGGGCACGGGAAGCCCTCGGTATATTATGCTCCAGTTTTTAGGTGCCAGCTGAAATGCTGATTTAGAGGAGATGGTGGGGAAGGTGGGGTTCACGTAGACCCTCCACCTCCACCCTTGCCCCCAAGGATCTTTGTTGAGAGGCTTCTGGGTATTTTCATTTTTGGATCTTACTCTGTGTGGTATAGACACAACTCTGAAGCATACAACACCAAACAAGTCAGAGTGTTTAGACAAATGCCAGAAACAGCAAAAGTACTTCTGCTCCAGGGAGGAGAGAGAGCTTGGAGATTTTATATCATAGAAACCCCAAAACTCAAGCAGACAAATGTCTGTTAAAATTTTTCTGAGTGGCTAATGTGGAGCCCGAGAAGAAGGAGTGAAGTTCTCTGCCTGCTCCCAGGTCTGCTGGTAAACTGATGCCAAGGAGAGAGACAGAATAACAGGAAAAGCAGCAGATGTGGGACCTGTCTGCCTTGTGGCTTCCATTTCCTTCCTTGTCCCTCAGTCAGAAGATAAATGAAAGCAGGGTCTGGGTCTACACGTTGTGCTTTCCAAGTTTCTCCCAGAGTTTGCTTCAACTCTCAGGACTTGATCGGTTAATGTCCATTTAAAGCGCAAACTGACTTCTGAACTGATTCGTAGTTCGACGTCCCCATTTTGCAGATGAAGAAACCAAGGCTCAAAAAGACTGCAGGCTGCTTCTAGGTTCTGAAGACAGTGGTCACAGGGCTGCAAGTACGATGTCTGTTCTCTGACCCCCTCATCTGACGTTCTTCCTATTCCTGTTGGTTTCCAAATCCCTCAGCCAACAGGTGAGGAAAGTTAGGCCCAGCAAGAGGGGTGGCATGCCATGGTTACACGATTAGTTTCTGGCAGAGGGACTTGACCTTTGTAGTTAAATGCACTCTTCTCAGACTATCACATAGCATCCCTTTTGCAAGTACTGCTAAATGGGGACAAATAAATTGCTTTGAACATAGTCTATGAAGTGTGCCTATGGCTCATAAAAAAACAATTGGTGTCATAAATTTGACACATTCCAATTGAATGACTCTACTAGCTCTATTAAACATTCACTGCTTAATTAGCAATGAATTTACTTGTTTTTTATTTTTTTAGCATTTATTTGTTTTTAAAAAAAGACATGGAAGACCCATGATTTTCGATGTTAAAAAAAAAAGTTGTTCAGAGAGTTTTAAATAGGTTTTTTTCTTTTGATAAAAATCCTTGTAGCGAGCAAGACAACCAGAATCAACTCCTTTGGCCATTCCTTTCAAAATGAGGCATTCTCATGCCCACAGGTGTGAAGACATCTTGAGAGCTTTGTTACTAGACTGAGGAGCAGGAGTCTCTTGAGATAAGAAACTATTTATTTGATTTTTACAATTCTATTTGTTTTCAGTATTTTCTCTCTTTTTTTCATTTTTTTTTTGAGGGGGGTGGATTTTTCTCCACCTGCTTCTTTCTACCATTATTCCCAGCCAACTCAACACAGGAAGCTTTGAAAGCAATAGAAGAAATCACATGGTGGGTAGCCTTAAGTGATGGAGTAGGAGGAGATGGGGGCTGAAGGTGTGAGGGAAAGTGTGGACTGAAAGCATCTGATGAGTCTCCCGGATGAGGGGTCAGGTGGGCACTTGGCATGGGGATGCTGCTGAATAAATAACAGGTGTTCAGATAGAGGCACTGATGGTGAATTACAGCTGTACATGACAGCAGGGCAATATAGAATTAGCAGGAAGGCTCCCCAAGAATGAGGGGTTGAGTAGAAATGGGGCAGCATTAAATCCGGGGAAACCTGGAGGGCTCTTTGAACTGCAAGGAAGGTGTGAGTGGTATACTTATGAAGACCCCACTTTTAAGAAATCACAACTAGGATGATATGAATTATTTGATGGTTGTCCTGTCTTTTCATGTTGAGGTGGCCATATAATAATGGGCAAGAGTAAGAATGTTGGCGCCTGGAACGAGGGTTGGGGCTAGGAACGGCAAGAACTTTTCACAGGAAGACCCTCTTTTTTTGGCTCTCTCATTGTGAATAAAGACATGTAGGTGAGAATACATATGCACACATGTCAGAGTAATTTCAGCAGCTAGACAGCATTTTAGCAAACAAGGTACGTGCCCCAGTGCATTGTCAGTAGCCATGACAGGAGCTGAGTTCATTCAGCTATGGATTGATTCCATGGAGACCTAAGCTAGGACGTGTGACTTCCCATTGCCTGGGCCAGAGCTGCTGGGGTCCCATTAGAAAATTAGAACTATATGTGACATTGTGGTCACAGCAATGGGAAAGGAAGTGACATTTGTTGAGCACCTGCCAGGCATGATATTGGAAGCTTCCTTTGTTGATAGCTGGATTGCTTCCTTAGTTCAACCAGCATGTGACAAGCCCCTGCTGTGCCCTGGGCAGTGTCCCTGTCCTCATTCTTCCTGTTTCTGGGGTCTGTGTTGTTTCAGAGCGGTGAGCACATCCTGCTTTCCTGATGAGTCTGGGAGTCTCTGCATTTCAGAATAGACTTTTCTACCCAGGAGGGCTTTGGGCACTTCATGCGGTGGTGGGTGGACCTGGCTGCCCACCAGCCCGGCTTCTCAGTTAAAACCAGTTTGCCCAAGGGCACCTTGAAGTCAATAGCCACAGGGTTGGTAGTAAGAAAAGGGATAGATTGAAAATAAAACTAAAAATGACATATTAGGCGAGAAGGAAAAGGAGGTCCAGGGCTGCGCTAGAGAACTGGGTCAGGGACTGGGACTGCAGATGAGTGAGCAGTTTTCACAAATCACTTACAAAGAAATGCCCTGGAGGAGATATTGAGCAAGTGACTCCTGTTGGGAGCCTGGAAGTCTCCTGTCCCACCTTCCCTTAGAGCCGCTGGAGCGGTTCTTATGGAATGCACAAGGTTTAGCAAGCAGTGCGGTAACTGGGTGCAGACACCTTGCAAGGTTTCTGCTGCAGGCTGGCCTGTTGACAGCTCGTTTCTAGCCTGCTGCTCCTCTCTGCTTCCTGTACTTCTTTCTTGGTGTTCTTGGATGCTATGGGTATTGGCCCCTTGAGCAGCCTGAACTCAGCAGCGGGAGCTGGAAGAGGAGGGTTTGTTGTTGTTGTTGTTGTTGTTGTTTTTAAATCTAAACACTTGGTTTCCATTCTGGGGTTGTGTGAACAGATGGCTTGAGGGCTCAGCAGCTCTGTTCCACTGATGCTTTGGGTCTTTGGAGAGACTCATCTTGCTAGTCTGTGGAAGGAAGTCTCAATGAGGGGGGTGGGCGGGACAGAAACATGAGACAAGGTCCAGGTGGGGTCCTTAGGGAATAGGTACATGACAGACTGTGAAGACTTAGGCATTGCTAACATTACATTTCCATGTTAGGGAAAATCTACAACTCCAAACCTAAAGCTCTAAAGAAGAGTTTTGGATTGTAGGCTTATTCTCTGAGTGGCTGCTCTGTGCTGAGGGGATGGAGGTTTGTGGTAAAGATAAATATAGTCCTGGCTCTGCCCTGCAGAAATTGAGATACATTGGTTATTGTAACACAAGGAGTACAGTGATGGCCGTAAGGGAGTAGATGGGAGGGTAAAACCAATTTCTACTAGCAGAATCTGGTGTTAGCATCCACATTTATTTCCCACTGGCTAAACAGTTCACCCCCTCTCTGCTTAACACTGGAAACGTGCTTTTCTGTTCCACCAGCCAAGGGATGTGCTTTGGAAAACCTAAAAGGAAAAGCATTCAGGGACCTGGGCTTGCCGGCAGCTTGCTGAAAGAATCATTTTGTCCTGCAGGATCCCTGTTCTGCTCTCAGAGCCAGCAAAGCTAAAACCCATTACACCAACAGGTCAATATCCTTGTGAGACAGTAGAGATCCAGGATGAATGTTACCATTTTATAGATGAAGAAATCGAGGACTGCTGCAAAGAAATCGAAGTCAGCTGCAAAATCACAGCTGGAACCAAGTGTCTTAACTCCCATTTCACTCCCTTAAAGAGTACAGAACATATTATCGAGATAAGCACATTGAGATTATGTAAAAGGTAAAGTTAAAAAAATGTAGAAATAAAATATATTATGTAATATCTCTGTTGCATTGTTTTACCCTCCTTATTTCAACAGAAGAGGAGGACTCTTCCTTTTTAACCTGACTTTCAAAAACTGTGAATGGGTCTAGAAAGGGAAGGTGCCCAGCAGAGACTGGGAAGCGAGAATCGGCGTGAAAGCAGAATTACAGAGCAATAAAACATGCAGATTGTGTGCCTGGCAGAAGCCTGGTGCATGGTAGATGCTCGATTTATATCCGTTCCTTTCTGTCTCAGAAAGAGTAAGACCCCCTGAAGCTGGCGTGGCTTCGGCACAGTCACGGTGGAGTAATGGACGATTAGGGCGTGGTTCAGATATCCACAGATAACAAGGCTTGAGGCTCTCTCCAAAGCTTTTTAGCTTTATAATTTATTTGCATAATTATAATTATATAAGCTTGACTGGGAAAAATAAATTAAAGAGACACACGGATTTGTTTCCTTCAGTATTCTCTTATTGCAAATCAAATCTCTCGAATCTCTGTTCTTCACTGTTATCCCACCTCGGCCACATAGTTATTACATAGGTTTGGAGACCTGGGGATGGTGGTGTGAGAAGGCAAATGACTTTGTTATTAACTAGAACTGCACTTAGCACATATGTTTATTATCTTGTTCTGTTTTTACAACAGCCGTATTCTTCTTCTTATTCACTTTTCATAGATGAGGAAACTGAAGCTAAAAGAGGATTATGAATTTATCCAAGGTCATTTAACTAAAATATGACGAAGCTGGGACTTAAACTCAAAGATTATGTTTTTTACATGGTTGAATGTTAACTCTGTCCTAGGATCTGAGAAATCCTGGTTCTGTAACTTAGCCGACTGTGTGGAGTGCATGGTCATGACATGTGGAAGGAAAAGGAGAAATCTTTGCTTCACCTCAAACAACATTGATAGCTAACATTTGTATTATGCCTCACAATTATCAAAACAGTGTAGATGAATTTCTCATTTTATAGCTAAAAATACAGAACTCAGAGTTTAATTCAATGTCACAGAGATATTAAAAGGCAAAACTGGGACTTGAACCCAGAACTTCTGACTTTAAATTTAATTCTAGTACTCCATAGTGCCTCTCTTTGGCCACATGGACAAAGAAAGGACTGTGCTTAAGTTTAGGTGCCAGTGCTCTGGGCATTTGGTTACTTAATGGGTCTTCTGATATTCACTCATTCTTGGGTATCATTGAGGAGCCCGACTTCCTAATTACTTAGCAAAATCACTGGTCAATACATGATTACTAACTGACTAAATCAATGTACACTTGGATCTTGGAGTTGTGGAAGGCCTTTTATTGCGACCTTTTGTTGGGTGCTCAGAGTGAGACAAGCCTAGGAATATAGGCACTTTCCTTAAGCCCCTCATCTTCTGAGTTTTCATGTAGAAAAAAGACAGAGTTGATGATTATAAAAATTTCTGGTTACAGAAAAGAAAATTCTCTTCTCCTTCATGCCTGGCTATTGTGCATTCCTAGTATGGCATGGGAAGGAAAGGGTCAAGATATTTTGAAGAATAACAACTCTTGTGCAGTATTCTAGGCCAACTTCTTTCTGTAAGAGGATGTCTATTTCCCCATAGCATATGCAAAAGCACTTGTTAAAACTCTTCCTGGGGTAGAGGGAAAAGCAAAGAGAACTCTAAGGCTGGTATTGAGGGGCACCTACAGTCTCTAAACCTGTCATCTCTTTTATCAGCTGAACTGGGGTGACGAGCCTGCACAGGCCCAAGTGGTAGCTGGCCTCCCTTGGGTTGGTCCAGGGCAGGGAGCAGCATTCTGCAGAAGGTCTCTTTTCAGATTGAGAAACCCACATTCTGATCTCTTCTTTTGATGATTTTACAAAAATCAAATTGCATGACAGATGCCTAGATAAACAGGAGAAGTTTGCAATCATAGCAAGTCCTCGGATGGTTATAGATTTTTAATGGCTATTAGCTTGATAATCACACACCAGGAATAGCTTCCAGGCAGGCCAAACCCATGCATAAGTGGGCCCACACCCATGCACACCAACACCTAGTGAGAGAATATATAAAAGGGACCCTGACAGTCTCCCAACAGCAGAGTTGAATCTCCAGCCTTAACTCTTCTCAGGAACCTTCAACTTTCCTTGCTGGGCAAAGGCATCATGAGTTGTCAGATCACGTGCAAATCTCGAGGAAGAGGAGGAGGTGGTGGATTCCGGGGCTTCAGCAGTGGTTCTGCTGTGGTCTCTGGTGGGAGCCGGAGATCAGGCACCAGCTTCTCCTGCATTAGCCGCCATGGCGGTGGCGGAGGGGGCTTTGGTGGAGGCGGTTTTGGCAGTCGGAGTCTTGTTGGCCTTGGAGGGACCAAGAGCATCTCCATTAGTGTGGCTGGAGGAGGTGGAAGCTTTGGCTCCGGTGGTGGATTTGGTGGCAGAGGAGGTGGCTTCGGAGGTGGCTTTGGAGGTGGCAGTGGCTTCGGAGGTGGTGGCGGCGGCTTTGGAGGTGGCAGCGGCTTCGGAGGCGGCAGTGGCTTCGGAGGCGGCGGTTTTGGAGGTGGCGGCTTTGGTGGAGGCCGCTTAGGAGGTGGCGGTGGCTTTGGAGGTTTTGGGGGTCCTGGCGGCTTTGGGCCTGGAGGGTTCCCTGGTGGAGGCATCCACGAAGTCTCCATCAACCAGAGCCTCCTGCAGCCTCTCAATGTGAAAATTGACCCTGAAATCCAGAACGTGAAGTCGCAGGAGCGGGAGCAGATCAAAACTCTGAACAACAAATTTGCCACCTTTATTGACAAGGTGAGTCATGAGAAGCTGGCTCCCTCTGATGCTCAGGATGCCCTACTTTCAGTGCTAATTGAAAAGCAAATGACAGAGATTTCTTTTAGGAGCCATCGGTGTAGTCATATAAGCCTGGATTACTGGCAATATCCCAATGGGAAAGGGCTGGCTTCATGGGCTACACCTTGCATAACCATCTGCAGTTAGGAATTATTTGTGCCCTTGGCTTTATTGTTTTTGCCTAAATAAATAATATTTATGAAAAATTCTGAAAATCCTAAAGCAAGTGATATAGACAAACAGTTCAGGCCATGTGATGGCAAGTTCTAGAAGGGATTGGTAAGGCATCTTCTGTGATCGTCCTTCCTTCCCTAGAAGTTATTACTCTATAAAATTCTGGGAAGCTGTACCTGACATATCTGCTTGGAGATAATGAAATTCCTACCTTGAAGAGAAGCATTCTCAGTTTTGTGACCCATGAAGTCTTTATTGGTGTCACTTTGGAGTTTTATAGGGTTTTCTTCTATTTCAGGGCAGTTGAACCTGTCTCAGGAATTTACAAGGCTCTTAAAAACCAGACTGAGGAGCCCTGCCTTCCAGTGCATTTGTTCTTCACCCTTAGGGGCAGTGCCAGTGGATGCCTGCTTTTGGTTTTCCCCAGAATTTATGGGACCTTTGCCGGAAATTCAACTAGGATGGGGGAGGGAAATGGCCTGGAGTCTTGGGCACAGCTGCAAACAAAATAGTGGGCGGTGAAACAGAAAAAAGAATTCTGTGCAGGAAAGTGCTGGATGCAACATTTAGGAGTCTATAGGACTTTCCCACTGTGGCGGCAGGGAGCTCAGAAGCTCTGCTGGGCGTTACCCACCATTCAGCTGGCGAGGATGAAGCTGCATAGACTTCTCCATATCTTGAATCAGGGCAATCCGGAGCTCATGTACTCTCCTTCTGGTCACTGCAGGTGCGGTTCCTGGAGCAGCAGAACCAAGTATTGCAGACCAAATGGGATCTGCTGCAGCAAATAGATGTCAGCACCCGTACCACGAACCTGGACCCCATCTTTCATGCATACATCAGCCAGCTGAAGAAATATGTGGATTCGCTCTCTGCAGAAAGAACAACACAAGATTTAGAGCTGAACAATATGCAGGATCTCGTTGAGGAATTTAAGAAGAAGTAAGTGGCAGAGTAAACACTGAGTGGAGATAAATGTTAACCTGAACCATCTAACCATTCCTCCAGCAAAAGCTACTCATCTCCCAATTGCATTTGTGGTGATAAAGGGGAGAGGCATCTGAATCTTTGTCATTTTTTTTTTTTTGTGAGAGACATTTAAGGTTTTAGGGATCATTTTTTTTTTGCATGTTTGAGAGTTAATTTATAGAAAATGGTCATCATTTCAGATATCATAGTTTCAATGTAAACAGTTAAAGAGTGCTTAATATGCCAAGAGAACAGGGTATTTCTGGTGAATCCACTAGAAAAAAAGAAAAGAAAAAAAGTAAACATAGAACTAATCTAACAGCTGTGTCTTTTGGGTTCCAATAGGTATGAGGATGAAATCAACAAACGCACAGCTGCTGAGAATGATTTCGTGACTCTTAAAAAGGTGAGCAAGAAAATGTCATGGCTGGGGTGGGAATTAGGCTGCTTCAGAAATTCATTGTGTCCAAAGAGACAGACTGGAGAACAACTCTGAGTGAAAAGAGCAGTTGTCAGGGAAAGAGGTGAGGCGTGTCTGTGGCTGGTTCTCTTAAAAACAAAAGTGTTTCTGTAGTTCAAACTTCTGGAGATAATTTTCAAAGATATTGTGCAATTTGATAGAGATTTTCATATTGATAACCTACTCACAATCTATATTGGATCATGAAAAACGCAAACAGAACACTTAATTCTTCTAAAGAGCTGGAGAAGGAATGGGACTTCACTTAGAATGCCTGCTGAAAGAGGCTGTAGGTTGTGCTGAAAAAGATTTGAGCTAGAAGGCAAAAGTGTGGGTTTTTCGCCTGGTTCCTGTAGAGGTTTTGGAATCAAATTCAGGAGATTTTCAGAAGTGGGATGGACAGATAGGATGGGAGAGCTGAGGACTGTTAAAAGTCACAGAGGCCATTATGTCTCATAGTGGGAACACACAGTGTCTCAGATAGGAAGGGGAGAATGGGTGACAAAGCTTGAGCCCATCAGACCTCTGATGGTCGAGAGGGGCATGATCATTGAATAGAACTATGGAACCCCCATAGGGACCCTATGTCCAATGAGGTCCCATTGGGGGCATGGCTCAATCGGAGGTGCCTAGGATATTGGAGAGCAGCTACCAGGGACTGGGTGAAATAGAATGACACAGAGAGAGTGGGGCTTACACACAGAAAGCTGCAAGATGGATGGGGGGGCCTGAGTTTCACCAGTGGTCCCCGACCTTTCTTGTAGGATGTGGACAATACCTACATGACCAAGGTGGAGCTGCAGTCCAAGGTGGATGTGCTGAACCAGGAAGTTGAGTTTCTGAAAGTTCTCTTTGATGCGGTAAGGAGGCTGCTTTTGGATAGAACCTTGCTGCCTACCCTTCTCACCAAAGGAAAGTCCTTCCCAATTGGTAAAATGTGGTATGAGTGGGGTTTAGGGACTGGCTGACTTCAGCTTGCCATTATTCCAGGCCACAAGGCTTCTGTGGTATAGGTCTTGGAGGAGAGAAACTTTCTCCTCTGATGTCACAGAAAGTAAGGCTTGGGAAACATTAGGACAACCTTCCTTCACTCTATTCTCCAAACGTCCAGCTCTCCTTAGGAAGAGACTGGTCTTGTTCCCATCCTTATGTCTAACACATTGGAGGTCAAATGTAACATCCTCTCTGCTTCCTGCCCAAGTGCACTCACATGACTTATGAAATAGGAAGTAAAATTTAAGGCATTTGCCACTAACCTGCTTCTTTCTGGGGGCACTTATCAAAACTGGATAAATCATGAAGTCTGTTAACTAAGGCTGTTAACTGTAGAATTACAGACTCCTCTTCCATAATTCTCACAGCAACCTTGGCAGCGGCCTAGGAATGGTGGTTATAGCACTTTAAATGTCACACAGTGCATGTGAGTCTGAGAGTCTGTGTGTTTCCCAAACACTGGGGAAGGGGAGCCTCCTCACTGGACAGGGAAGACATGGTTAGACTCCTGTGTGTTGCAGGAGGTGTCTCAGATGCAGACTCATGTCACCGACACCAACGTCGTTCTGTCCATGGACAACAACCGCAACCTGGACCTGGACAGCATCATAGCTGAGGTCCAGAGCCAGTATGAGGAGATTGCCCAGAAGAGCAAGACTGAGGCTGAGGCCCTGTACCAGAGCAAGGCAAGTACTAAAAGTGAAGGGAGAGCCATAGCTTCTAACCAGCCAGAAAGTGTATAGTAAGATTATTGGTGTTTTTATCTAATGGAAGTTAGGCATTATTCCCCAGAAAAAGTGTCCACACTACCCCAAATGCCCTCAGTCAAGAATGGCACCAAGTCCTCTTGGGGGTGTGAGATGGTCCCCCACCTTTCACAAAGGCAGCCATGACATTTGGCTCAGTTGACCCTCCCTGGACCACTGTTAGATATCCCTTGGCTCAAGCTTCCTCCTAGCTGCAACTGTCCTCTTCCCTTACAGTATGAGGAGCTCCAGGTCACTGCTGGGAAACAGGGAGACAGTGTCAAAGAGATCAAGATGGAGATCAACGAGCTGAACCGTGTGATCCAGAGACTGAAAGGGGAGATTGACCACGTGAAGAAGCAGGTGGGGTGTGGCCCTAAGGACTGGTGCAGCTCCACTGATTGAGGGGATCAGTGTGGGGTGGGAGAGTGAGAGGTTGTGTATAGGTGTGTGTGTGTGTGTGTGTGTGTGTGTGTGTGTGTGTGTGAGAGAGAGAGAGAGAGAGAGGGAGAGAGAGAGAGAGGAGAAACTGAGAAATTCTAATTTAGTGTGTGTGAATACCAAATGCTTTGAATTTAGCACAATTTAAAGCTTATAACAATTTTTAGAGTGGCCTAAGGGACATTATAAAGCAAGGAGTAGTGCAGGAAAAGAATTGTGTTCACTTTTTGATTGCTTACCCTAGTGAAAGGAACAAATAAAGAAAGAGGTCATTGGACTTGCCATGGATTGCAGCTGTAGCTTCCCACTTGTGCTTGGCACGACCCTGAGCATAGCCAGCTGCATAATAAAGGGGCAGTGAGTGTCACAGGGAGGTGGCTTGGGGCTAGGTATTAGCTTTGGAAAGCATAATGTTGGGCACAGAATCTACTCTATAAGCAACAGAATTTTGTGAAGCAGTCTACATCAGATATTTTCATTTGCAACTATAAAATGGGATAATGATTCTGGTTCTGTGTTGTGAGGATCAAAGGTCTTTATGGGGACACATAAGGGGTCCAGTCAAAGGAAGCTTGAGAAGAAGATGCCCCAGAGTCAGCTGCAAGTCTTAGTGTAGCTGTTCGTGACTTGCATTAACTCGAGGGGGCCCAACCCTTCCAGATCCAGTGCTTCTGGCTTCCCACACCCTAAACACTGCTGCTCCCTCTATCCCTCTGCCAGGCGGACTTCTCTGTACAAAAGAAACCTTTTCTCCTTCCCTCTTAGTGTAAGAATGTACAAGACAACATTGCAGATGCTGAGCAGAGGGGAGAGCATGCTATCAAAGATGCCAACAACAAGCTCACCGAACTGGAAGAGGCCTTGCAGCAGGCCCGGGAGGACCTGGCCCGGCTGCTGCGTGACTACCAGGAGCTCATGAACACCAAGCTGGCCCTGGACGTTGAGATTGCCACCTACCGCAAGCTGCTGGAGGGCGAGGAGTACAGGTGAGGGACAATGGGAGGGCAGAAGGTACCTTGGTCCACCCTCCCCTGTATCCTAGAACCGGGGCTGGAGGCAAAGGCAAGGAGCAGGGGTGGGGCAAGGCCTTCTGATGGCTGAGAGCTGACTGATGTCGCCATGTTCCCCACAATCTGAAGCAGAGATTCAGGATATAAAGCATTATTGTACAGTGGTAAATTTATCGATATAGAATAACTAACAAGGCAGAGTAAATTAAATTAACTAAATTAAATTAAATTAAGCTTAGCAATAAATTAATCTTGGTCTTTTTTGGAAAAGAAATCAAAATGCTTTGAAAACGGGTTCGTTCTAGACAGTGAGAAACCTTGATCTCTGGGTCTGTGGAGGGCGCAGTTTCTTCTCTCTCCACTTTGTGACCTAGAAAGTGGAGATGGTGTGTTGGAATGTGTGGACTGGCTGGGGCATGCTCACCTGGAGCAGGTGCCAGCCCTAGTTCTTTGCAGGTTTCTGGAGGGACAAACAACCATTTGCTAACCTCCTAAACGGGACTCTTTCCTCTGTGATCTGAAAGCTTTGTCAGTATTATTAGCACCCTGGTGTTTTATTCTGGCTAAGATACTGGAGGGGAAAAGCTGCCCTGGGCCACCAGCAAGCCAGTATGACGGAGAGGGAGTCACTTGGCTCAGACTGTTACTCTGTACCTGTCTGCAAGGTCAGGCCGCCTATCCCAGCTTGCAAGAGGCAATGGGAATGATTTCAGATGGAGATGAAAAGGGTGGGGCAGGAGGGTGGGACAGGGAGGCTGTACAGAAATGCAGTTCTTTCTGAATTGAATGTTTATAAAGTGCGGGCTCATTTAAATATTCTGGCATGCCTTGAATTCTGAATATCAGACTCCTTAAGATGGATTTAAATACAAAAACGGGGTGCAAAGTCAGAAGTGAATTTGTGTTTTCGTCATTTTTATGAGCAAAAAATTGAGATGGATTGGGATGCCAGGCCGTCCGGAAATGTGGGGCCAGCCCCACCTGTGTGATCTGGTGTACAGAAGAGAGTGGGCTCTGTAAGGTTCTGGTGGCTGAACAACACATATGCTGAACCAAGTGTTCTGCCATGACGAGTTCTTTTCTCTCTCTTCCTGACAGGATGTCTGGAGACCTCAGCAGCAACGTGACTGTGTGTGAGTGAGGGATGTGGCCTTGTCCTATGGGTGGTGTGTTGGGTGGAGGCAGGCAGAGAGGGTCAGAACTGTGGTAACACTGTCTCTCTCTGCAGCCGTGACAAGCAGCATTATGTCTTCGAACGTGGCATCCAAGGCTGGTTTTGGAGGTGGCCAAGGTTCCGGAGGTAGAGGATCTGGTTCTGGAGGAGGAGGATTCAGCTCTGGAAGCAGCAGTTATGGCTCTGGAGGCAGAGGATCAGGCTCCAGAAGTGGAGGTGGAGGTGGCTATGGCTCTGGTGGTTCCAGAGGAGGCTCTGGCTCTGGAGGAGGATATGGTTCTGGAGGAGGCTCCAGAAAAGGCTCTGGAGGTGGATATAGCTCTGGAGGCGGCTCTAGAGGAGGCTCTGGAGGCGGCTCCAGAGGAGGCTCTGGAGGAGGATACAGTTCTGGAGGAGGCTCTAGAGGAGGCTCTGGAGGGGGATATGGCTCTGGAGGTGGCTCTAAATCAGGTGGTTTTAGCTCTGACAGGGCTGGTTCTGGCTCAGGCGAAGGTTATGGTTCCAGCGTGAGCTTCTCTTTTAGATAAAGATGTAGTCCTGCCCTTGACTCCCACTCCAGAATGTAGAAGCTTGTCTCTGTACATCTGACAGCAAATCAAAACTTGTCATCCATTTGGGGAAAGGGATGCCGACATACAGTTTTTGAAATATCTCCTCTCCAAACAAATTAGTTGGAGCAGGTGACAGCCTCTGTCCCCTGGGGAAGAATCTGCATTGTCTAGGTTTGCGCTTCCAGCCATGTCCCCATTCCCAGCGCCTCTTTGCATTGCCCATTTGGTGGTCCTTTTTCCTGACAAATATTCCCTCGAGGACCCCATTTCAAAGCCCATGCCTTTCCCTTGGCAGTGCCCAAGGGGAAACATGTTTCTGTGTATATAGCCTGTCTTGCTGGCTCTACATATAAAGTGCTGTGGTCTTGGTGTCTGCACAATAAACTTCATTTGCAATTCATAGCATGTTATGTGTGTTTAATGTCAAACCTTGGCAGAAGTGGGTAGCCAGGAGCTATTACTCATTGCTGCTAACTTAAGACACCAGAAAATGGAGAGATTTGGAAAGGATGAAAGAGACGCTTCCTGGGGGAGGGACGTGTCACCCTGAGGCAGCATGGTTGGGAGAAGCCAAGGTGTTTTCCTTTTTTTTTTTCTTTTGTAAGTCTTTAAGAACCTCAGTGATGATCAGGGGCTAGCTCTGGAGTTCAGGGATGGGTGTGATGTTCTCAGAAAGTACTTGCCAGACCTAGGGACCATGATATTGCCAGGAGATCAACAGGGAAATTTGTGGAAAAATTTCTTTCCCAGAAAAAGCTGCTCTTCTTAACATTTTCCCATAGACCGCCCCCCCACTTCTGCCCTTTCTAATAAAAGCTCTGAACTGAGTGCTACTTCTCCTGACTAGCTGAGCCCCCTGAGCTTACATCTAGGCTGTCTCAGCTCTGAGCTTCCAGGACAGAATACCCTCAGCCTTGCCTAGGCTCTCTATGTCCCTGTGATATAGGGAAGAGGCATGAAAACTACATAAACTGACGAGTTGTATTCAGAGCCTACAAAGAGCTGCTACCAGACCATGGGAAACCTATGGAACAGAGGAAGATTCCTGCTGAGATTACTAATAAACTATTTACCCATGCTATAAAAGGTGGACAGGAAAACAGAATTTTTAAGTCCTAAGCTACACAAAACAAACTCAACCACTCATTCCCTCTGGGGACCTATAGAACAAAGGCTGAGATTGCTAACATGCCTTTAACGCTGTATACCCATACCATACCATGAAAGGAAAACAGGAGAACAAAGTCTTAAAGCAGTAATTCATAGAAACTAAGAATGACATATAGACTGACATAGAGAATTCCTCTAACGCTTGGGATCTGTATCTCTCATTCTCCGACATGTCTATGGAGTGCTATTTCATCTCTAATAAACTTTCTTCTGGTCTCTCTCTGTCTCTCTCATTCTCTGTCTGAGAGGAGACCATGCTCTATGAAGCATTATTCCTTCGCTAATTAACTTTTCCTTTTGTCTCTAACTCTGGCATGAGCTTGAATTCTTTCCTGCACCCTGTCAAGTACCCTCCCTCTCTGGTGCAGGACTTGTGTCCCCCTGGGCGAGGGTAGAGGGAGGAGGGATTCTCCCAGTCCTGCATCACCTGCAGTCTTAAGTCTCCATCGGGGCTCTAAACAGGGCTGAAGGAGAGTATCCGAGGAAGTCTCTGGGACTAAAAAGTGACCTCCACAATAAATGACTACTATTTTCACAGAAAATTCCTCCCCTTACGTCAGAGGAGTCCCCCAACACATTCAGCAAATAATAGACTTTTTTCTTGACTCATCCAGCAGCCCTCTGGGAGCCCCTACCTCTGGTAATCCCAATCCTAGAGTCTTTCTCCTGTGGGTGTGAAGATGATTGCAGCCCCTTTCCCCAAAAGGTCTTATCACTGCCTGGGCTTCCTGGGACCTCAGAAATGGCTGAGCAGGTGGAATGGGCTCTTGAGGTTGGTATTAGACTGGCCAGAGATGCACAAACGGCAGTTAATATTTTAGGTTGGGTTAGGTCAAGCTTCAGTCAGACACAACAGATGTGGCTTAAAACAACTCAGAAAAAAATACTGAGGGATTCTTTTCTCTTTCATTCTATTCTAGCTTCACAACGTTGGTGAGGCTTTCGTAGGGTCTGAGAGATTCTTACTGTTCCTAGAGGTTGTGGAGATGGCTTTGAGAAATGCAGTAGGAGAGGCAGTAACAGAATAGGTGACTTCACCTGTCCCCCAACCAGCTGGCCCCAAGTTTGAGGGTGCCAGGCAGGAAGAGCTCTGAAGGTTGCAGGTGACCAGGTGACAATACCTGAGGTTGAGTGTTCTAGGGTGATCTGGTGCTCAGAGAATGGCCCTGAGAGCTGCCCAGGCCTTGGTCACGTGGGAGAGGTCTGTGGAGGTGAGGATGCAGGCTAGGAAGAAGTGCGAGGGGCCTGGCTATTTTATGGTCTGTATTCTATGCAAACATGAACGTGACCTTAAACAGGGACTAGTGTTCCAGACTTCTGGGGCTGGAAGGAAGCTTTAGCCATCAGTGAATTTGAACCTCCAGTTTGTTAGGAAACAGGTGGAAACAGGTAAGGCCCAGGGTGGGCATAGAACCCAAGGTCTTCACCCCCAATTCATGCACTGTTCCAAGTCTTTAGGAATGGTGAGCCATTTGATGACTTTCTGAGAGGAAAAAAGGTGAGGTAGGTAAGGTGGCAGCATTTATTCTCAACTACCTTAATTTCTGAGACTATCAGTGGTGTGAGTCTCCTTCTATGGCTCATAGCTCCTCACTCCCATCTCACCAGGAGCGCAATGCTTTTTTTCAGATCTACTCAGACACATATTCTGTGTTGGACTCCAGGCAAAATTAGGTTTATAGATTAACTCATGGATACAGGCCTGAGGCTTGAAAGAAATCTGGCTGTAATCAGGTAATGGAATGAGGGGCCAGCTTAGGGGAGAGACTCTTCTCTCCCTCCCAGGAATCTCAGGAGACTAGTTCAGAATCTGGGTCACGTTCCTCCCTTCAGTGTCTCCTGCCTTTCTTCCGCCAATTGACTTGTCGGGTCCTGGTCTTCAAAAGGGAGATGCACACAAATAGAGGGTTTTATGTGCTCTATTTCCGCAGGTAACTGGGCTAAATGTTTATATCCTGATGATGATGCTGAATATTTGGGACACCCTCCCTCTTGTGGTTCCCTCTCTTTCTCTGCCTCGTCTGAATTCAAATGAGCCTCTTTCTTCCCCTCTGCCAAACGCTTTTTTCTCTGTGAACTCAAATGAGCGTCCTTGGATAGCTCACCTGCTCCAGGAAGCCCCTTTGAATGGACCACTTATGCTTCTTCTACTTGTTGTGAAGTGGGAAGGCCTTGCACCAGGTGTTAGGACACTTAAATGCTCATCTTTGTCATAAGGGGAATTGTTGTGTGACATTAGACTAGTCATTTTTCCTCCCAAGGCTGATTTCTGCATCAGTTAAAGGAGGTGGAATGAGATTATCTCTACTATCCCTCTAGCTCTGATGAAAAGAACCCTGTAGATGCTGCTGGGTGGGCCAGGCTCATTCCTAAAGCTTCTCAGCCTAAGGGGAAATTTGGGACACAGAATCAGGAAAGAGGCTTAGAGGCACTGTTTTTGGACAGGCACGAGCACCTGAAGGTCTGTGTTGTTTTCATCCTATTAAATAAATAAATTTAAATTCAAAGATCTAATTGGCTTTCTTAAGTGATTTGTGAATTGGGTAGCATCAGATCTAGCAAGTAGAGAGGAGCTCCTCATACTATTTCATTTTTGTTCAGTGATTGTCTGTAAAACAATGACTGTAAGCACGGCACTGCACTTGGCTATTTTGAGGATACCAACGCTCATAACACACTTCATCCCTGAGGGAGCTTACAGTCCAGTTGAGGGATGGATAAGAAATGTACAAATTGCTGTTAATACAAGACAACATGTAATTAAGAGCTCCTTTTGGAGTGGAGACAGTGCATTGAAATCACCTGGGACTTCATTCAAAATGCACATTCCTGGTTCCAACAGTCCTCCTCCCTTGAGTTTCCATTGTAGATAATTGAATTGGAGCCTGGAAATATACATTTTTAACAAGCTTCTGGGTGACTCTGATGCTGGTGACACAAAGGTCAGGTTTTGAAAAGTACTAAGGGAGAATTAGGAGGCAGGCTCTGTTGTGGGTTCAGTTCTTGGTATCTTAAAGTTTAGTAGGCACTCAGTAAAAAATTGATGATCAGATAAAAAATGCATGACCTTGGACATTTTTTTGTTAGCAACTCTGAGCCTTGATTTATCTGTTTGTAAAGAAGTAACAGTAATATATCTCCCTCACAGAGTTTCTGGGAAAATGTTATATATAATAATAAATGATAAATGTGTTTTATATAGGACCTGTGCCATCATAAGCATGCAGTACTGTAGGCCTCTTTTTCTCCTTCTCCCTTGTGCCCCTCCCCTGTCCCCCTCTCACTTCTTCTCTTCCTCCTCCTCCTCCTCCTCCCCGTTGTTAGAGTTATAGATAGTAAGTACTATGAGACTGTGGAAGGCTTCATGGATGGGATGATTTTACCATATGTGGGATTAATTAAGAAATAATAATAATTTTACATAAACTTTTCCAGAAGATAGAATAGGAAGGACACTTTTTATCTTGTCTTATCAAGTCAGCATTACCCTGATACCAAAATCTGAGACATTATAAGAAAAGAAACTAAAGACCAAATCCTTCATGAATATAGATTCGAAAATTCTCAACAAAATATGAGCAAATTATAAAAAGGATAATACATCATGGTTGGGTGAAATTTATCCCAGAAATGAAAGGTTAGTTCAATAGTCATTGAATCAATTAATATATTCACCATATTGACATATTATAGAAGAAAAAAACATGTTATCTCAATAGATGAAAAAAATATTGACAAAATTTAACATACATTCAGGATTTTAAAAAATACCCGGCAAACTAGCAGTAGGAGGGAACTGCCTTAGGCTGATAAAGAATATCTACAAAAATCAACAGCTAACATAATGGTGAAATCCTTAATGTTTTTTTCCCTTAAGATTGGGAACAGGCAAGGACATCTCCTGTTACTACTCTAATTTGGCATCATACTAAAATTCCTAAGCAGTACAATAATACAAAAAAAAAAAATACAGATTGAAAGGAAGAAATAAAACTATCTTTATTCACATAATGTGATTGCCAATGCAAAAGATCCTAAAGATTCTATTCAAAGGCTACTAGAACTAACATGTGAGCTTAGCAAGGTTACAGGCTACAAACTAGCAATAAACAATTGGAAATTAAAATTAATAAGTCAGTATCATTTACAATAGCACCAAGAAAGCATAAAACACTTAAATATACAGGTAAAAAAATTTGTGCATCATCTGTATGCTCAAAACTTAAAAAATAATAATGAAAGAAATCCAAGACCTAAAGAGATAGAGCAATACATCATGTTCTTGGACTGGAATACTCAAATTGTTAAGATGTCAATTCTTCCAAAATTAATCTATATGTTTGATAAAATCTCAATCTAAATCACAGCAAGATTTTTTTTGTAGAAATTGATGAGATTGTTCAAAATGTACATGGAAATGCAAAGTGCCTGGACTAACCAAAATAATTTTGAAAAAAAAAATATTGAAAAACTCAAACTATTTGATTTCAAACTTATTATAGTAATCAAGATAGTGTGGTATTGGTTAAAGCAGTGGTCCTCAACCTTTCTGGCACCAGAAGCTGGTGCTCCTATAAGAATGTAATGCTTGAAGATCGGAGATGGAGCTGAGGCGGTGATGCTAGTGCTGGGGAGCGGCTGCCAATACAGATGAAGCTTCACTCAACTTGTCCATCGCTCATCTCATGTTGTGCGACCTGGTTGGTTCCTAATAGACTATGGACTGGTACCAGTCTGCAGCCCATGGGTTGGGGACACCTGGGTTAAAGGATAGACACATAGGTTAATGAAACAGAATAGAGAGTTATAAATAGACTGTAAACATTCTAGAAGAAAAAATAAGGGAAATTCGTTGTGAACTTGGCTTAGGCAAAAATTTCTTAAATACAAAACACCCAAATCATGAGCCGTAAGAGAAAAAGATTAAAACACTAAATTTCATCAAGATTAAAAACCTCTCCTCTGTGGAAGACACTGTAAAAGAAATGGAAAATGCCACAGCATAGGAGAAAATATTTGCAAAACACATATCTGACAAAGGACTTGTATCTAGAACATATAAAAAATTCTCAAAACTCACTAGTAAGAAAAACAAATCAATAAAAATGGGCAAAAGATTTAAACAGACACTTCTTCAGAAAGGAGACAGAGATGGTAAATAAACACATAAAAAGATGCCCAATAGCATTAGTCACTAGAGAAGTGCAAATTGAAGCCACAATGAGATACTACTTCAACCTATTAGAATGTCTAAAACAAATAAACAAATGAACAAACAAACAAATACCAAGTACTGGAGAGAATGTGGAGCAACTGGAACTCTTGTATTGCTCTTGAAAATGTAAAATTGTACAGATATTTGGGAAAACAATTTGGCATTTTGTTATAAAGTTCAATGTATACTTACCAGTGGATATTGGCAATATTAAGATATTGGCAAATGGTTTCTTTCCTGTAAGTTGCCATGTGATTTTGAGTCTAGGAGTTAATCTCTGAGCAAATGGACATTTCCACTCTCAAAGCCAGCTACTGGAGATGACCAGAATGAGATGGTGTCCAGTTAATGGGCTCTGAAAAAGGAATGTGGAGCCAAAGCAAATGATTTGGCCAGGTGATTTTTAAATTCTGTTGGTCAGGTTGGCAGTGGTGAGCCAGGTTCATAGCCTTGAGAAATCCTAACTTTCAGATCTCATCTGGTCTTAACACCAAAAGGCAGCCAGACTTCTTATAGCTACACCAATCATCTGCTCTTGGACCAGCCTTGGATTGAGGTTTATTCTGAATAGCCCTGGGGAAGATGAGGAAGCAGAAAGACTGCATCTTGAGTTTGCGCCAATGGGACGTCAGGATTGTCTGGGAGGAATATTCTAGCTCTGCCTAGCCCCACCTTTCGCAGGGTGCTCTTCCTTAGGGAGGAGCAGCTATGGATTAACACTACTACGTGGACTTGGAGGTGGGCAAAAATAAGGAGAAGCCGGTAAGAAGTAAAGTAGAATTGGCTCTGGGTTTGCAATAGTCTCACCAAAATAGATAGTACACTCAGAAACTGTGTTCTTCCATGGTGACCATAGTTGGTAACACTGTATTGCATAATTGAAATTTGCTAAGAGAGTAGAACTTCAGTGTTCTCACTGGGAAAAAAAAAGGGTAACTATGTGAGGTGATGGATGTGTTAATTAATTTGATGGTGGGGATTGTTTCACAACGTTGTGTACTTTAAATATTTCATAATTTTATTTGTTTATTATACCTCGATAAAACTGAAAAAAGAAGAGGTAGGAAATTGTATAGCGGTTCCCGCTTGATTAAAGCTTGGTTTGTGGGGGAAAACTAAACTGTGTTCTTTTGTGGGCCTCAGAGGGCTGCTGTGCTGTGAGATGGAGGGGTGGGTGTGGTGGAGATGAGTAGGGGGAGATTTGCTGTAGGAATAAATATCTCATGATCTCTACCAGGAAGGTGTTCAAGAGATTCAAGGCGTGCATTAAGTTAATTCTTCTCTTTTGCTCCATATTGCTGCTATTACCTGCAATACCATGAAACAATGAGAAGGGTAGGGAAGGGGAATATTTTGTCCACATTGAATAGTCATGGCTATTTGTAAAAGAACATGACTGAGAGTGAGTTATTTTGCTTGGTCATCGATGGGTCTCTTCTTGACATCTGAACAAATGATCTAGGCCAGTGGTTCTCAAACTTAGGTGGGAATCAGAACCAACAAGGGAATTTGGTAAATAGACAAAGGCCTAGGCCTGGTCCCAAATTAAGAAATGTGGACCCTTGTGTTTTTCATTTCATTGATTGATTCAAATACTCTCTAGAGTATTGAGTCCCACTCCTCTAAGCAATTGGCCATAAACGCATACCTGAAATTTCTCCAAATAATAGGGCTAATTAACCTCAGTTGTAGCATGTCAGGAATTAACGTCAAACTGGAATCTCTTGCCCCTCTCCCAAGATGAGCAAGGGCTTCTCAAGCCCCACTGTGGCTGTTCTCTTGTGGCTGCTGAGCCCTTGGAATTCCTGTTTGTGGATGCAGTTCCTGGAGCAGCAGAACCAGATATTGCAAACCAAGTGGGGGTTACAGCAGCAGCTAGATATCAGCATCCGCACCACCAGCCTGGAGCCTATTTTGGAGCCACTTCAGGAGGCGGGTAGAAAAATTCATGGCAGAGAAGACCCGGCAGCAAGCAGAGCTAACGAACACCCAGGATTCCATGGAGGAATATAGGAAGAAGTGAATGAGCAGGTGAAGGTGGGATGGTGATATTCTACCAAAATACCTGTGGCTGCTGAGTCTAGGTCTAAAAAGAGTGCCATGGCATAGAACTGGCCTTTCTTTATAGAAATCTTTGTGTCTTTTCTTCTTGTGAGTCCATTTGTGGATGTCTGTTCAGAGGTAAAGGAAAGCAGAGAAAATAAAATATCTTTAGATGTAACAGTATTATCTGCTGAATCCCACCAGATATGAAGCAGAAGTCAATAATAAGACAAATGCTGAGAATGACTTTATGGTACTGAAGAAGGTGAGAGGCAGCTGGCTTTCTCTCCTGGGTCTCAATTCTGGCATTCTTCACCCTTCTCTGTGTTGGGCTCAGTTTCCTCAGCTGCAAATAATCCCCTCCCGCACTTAACCTCTGACTCAGCACGGCTGAGTGCAAGGCTACTAGAAAGTTCTAAGGATGAAGGCAAATCTAATTTCTGGCTCAAAAATCTTGTTTTCAACTTCTTAAGGATATCGCTGCTAGGTTACAAATCTGCTTGGCATTGTCCCCACTCTGTTAGTTTTTAGATGTTTTCAGAGTAATTCTATTGATGCTACTCTCCCTCTGACATTCTGACAGTGCACGTAAGGCTCTTCCAGCCCACAAGGCCCACTGCCTCCTTTCTTTCAGGATGCTGATAGTGCCGACTTGGTCCAGATGGACTTCAGGACCAAAGTGGATGCCCTGCAGCAGGAGATCAAGTCTTCTATGTGGCGGTAAGTTTGGGGTCTAAGCTCCCTGAGAGGCTCTGGGATGCTTGGAAAACTGAGGAAGAGAGAAGAAGTTTCCCTGGGTTGCCCCTGAGTTTCCACATGGCTGGCAGTGAGGTGACATTGGGAACCCCAAAAGGTGGATGCTGGGCATTTCCTGAGGACAGATCCCTGCCCTGCTGCACAGGAGCTGACCCAGGCGCAACAGCCAGTCAAGGGCACCAGCGTGGTCCTCTCCATGGCCAATAACTGGCACCTGAATCTGAACAGCATCCTCTCCAAGGCCAAAGCCCAGTGTGAAGAGATTGCTCAGAGAAGCAAAGACAAGGCCATGACCCTGTGCCAGACCAAGGTACTCATCTGGAAAAGTGTCCTGTGCTGGGGTATTCCCAAAGGGCATATAAGAATCCCACCCTTGCCAACAAGAATTGACCTGCTCCATTGGCCTTGTGGTTGGTAGGGTCATCTGACCTCATATGTTCTTTTCTGAGATGAGTGGGCAGAGTACCTGTGAAAGTTTCTTGCTCAGCCACCACTGGAAGTTACTAGGGCTTTGGCTTCTGGGGGCCTTGCCAGTCCTGTGCTGGGGAAGCCAACCCAATTATGTAGACTGAGGTGCATTTAGAGATACCTAAATGGCTTTCTAATCAGTATAGTCAGCTTTTAATTCTATGTATTGTGGCAGCCAGTGTTTTAACCAGGTGTCCTTCCTTCTACCTGCTCATGCTCCCCTCTGCCTTTCTACCCCACATCTGTGGAAGCACATCTTCAGGAAGACTGATCTTCCTAATACTCACCTGAGTGAAGTGTAATATAAGGTGATTCTTTGACAGAAATAATGATTCCAGGTTCACATACAAAATAGTTGGTGCTTTCCTCCTATTATGGATTGTCTGTTGTTATCTCTCCCTTCAAGGTCTGGCTGGGAAGGTCAGACCACAGGTATATTCCTGTCTAGAATATGGCTAGGTGGTCTTTGATAGTCACATGACTGTGCTGTGTAGGAATGTGTTGTTTCCTCAGCTAGACTATACATTCTCAGCAGATAGGTGTGTCTCCTCTATAAGTTGGTTTTGGCCACAAAGACCAGACTGGGCAGGAGCCATAGACGTCTAGGGGTGAGGAGTCCTGGGGTTGGCTCTCCCCATGCTACTTTTTTACTCTCACCTTTTCCTGGTTCCAGTACCAAGAAGCTCCAGGTCACTGCTGGGAGAAAGTGTCATGACCTGAAAGTGATTAAGATGGAGGTCAGTGAGCTGAACTGAGCCATCCAGAGACTTCAAGCAGAAATCGCCAACCTCAAGAACCAGGTGGGGCACCATGACATGAGAGGCTTTCTGGTTAGACTGACCAACTTGTTTTGTTTTCTTGGGACATTCCTGGTTTTAAAACTGAAAGTCCCATGTCCTGAGAACTCACTCATCCCCAGCAAGCCAGGATGATTGGTCATCTGTCTGCTGCATGACCTCAAGGGATTTGAACCCCGTCATGCAGTTTTAAACGGCAGAGTGATACAGGGACAAGGGTGTTTACTTATCCAGCAGACAGAGTGTGCTCGAACCTGCTGTTTGTCCTCCAATATCCTTTCTCTTCTTTTCTAGAAATAGAAGTTGTAGATGAGACCTGACCACCCACCAAAAAGACTACATTTCCAAGCCTCCTTTACAAATAATTGTGGCCATGAAACTAAGTTCTGGACAATGGGACGTGAGATGAAATCATATCGTGCTGCCAATTGTAACCTTCAAAGGCAGAGCCCCTGAGAGTGGGTTCAAGCTCAAAATGAAAGGTGTGAGGTACTAGTGGTGAAATGCATGGGTTCTGCAGCGGACTGTCTGGCTTCTATTCCCGGCTCCCATCTGTGTGACCTTGTCCCAGTGACTTTAACCTCTTTGTGCCTCAGTTTCCTTACCTGTAAAAAGTATATGTTAATTCTACCTCCTGGAGAAGGTTATTTTAAGGATCAATGTGCTCAGAACTGTACCTGGCATATAGTAAATGTTCAATAAATGTAAGATGATGACACCTTGTAAGACTATATAGTACAATATCACAATCAGGATATTGACATGGATGCAGTTAAGATGCAGAACATTTCTATCACCACAAGGATCCCTTGTACCCACTTCCTTCCTGTGACACCCCTTTCTTTACCTCTGGCAACCACTCATCTATTTTCCATTTTTAAATTTCAGGAATGTTATATATATGGTCACTAAGTTTTATTTTAGCCATTCTGATAGATGTGTACTGATTCTCATTGTGGTTTAAACTTGCACTTCCCTAATCGCTAATGATGCTGAAAATATTTTCATGTGCTTAGTTGCCATCTGTATATCCTCTTCATGGAAATGTCTATTGTAGTGTTTTGCCCATTTTCTAAAGAGATTGCTTGTTCTTTTATTGTTGAATTTTGAATGATCATTATGTATTATAGATACAAGTCCTTCATTGGATATGTGGCTTGCAAATAATTTCTCCTGATCTGTAGCTTGTCTTTTTATCCTCTTAATAGGGTCTTTTGCAGAGCAAAGTTTTTCATTTTGATGAAATCCAATTTATTGATTTTTCTTTTATGGATAATGCTTTTAATACCAAGTCAAAGAACTCTTTATCTAGCCCTAGATCCTAATATTATCTCCAAAAAGTTTTTAGTTTACATTTTAAGTTTAAGTCAGTCATCCATTTTAAGTTAATTTTTGTATAAAGTGTGACTTAGTTTGAGCTTTTGTTTATCTAAGTTTGGTTTGTGGATGTGCAATTGCTCCAACACCATTTGTTGAAAAGGCTCTCTTTCTTACATTGAATTACCTTTGACCCTATGTTAAAAATTACTAATGTTCTACTCATTGTTGAGAGAGGAATATGAAATCTCTAACTTTATTTGTGGTTTTATCTATTTCTTCTTTCAGTTCTTTCATTTTTTGCTGCACATATGTTATATATTATATATACATATTATATATACATATTATATATACAAAACTTATAATAGTCTATATTTGTCATCATTTTACCAGTTCAAATGAAGAAATCTTAACTTTCTTACATCCCTTTACTTGTTCTCATTTATAATATAATTTCTTAAATATATCTTCTAATCACATCAGACAGTGTTGTAATTTTTGCTTCAATGATCAAACATAATTTAGAAAATTCAAGAGGAAAAGGAAAAGGAAAAGGAAAATATTTACCTATATTTTTTTATTACCACGTTCTTTCCTTCTTTCTGATGTTCCAACTTTTCTTTTATCATTTCTTTCCTCTTCAGAGAACTTCCTTTAGCCATTCTCATAAGACATGTCTGCTGGCAACAAATTCTCTTAGTTTTCCTTCATCTAAGAATGTTTTGCAACACTAGTGAGTGTAAAGTCTAGGATTTCCTGTCTGCTTTAGATGGAGTGGATGGGTGGGGCTGCATTGTGTTCTGTAGTGTTTGGTCAGAGTCGAGTCTACTGTCTACATTTTCTGATTTGTTGAACTGCCCCATTTCTCTAGTTTTGTCTAGAGAGATTAGGCTTTTAAAAAAGCTGTGCCCTTCCAGGGTGCTTTCTTCTGCTCCAAGTCTGGAATATATGAAACAAACAGAAAAACAGAGAATTTACTATCATGCCGCTCATTGGCTTCTGAGGTCTCTAGCTGATGTGCCTTCATTTTAGTATTCTAACATACGTTTTATATATAATATCTAGGATTTTAGTTGTAGCAAGTGGAAGAATAGTGTTCACACCATTTCTCCTGCGAGAGCAGGGTCTGGTAAAGTATGTCTGCTCCATCTTTCTAGGATGAGAAATACTAAATATTCTTTTGCAACATGATTTTATTGCTTCTGAGGATGATGGGGGTTGATTTCCTGACTCCTTTGTGTTGAACCCATCAGAGACACCTGCTCTAGGGGCCTGGATGAAGGCTTATGAGAACACTGCCCCTCTGTGGAAAGTGGGGCTGACTTAGAAATTGGTGAAGATTAATAAATGTTCCACTGGTGTGGAGTTTCCCCTGTCAAGAGCTGTTGGCAGGATGTAAAATGTAAGAGGCCCACTAGGGAGTTTTAAAGACAGGTGCTAAGGACCTGTCCTTAAGGGGAATGATTTCAGGGGCCCTTAAGAGTCTCTTTGCCCCCTCCATGAGAATCCCTCACTCCTGTGGTTCTTGGCAGTGAGTAAAGAGGACTGGAAAGAGGATGAGACTTGTCCTCAGGAAACGTGTAGGCTGTCAGGGAAGACTGGCACACACTTGGAACACAGGTAGACACACCAAATTAGATCAGAGAAGTACAATTTAAGGAGGCTGGCCAGATAAGAGTGGCTGAATTGAGATGTAACTGGACCTTCCCTGTGGCAAGTTCATAAGGAAAGAAGGCCAGGGTAGGAGAGGGGAAGTGAAGGCCATGTGGGGTGAGGGGCTAGCTGCACATTAACTCTCACATGTCACACTGCCAAGTTGGCAATCAAAGCAAGAACAGCTGCTTTCAACCCTTAGTGAGTGATCTCAAGTCCTGTGACAGCAGTTTGTAGTTTTGCAGAGACACAAGTCTGAGTCACGTCTACCCTGACTCTGGTGTGCTGAAAGAAGTCAACTGGGAAGTGATTCTGGATGGAACACTCGGCATCCCCATCACAGCATGGCCTTGTTAGTCTGCACTTGTGCTTTATGGAGAAATTGCAAAGTAACAAATCTTTTGCGTCTGGTGAAAAAAGATCAAAAAGATTGCCAAATGCCATCACTGGTAGCAAAATTGAAACTGTCTAAGACAATGATTATTCTTAACTAGAAAATAGATGTTTTGTATAAAAAAAAAAGAGGGAAGGTTAAATATGGCAATCGTTTGAAACAATAGTGATAATATTATGTGTTATAATACATAATACAGAATAGAGCCATAATCTTTGTACAGAAATAGAAAAGAGGAATTGGCAAACTGTTCATTCAAGTACTCTAGCTAGTGAAATAATTGCATTTTTATGGAGGGAATTATATACTGTGAATATATTTGAGACTTAGGAATTGTAAATACTTTGGTGATGTCAAGAGTTTAAGGAAATTCAAGTTCCTTTCCTCCTCCTAGAATTATGAACTAGGCTTTTGTTTTATGAATTTATGACCCTGGAGCCTAGCACAGTACCCAGGATAGAGACAGCCCTCAACAGAAGTTTGTTAAATGAGTGGAGGGATGAATGAATGAGTAGGTGAATGGCTGACTGTCTGGCTGGACAGACGAGTAAGCCCTGCATAGCTATGAATGTAGAGTCAGAAGACCAGTCAAGGGAGTCCTCAAGGCTGGGGCCTAGTTTTTATTGGGTATTTGCATCCTCTGGAATTCTTAACTATCTGAGCTTTGGTTTTCCCATTTGTAACACTTGGATCACATAGCTCCTCCCCAGGCCAAGTGGACTAAATGAGCTTCTGTGTGCCAGTTCTTTTAGTGCTGTAGAGCACTGTATCATGTCAGCCACGGTGAATGGTGGCAATATCATTATTTCCAGGTCAAGTGTGGCAATGGTAGGAGTGGGCAGGGTAGCCTAGCCAGTAAAGAAGAGCAGGAAACTTGCCTGGGAGGGCACAAGAGGGGCTGGCAGCCAGAGGGTTGGGCTGGGCTCCTAGTGGGCTCATCTCCCACGGTCCTGGCCACCATGAGAATTGTCTCCAGGAACCCTGGGAAACTAGGCCATGGAATCTCTTTCTAACCACATAAAAGTGGCTCAGCCTGGGTGTCTGAAGCAGCCCATCTGATGTTGATATAGTTGTGAGATCTCTCACAGATGACATTGTCAATTAAAGGTCTCTCCTCTGCACCCCCACAATCCCCCGTCACCCCACCCCACCTTCCTACTCTCAGGGGAAGGGCAATTGAACCAAGATCTTTCTAGGGATAATTTGGCCAGGCTAATTACCTCATGTAAATTAGATAAAAGTCAAATTACACAAGCAAGTTTTGCAAGCCCACCGCTTTGGAGGTTTTCAAGTTATTTACCTGGTATCTCTGATTTTGCTGGGAGAAAATGATTTCTTGCTCCCAGGCAAACTAAACCCACAAGTTAGGGCAGTGGCTCCCTTCTGAGCCCTATAAAGAGGAGCCTAAGATCACAGGCTGATGAGTTGCATCTCAGCTAAGGGTTAGCATCTTATTCCAGGTCTCTGGCCTTCCCAGCATGAGCCGCCAATTTGCCTGCAAGTCAGGCGTTGCCACCAATGGGGGCTTCAGTGGCTGCTCTGCTGTGCTTTCAGGAGGTAGTTCATCCTCCTACCAGGCGGGGGGCAAAGGTCTCAGTGGGGGCTTCGGCAGTCGGAGTCTCTACAGCCTGGGGGGTGCTCAGAGCGTCTCTTTCAACGTGGCCAGTGGCAGTAGGCGGGCAGGGAGCTATGGGTTTGGCCGAAGCCGGGCCAGTGGTTTTGCTGGCAGCATGTTTGGCAGTGTGGCCCTGGGGCCTGTGTGTACATCTGTGTGCCCTCCAGGAGGCATCCACCAGGTTACCATCAACAAGAGCCTCTTGGCCCCCCTCAACGTGGAGTTGGACCCTGAGATCCAGAAAGTGCGTGCCCAGGAGCGGGAGCAGATCAAGACCCTCAACAACAAGTTCGCCTCCTTCATTGACAAGGTGGGACTTTCCAGAGAAAGACAAATGTAGAGCGTCTCTTTTCTTCCACTATCACTGCTTTGGGGGCTCCCTGTCTGAGATAGAGGAAGGCAGGACACATCTCCAGGATGCAGACACAGCTGAGGACAGAGCAGGGAGGAACTGGACAAACCTGGACTGAGGGATCAGTGCTGAGGGATCGGGATGGCTAGAGGGGTGGGAAGAGCTAGAGAGCTTAGTCTGGGAGCGTTTCCAGGAGACAGGGAAAGTGGCCTGAGCTGAGGAGAGTGATGGCACGCAAAACTTAGAAGCCAGACAAAGGAGAGGCCAGTGACAGCCTAGGATGTTTGGAATGCCATGAGACCCCTCTCCTCTCATGAGACACAGACCAGCTCAGACTCTGGTCGGAAGACAGGCTCATAACCTATAATACACCCAGAATTTAAGGTGAGACACTGAAGTGATGGTTCTCAAAAGTGGTCCTTGAACTGGCAGCATCAACGTCACCAGGGCATTTATTAAAAATGCATGTTCTCAGACCCCACCTCATGCCTACTGAACCACAGACTCGGAGTGGGGCCTGAGAATGTGCATTTCTAACCAGGCCCCAGGGTGATGCTGATGCACACCTGAGTTTGAGAATCACCAAGGAAGAAAGGGGTAAGAACATTTTGGGAGGCAGAGACTTCCTGAGCTTCAGGGAGAACGAGAAGTTCACCAGAGTTGACAGTGAGGTAGGAGGGTAAAACCTGAGTAGGAGTTTGTCAGATGGAGGTGGGAAAAGGTGACCTAGGGAGAGGAAGCAGTCGCATGCAGCATGAAGGACTTGTCTGGAGAGTAGAAACACCTTGGGTTTGTGTGGGTGCTGGGTGAATGGTGGAAGGGGAGCTGGGCACATTGTGAAGAGCACAAGAAGGAATTTGGATTTGACCCTGTAAGTGGTGTGGAACCATGTGAGGGTTTTAAGCCAGGGGATGGTATGATAGTCATAGGCTGCCACTTGAGAATGCTAGCTCACCCTGGGAAAATGCTCTGAGATCATAGAGAGTTGGACATGAAAGCAACATAGGAGGACCAGAGACCGCAGATCAGCTGAGCACCAGCCTCCGGCTAGGTTGGGAGAGGCCATGGCCGAGGGGAAAGAGTAGGCAGAGCACAAGCCAGGCCACTGAGCCCCGAGCAGAGCCGCCCAAGAGTGTGAAGGCCAGTACTAGCCAGTTTGCATGTTTAAGGACTTGCCTTAGAGAGCTGGCCCAGGCTGATCACTCATATTGATCCAGACAGGTTTAGACAGGTACAGAGGAGACAGATCTTGACTAGAGGGAAACGAAGATGTTGAGACCCCTCCTGATCTTAGCTGCTGCTCCCAGAAATAGAACCTCTGTCAGACAAAGAGTCCAGGTAGGGAAGGGCATGAGCAACATTTTCTAAGGGCTGAGGCTGACCCTTTAAGCTAATGCAGTGTAAAAGAACACAGCAATCATACAGAGAAGGAAACTCCACAGCCTCTCCCCATAACTGTCTGGTGATCTCTCTGGGTTCCAAGGTACGGTTCCTGGAGCAGCAGAACCAGGTACTAGAGACCAAGTGGGAGCTGCTGCAGCAGCTGGACCTGAACAGCTGCAAGAACAACCTCGAGCCAATCCTCGAGGGCTACATCAGCAACCTGCGGAAACAGCTGGAGACGCTGTCTGGGGACAGGGTGAGGCTGGACTCAGAGCTGAGGAACATGAGGGACGTAGTGGAGGACTACAAGATGAGGTGAGCAGAGACACTGCGCCCAGGCTGACCTACCTCCCAGGGCTGGTTTTCCCAGCAAGCCCTGGGACATTTGTCTCTGGCCTTAGGAGAACTGAGCTCATGTGAAAGTGACCCATCCTGAGCTCCTCTGCCTGGGCAAGATGAGAGCCTTCTCTGGGCAGCCAGGAGAGCTGGACAGTGGACAGCTAGTCTCTTGGGCAGTGGCAGGGCTCTCCTGGCAGGTGGCCACCTCCTTGGCATGCTCCCCACTCAAGAGAGCTTAAGTGTGTATACCCCATAGCCTCTTAGTTCCTAAGCTCGCTCACTTTGACCCTAAGTTCCAAGGAAAACCCTCAGCAGAGAGCTGGAATTTATGTTGGGCTTCTACTCTCCTTTCGCTTAGGTCTTAGACATTTGGGCCATGCTCCTTTTTCCTTTCTCAGGGGACATTTCTGTCTTCTTTAGAGTCATGCTTGGTGATGGAGTAGAGTTATTGGTAAGGGTATCAGACAGCTAGATGACACAGGAATCATCTAGAGGGGCAGCAACATGTTCCTGTGATTTAGACATTAAGTGGCAGGAAGAAGGACCTACTTACTCAAGGCAGCAGAGGAAATCCAGACCCAAAATTATCTGGTCACATGGCCTGGGAGAGGGTTGCTTCAAACCCTGCCCACAATGCTGAACAAACAGTCCTAGTGAGTTGGACAGCTTTGCATAGATGTAGAAATACTTATTAAAGATATATAACATAGGATCTCTTTTCTTTTTTCACAATGAGAACACACACACAACACTCTGCCCACTATGACGCTTTTCCTGCAGATATGAGGAGGAAGTAAACAAGCGGACAACTGCTGAGAATGAATTTGTGGTGCTTAAGAAGGTAAGGAAGGGGTGCGTGTCTGTCAGTCACCCAGGGAGTGGAGTTTGGAGGGTGGGGGGAGGTGACATCAGAGTAGACTGAGGTCCCTATAGAAGGGCGTAGTTAAAGTGACAGAGAGGATGGAGGAATTTGCTGCTTGAGACACCTTGATATTTATCCAGAGCATATCGCTTTATCAGTCTCTATGTTGTGTAAACGAGCAGGAGCCCAGATGTGGCCAGTCCCCAGGTCATGCCCACTTTGGCTCAGGAAACAGGTCATATACTTTAAGAGAGGCTATAGGTTTACCTTCCAACTCTGTCTATCTCTGGTAAATCACCATGGCTGCCCTCAGCTCTGACTGCTGAATGACCTACTGGGCAGGTGGTAGGGGCTAAATAGGGAGGGCTCTCTCCTGTACTTTCTTGTTGAAAAATAAAGTCAGTAAAAAGATCCCATTTTGGGATAGGGCAGAAGGAGTTCCAGAGGTATGAGGAAATTATTTAAGGTATCTCAGTGAGTCCTGGGTGGAGGTCAGGTTTTTTACCTCTGGTCTTGACTCTATTCCCTGAAGTAGCTTGCTACAAAGTTGGCACTGGGGTGCCAGTTCCCAGGAGAATCCTGTCTGTGGTTGAAAAAGGGCGATATCAGGGTGTCTCTGGATTCCCGTAGGATGTGGATGCGGCTTATATGAATAAGGTGGAGCTGCAGGCCAAGGTGGATGCCCTGGATGGAGAGATCAAGTTCTTCAAGTGTCTCTATGAGGGGGTAAGGCTCCCCTAGCTCCATCCCCAGTTCTGTCTTCTGGAAGGACAGTTATGTGAATGAGCAGTTACTTACTTACTCATCAGTAACTTTAAGAGCCCAGGGATCTCCAGCATTTGGATGCTAGGAGCTTTGTAGATCAAAGATGAGAGTGACATCTATTCTGGTGCCTTCAAATGATGTGTGCCATCAGCCTCAGCCTGGCCTTCAGATGTTCTGCTGTCATATCCTTTAGGAAGCCATGGGTTCTTAGGGGGTTCCTATTGACCTTCAGTAGAGCTCATTCTCATTTCTGCCTATTTTCTCTCTGCCACTAGGAGTAATTCCTTAAGTCTTGGGAAGGATCCCCAGGGATGGAGGTAGGGCATTCTCAAACCCTCTACTGCCTCCGTGACCATCTGGCTTCAAGTTTCAGCCTGTTGGTCAAGCATCTGTGGGTTCCCATGTCCTTAGCATTCCTTACGTGGTGGCCAGGCTGTTTCCTCCTCTACTTTCCTCACTCCTGATGCAGCTCAGGTGACCTGGGCTACATTAAACCCACTCAGCAGTGTTCAGTGTGGTATTGAAACCTCTGGGATGGTGAGCTCTATTCTTATAAACTTTGGGGAATATAGCTTGCCTATATTTTGGAGAGTTGGGGGCTCCACTGCTGGGACAGGGCCATCATCTTAGCACCTTCCTCTACTAAAAAAAGGCATTTCGTGCTTCCTTGTTTCCCATGCAGGAGATTGCTCAGATCCAGTCCCACATCAGTGACACATCTGTCATCCTGTCCATGGACAACAACCGGAGCCTGGACTTGGACAGCATCATCACTGAGGTCCGGGGCCAGTACGAAGATATTGCCCTGAAGAGCAAGGCCGAAGCCGAGGCCCTGTACCAGACTAAGGTAGGCTGTGTATCCCCTAGAGTCATGTGTTCTGAGGCCTCTGGTTCAGTCCCATGACCCACTGTGGCCCATATGCTGGCTGAGAGCTCAGCACTGTCCCAGCACTAGGGAAAGACTGAAGGGAGGAGAAGATGCATCTCTGTCTTTAGGATCCACCTAGACCATGGCAGCCATGGGAGGACACACACACAGCTGAGTGCAAATGAATGCGGCACAAACAGAATGCTTGGAGACAGAGGTTAGGGAACTAGGATCAGGTGAGACAGGTCAGGAACAACTTCTAGAGGCAGAGTTTTGAAATGAGTCTGGGAAGGTGGGAAACATGGGTAGTTAGAATCTCAACTCTTTAATTACAATAAATTAGGGGGTCTCTTGAGTGTGATCTGAGATCAGGTAACTCCTACCTTTTCATTCAAGTCCAACTCCAAAAATAAAAGAAGAATTTGAGTCCCTTAGTTTTTAACTCCTTTAATGGGTTGTGGGTGGAGAGATGATTCTTTAGATAATGTGGTTTCTCACATCTAGATAACAACTTCCCAATTGTCCTTCCTGTTTATCAGGCTACTTCTCAAGGAAAATCCACACCCTTGAGACCTTATCTTGTCCATTCCCATGCCTCCTTGCCACTCTAGACAGAAAGATTTTGCCTGCAGGGATGGAAGAGGGGAGGCTTTCAAAACCTAGAAGACAACTCAGGCCAGGGTTTCTTGACAAATGTTCCAGCTCAGGTCTCCAGTTCCCAAATCCCTCTACATTACTGCTGTAAGCTACAGCTGTATGGCTTAATCACTCTGGATTGTCAGTGGCCAGCGCTTAACCTCAGTTTCCTTCCAGAAAAATTAGGTAGGTCTGTACAGACATGACTTAGGGATAATTTGCTTTTTGGAGTTATCTACACCTGCACTCTCCAGTTAGGGGTAAGCACTCATTGAACAAAATTTTATTAGTGTAGCAACACTGTTATGAGGGCCTACTATAATTATTCCCCTTTTGAAGATGAAGAAGCCAGGGCTCAGATAGTTTAACTTGCCAAGGTCATTTAGTTGGTAAGTGATGGAGCTGGACTTGAATCTATATGACTGACTGGCAATTCCATGGCGGTTAGACAGAAAATCGGGAGGTAACTCTGCTTGAGAAGCATTTATGATAAGGGCTTGGGGTGGGTATAGAGCTGACTGGCAGGACTTTGCTTCCACATTTGTCTCAGGAGACTGTTTGGTGTCAGAACTGGGGAATCAGTGCCTCCATCCCAGTTAATGTTTGGGGAGGGCTGTTGTGCTCACACAGCCTTGCAGAGAAGCAGGAGAAGGCCACTTGTCCTGCCCCAGCATTTATTGTCTCAAGGTTAGTACCAAAGAAAAACACAGGAGCATAGAGAGAAGCACCCTCTGCCTTGGGACCTGAATCTTTAAAAGGAATCCTGAATCTAAGACTATGCTGGGATCATCCATGAGACAACTGGCAAGGCCAAGCACCCAGATAGCAGAGCACAGCCACCAGAATTCTGAATGTCACCTATTATTGTGTTTCCCTTAAGCTGAATTCTGAGGTAGAAATGGACTATTCTCTGTTAACTATTCAATGGATGACATCAAAGACAGGAATAATCCCAAACTAGTAGATGACCCAAAATTCACGAGTAGTGGTGTTGGGGTATAGCCGAATCTATCTCCACCACATACACTTAAAATGTCCTTCCACGCTCAACATGACTCCCAGGAGCCTGGGGCCAAGCTGAGCTGTGAATGGAAGGAAGTCACAGAAAATACAGATGGGCAGCTCATCAGCTCCCTCTTTGGTTTGTTCATTCATTCATTAGAATTTTTTTTCCTGTATCAGTTGTATTTATTGATTATGTAAGTTAAGTTTATTAGGTTAACATTGGTTAATAACATTATATAAGTTTCAAGTATACAATTCTATAATACATCATCTGTTTATTGCATTGTGTGCTCACCACCCAAGTTTAATCTCCTTCCATCACCATATATTCGTTTCCCTTTACTCTCATCATCCTCCCTCCACCCTCCTTCCCCTCTGGTATCCACTATACTGTTGTACATGTCTATGGGTTGTTTGTTTTGTTTGTTTGTTTGTTACTTTCTCTTTTATATTCCACAAATGAGTGGAGTTATTTGGTTCTTATCCTTCCTTTTCTGTCTTATCAGACCTCTTCTGAGCACCAGCCAGCTGCTGTCCTAGGTAGTAGGAATTCAGGAATAAAAAAAAAGTCCCTGCCGTCCAGTCATTCTGAGTCTGATTGGAAAGACATAGAAACATGCAATCACAGTACACTGTGGGGAGACCTATGGACTAGTGTGCAAGGAACTATGGGAACAGAAGTGTACCCGACCAGGGCATCAGGGAAAGCCTCCTAGAGGAAGTGACTCTGCACTGGCTGAGTTGGAGTCAGCTAGGGAACAGAGGAGGATGGATGGGGAAGGATTTTCCAGGTGGAGGGAGAGGGTCATGCAAAGACTCAGATATTTGAGAGTGCGTGGGACATTTAGGAAACATGGCACTGTTTGGCACAGGTGGAGAGCCAGGTAGGTGATGGCAGGGGCAATGAGAAATGAGTCTGGAGAGGCTGGCGGATGCCAAATCTAAAAGCACCTTGATGCCATATTAGGAGTTTGGATTTGATCTTGACTTTAAAGGACTATAGGCAGAGTAGTACCATAGTTGGAGTTGTGTGTTATAAAGTTGCAGTGTGTAGAGTATGAGACTTTTAACAGTCCTTGTGGTCAAATTTAACCATCAGTGAGATCAACTGTGCTTAAAGAAAATAAATAAATCCAATGAACAGATGGTTTAGTGGGAGGCTATTGATAGGCCTTAGTAAAGTTGGAGACTTCTACCCACCTCAACCACATTCCCTAGGCAAAGGTGCGGTGTGCCAGTCTGAGGTCAGTCAGGCCCTAAGTCGAGGTTTTTCTTTGGCCCTTCTCCTCCTAGTTCCAGGAGCTACAGCTGGCTGCAGGTCGGCATGGGGATGACCTCAAAAACACCAAGAATGAGATATCAGAGCTGACCCGCCTCACCCAAAGGCTGCGCTCAGAGATTGAGAGTGTGAAGAAGCAGGTGAAGGGGCTTTGGAGGTTCCTGGCTAACTCCCAAGGGAGGGGTGAACTGCCCATCACACGTTTTCCTCCATGGTCCTTCTTCTTCTTTTGGCCCTCCATCCCAGAACCTTCTTCAAATGGAGCCACTGCTCTCACATCCTTCACACTTAGCTCCCACCTGAAATCTGGAACAATTGGAAGGGTCTTTTCAGAAAGCCAAGAGCCTGAGGATAACACCTCTCCCAGTCCCAGGTTGACAGGACTTTGTTGCCAGGGGTGTGGCTTTGCTCTAGGGAGTGGAGCAGGACATGGGGGCTGAAGTGATGCTCAGGGTGCCTTAGAACTCAGGGAGATGCTACCTCCTGGCCCTCAGTGCTCTAACCTGGAGACAGCCATCGCCGATGCTGAGCAACGGGGCGACTGTGCCGTGAAGGATGCCAGGGCCAAGCTGGATGAGCTGGAGGCTGCCCTGCACCAGGCCAAGGAGGAGCTGGCCCGGATGCTGCGTGAGTACCAGGAGCTGATGAGCACAAAGCTGGCCCTGGACATCGAGATCGCCACTTACCGCAAGCTGCTGGAGGGAGAGGAGTGCCGGTAGGTGATGGGAGGGATCTTAGAATGCTAGAGCTGGAAGAACTTTTCAAATGCTCTGACTCATTTTCCCCAAGTATGAGGAGCAGGTTGCTGGAGGAGCTGAAGGTGCTTTTCATGTCACCCACAAACAGCTATAAACAGCATATGGTGAAACATAAATTTCCTTTATGGATCTCCTCCTTCCAGTCTTCAGACTATGACAGAGAGAAAGTCTCAGTGTGGTTCTATTATGTCTTTAACACTTGCAAGTATTCCTATTAATAAAGAGATATAAATCCCATGTTAGTTTCTGGGGAGACAATAATATATAGTAAAAAATTTTAAAAAATTATTTTATTAGTTTCAAGTATAGAGTACATTGGTTAGACATTTACATAGTTTATAAAATGATTCCCCTAATTACTCTTTCTCTCCTCTGGCTCTTCACCTAGCCAATATATTACTGCTAACTGCATTCCCTATGCCATGATCCTCATCCCCATGACCATCTAGCAACTACTAATCTGTACTTCTTTAACCCTTCACCCCATTCTCCTGGCCTCCCAACCCCCTTCCCCTCTGGCCATCACCAGATTGTCCTCTATATTTATGAGTCTATTTTTGATTAGTTTGTTCTTTTTATTCCTTAGATTCTGCATATAAGTGAAATCATATGGTATTTTAAATTGTTTTATTTTCATTATATTTCTTTTTATTGTTGCCTTTTTCTTCTGTCACATTGTACTATTTTTCTATTTATCCTGATATATAAAACTTCCTTTTAAGAGAAATGCATTTTTTTTTGTTATAAAAGTCAGAGACAATGAAAAATACTAACTGTATGAGTTATATATGATCATAGCAACATGTGGGAGGGTGGTCCATGACATTTGAAAAACTCTGTTCTAACCTAGCACCATTTTATATGTGAGACCCAGAAAGAAAACATTATTGCTCCTAAAATCACACAGTTACACTAGCAGCAACCCCTAATACTCATTTTTCCACAAGTGTACTTATTCCGGTGGTAGCCTCTCAGGAATGAAAAACCGGGCTAAGCATTCAACAGGAAGGCCCCAGGAGGTGGTGTTGCTACTGGGGTACCAAGGTTGCAAGTTCACACATCTCTGAAGTAGGGAGAGTAGACTGAGGGGAAACAAGGAGGTGCTTGGAGACACATGGGTGCAGTTTGTGCCTCCTGGATGTGAGCCAGTCTGGCTGACTTCAGGCTGTGGTGAGGGTAACTCAGATTCCGTGTGATAGAGATTCACCTGTGCTTTTCTCTCCATGCAGGATGTCTGGAGAATACACCAACCCTGTGAGCATTTGTGAGTATTTCACTCCTCTGAGGGAATATTTTTAGTCTATTAACAAGTACAAGTACAAGTGGGTGCCTGCCACCAGGACCCCCATGGGACAGCCTGGGCTCTGCCTGGTAGAGCTCTATTGTCATAATCAGCTCCCTTGTTGAGACCCTCTCTCTCTTCTCTCATGGAGTCAGCTCCCCACCACATGCCGACATTTCACATTGGCCCCTTCCCTTGAAATCTCTCTCATGCTGGAATGAAACTCTCAGCTCCCCCGTCTTCTGTCACCCCACCTGGCATTCCCCTAGGAGGGAAGCTGTGAGCAGGAAGAACCACACCTGCTGCTCATCAAGAGTAGGGACCAGCACAGACGCTGTGGTGCGAGACCAGTTTTAACTCTGGCCCCACGTGGTATGGCTCAGCTCTGTCTCTGTCTAAGATAAGTGAGCAAAAACTTCCCTAAATCAACTGATCAGGAAATTGTTTGAAAAAAGTTCTAAAGTTACACACAAGACTTGTTGGCTTACGTATGTGTGAGTACCATCTATTCTTCAGGGGAATCCTCGGTACTCCTGTTCATTCAAAGAATGAGAAGGTGCTTGATTTGGGGATCTCCTGGGATCTGGGCTATTTTTCCTAGTGCTTGAGCTGTTCAAGCATTGAGTGTGTGTCACTAAATTCAAGTCCATGGTTGATGTGAAGTGCTTAAGGAGGGGACATTTAAGTTAGTTGGGGTTGGGAGGTTGGAAGGGACTTAGGGCCACCCCTGTCCTGGAACATACACTTATCATTCCTCCCTCCATCCTCCACAGCTGTCATCAGTAGCTCCACAGCTGGGACTGTGGGCACAGGGCCCGGCTTTGGGTTCAGCGGTACCGGCACCTATGGCTATCGGCCCGGCTCTGTGGGCTATGGCATGCTATCTGGAGGCTGTGTCACTGGCAGTGGGAACTGCAGCCCTCGTGGGGAGGCCAAAACCAGGCTGGGGAGTACAAGTGAATTCAAGGATCTCCCAGGGAAGACCTCAGCTCTGAGCTCACCTGCGAAGAAAACCACACGATAAGTGAAAAACAGCTGTCTGCCTTGCCCTGGTCTCCTCTGGACTCCCTTCTCCAGGAAATTCCTCTGTCACGTTTATCATAGTCTCCTTGCTTTCCTTTGCCATGGACATCTCCTCCCTTCCATCTCTCTGACTTAGTGTTTCTTAATGTAAAATCAGTATTCTAGCCCATTCTTCTGCTTCCTTAGTAAGAGAACTCATAACTCAGCCTCCCCTTCCTGAAGCCTTGCCAAAGGTGAAGATTTGACCCTTTCACTGGCCTGCATGCCTTCTTGCAGAGGAAGGTTTGCTCTCAAGAGTAACCTCAGTCCTCCTGCTGTGCTTTCCATGCCCTGATTAGGGAGTTATTAGGCCATGTTCTCCATGGGTACCTAAGCTTACAAGCCCATTGATAGACCTGTAAGAATTTCTCCTGTTAGAGCAACACCAGCTCAGTGAAACACCTGGTTATAGGTTGTACCTCCCATGGTTCCTGCAGACTATATAGCTGAGAGCACCCCTGCAAGCTGTTCCTATCAGTGAAGGGATTTGTGCTTTCAATATGTGAGTTCTTGTCCTTATTCAGGCCCAACTTCCCCGCTTCCTGTATCTCACCAATAAACTTATAAGAGTCATGGAGCATCAGGCTGCTTCTATTTTCATAAGGAATCTTCATCTCAGGCCACATCTCCTCTATATGTGGAGGTCAGTGACCTGGAACCTGGGGCATCCAAGGTCCTGTGTGTTCCATAGAGCCCCAAAGTATATTTAGATCTGAATGAAAGAGATCCTTGCACAATTGCTGGATCTCACCTTCACCTCCAATAAATTTTATGATACTCAGGGTTCATCCCCAGCAGACACACCTTCTAAGTCATGCTTTTCTCAGGCCAATGCTCCGGTGAATGGTCGATCTTTAAGAACATTCAGATTGTCAGTGGAGTGAGAGAGCCAATGCTCGTCTTGTGGCGAGATTTAAAATGGGTCAGAGGCAGCAGAAGGCAATTCCAGAAAGCCTGGGGCTTGAGTTATGGCTGTTCCCTGTTCTCTGGGGAAAGGTGAAAGGTAGATTCTCTTTTAAGTAGTGACCATGTTCTCTTGGTCCTTGGTGAAGTTTCACTGGGTTGACTGTGGATGTGAATATATATGTGTATGAGTTGTGTTTAAGCATGGAGCCATTTCTGTTACACATACCACTCAGCTTCTGAACAATCCGTGCTGAGAGATTTCTCATAAGTCCCCAGCCCATGATGATGCTGTCAGAATGCAACAAATTTCAAAGAGCAAGCGAGAGGCTGGCACACATTCAGGTTGGGGCTCACAGGGGCATCTGAACAGGATCTCTGTGGGTCCAGAGAGAGTCCTAGAGTTCAAGTCAATAGCTTTGAATTCAGATTCAGACTGCAACTAACTGGGGATCATGAGCACAGCTTTCAACCCTTTTGAACTTCATTTCTTTAGCTATTAAATAAACAGAATACTACCCTCAGATTGTTGTTATGCTGAAGTGAGACAACATGAAGATGTCTTGTGCAATGCCTAGTCAAAGTTCATACTTAATAAAGATGAGTGGAAACAGAATCTTGTCCTCAATCTTTTTGGTTCAAAAGCTTGACTTCATTAGCTCGCTGAAAGAGGCATATAGCTGCTGGCAAAGCAATTCAGAAAATCCAGACTCTAAAGAGACCATCCTATAAGTTGTATGCAAATTTATTTATTGCCCAAAGAAGAACTGGCTGACAGAATAACTACTCTTGAGAAATACACTTTTGGGACCAGTGAAAAAATAGTGATTGGTTCAATGAACATTATTATTATTATCTTATCATGTGCTTGGCACGCATTAGTGCTCGAGGTACACTGATGTATAAACCTCATCTATGTCCTTAATGAAAACATAACCATAAAAATGTAACTGTCACATGGTGAGATATTGGCAACAAAAGAAGAGTAGGCAACACAGAAGAGAGTGGGGAGCTTCAGGGAGGTTCTGGAAAGTTCAGAGAGGAGGTAACATATACAGAGTTTTCAGAGGATGGAGTTTACCAGGTAGAGAAGAGGAAAGAATGAACATTGTAGCCAGAGGCACTAGCATGGTGACAATAGGTCATGACTGCTGTGGTGTGAGGTGGAAGGTTGAGGAGTTTCAGTGGGTGGAGAAGGAGGGTGCAGTGGTACCTGGAGCTGGGGAGGCAGGCAGCAGCCACATCAGAGAGGCCCTTACAAGTCTGCTAATGAGCTGGGATTTTATGCTACAGAGCTCATGGAAGAAGCTAATACTTTGGGCATCAGATGGACCCAGGTTTGATTTCTTTTTTGTCACTTCGTGACTTAGGCAAGATACTTCTGCTCCTTAAGCCTCAGTTTCCTCATCCGTAAAAAGGTGTTATTAATAGTAGTTCTTCATACAGTTTACATGAGAAATAAATTTCATGAAAGAATGTATGAGAATTATTTAATTCAATGACTGGCACATAGTATGTGCTCAATAAATAGTTACTATTAAACCACTGTTAATGTTACCACTCTTAATATTACTAGAATAGACTATTCTTTCAAGGTGCTAAGTAAAAAGGGAAGTAGAGGAGGTCTAATAATGATTAAAAGATTATTTGATGAACATGATCTAAGGATAAAGAGTACTGGCTATTAGGAAACATTTCTATTTGTATGTTTGGATTCAGTTAATTAACACTGACTGCCTCAGTGGACAAACCCTGAAATCTCAGTGACTTAACACAAAAAAAGTTTTCTCACTCACTGTCCAAGACAGGCTGGGGCAGCTCTACAGGGTTCTCCCAGTTGGTATCTCTTCTGTCTGGTAGCCCTGTCACATGGCACACTTGACCTTCAAGGTTACTGGGGTAGGGGAAAAGAGATACAGAGGAGGCACATGGGCTATTAACTGCCTTACCCTAGAAGTGACACATTTCAATATCACTCACATTTAATTGACCAAGCCCCCATTGAACCCCAAAGGAGGCTGAGAACTGAGGAGGAGAGAGAGGACACTTGGTGAGCACTGGCATTCTTTGGCACAACCTTCTTCAGTGTAGATACCGACATCGTCACCAGCTTGAGAATTCTTTGACTCTTGAGCAGTGCTGGGATGATGCTGGGGTGATGCTGGCACATGCTCTCTAATCCAGGCAAATACCTTCCCTTTGGTTCTGACAGTGTAACCTTGGGCATAAACCAGATCAGGCTGCATAATCTATTTATTATACTTAGATTTCCTTTACATTTTTAAGCAATGTTGTAGGTATGTTTGAATTTTGGAAGTTCAAAGTTGATTTAATGGTGAAATGGAGATAACTTGTTCAGTGCTTCTTATAGTATATTCCTTGAAATCCTGGTTCCTATAAAATATTTGCTTAAAGAGAGGGCTCTGTGATCACAAAAAAAAGGTTTGGAATGTGCTGAGTTTTTTGTTTTTGTTTTTTGACATAAACAGTACTTTATTTTTGATACTAGATCAGCCTTCTTCCCCCTTTTTCTCTAGTTTTTTAAAAAATAATTCATTTATAGATATATTATATGCCATATTAGAAAATTAAAAAATATTAAAAAGCAGAAAAAATAAACTTTATTGATAATTCTATTTCCCAGTCACTCTGTGTGGAAAACACTGAGTAGGGCATCACTCTTTGGTACAGCGGAAGTGGCAGTAAGCATGTTAATGGATCTAAAAGGTCTTGCAATAAGTTGCCTGCCTAACCTTTTTTTTTTTTTTTTTTTTTTTTTTTTTTTTTTTTTTTTTTAGATCTATCATGGAGTCTATCCCCACACATTTTTCCTACAGGACACACAATAATTTTGCAAGAACTAGTGTTCTGGGGCAAACGAGACCCAGTGTAATTGGTGACACATTTGCAAATCCTTGCGTGCAGTGGTCTCCTTTATCTTATGTTACCTAACTCTGGTGTCAGAGGGTGATGTTGGTGCCCTAGTCTACCAGTCTAGGGGTTGCTTTCACACAGAACTAATGGCAGGGATGGTCACAGGGCCCGAGGTGACACAGTAAGCAACAGTCAGAGGCAGGAGCAACGAGAACCTCTCCTCCCAGGCCTCAGCCAACTTTGATCTGCCCACATGCCCACACATCTGATGCCTCTAAACCTGGATGTGTCACTTCTGTCTCTGAATAATCTGTGAGAAAGGTGAGCCCTGGGGTTGAGGAATTCCTGATTCACCCAGCCAGTCAACCTCTTCTGAGAAGATAAAAAAGGGTCACCTTACCTGTTCCCTAATCCTGGGCAGAAGTGGTGTGGTCCCAGATGAATGAGTGTCTCAGCTTCTCAGAAAGTTTCCAGAAAAAAGGAGACTTTAGAGGCTCCCTTTGACAGCCAATCCTGTGTACGTTTCTCCTGTATCAATTTAAATCCTCTTCTTACTTTTTTATTATCAATGACCAGAATTAATAAGTGCTTTCTTGTGCTCGTGGAAGAAAAGTTGACTAAAATTATGAGGTGAGAGGAGAAATCTCATGAAGTAGTGGAAAGCATAACCTTGTGTTTCTTGAAGGTTTCTTGTCGTATGAAGGGTCTGCTGGTCACCCAGCCATACTGACATAGCCCCTTTCCTCTTCACAGGAATGGACTATAATGTCTCTCTTAGGCAGCACAGAGAGCCTACCCTCTTCCCCACACAGGACATCCCAGACTCCTCTACCTGTTCATTTGTGGCTGGCGCCATCTCTATCACTCACCAATGCCCTCACAGGGTTGTTCCCTGTGGGGTAAACACCTTAGTTGTTATTATGCTTTGTGATTGGCTCATTGAAGGCTGTGTCAGCCAATTACCCTAGGTACCATCTGTCACCCCATGAGGGCCCCAAGGGGAACCCAGTCTCCAGGGCATATCAGAGGTCACAGCAATGAACCTTGTCGTATGCAGCAGTCTGTTTCACATTTATCCCGAATATCCCTGGTACTAAGGCCTGGGATGAGCAAGGGGTTAATCCAGAGGGACCTGTCAATTTGGTGGCGGGAAATAGGGCATATACCCAGTACTCATACTGAAGAATAAGAGTGATGAAACAGAACCCTACCTGGGTGCCAGAGGAGCACTATGGAAAGGGGTCATTTCTAAGAGAATAAAAGAATAGAAGGCAACTTAAGTTGGAGGAAAGAAAATTGGGTTGGATCGAAGAAAGCTAATATGAAATGAAGTTCTAGAGCTACATATGATGAAGTTCTAGAATCTGGTTCTTAATTTCAGATCAAAGGACTCTTTCTCAGCCTTTCTTGACCTGTTTCTAATGGTTGGTCACATATTGATCCAAAATCAGTGACACCAGGGTGGCAAATGTCCCAATTGGAGGTTCTTTGGATTAAAATAGCTCTTCCGCTATTCAAGAAATAAAACAAAAATAAAAACTAAAAAAAACCTCAGGAAAGACCACCTTCCTAAAGTTTTCCCCTGCCATCTCCACAGGCCTTCTTTTTCTTGCCTTCTCAGCTATTATCTCCCCACTCTTATTCCAGAAATGCTTTCAGCTCTGGCCCAAAGTCACCCCCAGCACTTGTGACCAGAGTTTTCAGTGACCTTAAGTCTGTCACTGTGTCTTGCCTCCCCAGCATCCTGAGAGTCTTGCAGATAGGCCAGAATCTTCACTTTCCCAACTTCCTTCCAGTGCTCAAGACAGAGCCATCCTATCCAGAAGCCCAAGGAAGCATCAGTGGATAGGCTAAGGATGATTCTCTAGAATATTCTTGACCCTGTTAATATCCTTCTGAAGTAGAATCAGCCTGGATATCTGCTTTTCTATACCTCCCACTTCCCCCCACATACTCAGAGAGCTCAGAGAGGCCAGATCCACTGGAAGCTTCCATTGGAGATCTCAGCAGTGATAACCTCAGTAATTGGAGGGCAGTAACTGGAGATAAGGCAGCCAAATTATTATAATGCAGGAGGCAAGCAAAGCAAATGCAGGGTTCTGGGCCATTTTATAGAGGATTCATGGGGAGTTCAGGAAGGAAGAGACAAAAATCTCAGAGAGGGATGGTAATTTCCAAGAGATCCCATATGGCTTAAATGATGTTCCCTACCTACGAATTAGGCTGACTCCAGCCCGCCCAGCCTGCACGCAACTATTTAAGAGATGAGCGAGGGCAGAAGGTCCAGCGGCTCTCTGTACCGGTTCCTGTCTTCCGCACCACCTATTAGCACATCCTGGAAACCATGAGCCGCCAGCTGCACCCCTACCCCGGCGGGGAGCGCCTGGGCTTCAGCGGTTGCTCCACAATCATCTCAGGCAGGGTCAGCAGCAGCTCTGCCTCGTTCAGGGCAGGAGTCAAGAGCACAGCCGCCTTTGGCAGCAGGAGCCTCTTCAACCTGGGGGCCGGCCGGCGCCTGGCCCTGGGCACCTCAGCCGGGCGGGGCGGCACCTTTGCACTGGGCCACTGCGCTGGCACTGGTGGCCGCCTGGGGGGCTTTGTGGGCACCATCTTTGGCAGCGCCGGCCTTGGGCCTGCATGTCCATCCGTATGCCCACCGGGAGGCATCCCTCAGGTCACCGTCAACAAGAGCCTCCTGGCTCCCCTCAACGTGGAGGTGGACCCCAAGATCCAGAAAGTGCGCGCCCAGGAGCGGGAGCAGATCAAGGCACTGAACAACAAGTTTGCCTCCTTCATTGACAAGGTGGGTCCTGTAGGATTGGTGACCACTGTACACAAGGGTGCTTGCTCTGCCACTGACAGCTAGCTGCATGGGAACTTGGGCAAGTTAGTTATCTCTCTGAGCCTTCCTTTCCTCATCCGTAAAATGAGCACAAAAGTGGCTCTTACCCCCTAGGGCTGTAACAAGAATGAGTTGGGTGTTTATAAAATGCTTAGAACAGTGCCCAGCACATATGCTGAATAAATCCAAGCTTCATTCCTTCTTTGCAGGAGAAGACCCTGGGAAGGGAGGGGGGTGCATAAGGGGCAGGAGATGCAAGGAATAAGCCCTCCGAGGGCTTTCAATGTCAGACAAGGAGATGGGGACACACATCCAGGACAGAGACACCAGAGGGACACAGGCCAGCAGGTGTCACAAGACACGATACTTGGTGCATGCAGAAGGATTTGGAAGGTAGGAAGTGGGACAAGGGTGTAAGCCAGGTAAGTTTGTAGAGGAGGTGAGAGAAAAGGGGCAGAAAATTGAAGGATGGGCCTGAAGGAAGAAGATGCAGAGGAGGGCATGTCAAGTTACATGTGTGTGGTGTGTATTTGTGTTGAGTAACAAGGAAGATGTCTCTGGAGATTCAGAGGTAGTGACCTCAATGAATGGGGAGGAGACAAAGAATAGGCTTCTTTTGTCTCCACCTGGGGCAGACTAAGAATAGCTGACATTCCTCAGTGCCTGATGCTGTCTCAAGTGGTTCTCATTTATCAATGCACGATTCATGATTCTGTTATCATTCTGCCTTGTAGCTGAGGGAACTAAGACAGAGAGAGGCTAAGAAATGGGTCCCAGTTGATAGAACAGGCAGCTGTAGACTGTGTCCCTCACCACTCTGCTCAGGAAGAGGAAGGATGGTGGTTGGAGGGGAGAGGACAGGAGTGGAAGAAACAGCTACTGTCCGGAGAACTTTCTTTATCTAAGTCTGTTCTTTCCTAGTGTATTTCCTTCTCTCCCTCAAGCTACAGAGATAGGTGAGATGAGGAATGCTGGTGAGTAGCAGAGTGCTTGAATTTATTTAGTCCAAAAACATGAGACCTTTGTTCAAGTAGGAAGGAACCTTGTAAAGATGTGATAATCCACTTTGAAAATCAAAGAAACAAACCAAGAGCCATTTAGGCTGCACATAAGAAAGAACATGCTAAAGACCAGATGACTTCCCAGTTCTATCCCTGCATCACTGTTTCTTCTCTGCTTCCCATTTCTCTTCACTCTGAAAACACCAGCATTTGTAGCAAAAGAAGCTCTCTCAATCACATAATAATGCATAGTGGCAGTTATAGCACTACTTAAGCCCATTTCCCAATTTCTTTTAGACTGGATCTTCTTTCTTGTCCTGGAGACCCAGATGGACATGTCCCCTTGACCAAATCCACTCTCTAATGAGCCTTGATCTTTTCTGTCCTTCACCTCCTTCTCAGGATGACTGCTTCTGATTTCTGGGGCCCTCTTCTCACTCTTGAGAGGCAACAGCATGGGGATTCTGGGCTGTGACCACCTTTGGGTTCCAGGTGCGGTTCCTGGAGCAGCAGAACCAGGTGCTGGAAACCAAGTGGGAGCTGCTGCAGCAGCTGGACGTGAATAACTGCAGGAAGAACCTGGAGCCTGTGTACGAGGGCTACATCAGCACTCTGAGGAAGCAGCTGGAGACACTGTCAGGGGACCGGGTGAGGTTGGACTCAGAGCTGAGGAGCATGCAAGATTTGGTGGAGGACTACAAGAAGAGGTGAGTGGAGAGGCACTGGACAGTCTTGTTACAGATGAGGTTTTGATTTTGAGCCAGTATTTTTGCCTTCTGAGATCCTTTGCTGATCCCACTGAGACTTCTTTTCCTGTAAAGAAGAGAGAGAGATTCAGACAGGATGAGACTTAGGAAGAGAAAAGAGCTACCTAAAATGGTGTTCTGAATTGCCTAGGAAATGGTGTGCTTAATTTTTAGCATGGGAAATGGAGTAATGGGAGGAAGAGAATTGTCTCAAAACCAGATGGACAGCACAAATGGCTTTGTAGCCGCTCCTGAGTGAAGTTTTCTATGGGAATTCCCAGAACACGAGACCCATCAATCCCAGAAGAAATCTTAAAGCTAAGCAAAAATAAGTTTTTAAAACGTTTTTCATGATGAATCATATCTGTGCTGCGGAATGCCATCGTTAAAGAGAATAACTGATAACATACTTGGAACCAGAGAGCATTTCTACCCCTAGGTTGAGCCAATGGAGAAAGAGTCCAGTGATACATCTGGGCTGAGTGTGAACCGATATTTGGGTGATTCCCTTCCAGGTGCCAGGGTTCCTGGCCACATTCAAGGGGTAGAGATGGTCACAGCTTAGTAATTTCCTTGTTCCATGTTTGATCTGCCTGTCCATTCCTATTCTGAAGTCCCCCTAAGGCAGAACTCTGCATGGAGATCCTGAGGAGGGAGATGACCAGTCCCTGCCCTCTGAAAACACTCCAATTGTGGAGACAGTCTTAAAGAACACTTTCAGGTAGCTCCCAGTCAGTGGAAATAAGTCTAGTGTGAATTGAGATTGAGGGAAATTAAGATGGGAATATCGGAGCCCGATGGATGTTTGAGCAGGATTCTGGAAAGAAGAGAGAGCTGCCCAGCACAGCCCAGATGTCCAGGTGAGCCTTTCAGAGTAAAAAGGCCACATGTTCCAGAATTACCACCCACTAGTTGAATGACCATGGGTTATTCTCTTGATCCTCTGTTAACTTTAGTTTTGATATTTATAAAAATCAGATACTGACACCTGCCTTGCCACCTACAAGAGCAGTTTAGAGCAGGGGTCCCCAACCCCTGGGCTGCAGACCGGTACCAGTCCATGGCCTGTAAGGAACCGGGTCTCACAGCAGGAGGTGAGCAACAGGGCAAGCAAGAGAAGCTTCATCTGCATTTGCAGCTGTTCCCCAGTGCTGGCATCACCACCTCATTTCTACCTCAGAGCATCAGGCATTAGATTCTCATAGGAACACCAGTCCCTGGTGCCAAAAAGGTTGAGGACTGCTAGTTTAAGGGTAAAGCCAGATGGTAATGTATTAACAGTTCTCAAAAGAACCAAACTGCTAGATACATGTAAAGCATTGGGTCCCTGTTATCAGAAGCCTTAGCTTTGGATACTAGATTTCTTCCCCAAGTGGTTTAGTTATTCATGTATACATATTGATTCTTGCAACAGTGAGACAGGATTCTAGTCCTATATTTTTTTCATTCTTATCTAAGTGCTGGGAAACTTTGTTCATTCAAATAGATTTTAATGGAGGGAGTTTTGCAAGAGCAGTGTTACTCAGTTCTTTGAATGCCTTTCCAGTTTTTCTGCTTTTTCTTTCTTTCATAGTACTTGTTATTTTCTAATATACTATATAATTTACTTATTCGTTATGTTTATTGTTTCTCTCTCCGCTCTACGAAGGCAGGTATATTTGTTTGCCTTGTTCATTGATTTATCCTCAGTGCTGATAAAGTATCCCATATTTGAATATATTTCTTAGATGAATCATTTTGTGTCAAAATCACATTATGACTCATTACTAAAGACCATTTTTAACAAGCTGTCAGCTGACAACGCAGCTCTTTCTTTTTGTTGAGAGCAAAAATTGAAAAACACCTGACTTGCAAAAAGGATTTGTCAATAAAGTCGTTTACTTTTCAACTTTCTGAGAAGTTTTTTTAAAAACAGTTTTACCAAGACTGGTCAAATGTCTGCTTTTTTTTTTTTTTACCATCCTCTGTCCCTTTCGGTAATGTGTTTAATCCAGTAGACCAAAAAAGACAGTGAACATAAAATCATTGTTAGTATTTAATACACCTCTGCCAATTCTTTATTTAAAAAAATAATGTTTTAATCCACTTTTTATATATGTGTACGTACATATATATATACATTTCCAAAACTTTAGAGCTGCATATTTAACTCATTCACTTTATAGAAAACATCTGCCATCTAGCTTAACTTGGAAAGTCAGCTTTCATTGTCAAACCAGAGAAATAAGAGTTGCTTTCTATCAGAAATAGTCTGGTTTCATTTCTAAATTCAAATAAAAATATAAATATGTCCTTTGGGGACTATTACAAAATCCACTAAGCAATAAACTAAGGGCTACATCTTGTACAGTAGATTATTGAAAACATTCAAGATTAAAATAAAGTAGATTTAATACAATTAATACATCTATGTTCTAAAACAAGATAAACCAATATGTACTTTGTCATGGTTTAACTTTCAATTATGCATTGTAATGTATTTTTAAAATGATAAGTTATTTATAAAGCCAATAGTACCACAGAATGTATTGTTTCTCTTTGTAAATATGTGTATGCACATTGAACTCTGGTGTTTGGTTTCTAGAAGTAAATAATGAGAAATTATTTATGACAAATGAATGTCATTAGTTTTGCTAGCCATCATGATCATTTTTTTTCTATGTATTTTACAAAGTAGAGAGATTTAAACTGCTAAAAACTAATTGGTCTGCAACTAGCATATGCTTTTTCGGTTAATAGAAGGAAGATAAAATTGAATATTTACTAAGATAAAATGAGATAAAGATTGGTTGTAATAGAAATAACTATTTCATAATATAATTTGATAAAAAGTTTTCAATTATCTTTTGAAAAATGCACATGGAATCTGAGACAAAGCACATAATATGTTTTCTGTATGTTTTATCCAGTGTAGCTAGAAAAATCTGGCAATCTCAGAAAATGTTCCAGTCCCATTTTAAATAACCTATTTCACTAACCTGTACTACTTCAGCCATTCAACAAAGCTTTTCTTTTTCCTTAGCAGTCAGTGACATGCCTTAGGAAGGAGTAAAAAGCAGAAAAGATTTGTTCATGTTAAAGTATATTTAAAAAAGCTATTTTCTAGCATTAACTATTACTTTCCAATGCTCTATTTTGTTTCCTCTCACAAAAGTCCTGTAATACATTTATTGACAATAGTAGGGGATGGGATAGTGAAGTCTTTAAGTGAAATGATCAACACTCTTACCTCCCTAGTCCACAATATATCTGTATTAAGGACATCCCAGCTTCATCTGAACACCTATTTCCAAAACCTTGCTTTATCTGAAACAGAAATATTTATGAGACAGGTATAACATATAGTTCGAAGGCAGGATAGTGTTTTGTTTGATGCCTGGGAGATTTTGCACGTTGGGCTAATGCACTGTACTACGGTGCCAGATGGCAATGAAATGCGTCTTTCTGCTGTCTCAGGGAGGGGGTGGTTGTGAAAGGAAGGTGGGACAATGGAACCTGCATGACAACTTCCTCACAGTTGCATTCCCAGGCATATCCATTTTAGGGCAGACTGAATATGAACTAAGGAGATGGAAACATATTCCTTTAAACCTGTCCTTGTCACAATTCCTTGAGGAAGGCTATGCATGTTCCAGGGGTACATGAACTCCCAGTTTGTAGACTACTGCTGTGCCGCTTTTGACATAGAGGTGATCACTAACTGCTTAGTGAGCATTTGTAGGACTGAATTATCCCAAATGACCAAGCTCTCCCCTTTCTTTGGCCCCATGTAGGTATGAGGTGGAGATTAACAGACGCACCGCTGCTGAGAATGAGTTTGTGGTTCTCAAGAAGGTAAGGGGAGCAATAGGGCAGGTGGAAGCCCAGAGGGCTCCCTAAGCACATCACGGTGATGTTTGTAGGCTGAGGAAAGGGACCCTGTAGGTACCTCAATCCTTTGGGCAGAGAAGACTGGGATTCTAATTTCCCAGATCCTCTCTCCAAGCCTGAGATGCATGCTATTTCCAGAATCTGCCAGCTTAAAATTCAGGTATTTGCCACACTTCTGGTGCACCATTGTACTGCACATTTGTTGGTTTGCTCTCAGGTATGGGGCCGCCCTGTAGAGCAAGGGGTAGGGGGAGTAAAGAGAGTAAGGAACCTGAGGCTTCTTGCGGCAGGGGTAAGGGGAGGGATGGCAATCGACCACTCTCTGTGTTCCCAAGGATGTAGATGCTGCCTACATGAACAAGGTTGAACTCCAGGCTAAGGTGGACTCCTTGACAGATGAGATCAAATTCTTCAAGTGCCTCTATGAAGGGGTAAGGACCTGGTTGACCTCCTTGTGTGATCTGCTCCTCTTACAAGTAGCTTCTGGCCTTTGGCCTGGATGGTTGTATGGACCAAAGGCTGGCAGAATAGCCCTTCAATTCAGTGCAGCTGACATTTACTGAGGCCCTACTATGTGCTGAATGATGAGGTGGGCTTTGAGCAAACCATGATGGAGAGGAAAGAATTCCTTTCTTCTGGGAATTCCAGTCTGGTAGGGAAAACAGCATATAGATGAGCTTTGGGAGAACAGAGTGAATGGTGAATTCCACCTGAGCTCTCAGAGAAGGCTCCTGGAGAAAGATGGGGAAAGTCTCCATGGGGCATGGTGCTCCAGCCCTAAGGAGCAGAACAAGTGAAGATACATGGGCCTGAGGTGTGCTAAAGCATGAGAAGCCTGCAGAAGGGAAGGTCGCTGGTGACTTGCTAGAGGGCTCTGAGTGCCATGTAAGGAGGTCAGACTTGATTCTATAGGCGAAGGGTGGCCATTGCTGCAGAGTATGGAATAAGGGTGGGAGAAGTCCTGAGTGCATGATGGAGAGGGTGGTCTCACATGGGCTGAAAGGACAAAGTGTGCATCTCACACCGAGCATGCATTGGCACTGGTGGCTTCTGCAGAAGGAGGGCAGAAAAGTCAGAGAGGAGTTTTCCGGGGATGATCGAGAGATGTGCTCCCCTCATGGGGACCCCCTAACTTTCCCCTAGGAGATTGCTCAGATCCAGTCACACATCAGTGACACATCTGTCATCCTGTCCATGGACAACAACCGGGATCTGGACCTGGACAGCATCATTAATGAGGTTCGTGCCCAGTACGAGGAGATAGCCCTGAAGAGCAAGGCCGAGGCCGAGGCCCTGTACCAGAGCAAGGTGAGTTGTGTGCCAATTGTGTCAAGGGCCAGTGACCACATCTGCTGCCCTCTCATCATATGTGCATGAGTGCATGTATATGCTTGTGTGTTTGCATGTGTGCATGTGTGCATGTATGTGCATGTGTGTGTATTAGACTGGGTGGAGATCTCCTTTGTCTTGGAGTTGGGCCTTGTGGAAATGTCTCCCTGTGGTCCAGGTAGATCAACCACAGTCTTGGCACACGTTGGGGACATGTATGGGCCTTAGCAATTCCCCTGCTGTGGCCCTTGCTGACAGTAGGAGCCACAGCAGCCACAGTCCTGATTAGACTCTGACACCATTTCTGTGGGTAATCCAGATATCTTGGCTTTTCTAGTTTTCAACTTTGTCAAAATAAGGACAAGAAATTCAAATTCCACCAAGGCTCTCACATTTAATAATCTGAGGATTCTGCTGAACTGGGTCAGAACCTTCTTATCCAGAAGGAAAGAGTTGTCTTTCTCTGTCTCCTTTCTACTCTTTCTCTCTCTCTCTTTCCTCCCACACTTCTGTCTATACTACCTGGGTAATGAGAACAGTATGTGGCCTTTACCCCACGCTGAATGCTCTTAAAAGGCGAATGCTCAGCTATCCTGTTCTCCTCATATCTCATCCCCCAATCTCAGATCCAGGAGCTGCAGGTCACAGCGGGCCAGCATGGGGATGACCTCAAACTCACCAAGGCCGAGATCTCAGAGCTCAACCGGCTGATCCAGAGGATTCGCTCAGAGATAGGGAGTGTGAAGAAGCAGGTGGGTTCCACACAATGAATCAGCTAACAGGATTTATTGAGTATCAATCTGTATAGGACCAAATATGGAAAAGGGTCCCTTCTTTGGGCATTTATAATTCAAGAGAGAACAGTCCAAGCCCATATAAAAGGAAGAAGCATCCATCCACTGTGCAGCATGCCTCTTAAGTGCTGTAGGTGTCCTGAAGGGCTGGAACTTCCTGCAGGGGGTGGGCTTACTCTGGAATAGAGGCAGAAAAGAGAGGGGTAGAGGCCTGGAAAAGGAGCCAGAAGGAGCACTGGACCTGAGGTGGACATGTGCATAGCATGTGTGCAGGGAGGAGAGATGTGGACTCTGAGCAGAAGGTCCGTATGGGTGGGGTGGCAGGGAGCAGAACACCCTTAGGTAGGAAGGGGTGGATTATGGGCTCCTTCAAAGCTGGGCAATGGGGTTTTGAACTGATGCAGTAGGCAAAATAGAGGTATTAGGAGGCTTTGCATGATGAATCCATGCTGGAGAAAGGAGGGTCAGGCTGTGGATTTTAGAGAAGAGTGGAGAAGGAAGAGCCTCCCACCCTAGCCTTGGCCCAAGGCTCTGCTCTGTGTTTGCCTTTCCCAGTTCTGAGGATGGGACATAGTTTTCCCTGGTTGGGCAACTTAGGTGTTGCCACTGAGGCTGTGAGCCACTCACTCAAAAAGCTGTGGGCATTTGCATGGCTGGGAGCCTGCCTGGCAGAGGAGGGTGATGCCAGCTGGACAACGGTCTAGAATTCTATCCAGCCTCAGGATCATCTGCTCTCCTTGGGGTGAAGCAAATGTGACTCTAGAGAAAAGGAACACATCAGAAAGAGAAGACAGATACATAGATCTCACCAAAACTTCAGCCAAGTGATCGGAACACACACCCAAAACTACAAGGCTCAGGAAGCTCCCTGCTCCCTGCCTCAAGCTTTCACATAGATACCACAGAGCTCCACCTGCAGTTTCCTCCTGCAAGTTATGTTTTCACCAAACAGCAGATGTTTGTAAGCTTGTAAAACCTGTCAGTTTTCTTTTAAGGCTATTGACATGTAGCGTGATTCTCTAAAGAATTTTGGAGGCAAGAAAGTGAGTGTGGAGGATTTATCGAACAGACATTTTATTAATAGGAACTTTATTAGTCCCCAATTTTTGTCATGATTTACAAGATCCCCTAAAACAACCTTTACACTGTGGGTCAGAACTAAGGTCAGTTACCCGGAGACTTTTCAGGGTTGGCATTAGAATCTTACAGCCAATGTTACAGACCAGAAAGATGAGGGCAGGCTCCAAATGCCCAGGTAGCCCACCTTCTCAGTGCCCTTTCCCTCCTCTCTTTCGTAGCAAGAACACTCTATTGTTACATGCCACAGCATGAGTTAGAGTGAATCATGCCTAGAATTGAGGGAAGGACAGGTTCTCCTCTAGTGATGTCCAAAGGTGATGAAGACCTCAAATGAAGGGAGGTCCTCTGAGCAAGATCTCAGAACTGTGTTCTGACTCAAAGCCCTCAATCCGTTTGCTCCTCAGTGCTCCAATCTGGAGACGGCCATTGCCGATGCTGAACAGAGAGGGGACTGTGCTCTGAAAGATGCCAGGGCCAAGCTAGATGAGCTAGAGGCTGCCCTGCACCAGGCCAAGGAGGAGCTGGGCCGGATGCTGAGGGAGTACCAGGAGCTGATGAGCACAAAGCTGGCCTTGGATGTGGAGATCGCCACTTACCGCAAGCTGCTGGAGGGCGAGGAGTGCAGGTGAGGACCAGATAGATATCTTTTGTCTGGAGCAGCTCTGTCTTTGCCTTAGGAAGACTGAAAACGAACAGTTTGGTTCTGTTCAGGTCCTACTGAAGTAAAACTTTATAGAAAAAGGATTTGACATGATGAGGTAGGAAAGACCAAAGTTAGACAGCAAGAAGAACTGAGTCATAAAATATCCCAGAGAGGTGGTAAGATAGAAAGTATTAACAACGGCAACGTTTGAGAAACAGAGCATCCCTGGCTCTTTGTGATGCTTTTTTAAGGGTAGGTGGAAGGAGAGGCAGGATGGCTTCCAAGAGTCATATATGTTCAAGGTGGCTTTGGCAAAGATGGAGCCCTTGAAGCTGTGAACTCATACTTCTTAATTGTCTAAAACTGAGGGCATAACTAGAGGGAAGCAGAGGCATGATTATCCCACACATCAGATAATCCCAAAGCCACTTTGATGGAAAGCTGACTCCTTGTAGCAGATTTTTCATCTTGGTTCTTCATTTCTTGAGAGGTCCCACTGAGTCTTATGGGACGAAAGTAGTCTGGAATGGGGTGGAAGTTGGGACATTCTGAGAGGAGAGGCTAATTCACAGAGGAGACTCCCTGGATAGATGGGGTGATGGCTTATGGTGGGCTTATTTTTTTCCTTCTCTCTCTTCAGGATGTCTGGTGAATATCCAAATTCTGTGAGCATCTGTAAGTACCTGTAGGACCCCATTCTACCCTTGGTCACCTACTACAAGTCTAAGTCCCTCTAATTCCATGACACCAAAGAGAAGTCAGAATACCAGAGTGGGTTCAGGGGAGACTTAGGGGTACAAAGAGGGAGCTCGCTTTAGTCACCAAGGAGAAGCAATGGATGGAGAAAAATAATATCATGAAATACAAAAGTATAACCTGTGGAAAGATCAAATGATACTCAACAGTGTGTAATCAAAAAGTCGATTATAAGAATAATGCTTAATGGCTATATTCTATTTTTACTGAGGCCAGAACAAAATTAAGGCCCTGAATTGCAGTAAGAGGTTATTGAGAGGAACCTGAAAGGGGAATGATAACTGAAATCATCTCCTCTGAATTAAAAAGCTAGAGAGAGTGCTGTGGAGGTGCTGCCATGTGAGAAGCAGGGACACCCTGATAGCCCCTTTCTTCAGCAGCAGCACCCGAAGGCCTCCATGAAGGCCTTTCTTCATGTGGGGAAATTCTCTGATTGAGCTTGTGGAAGCTGAAAGTCTGATAGTGGTAGATTGACACAGACTAACAGGAGAAGGTCAAATACATGGGGCCAAGTACATGAAAAATGATCTGCTGATGAAAATGTCCAAGTAAACTAAAAACATACTATAGAGAGAATCTGTCACCATAGGGGAGAGAACCGAGGGAGTGGCCAGGATGCCCCAGGAGTACTGACAGGGTGTTGTCTTCTGCCCATTCCAGCTGTCATCAGCAACACTGGTGCAGGAGGGGCTGGCTTCAGCATGGGCTTTGGTGCTTCGAGCAGTTACAGCTACAAACCTGGGGCTGCGGACGTCAAAACCAAAGGCAGCTGTGGCAGTGAATTCAAGGATCCCTTTACCAAAACCTCTGGCAGCAGCTGTGCAACCAAAAAGAAGGCCTCCAGATGAAGGGCAGAAAGCTACAGAACCCATCAACCTCTTCTTCTCTCCCGGGGTTCTTTTCCAAGTCAGGAAATGGTGCCCCTGTAACCACAATCCTAGTCTCCTCTCCTCTCCCTGTTGTCCTCAGCAGGGGGGCAATGCTCCTGTGCAGGAAGTCCAATCTTGGGCGCCTGGTGACCTCCTCCTTGGACACCTTTTACTGGGTCGCTGCTGCAAATGCAGAGATAACACACATACCCAGGATGCTTCCTTGCAACCAGGTGCCGTCCCCTGTGTCCCCATGTGTCTTTCTTGGGCCTTCATCACCAAGGAGCTCTCTTTGTCCTCTGGTTGGGTTCGTGTCTTATTCTCTGCTTCTCCTTCAATAAATGGTCAATGCCATTTGATTCTCAGTGTCAGTCTCTTGCCCAGGATGTCGACGTCTGCATCACCCTATCTAACTTTTCTTCTTCTAATTCTTGCTTTTCTCTGGTCTCTGGCCTGACACAGATCTTCGCTGTCTGGTTCTGGCCAGGTAGACTTTGAGTGAGAGCTGCTCCTAGTAAAATGCTGAGATTTGTTACTGATGCACCTCTGGACGGGTTCAGGGCTTCCTGTGCATTGGGGTCCCTATTTCACATACTGGCCCTGTGGGATAGGCATCATCACCCTGTTACAGAGAGGCTCACACCATCCTCCATCCAGTTCTCAAAAGCACTCAGTGTCTCACACTAATTGCCTCTCATTGTTAGAGTGATTTGTCCTCTTTTTTATTCATCTCTTCATTCTCCTGTCTACCCACCCCCGAATCCTGCTCCGCAACAATGGCCTTGCTTTCCTTTTCTTCCAGCCAGATCTTTTTCACCCTAAAGTTTGAGGCCTGTATGTATATGTTTTTATGGATACATCTGTATTTTTTACATATAGCAGTGGCTTGTTGGAAACTCCTTAGTGAGCCAGGCATTGCTCAGGTACTGGGAACGCTGCAGTAAACAAACAGGCATAGACTGTTTTCAGAGAGCTTACAGTCTGGTGGGAAGAGTAAAAATAAGCAACTAACAAAGGAATATATAATACGCTGTCAGTAGTGATAGCTGTTATGAAGAAAAACAAAGGCAAGAAGGGTGATCTTTTAGATGTGTGTGTGTGTGTGGTGTGTGTGCAAAAGTGTTTTCTTAGAATCAATTGGCACAGTTGACTTGAGCATGGTGCTAAGGAGCAGAATCAAAGGCAAGACCACCTTCCAAGGATGAGCCTCATTCGAAAGTGGCATTCAAGACACCCATGACCCCTTCTATTCCCATGTCATTTCCTGTCCTTACGCTCCAGTATTTTTACAAGCAGGCCAGAACTTTTCAAGCCCACAGACCTTTGCAAATATGATTGTTCAATCATGGGAACTCATGCTCCATTTACTAAAAGCCCACTTATCTTTTGTGGCCCAGCTAAATGCCACCTCCTGTGTTCATGCATGTTCTGGTTCTTCCAGGTGGACTCTGTTAAGTCATCAAGCATTAAATGAGAAGGAACATTAGAGCTGCTGTCTCAGCAGCTCTCTCCTGTCCCTCCACTTTAGAGGGGAGCAAATGTAGGCCTGGATGGCTAAGTGCTCTGCCCAAGTTCACAGCCCTGCACACCCACAGCACCATTCCTGACTGTATTACAGTTGGTGCTTTATTTTCCTGGTGTCATGTTAGCTGTGCACACATCTATCCTCTCACCCTGCCCCCTCATAGCTCCTTTTTTTTCGGTTCTTCAAGCCTAGCTCACAGTCAGCACTCAACATACATTTGCCACAGGAATGTGTGGCTTAGTCTAGTTTACCTTCACGGGAGAGAAAGAGCTCAAGGTATATGCATGTCCAGATGATTTGGCATGCAAAAGAAGAAACACATTAAGGTTAAAAAAATTTGTTTTATGTGCATCCATGGGTATGCAGTTTATATGTTTATCAACCAAACTGGGACACTTTTATTCTGGACACATGCTGAACTCGATCCTCAGACAACAGGCATAAGCCAGCACCATTTCAGGCAAATAGCCAGCCCCTTTGGGTCTAACATACTAGCTGAGCCATCATATGCTTGGCTTCAAATCTTGGCTCTTCTAATGGCTAGTGAAGGACCCTGTCCTTGTAAAATAGGACTGACATAAACTGGTACTTATTGAGTGTTTCCTATATGCCAGATACTGTTCTTAGCACTAACTCTTCTGAACAGTTAATGTCTGTTCAGAATTAACTTGATTAACTCTCCCAACAACCTGACAGGGATTATTGTCATATGGTACTATTATAATAATGTACATCTCACTAATGAGGATATTGAGGCTCAGAGGGCTTAAATAACCTGTCCAACATCACGTGGTTAGTAAATGGCGACTTGGGAGTTGAATTCCAGTCCAGTTCCACAGTCTGCACTTGAGATGGTTTCATCACTTGTAAAAATTTTTAATCTTTTTAGTAAACCTAGTTAAGTTTTCTTCTTTTCTTAGGGAAAAAGGCCCTCTCTTTCAAATTCTGGTATTTGCTACAAACTGGTAACTTAGATCCTCTGGCTATTGATAAGGGTCATCAGCCTATTGTTAGCAGAAATGATGTTAAGACAGATAAGGCCCTTAGAATCTGAGAGGGCAGGGGACTTTAGGCCAAAGGTCTTTTTTTTTTTTTACTCTTTAAGAAATATATTAACCAAGCCTGTTTCCCTTTACTCATTTAATAGACAAATCAATAATAGAAATTAATAGATATATGATTTAAATAATAAGTTTGTATCTTCTTTTCCTTGTTTAGGGACTGAGATAGCACTTTAGCAGGAAACCCAAGATCCTACCTTGACTGAGGCAGAAAGGTAAAGAGCTTCATGAAACTCCTAGGCAGGGACTATACCCATTCTCAGCAGGAAACAGATATGGAAGAGACCTCCCGTCCCTCAACATCCATACTGATAATAAGGGGGTTCATGGCTCTTGGAAAAGAATTAGGCAGGAAAGTTAAGGGATATTGGGTCTGCCTGCAAAGACGCTGAGGTCATCCTATCCTAGAAGGGGTCCGCCCTAATCCATCCACAATTAAGCAAGCCAGAAGGCATTTTTTAAACTTACACAAAGAAACAAGTAGGCAGAGAATTAGGTACCAGTTTAAGCAAGTCACTCGCACCTACGCAACTACGCAATGAAGACCCCAATAACCTTCAACTCACCTGAGCCTCATTATATCATCATTATAATATAATGCATATGCCTGGAAGTTCATTAACATCATTATAACAGACTAAATTCTGGAAACACACGCACAGATCGCAAAATGATGAATCACACTGAGTCCTGTCAATCTTAGTTGTCAATCATGGAAGCCCACTCCTCTAAAAAAACTAACCATCCATAGCAAATAGGGATGAAAACCCCAAAGGCTTTGTTACCAGGCCTTTTGAACCAGCCTTCCCTTGCTTAGGACCGCTTCCATTTCTGGAAGTGTATTTTTCCTTCTAATAAAACTTTTATACTGCATTTCGGTGTTTTGCTCAATTCTTTGTTTGAGACATCAAGAACCTGGACAACGCACCAGGAGAGGATCCCCATTCCCCGGTAACACTTCCACCTTAGAGGAGAGTCGAGAATATGAAAAGGGATAATGGAAGAAATACAGTGCCTGGAGTATAGTTTGCAACCAATAGATGTTAGTCGTTATTAAGTTAAATGTTGTTAATGTGTGTTTGTGAAGCCTTCTGTGTTTGCCAGCCATGCACTGGTTCACAACCAGTCAATTTCCAGCAGGACTGTGCCCAGACACCTGGCTGAGATGTGCTAAGTGCGGAGTAGAGGGATCTGGGTCTACTCATTCACTGATGTGCCTTTCCCATCCAGTTACTGATGGCTAATTTCCAAGCAGGAAAAAAATAACTCTTCTGTGCCCATATTTTGTGCATACACTGCCCTCTGTCATCAGATCCGGGTACTGCACTTTCCATCTGCGTGGCCCTGGAGGCTTCCCTAGGACAGAGAGGGTGTGAAATGATCTTGGACAGACTCTGTGCCCACTGTGGAGCTGCCAGCTGGAGGAGATGCTGTTTCGTTCCCTGGCATGCCCAGGCTGGTCTCAGCCTCCATATTGCCCAGGCCCTGGCTCCTGTCTCCTCTCCCTCTCCTCTCTGACTTCTCCTGTCACAGGAGATGGGTGGGGGAAGGGGTCTGCTGCTGCTCAAACCTCTTCACCTCTAATCAGAGAACTCAGGGCCTTCAGACTGCTCCTCCTCAATGGGTGCCTGAGAATCTTGGTGTTGATCTGGAGGTCCTGAGCGTGAGAGTCCCCATTACTCAGCAATAAGCTCCCCAGCTCCACCCACACTGTGTGTAAACCCCTGCCATGGCTATATGGGGTTGGGTGGGGGCGCTCTGAGTCTCTGTCTCTCTGTCTCTCTGTCTCTGTCTCTGTCTCTCTCTCTTCTCTCTGTCTGTCTGTCTGTCTGTCTGTCTGTCTCTCTCTCTCTCTCTCTCTTATGCAGTAGATAATCCAGGCATGGAGGCACTAGCAAAGCACAGCCAAGAGGAAGGAAAGGATCAGAGCTGAACACAGACAATCTGGGAAGGTTTCCTGGAGGAGGTGAAAGGGATATGAATTGTTGGAGAGACGGATCACCTTAAAGACTTTTTAGATCACATTTGGCAGCTGCTCTGAGGTTTAAGCTGCCCTTTGCCGGCTGCCTCCAACCTCTCTTGCAGGGCCTCTACCACCTCTGCCACCTTCTGGATGACAATTGCTTGTAGGATAATCATTTTGCTTATGGCACCATCCCTTGACTCTTAAGTTTACATTTGGCAAATGCTGCCAGGACCACCAGAGATGCTGAGTTTCTTGTCTCCTGCAAACCACTTTCTATCACCCATTCCATCTCTCCTCCCGCCTCCCCCCACCCCCCACTCTGTCCACACAAATCTCCCAGTAGATGCCTGGGTCCCAGTTAGAGGCTTATTGCCTAAATCCCTCCTTCCTGCTTCTAATCGGCCTGTACCCAGAAAGGCTCTCAGGGTTGCAGATCCTTCTTGCTGGAACCCCAGATGTAGCACCAACTTCCAGATTAAAGCTGCTCCCAACTCATGACCTGAACCAGAGTATCATGGATCACTGGCTGGAGGGGACCTTAATGTAGGAAGTCACCCAGTGTATAAGGACACACACTTAGCCCTTGGCCAGTTTAGAGTGAATCCTATTGTTGTTTTGTTTCTTTTGCCACTTATAACCATGACATAGACAACTCAGTTTCCCTGCTCCTATGTTTCCTCATTTGTAAAGTGGGAAAAATAAGAATATTTTTGTCATAGGATTGGTGTGAGGATGAAATGAGTTAAAATATATCAAGTAAGCTTCCAACAAATGATCACTCCATGTCTACACTTGAGGCTCTATTGCCAGGGTAGTTTCCAGCTGGATTCCAGTCCAGGCCAGCAGTTCTTCCCCCATTGCATTCTCCTCGGCCCGCGTGGCCCACATCTATTTCCAGAAGGTTCTCTCCCATGTCTGCTGGTCCCTCTCAGTCCTCTCCTTTGGCTCTCTGTTATGCAATGCAGTGCCCATCCTTGAGGCATGTTGCCCAGCTGTTCCTTTTCCCCAACTGGGAGGTAGTATGCCCCAGTTCCCTGTGTTCACTGACTTACACCTACAGACCTCTTGCGTCCTAGTGTGTGTCACTCTCCCCTACTCTCTGATCTGTAGGCTGATTTCACAACTAGCCTCCTGAACCTACAGCTTCGTTGTCACATCTTATAGCCTAGCCGTGAAGTCCTACTGGTCTCAGTGGGAGCCCATGACATTAGGAAGTTGCAGACTTGGTCTACAGGTATCCTTCTCTAGCAGGGAAGGTGGACAGAACTTTTCAGAGGGCTGGGCAGTGGTCTCAGTAACAGATGGAGGAGCTCATGCTCTGACCCCACCCTCAGTTGTCATCATTGAGCATCACCTAAGACCCACCTGCCTGAGCCTCTAGGTCCCTGGCAGACTTGCATTCTGGAGGATAGTGCTTAGGGCCCCTCAGCACAGCAGTGAGGATGTTCCTTGCAGCCAGCAAGTAACTCATTCCTTCCACCCCGGCTGGAGTGGAACTGCCAAGGGCTCAGTTCAAGACCCAGCCTCCAGCCTCTGGGCTCACCCTTCACTCTCCCTGCATTTTTAGCCCCTCGCCTCTTCCCACTGATCCAGTCTTTTCTAGTTCCCTTTTCCTAAAATACTCACTTATTTTTTATATTTCGTTCTTGACATGCTACTTTTACATTTTTTCCTCCCAGTTCCTACCTTGCCTGTGGTCATCCGTGCCCTTTTGTGCTTCTGCCCTGTCTTCTCCTGTCCCCTACCTCTCCTGTCCCTAGGGACCAGCAGGCTCAGTTATAATGTAGGCAAAGGGAAGGGTTATGGCCATTTCCCCCACACCTGAGGCAGGTGCTCCCCCAGGCCCAACCCACTTCTCCAGTGGCTTCCCCTAGGGGACAGGTGGGGGTAGGGTTGGTCTTCTTCCTCCTGTTTGGACAGCGCTGCACTGTGCTCCGATGGGAGATAGCATGTCATTAGTGATGACTGGCTTAATTACCACCCGCAGTGGAGCCCGGCTTGTTTGCTTTGGAAATGGGCAAAGGAAGAGGCGGATCAAGCTTCAAACTTCATAGTCAAGATCAAAAGATTAAGGCACTTCCCCCAGCCTCTCTATTCTCTTTTGAAAAAAGAAATGCGACAAAGGGGGGTTAGAAAATACCTTACAAACTTCCTCCAGAACTGGCTGGGGGTGGGGAGAGGGGTCTGTGGTAAGGAGATGGGTGAAATAATACAGGAATGAGAGTCTGGCAGTATTTTGCCAGGAGCAAATGGAAGAAAACGTGTCCTTCCCAGAACAAGACCGAGCTTGTCTGACATACCTCTGTGCCTTGAGCTTAGAGGAAGTCTCCTTGTGATGGTGAGGCAAGTGGTGGGGGTGGGAGGTGGAGGAATTGTAAAGAGCTCAGAGAGCTTCTCTTTAAAAAAAAAGAGAATAGAAATAGAACTAAAGAGCATGACACTAAAGCGCTAGGGCTCTGATGGTCACAGTGCATGAGAAGCCAGGGTGGGAGGAGAAGAGAGAGAAATAAGAATGGAGAAGCTTAGTGAGACACAGGCCAGGATGTGCTCTAGGCGAAAGGACACTCAAGTTGGGAAAAATGAAAATGAGTCTGCAGGTCCTTAAGCCAGAGGGAAGCAGGGCAGGGCAGTTCCCAGTGGACAGAGCCCAGAGTGGACAGTGGTGGGAAATGCGAGACCATCAGTTTCCCACAGAGCTCAGAGAGGAAAATTCAGGGGGCTGGAAGACAGAACTCAGCTAGCCTTGGAAGAGGAGGTGAACTCAGGAGAGAAGCCAGGGGACTCTGATGACCCTCCCTTTGGGAGAAAGAGAATTCTGGCCAGAGGATCCAGCTCACCAGTATAACATGAGCCTATCCTTGAGATGCAGGCAAGCCACCCAGGGCTGCCCCAAGCGCTGTCCAGGTTGTGCCCAGCACTAGGGCTGGGTGAAGAGTGAGTGGGGGCTGAAATTCAGCTATGCACCTAGGCGAAGGGCTGCATCTGCCCAGAGGAAGGGGCATCTTTTCTAATTGGCACAAAGGCGCCCTAAGGGCCCCGCAGCCACTCGGTTAAACTGCTATGACATTTCTCTCTTGAGAGGGGAAGCATTGGACATTCCCTTCCTGAGCTGGGCTCCTGTGGACAGAAGGAAGGAGATGCTAATGCTGCAGAGAGGACAGCAGAAGGCCCTAGACTCAGAGAAAGGTGTTCGTGGAGAGACACCAAGGAATGCCGATACAAAGTTTTAAGACTAGCAGGGCTGAGGGAACCATTGCCACATGTCAGGTCACTATACATCCTTTGCTAAGTTTTAATAAATAGAAGCTCACTGCACAATATCTTCTACACTAATGTGGCATGAAGAAATGGGAATTTGGACCACGTTGACTACTTGTCTGGAAATTTGCTCAGCACAGTGCCTGTAACAGCAGGCATTTGATAAGTGAGAGTGGAATTTAATTTAAATCGATGGGATCAACTTCCAGTTTTCTTAATAATCTGGAGAATTCATGTTAACACATGTGTGTAGGGGTGGGGCAGGGGCAAGAGGAACTAGTAGGGATGGAGAGAGTATTGCTTGAGTATTTAAGTTTTAAAGACTTGGAGAGATGTAACTTCAATGACCCCTACAAACTACTGCAGAATCTGGTACTCCGTACTCTGGTGGGTGATGTTTGGGTCCTCGACCACTCAGGTTTTCCAGAACTGTCCAGGTAATAGCCCTGGAAGCCCTTTGTCTTGGAAAACCCATCAGCCCTGGGAAACTGGGACAGTTTGTCATCCTACAAAATTGTCTTTAGCTACTCCCAATCATCTTGTCTAGGGTACTTTCCTCATCTTCTGTGCTCAGAATTGCCCCTTCTCTTTGCTGCTAACACGTAACTTTCTGCCTCACTCTCTCCATGTCCTCTCCCACCTTGCCCCCAGCATCATGTCTAGAATCCCAGACTGCAGAGTGGGCTCTGCCCCACCCTTCAGGTGTGTATCCCATTTGCCGTGGGACTGGATCCTCCAGGACCCAGAGAATTTCATCTCAGGAAGGTGAAGGGTATTAAGAGGGGTGTGGAGGGAATGAGAGAAAAGCAGATGAACTGTTGTTTCAGCTTGCTAACTTTGGATGAGGTTGGAAAAACGGCTCCTTTCGAACTGGTTCGGACAAGCAAAGAACATTAGTTTTCTTCACTGAGCTCATTTCAAATAATCAAAGAGCTCATTTTCAAGTCTTCCAGTTCTAAGGTGCTATAGTTTGTACCGAAGTCTTGTCACCCCAAAGTTAGCTCAAAAATCCTTCGGGTTTCTTCCTCTCTCCATTAATGACCTTTATCTACAGAATGTTGGTTCCCATGACTGTGCTCAGGAGCAGTCAAAAGGCCAATGGACTAGAGTAAAATGACCTTAAGGATCCATTCTCCATCCAAGCAGACATTACTTTGGATATGTTCATTTGGGATTATTCATGGCACTGCTTTCTATTTACCTCTAGTGTGGTGTGTTCTGTGAAGTGGAACTTTTACCCTCCAGGAATACCCTTAACGAAGACAGTGGGAGACTGTGGTGCAAAATGGACTTAGGTCCTTCAGGGCTCTCTGGGGTCCTGTCTCTCACAGTTCTCCTTGTGTAACATGGAGCCTGTTCTTTAATCTAAAACACTGTTTTCTTCCCTTTGTGATATTTCTTCCCCTCAGGACCCTCACATAATTCTACACTGTCTGCAGGGAGAAGGGAATTGCCTTGGCCACCATCTTTCTCACATTACTTTCTGCCCTCCAAGTCAATACTTCTCCTACAATCGCCTTGGGCTGTTCACTGCCTTTTGGATGCACTGTGCACCTATGCACCTATCCAGTCTGGCTCACCTTCCAGTTCTCAACCCCCACCTCAGAGAGCCAGATGTATTTTATTCTGATTAAAAAAAAAAATTAAAATTTCAATAACAGCTTACCTGAGTCACTCATTTAAACATGTTATTGAATACTGTCCTGTGGAGTTAAGCTACAGCAATAACAAGAGCAAGACAACTTTAATGGGCTTATATTTTGTCTCATCCAGTTCAATCTCAATTTCTTAGAAAGGAGAGTATCTTAGATGTCTCCCTCTCTCAATGTCTAGCATTGAGTAGTACACACAGTAGGTACTCAGTTTATACTTATTGAATAAAACAATCTCTTCAGGCTTTGGGACACTCATTAGTCCTGTGAACTCAAAAGACTTCACTTGAATCCCCACTGCCTGGGAGCACCTACTCTGAGGTGTGGAGTGTGATGTTTAATTAAAGGGTGGCTAACACTGTGAAAATTGGAACTGGCAGAGATTCTACTGTGTAGGCCAAAAAAAATTCTCTGCAATTAAAACCCCTAGAATCAGATTGGAGGGGCATCTGTGTGAGTCCACAGTCATAACACTTCTGTTAGGAAATCTCCCTCGGCTTCTTCCTCTTCCTTCTGTTGCCATCATCACCATTATCACCATCACTAGACCCTTACTGACCAGCCCTCAGCATAGGGCCTGCACAGAGAGGTGCTCATCGAGTGTGTGTGGAATGAACACAAAAGGTGCCAGGACCCCCAGCCCTCGTCCTGGCTCTTCCCTGCGGATGGGCTCAGTTCATTCTGCAGCATTTTCCCTGGGCAACAGAAACTCCATTTTTATTTACCCTAAGTCTTCTCCAGCCGTGAAGATCCAGCCTCATACCTTTTCTACTTTGTAAATGTTCTTTTGTTAAGGTCCCCAGTTCGAGATCTGGCTCCCCTAGCATTTGGGGCTCATATTCAGCCAGACAGCAGAGGTACAAACTTGGCCCAGGAGACTCAGCTCACCAGAACCATGTGTATTACCCGTTGGGAGATCCTCAGGGAAGGCCCGACTACTGGGGATGGGAGGAGTCTAGAATAAAGTAGCCCTGTGTGAAAGTGAGTCTTTTCCTCTTTCTGCTCATCCCACTTAAGCTGACTTTTTCTCTGACCCCAGAGAGTGAAGTCTACTCCAGAGCAACCACTTTAGTTAAGTCCCCAGTTCAGAGGCAACCTCCCATTCTCCTTGTGTCATCAATCTGTTTTAACAACATATGAGAAACACCAGCACAAGAGAATCAGAGCCCATGGCTGCCATGCCTGCCTCATGCATCAGAAAGTCTTTGCGTCGTTGGTTCTGACTCTCATCTCTGACATTATGTGATGGAGATGTTTAGGAACAAGGACTTTGAAACCAGACACACTTGAATTCCAGTTCCGGCCCTGGCTTATTAATGGACTGACCTTGGGCAAGTTCCTTAACATCGCTAAGCCTCAGTTTCTTCAACTGTGAAGTGAAGTTAGTAACGTGAGGCTTAAATTAGAAATTCTTGTAGTGCTCAGCACAATGCCTGGCACATGCAAAATGAACAGTCAATGTTAACCCTTTTTGTTACTACTGTCACTGTGACCACAACCGAGCTTACCGTTGACACCATTGCTCCTACTACTGCAAGTCATATTTGAATCCCAGCTGCCTGGGAGCACCTGCTCTGAGGTAGACCAGGTGATGAGTGCTGTTGAGGATATAAGCCTGGCCTTCTGGAGGTCCCTAAAATCCCTAATCTAAATCAGCTTCCCTCCCCAGCGTACCTCTAATCTCTGTTCACAATGCTCTTATGTTATTCTGGAGCTTTAGCCCCATATTAAGTTCTTTGTGTAGATTACTCTCATTGGTCTGCAGGCTTCTTGAGTGCTGGAGTCATACATTGGTCACTCTGGTTAAAGGACTTAGACCATTTGTTGACATTCAGAACATTAGCACTTGCAATCTGCTTCAGAAGAGCAAAGAACCCACTTCTCATGCTTTAGGGACAGGCCCTGCCAGGAAGGTCAGGAGATAGGGTCCCCAGAGAATAAGCCTCCACCACTGCCTCAGAGGCTGAGAGGAGTTCACTGTGAAGGGGAAAACCATCTGAGGCAGCATTCCAAGCCTACACTCATCCCACTCTTCATCTTCCCCTTTCCCTTCTCTAGCAGCCAGAGCAGTTGTCTACTACTCTGTAGCTGATCCAAATAGATCAAGGCTCCCCAATTTAGTTATAGAAATGGTCAGAGTCCTGCATTAAAGTAACTACCAGGTGCCTGTTTTTGAAATAATTTTTTAATATTTCACCCTCCACCCCCTGCCCTAGGACTACCTGAGCTAAAAAGAGCTGTTCTCTCTGTTCCAAGAGTGAGTGGCTCCTGAAGTAATAGGAAATCAGCAGAACAGCCCAACCTGAACCCAGGATCGGGTCTCAGGGTCTCCTGTACCTTGGTCACTGGACGTGGAATGTTTCCTCAGGGAGGGAAGGGCTAATGTCCCAGCTCCTGAGGCTGCTCCCCCGCCTGACCTTGTAGGATGAAACAGATCACCTTGTCCAGGAGGAAAAATTCAGCTGCAGAAACTGCTGGCTGCCTGAAAGGGGTCTCACTTGAAAAGGCAACATTGAGGTCACCACTACCCGGACCTGCCCCATACAGAAAGCCCCAGACAGTAACCCTACTGGGGGGCCATGCGTCATTTCCACTCTCCTCCTGGGGTCTGTTCCATTGCCAGACAGCTATGGTCCTTAGAATGACCCAGAGAGTGGCTCCTGGTACTTCTCTGGCACGAACACCCCAGCTTCTCAACAAGACCAGGAATCTGGAGTTTTCCGATGAGCCCTCTTGGATAAAGCTAGACATTTCTCTTGTTCCTTGCTGATAGATAAGCTAGAAGGAGGCAGCCCTGGAAAAATAAAGCGAGATCTCTGAAGAGGATAACACTCCAGGTCCCTAATTAGGAGCACAGATAAATGCCTGATTAGACCCCTCCAGTCTGCAAAGGCAGCATATTCCACTCAATATCAGAGGCACTTTGTTGCTGCAAAGGGCTTGGAGATCTCCATTCCACAAATTGCCTATGGCCCCTGGGCCTTCAGCAGGAGGGAAGGAGAGAGTGGAGAGACGCCCTTTTCCGGTGTCCAGAACTTGACAGGATAAAAGGAGCCAGTGCTCTGGGTGCCCCATCATTGTTCTCTATCTGTTGGCGATTGCTTTTCTCCAGCTCTGTCAATTCCCTCTTTCACAACCATGAGTCTGCAACTGAACATCAAGTCTGGTGGTAACAAAGGGGGCTTCAGTGGGCATTCAGCAGTGGCGCTGAGGAAGGCTATGGGCAGTATGGCTTCTCACCGTGTGGATGGCAAAGGAGCTGGGGCTAGCTTCAGCAGTCAGAGCCTCTACAGTCTTAGAGGGGGTCGTTGTATTCCCCTCAACGTGGCTGGTGGTAGTGTTCGGACTGGAGGTTACAGCTTCCGGCCTGCCACTGGGTTTGGAGGGGGCCGGGCCACTGGCTTTGCTGGCAGCATGTTTGGCAGTGTGGCCCTGGGGTCTGTGTGCCCGTCCATGTGCCCACCTGGGGGCATCCACCAGGTCACCGTCAACAAGAGCCTCCTGGCCCCCCTCAATGTGGAGCTGAACCCTGAGATCCAGAAAGTACGTGCCCAGGAGCGGGAACAGATCAAAGCTCTGAACAACAAGTTTGCCTCTTTCATCGACAAGGTGGGTCTCATAAGAGGAGGATAAGACAGTCCAGTGAGATCTGAGTGATTACAAGCTCCTTGGGAGTGGACAAAGCATTGTAGATGGAAAGGCTAGACTTCAGGAAAGGCTCTCTCATCATGACAAAGAGGAGAACAGAACTGTAAGCGAGGTGCCAAAAAGGAATAAATGAATGTGTTGCTTTCTTTGGGGATTTTACAGACAAGGGTGGGAAATTGTGCAAAGGGTAGCCGTTTAGAAACCTTGAGAAAGAAGTGATGGGTTTCTGAGGACAGCTGGGTGAACTTCCAGCTCTTTAAAGAAAACAAAGGGCTAATAGAATTAGCACAATTCAGAGGGAAAAACTCATGGTTTAGAAGAAGCACTTAGCTGTGGTACAAGGAAGAATATCTCCTGGGAACTGGCTCAGGCAACAGAAGAAAGCTGTGGAGTCTCCTTCTTCAGTGAGTTTTCAGTGGTTGATTTTGTTTAGAAGGCTATAGTCTGAGCCCTTGTAAGGGGCCTAGTTTGCATGAGTGGACAGTCAAGACTTGAGCCAAATGGCTTTAGGAAAATCTATATAACCTGGGGAGTCAATGGCTTATATCCACGGGACATGATAGCATCCATTGTGATTCCAGGTGCGGTTCCTGGAGCAGCAGAACCAGGTGCTAGAGACCAAGTGGGAGCTGCTGCAGCAGCTGGACCTGAACAGCTGCAAGAAGAACCTGGAGCCCATCTTTGAGGGTTACATTAGCACCTTGCGGAAAAAGCTGGAGACGTTGTCCGGGGACAGAGTGAGGCTGGACTCGGAGCTGAGGAGCATGCGAGACCTGGTAGAGGACTACAAGAAGAGGTGAGCAGGGATCGCCAAAGGTCATGGGTCATTCTCCCAGAGGCTCCTGGGCTCACCCAATGTTTGTGCCACTTTAGGAAGAGAGAGAGCAAACACCAGGATCAGGGGCTCACACCCCTTCTCTGGTTATGGGGGAAAGACCGACCCTGTTCGATGAGAGCTTCTTACTTGGTGGTTGGAAAAGAGTCCCTGTGCTCATTGATCCACTGCCTGGTTCTGTGGCTGGTTTGGGGAGCTTAATAGGTACCTGGATATTTTCCTAGAATCCAGTGAGTGAAATGTAAGTGAGGTAACTCAGAGACATAGTACTGTCCCCACCAACCTCTGCAGTGCTCACTTCTAGGGACTTTATATTCTGAGCATTTGCCCATCCAGTGGGAAGAGGAGGTTACTTAGCCGAGGGAACTGAGGCCTCTGATATCTTCTCTCCTTGCCCACAGGTATGAGGTGGAGATTAATCGACGCACAGCGGCTGAGAATGAGTTTGTGGTGCTCAAGAAGGTAAGGGAGAGAAGAGCCTGTGGATTTTCATCTCTCTTGTACCCTCATCCTAACCAACTTTGCACAGGACTTCAGCCCAGGCCTCCTTGGGAGGGGCTGGTGCCTGAATGAGGATGGAATTGGTTCTGGCCCCCAGCATATTGGAGAGGCAGGACATACACTCAAGAAATGGACAGAGACAGAAAGAGATTTCTAGTCTGGGAATTGGGAAATTCTGGTCCAGCTAAGCCTTACTGTGTGACTTGAGGAAACTCACTCTACCTTTCTGGGCTTTGTTTTCTTCAGGTGTAACAGAGGAAGAACAGGCCTCATTCTTCCTTTCATATTCCCAAAGATTCATTGAGTCTGAGAGAAAAGCAATTTTAAGTGATTTTATTCATCAATATGCTTCCTTCGTGGGCAAAACATAGGAAATCAGATGGCTTTGGGGCAGGGACAGGGCAACTGATGGGATGAGGGTTGTATTGATCAATGACTCTGGGTTCCCCTTGGCAGGATGCCGATGCAGCCTACACAGTCAAAGTGGAGCTCCAGGCCAAAGTGGACTCTCTGGATAAAGACATCAAGTTTCTGAAGTGTCTGTACGATGCGGTGAGGACACTCCTCTCCCTCCCCATCCTGCCTCTTTCCAGCTGAGGGCTTCGCCTACCTTTTCCAAGGAGATTCTAATAGGAGGAATTTAGGATAAACAGAAGGAAAGATGTTTTGATGGAAAGGTGCAAAACTTACACTGGGAGACCATGGAAGTGTAGGATCTTAGTTCCAAGAGGCCATATACATAGGAGACAATCCAATTTGATTCCATGAGTGGGAGGAAATGCCTTCCACTGCCTGCTGCCCATGTGGGGTACCTCCTGCTGCTTTGAGCCTTCTCCCTTGGCTCTAACAGACAGCTTTCCAGCAGGCACTTCTTCTCTCCACTTTGGCTCATTCTGTCAGGGGCTACAGGCTTGGATGACTGATGGTCAGAAGAGGAAGGGCAAGGGACCCTGACTCTGTTCTCACCTCACAACTCAGGAGATGGCTCAGATCCAGACCCATGCCAGTGAGACTTCTGTCATCCTGTCCATGGACAACAATCGAGACCTGGATCTGGATAGCATCATTGCCGAGATCCGTGCCCAGTATGAAAAGATAGCCCTGAAGAGCAAGGCTGAGGCTGAGGCCCTGTACCAGAGCAAGGTGAGCATCAGGGGGTGGGTGGGGGATGTCCCTTCTCCACCATCCCCTCTTTTCCTAGGAAAATATACCTCTACCAGTGAATGTGAGAGATACCTTTGTAGATGTGCCAAATGAAAGAGTGATTATAACCAATGAATTAAAGCTATTCTATCCAAAAAGAATTCTTGGCAGAGACCATTATGAAAGATAAATCACAAAACTGGTATGGATAGGCATATTCAACAGAGAAAAATAGGCAATCCTTTGGTGAAAGAAAAAAGTGAGGTGTTCTTATTGTAAAACAAATGTACTTCCAGGGCTTGGGACATGTTGCCATGTGGCAGAAATAGAGTAACAGACATGGAGGAGGATGGCTATGGGTGGGCTGGGGACAAGGATGGTGGTGAGAGGACTTCCACGAGGAGGAAGTAGAATTCTAGGAGCCTTGTGGGTAAGGGGAGTTATGCTTCAGGGCTGTCACTGAGAAGACCCTTTACCCGGGGGCCACCAGGACTCCACTCCTGCCTGCTTTAGCACTTCTTTTTGCATTGATCAAGGCCCACCAACGGCAAGGATCACAGGCTCCTTGTCCCTGTCCATGGCTGTGTTAGACCTTCTTTTCCGAAGGACTGGCCTAGGGGAGAGGGGAAGATTTGAGTTACAAGCCATGAGCCCCAAATCCCACCACCCCAAGGGTACATGCTGTCCTTGGCTTTCCTGGCCCTTTGCCTGTTCCTATGAAAGGGCTGCAAGAGAACATATGTTTCATTGGGGCAGGAACCACACCTACCCTTTTCATGGATGTATCCCCAGTAACTGAGCAGAACCTCACCTTTAAAAGATGCCTCTATAAAGAGATGATAAATGAGTGGAGAGGGTCAGAGCTCTTTTTATATTTAGGAAATACCTAATAAATGTGAATTGCTTCTTTCCTTTATTTAGCCCAGGAAAGACTGCAAGCAGGGTGATGAGAAACGATAGGCCCAGCAAATAGGCTCTACTTAGAGAAGTGGGTGGACTTTTTGTCAGAACCACCACCAAATATCTGAAAAGATGCCCAGGTCCTAGCTCCATCACCTCCTGCTCTGGAGCTACCCTCCTTGGGTTGCTCCAACTATGGAAATTATTGCTTTGGACCTTTCCTCTACCTTGAATGAGGAGCTGGACAGTTCTGTCTCATCACCAACTTCCTCTCTGTGGGAAACCAGATTCAGGAGCTGCAACTGGCAGCCAGCCAGCATGGCGATGACCTCAGACAGACCAAGAATGAGATGTCAGAGCTGAACCGACTCATCCAGAGGATCCGATGTGAGACTGGGAACGTGAGGAAACAGGTGAGCAGTAACACTTCAGAGAACACCGTGTGTGTGTGTGTGTGTGTGTGTGTGTGTGTGTGTGTGTTTCACCCTCTGTGATGAAGAAACTGGAGCCCTTTAGTATAAAGCAAATTCCCCGCCCCCCCTACTGCCTGGGCTTGGGAGCCCCTTGGCCATCCGCAGTCCCTCTTTCCCACCCTGCCCTGGGGTACCTCTGAGGTCAGAGTGGGGATCCTGCTCAGAATTGGGAGGGACCTTGAGCTTATTTCATCTGACTCCACAGTTTAAATAAGGAAACTGGGCTGGAGAGGGGAAGTGACTTTCCCAGAGTCCCAAGCTGTTTTTTAACAGAATCAGGATTAAAATTCAGGTTTTCTCTTTCTTTTTTCCCTCTTTATCAGATTTTTTCTGTGTGCAACAAGCCTGCCCCATGTCCCCTTTGGGTGTGCCCTTCTAAGGACAGGCCCCATGCCTCCTCTTCCCACTAGACACTCAACACATATGGGAGGTGCGGGGTTCGCATCCAGACCTCTCTGTGGTCATGTTAATTTAAGTTCCTGCCCTCAGGGTGGGGTGTGGTCTTGGTGACTGAGTGAGGATGACAGCAGATGAAGCACTCCTGGGTCCCTTGCCCTGTGCCATGGTACCATTTCCATTTTACCAGGGGCACCCTGTCTTACCTGGAAGCAACACAACCTTAAACACCATATCAAGTGGGGAAATGATTTTAAGGGGATGGGGAATCCCTCCTATGTCCTCCCCAAAGAACCAGGTCAACTCTGCTAGTGACAGAATCACCAGACTGAAAGTTCGGTCTGCTCTCATCCCTGTGCCCCACAACTGTCCACGTCAGTCACTGTGGGGAACACGGGGACAGCCTTGTGACTATACATAAGGCTGATTCACAGACTCTATGAGGACCATTCTTCCCCAGTAGTACTTGTGATTACAGGGCTGCAAGATGTTCATCAGAGCCCAGTTTCTGAGGCCACGAGTCTAATTTCAGGCCCTTAACTCCCTGCCCCAAGGGAAGGCTCCTTTGTCCGTTCAGGCCAGACTTGGGGAGCATCTAAACAGACGCTTCCTGTAGAGTGCTGAAACACTTTTGGCACTGTGTGGGAAGGGTTCCTGCTGGGATACTTCCTGCAGGCAGGAATCTGATCACAGTGACACATGGCATGCTGTCTGATCCTTAGAGACGTCCTGGCTGGAGTCTCAGTAGGGTTCTTCTGGATCTGGCTTACTTAGAAACTGCAGCCATTGGTGACCTCCAACCCCAGGCACTAGGCAACTTGCAAACATTGAAGTCTCTGCTTCCATTCCTGAAATGCAACTGCTCCAGCAGCTTTTCATGACAACTCCTATAAATATCCGTCTGCAATAGAAAAAGAGCCAGGGTCTGGTGTTGGCTCTGCAGCTATTACTTGCATCACCTTGGGCATCGTCTGGAAAGTGAAAGGGTTGTGCTACTCAACTTTTAAGATCTAAAATTTATTTTGTATTCTGATGATTTCCCTGTTTTTTGCCTTTCAGTGTGCCAACCTAGAGACAGCCATTTCTGATGCTGAGCATCGGGGAGACAATACCCTGAAAGACGCCCAGGCCAAGCTGGATGAGCTGGAGGCTGCCCTGCACCAGGCCAAGGAGGAGCTGGCCCGGATGCTGCGCGAGTACCAGGAGCTCATGGGCCTGAAGCTGGCCCTGGACATGGAGATCGCCACTTACCGCAAGCTGCTGGAGGGCGAGGAATGCTGGTAAGGGGACTGGAGATGGAGGAATGTCGTGGTGCCAAGGAAGAAAGGGCTGTGGGTGGCTCCCTGCTGGGATGAGGGGGCATTTGGGAGCTTTCTGCAAGGAAAGATCAGATGTGAGTCATGAAGCACAGGTGGCTGGGTGGTGCTGTGCGCAAGAGCCAGTGGGGTCAGACAGACCTCTTAATTACTGGCTTTGCCACATACTAGCTGTATGGTTCAGTTAAATCATTTAATATGTTCTTATCTGTAAAATGGGGATTATAAGCTCCATTATCAGCTCACAGGTTGTTATAAAAGTGAATTAAAACAATATTCACATAGAAGTAGGAGCCCATCAAGGCTTAGCTAAATCTAAACACTACCCTGAGGTTTTCTCCTTTAACTTTATGTCCTTCAGGATGTCTGGTGAAAATCCATCCTCTGTGAGCATCTGTGAGTATCTCTGAGAGACGGGTTGGGTAGGGATTCTGGCTGGATGGGAAAGCAGGGGACCCCAAGTTAAAACAATGTTTTTCTACTAAATGTCTCATGCCATCCAGAACCTTTGTTACTGTCTTGTGAAGGTTCTCTCGCTTCAGAGGAAATCTATTCCCCATTTTGTCCTGTGGAAACAGTGACTAAAGTCATACCCACCCCATACTCTTTCTGGCTCTTCCCTGGGGCACTGTTAGCAAGAGAAAGGTTGAGAATACGGCCTTGGGAGCCAAATGATCTTAGAATCTCCAAGAGGGCAGGAGCATGTCTGTTCTGTGTTGTCCTCAACTCGCACAAAGCTTAGTACACAATCAGGTCTCCATTCATCTTTGTGGTGTTTCTTGATGCTGAGGGTTGCTGTGGGATTAAGGGAGATGTCTCACTTGCTGACTTACCCTACTGTCCCTCTTCTCTGCTCTTGGCCTTTCCTCCTCAGCTGTCATCAGCAGCAGCAGTGCAAGCAGCTACCACCCTGGCTCCTCTGTGAGTACTGCCCTTGGGGCCAATAGTATTGTAGGGAACTCTGGCAGCGCCCGAAGTGAGCAGACTAGGACCAAAGGGGTACAAGTAGGAGACCCTAAGGACTCTCAAGGCAAGAGCACCTCAGTCAGCGCACCAGCCAGGAAAGCTACCCGATAAGCCACACGACCCCACTCACCTCAGGACATGCGACAAGAGATGTCCTTACTCTCACCCTGCCTGAAGATGTCTGCCACACCCCAATCCTTCACTCAGAGTCCTAGTACCCTTGGCCATCTGCACTGTGACGTATCTTACTGTCAAGTTCTGATTAGAACTGTCATATCCCTGTTTCTTCAGGTTCCATGTGGACTTTGTGACTTCTCATTTTCCCTTCAACTGGCAGGGGGCTTAGGGGCGCAAGCTACAATTATCTCCTTGGCCCTGGGAAGCTATGATCATCCAGAAAAGGAGAGGAGAGGAGGGAGGGAGGAGAGGGAGAAAGAGAGGAGAAAGAAGAGGAGGGGAGAGAGAAAGATTTTTGTAGAATGACTCCAGTATTTAGGAAAAAATGTGTATACTCTCGGACCACCAGCTGTACCCACATTCACAAAACCAAGTGAAGGAGAACTAGGGATCTTCTGTCACCTGTGTCACCACCACCACATTATTAGCAGTAACATCTACTACCATATGTCAAGCACCTACTACATGCCAGGCTACCTATAGGCATTGCCTTTAAGTCTCACCCATCCTACCAGGTAGATGCAATCAGCATCTTTGGGAAAGACAAGAAGCTCCATACTCTGAGAGGCTGCATAATTTGCTCCCCCTTCCTGTCACCCAGTAAGTGCCAGCGTTAGGAGATAAGCTCAGAACTGGCTGACTCCAAAGTCTGTGTTCCTTCCATGGTGTGTCACTGCCTCTTTAATAAAGGTAGTGTCAATTTCATGGTTCTTTTCAGGAGGGCAGCATAATTACATTGCCTTTTGTCAAGGACTGTGGATATGTGATTTATCTTTGCTCTTCTCTCTGGGGCTGTATCCTGGACTAATTTCTGTCTCTTGATTCCTGTTGCCATGAGCTGTGTTCAGTGAGGAAAACTTGATTTGTCTCTGGTGGTACTTCCCAGCCCAGAAGTCATAGATCTTGATGTAAATATTCCTAAGAATGCCAACACCCAGTTTTTCCTTTGCTTCAATCAAGGACTCTGAATTTCTGCTGCATATTCAATAAACTCTCCTTGGGTAATGTCAGATGTGCACTCTTACTAGTGCGTCAATCTTTCTGAATTGCCTACTCCTAATGATAATGTGTCCTACCTCACAAAGGCACAAGCCTTTTGGGAGGCTGGAGGCAGACCAAAGCAGGCTGCTCTAGGGGTGATCTCAGGCTGATAGGAGAGGCGAACACATATGTAGAGCCACACACTCATACAAGTCAGGGCGGGGCGGCCCAGTACAGCAATGTTGTGAAGTGACCGAAATGGAGAAGCTAAGCAAGGAAGGCTTCCTGAAGGAGGAGAGTTTAATTAAATAACCAGAAAGATGGGCACATAGATTCCTGGAGAGAGAACTTAAATCACACCATCATAGTAGGTTTAGGTGCAGGTTTTGTGAGCTTGTTTTGGTGGGAAAATGAGAGGACTCAGATTTTCTGAAGTCAGTAGTGGGCCTGGATGAGTTTCCAAGTCCCTGGACTTTGCCCAGCAAAATTCAGTCCTTTAGTCAGTTTTCTGATCCATCTTGTGTTATAGGTGTGTATAGAGTCATTGCCCCTACAGTATTCAGGTCAATAGGGACAGGGCCTTGTAAAGGTAGGGCCTCTGGTCCCAAGCTACCACCTCCCTTGACCTTACTATGCCTTTCATGTATTAAGGAGGTCCTCTCCCGTGTGTGTCAGGGTGCAATAAGCCTTGGGAAACACAAGAGCCCAGGAGTCTGGTGGACTTTCTGCCCAAATGCCTCCCTTTGATGTTGCTGCTGCTGTCACTGTGGGGACTGGGAATAGTGCTGAGTCACCAGTACACTTGGACTAAACTAGTGATTCTTAACCTTGTGTGTCACGAACCCCTTTGAAATTTGATGAAATCTATGGACCCTTCCCCCTGAAAAGTGTGCAGAATTATGTCTGAGTGTTCTAAAGTTCCCAGACCCCCGAAGCCCTGGGGTCACGAACCCCAGGACCGGATACCTCTAAGGCCCTTCCCAGCACTGATACTCTGTCTTTCCCCAAAAGACCAAATTCCAGGTGGCTCAGTAAGAGCAATTGCAGTGAAGGGGTGGATGGGACTCACATTCTGAAATAGCCTTTAGAGGAATCTCTGAGTTGTCCATGGAATCACAGGGCAGGCATGCCCCTGATCATTGGGCTGTGAGGCCCAAGTGCTGTGCCCGGCCCTGGAGGCATGGTGAAGGACCCAGGGGCTAGGTGGATGTGGTCCTGGGGGACAGAGGTAACATGTTCCGTGCTGGGGTGTAAAGAAGGGCAAAGGGGCAGCCCCTGTGGCTTTAGCTGATCTGCCTGAGAAATGGATAGATTCTTTGTCAACTGCTGCTTAAGATCCTGAGAAGTGCACAGAAGGTGCTGTGCTCTTGCTTCAGGACTTAGTTAGGAGAATCTTGTGAAGCTCAAGAGGGGAAAGCATGGAGGCAGGACCAGTGGCGACCAACTTCAGTTCCACAGGCTTCAGTTCCAGGCAAAGAGATGAGAAGGAACAGGTGCATGTGGGAGTTTTGATTGGAGACCAGCCCAGGGGACTGAGGGAGTCCCATTTACTGTCTAAGAGGGTAAGTATCTGGTTCACTTGCCCTGCAGAGGCCTCTGGTGAAGGTCTATTTAGGGGCTAAGTCATCTGATCTGGTGATGCTCATGCTCACATAGTCCCTGTGATTGGATCGTCATTTGCGTCTTTCATTATTGGAAAATATTTACTGCTTCTTTGAGATTTTGCTCAGGTACCCACTCCTGGAAGCCTTTCTGAACCCTCAGGCTGGGCAGAATGCCTTTCATCTAAGATCTTGCAGTGCCCATTTCTCACTTCCACTGTGATAGTTCCACACATGATTGAGACAATCTCTCTGTATGGCTGATTCCATCACCATTAGACATGGAGTCCCCAAAAGCAAGGACTGGCCTTATTTTTTGCTGGGCTTAGCAGTAAGTAGACACTTAAGGGAGATTCACCTAACAGAGACACCCAGAGGATGATGTTCCTAGGACCTTTCCATTCGGCACAAAGATGTTTAAAGGGTTTCTTGGGGGTAAAATCCATACATCTATAGCCATTTTGACAAGGCTGCCAAGACCATTTGATGGAGGAAAAAATAGTTTCTTCAACAAATGGTGCTGGGACAGTTGGATATCCACGTGGAAAAGAATGAAGTTGGACCCCTGTTTACAGCATATACAAAAATGAACTCAAAATGGATCAACAACCTAAATATAAGAGCTAAAATCATAAAACACTTAGAAGAAAATATAGGAGTAAATCTTCATGACCTAGGATTTATCAAAGGATATTTAGATATGACACCAAAAGTATAAGCAATAAAGAGAAAATAGATATATTGAACTTCATCAAAATAAAAACTTCTGTATATCAAAGGACATTATTAAGAAAGTAAAAAGACAACCTGCAGAATGATGAAATATTTGCGTATCATTTATCTAATAAGGGTACAGTATCCAAAATATATAACAACAAAAGAAAAACAACCCAATTAAAAAATGAGAAAAGACTTCAACAGACCTTTCTTCAAAGAAAATATGCATATGGCCAACAAGCACATGAAAAGATGCTCAACATGATTAGTCATCAGGGAAATGCAAATGTAAATCCAAACCACAATGAGATACCATTTCACACTCCCTAGGATGGTTATAATAAAAAATAATGGAAAATAAATAATGTTGGTGAGGATATGGAGAAATTGGAACATTTATACATTGCTGGTAGGAATGTAAAATGGTTCAATCATTGTAGAAAACACTTAGGCAGTTCCCCATGAAATTAAATATTGGACTATCATATGACAGAGCAATTCAAGTCCTAGGTAAATATATCCAAAAGAATTGGAAAAATAAGTATGTAAACAAACACATGTGCAAGCATGTTTATAGAAGCACTACTCACAATAGCCAAAAGTAGAAGCAACCTGCTATGGTCTGAATGTTTCTGTCTCCCTAAAATTCATATGTTGAAATCTTAACCCCCAAAGATGATGGTGTTAGGAAGCGGGGCTTTTGGGAGGAGCCTATGTTATGAAGGTGGAGCCCTCGTGAATAGGATTAGTGTTCTAATAAAAGAGACCCCACAGAGCTCCCTAGCACTTTCCACCATGTGAGGACAAAGTGAGAAGCCACTGGCTATGAACAAGGAAGAGGGCCCTCTCCAGAATCTAACCATGCTGCTTGCTGCCTTGACCTTGGGCTTCCCAACCTCTAAAACTGTGAGAAATAAATTTCTGTTGTTTATAAGCTACTAGCCTGTGGTATTTGTTATAGCAGACTTAAAGGACTAAGACATATCCCAAATATCCATCAATGAATAAATGAATAAAAAAATTATTGGTATATACTTTACAATGGGATGTTATTCAGTCATAAAAAAGAATAAAATACTGATACATGCTATAGTGTGGTAAACTTTAAAAACATTACGCTAAGTGAAAGAGGCCAGGCACAAAAGGCCACATATTGTATGATTCTATTCACCTAAATTGTCTAGAATGAGTAAATCCAGACAGATTTGGTGGTTGCAGAGATGAGGGTAGGGAGAATGGGAAGTTCCAGCTAATGGGTACTATATTTCATTTTAAGGTGATGAAAATGTTTGGAACTACATAGAGATGGTGGTTGCACAACACTGTGAATATACTAAATGCTACTGAATCATTTACTTTAAAATGGCTGATTTTAATTTATGTGAATCACATGCAAATAAAGAATAAAATTTTGGGCAGGGGATAGCAGAAAGGAGGACAGAGAAACCGTGTTCCTGGACTTGGCCTCCAGCCTTTCCCAGCATATGGCTAATAGCAACCTGGAATAAAGATAGGGAAAGCAGTCTGGGCTAGTAGGAGGAAGAGATAACTTACCTACCCTCCATATGATTAATTAAAGACAAGCCTGGGGGATTTGAGGTATGTGGCAAATGCCTGGCACAGAGAGATTGCTCAGTAATTGGCAAATGAATCACTGATTGCAATAGAAGACAGCAGTCAGAAAGTCTGTGCCCTGTCTCCTGGACCCTCATCCACGCTTTCCTGCTGCTCATTCCTCTCTGTGTCTTTCCCTCTGCCTCTGACCTTCTCATTTTCTGATCTTTACAGACTTCTCCCAAGGTTCCAAACTCGATGTAGCAAGGCTTTAACTGATTCATACATGTTCACTGGTAGAGAAAGTCTCATTAAAATTGATGCTCTGTGACCTTGAGAAGTCATCTTGTATGCATCCCTCCAGCCTAGAAGAGAACACCTAGGAAGGGATGTTCTTTCAGGCCTAACTGGTCAGAACCTCTCCTGCTTTCATGGTCTCAGGGTTGTTGAATGAATGAATTTGATTCCCTTACTTGATCACCAGCTGTGAGCCACCACATCCCCTCATGGCTATTAATGAAGAAGAATATAGTGAAAATGAGACAATCGGCTCTCACGTGTGTGCTACTAGTGGAGAAGAATGGAGATATAAAGATCTACAAGCAATAGCTAATTCAAGATGGGGCCCATTGTCAGGTGGATGGCCATCAGAAACCTGTGTAAACACACACAGACATATGCTCGTTGGCTCACAGGCTCATGTCTACGGAACATTCTGAAAATATTTAACAGCTGGTACAATCAGGCACTATCCCATCACAGCAGTTGTCAACCACAAACAGCCATGCCGGTCCATACTGGCTGGACACCGTTATGCTCACATCCATGTTCACATCCATCCACACACAAGGACTCTGACATATTGGAGCACATCTGCCAACTGGCAAGCAGCATTCACAGTTTGTGCCACAAGCCCTAGAGCCTACGGCCACAGGAATGGAGAGTATTGGCCTTGGAGGGGCCTCTTAGATAATATTAGGCTGTAGGGATGCAGACAACACCTGGGCAATAAGGTTGTGTGCAGCAAGGTGCAGCACACCCTGACAGAGTGGGTGTGGAAATCGAGGAGGGCATGGGGGAGGCTTTTTAGAGGAGGTGTGTCTTGGTTTGTCTTAAAGGACAGGACGAGCCTACCCCGGTGGGTGGGAGGCTGGGAGAACAGCCCAGAGCATGACATCAAGGAAAAGCATGATTTGTGTGAGAAACATGTAATTGTCTTATAAGCACACCCACCCCATCTTTACCCAAGTCCTGAAATTAATGTTAATCTTCTTCAGAAGAGCAAAGAAGGCTGAGAAGGGGAGTGAGGGGTCAGATCTGGCTGGCTAGAGAGTCTGTAACAGGAAGAAGAAAGTGTGGGAGAAGTCAGAAGTGGACTTGCAAGATGGGTTGAATGGGTCAGATAGGCAGAGCTGGGAAGGACTGCTCAAGAGGTTACTGCCCAAATTCTAGAGAGAGAGAGGATGGGGTGCAGCCTGGGCCATGGCAGTGGTGATAGATACAAAGGAGCTGAGGCAAAAGAGGGCAGGTGACTTCCTGAGGGAGGGGAGCAAATGAGAGAGTGGGGCCATGAGTACTCATGGCATGGCAGAGCCCATGCAGGATAGGAAATGTGAGCTCAGGTTTTCACACAGTGGTGTAGATGTAGGAAGGACAGAAGAAAATAGGACCCAGAGCTTGTGGGAGGCTAGAGTGTACCTGGAATAGGGCAGGCACCTGTGTTGCATATTTGTGCACAAGAAAACCAGGATAGCATAGAAGTTCAGAGTGCAGACTGCAAGCAAGCTGCCTGGGTTGAACCCTGGCTAAAATCCTAGCTTAGCTACTCACTAGCTGTACGAACTTGAGGAAGTTACGTAACTTCCTGGGCCTCAGATCTTCATCTGTAAAATTGGGGTAATAACAGTACCTGCTTCATATAGCTGTTGGTGAGAATTAAATGAGTTAATATATGTGAAGTGCTCAGAGCCTGGCAGAGCTTATACTGTGTGCTAGCTATTATTATTATTATCATCATTATTATTATTTACAAGGTGCCTGCCGTCCACCTCAGTGAGTAGGTGGAACAGGTAATAGTCTCCTCTTTTTTAGAGATGTGGAAACAGAAGTTCAGGAAGTTGAGCGACCTGCCCATGGTCACATGGCAGGACCAGAACCTGGGTCCTCAGAGCTCCAAGTGCACACACTTTTCTAGAGACTTGGGGTAGGGCTGGAGGAAGGAGATGGCCAACAAAGTTCAAAAGAGGTGTTTCTAGCCACAGAGCTGAGTGAAGAGGAAGCAAGGGGGTTTGGACTGCTCTGGAAGTTACCTCTCTGGCAGTCATACTGAAGGATGGGAGAGAGCCGAGGGCCTGGCAGGAGAGTCTTCCTCTGTCCTTCATATTCCAGCTCCTCTGGGGTGAGCTCATCTTTGGCCTTGCTAGGTACAAAACTGCTGAACACCTGTCCTGCCCTTAGGTGCCCCAGGGACTGTGCTCCATCCACCTGGCTTGGGGCTGAGTGGCCTGCCTGCTTGAAACTACAGGAGGATGCACAGGTGCGAGGAAGGGAATTTGTAGGGGTTCACAGACAACATGTTAATTTTCTGGGTCCATCTGCTAAGGACGACTGGCAGGACTTGAGCTGATGTCATCCAAATAGCCCAGTTCATTCTCTCTAATTTTTGAGACAATTATTTGCTGAGAGAACTACCTGCCTCTCTTTCAGTGCCTTCAGGCTTTCCCAACCCCCACTACTCCTACCCACACAGCAGCTAGATTCTATTTCCTGGAACATGTATGGCTCAGGCTCTGCCTGACTCAAGAGCCCTCAGTGGCTGGCTCCCTAGCACTCGCTCTATCCCATACACCAGCTTGAGACGAGGATCCCTCTACCCATGGTTGACCTTCACTTTTGTGATTGCTCCAGCCTGGAAGGTCCTTTCCTCAATACCCTTCCTCCTGCCAGTCTGGGCTGGTTTTGCATTTCCTCACTGCCAGTCCACTCAAGCCTTCTTCCCTTAAAAGATTTGAATTCAGATCTTGTCCTCTAGGCAGCCCTTGTGGATTCAGGGTTCCCAGATCTTGCCTCTCCTCTGTACATTCCCTTTTCTTCTCATTTAGCAATTACCCTTCTGGATTGTACTAGATTTTCTTGCCCTTCTCTTTCTGACACCTTCTCTGGAGGTTTATCAGACCTCAGAACACTGAGAGCGGAGCCAGTGGGTCCTAACCAGGGCCAAGGGATCACAACAAACATGTCGAACTGATTATCTTCAGACAAAGAAACAAAAGTACAAAGAAAGCTACAAATTCATGTGAATCAAATAAAACATTTGGCTATAAAACCAAGATACATACAAATGTAATTTGTTTAATATACAATTTAAATTTTCCTTGAATATCTAAGCTAGATGTCCCTGGTAGCTTGGAGATTTGATTCTCTGATTTGACACACTTCCTTTCATCATTTCACAGGTGACTATAACTGCAGCTCTAAGGCGTCCACACCTGCCCAAGCATCACTCAGAATTTAATTCCCACCGAGAAATCTGGGAGAGCCTACAGAAGGGCATAAAGGGACAATGAAGCTAAATATGGTAGATCACATCCTGTCTCTCCCACTGGCCTAAGAGGACTCTCAAAGCAGAGGGCCTGCCTCTTTCTGCCCCTGAGTCTCCCCAGATCTCAATTAAGGCTGAGGAAGGGCCTTGGCAACCTTGGTGAACTGAGGCCTGGTCCTGGTTTCCTTCAGTCCCTCCCTTTTTTTTCCTCCAGCAAAAAGCCCAGGAGCCCCACCTGGGCCCACCCTTCCTGTGGGTGGCCCAGAGCTCACCTTCCTGTTCTATCATCATCCTCATCAACAACATTGGGTGTTTCATACCTAATGGCCAGTATCTGATTAACTAATTCACACTAAGGTGGTAATGACTTGTTAATAGCTTGATGAGATGTTTTTCCCAGGGACACCTGCATTTGGAGGGATCCAGAAACTAAGTTCTTTGAGGGAAGGATACTTTGTACTGCCCTCCTCGGCGTTTGATAAGTACTCAGTAAATATTTGATGAATGGATCAAACGAAGAGACTTAATGTTGGAAAAGTTCTTCCTACCGAGTTTTGTACTTGGTAAGAACTTGTTAGACAGTGTCTTTATCATTATTATCATTTCTAATGGCAAATTTTCCATGATCAGAGATTGTCTCCTTGTGTCCATCAGCAGATGACACTTCCTCTCCCCCAGAGGAGAGGAAGAAGAGAGGAAAGGAGAAGAGGCAAAAAAAGGCCAATTCCTAAATTCTAATTTAATCGCTATTTTTAGTAATTGCTAACATTCATTGAACATTGACTATGTACCAGCCACTTACTTACCAAATGCTTTACATGGATTAACACACGTAATTGCCGCAATCCCATGAGGAATTTATTATCTCATTTATAGCCAGGAAGCTGAGAACTAGAGAGATTAAGTGAAGCGACACTGCTAGGTGGTGGAGGAGAATTAAGACCCTCCTACCTGGTGCCATTCTAGGTGGGTGCCAGCCCAGCAGCTCCCTGAAGATGCACCATTCCTGCCATTTAGTTGCTGCTCCAACAACTGTCAGTCTTCCCACATCCGGGAGGGATGTCCAGAGGCTGGTGCCGGGCCCTGAGGAAGGCACAGAGGGAGCAGTCAGCGGGGGGATGCAGAATACTCATCCAGGCCCCAGGCCCTAGGGAACACAACAGCCAACACACAAGTGTCAGTGGACAGAGAAATCCAGAGCACAGAGGAGACAAGATGGGGCTAAAGTCAGGGTTTTGGGTAGGGGTTTGAAAGAGCAGAAGGATTTGAATCAGAAGAGATAGGGAGAGAAGTTGTTTCAGGCTGGGTAGAAATAGTTTGACAAAATTTTGGAGGTATTTGAAGATGAGGCCTGTGGATTAAGTGTCTTTGGCTGGAGCAAGGAGCAGTGAGGAAGGTTATGGGACAAGGCAAGGGCAGGGCAGTAGCTGCAGGATGGTGAAGCCTGGGCTGGGAAGCTGTCATGCACGTCAGAGAAACATACAGCCAGCAAAGCCATGGAAGAGGACCACTATATGAGGACTGGGTTCCAAGAGCTGTGAGAGTTATACCACATGCTCCTGTATCCAAGCACTGGGCCCAATTTCTGACACACAATTGGTGTTCAAAAGAGGTTTACTAAGGGAGGAAGGGAAGGAGGAGTGTACTGGGTTGTATTTAATTTGTAGAACTTTCTACTCTCCTTACAAAGGAAAATTGAGATGACGCAGCCTTCAGAGGAACCTCATAGAAGCTGTCCACAAAGTTGCTGTCTTTCTAGCGCAGGCAAAAGATATGCTTAAGGCTGAGGGAGATGAGAGGAGCTCAGAGCTGGCCTATGTTGACCCAGGAAGATCCTTGGGAAGAGGGCAAGTTAGGAAGCAATAGAACAAGAGGTGGTAAAAGAGATGGGGAAGGATGGATAGAAAATGGAGAGGAGGGGAAGAGAGATGGGAGGGAAAGAGAAATATTAGTGGTTTCAATAAGAGCCATGAAGACAAAATGGCAGAAGGGAGGGTAGAAAAGGGTGCTGAGGAGGAGGCAGGAATGGATTCTAGGTCAACCCCCTAAACAAAGTGAGAGAGAGAGAACCCTACTCCAGCCCTGCTCCCAATTCTTCTCCTGTTTTGGCCACACCCAGGTAAAGAGCCACAGCCCACCCATGGGGCCCCAGCAGTGATCTTTGGGCATGGGCAATCTCCACGGGCAGTGTCAGCTATGAGAGGAACAGGAGCTACAGTAACAAGGGAGGACCGAGATGCATTGCAGGAGCCAGGAACTTGGGATGGAGGGGACAACAGGTGGAATCTGGAACAGGAATCATCACAGGGACCACAGGACCATTTTGAGCAGGACAGCACCATGCTCATTGGGCCACCCACTTGAGGAGGCCTGCACTCCTGGGGAGGGCATCAGCTAGCCTGCATTCTTGACTCTCATGGGTCTGGAGAGATACAACAGGAGATCAGTCTCACCTTGATAGCAACTTCTTTATTTGAACTCTAAACAAATGGCTCCTGTCCTCAGATCACCCGTAGTTTTATTAGCAGAGATACACATTAGAGGAAAGACAGAATGATGAAATAGACTTCCACCTCCTCAATCTCACCTCAGAAGTTTTTCCTTGAAACATCCAGGTTCTGAGTGAGCCTCTATCTGTTGTCCCATCATTTCTACCAGTTGACTTCCTGAATTTCTCAGTCACCTGCCCCAACTCCATCTTCCTTTTCTCTTTCTCTTTCTGTTCAATGCTTGAAGGACTGGACATTAATTGTCCCTTGCTCAGCCTCTAGCCTGCCTTATTCTGGGAGTTTGAGAGAGGTGAAATGTGGAGATCCTTTTTCTGGGTAACTTGCAGAAGCACACAGCCCCCCTGTGTTCATGGTTGGCTCTGCCCTGAGCTGTTAATGTCCCATGCTGGGGAGAGGGTCACTCCACTCCTAATAGCCCAGCAGAGAGAGCTGCTGTCTTCTGTTTGTTAGGAGAAGAAGCCATCAGTAGGAGTGGGGATTGCCTCCAGGACGTCTGGGGGAGAGGTGCATGACTGAATGATATGCCCCTTTCCTGAAAAGAGGAGGATATAACTATGGTTAGAGCCCCCACATGTTCTAATCATTGGCCTGCTCTATTCAGAGCAGTCCATTCCCTCCTGTTCCCTGAGTCCCCAAGAAGAATCCCACAATCCAGAGAAGATGAATCAGGATAGAGATGGTGAAGGGCCAGTGACATCCCCCTGGAGAGGCTGAGCCTGGGGCAAATTACCCTATAACAGCAGGTTAATTAGATAAGACCCAAATTACATGAGCAAAGCTTGCAAGCCCAGCACTTTGAAGGTTTCATGTTGTTTCAGAGGTGGGGAGGGCTTGGTCTCTAGCTCAGCATAGAGAAAATGACTTCTTGCTCCCAGGCAAGCCAAACCCACGAATTAAGCCCTTGACTGCCCATCCATGAGCCCCAGTGCCAAGTACATATAAAGAAGGGTACCTGGCAGTCCTCACAGCAACCTGTGGAACCCCTCTGGGATTTTGCCTTCGTGTCTGAACTCCACCTCCACCAGCAGCATGAGCCGGCAATTCACTTGCAAGTCTGGAGCTGCCGCCAAGGGGGGCTTCAGTGGCTGCTCAGCCGTGATCGCAGGGGGCAGCTCATCCTCCTTCCGGGCGGGCGGCAAAGGGCTCGGTGGGGGCTTCGGCAGTCGGAGCCTCTACAGCCTGGGGGGCGCCCGGAGCATCTCTTTCAACGTGGCCAGTGGCAGCGGGAAGAGTGGAGGTTATGGATTTGGCCGGGGCCGGGCCAGTGGTTTTGCTGGCAGCATGTTTGGCAGTGTAGCTCTGGGACCTATATGTCCGACCGTGTGCCCACCTGGAGGCATTCACCAGGTCACTGTCAATGAGAGCCTCCTGGCCCCCCTCAACGTGGAGCTGGACCCTGAGATCCAGAAAGTACGTGCCCAGGAGCGGGAGCAGATCAAGGCACTGAACAACAAGTTTGCCTCTTTCATCGACAAGGTGGGTCTGCTAGGACTTTGGATAGTTATGAACAGCCTTCTTGTCTTCTCTTAGAAAGTAAGCTTTTGGGTCTATGGCCATGCCACCCTGAACAAGCCCGATCCTGTCTGATTTCGGAAGCTAAGCAAGGGCGGGCCTGGTTAGTACTTGGATGGGAGACCACCTAAGAAGACCAGGTGTAAAAAATAAAACAATAAGGGGTTGTAAGCTGACAGGGTTCTTGCAATCTGTGAGGTCAACCAAGAGTTGCCTCTCCTGAAAAAAAAAAAAAAAGAAAAAGTAAGCTTTTGTTATAGCAGTGGGGATTGACGTTAGATTTGGAGAGGCACTTCCTGTGGACAAATCAGGTATTTTCTATCTTTAGGGAGACTAGTGTAAGATTCCCTGTGTAGTCTTTCCCTAGAGAAAACAGAAGCAGGTCAATTTCTACTGGCATAACTTATCAGGGTTAGTAGTAGGGGCTCCTAAGGAGGGGGTCCTGCTTCTTACTCTCACGGGCCATCTTGCTGCCATTGCTCAGCCTAGGCCCATGTGGGAAGCTGTCCTCTGCACATCCATTTCCAGCCAATCTTGTCCACTAGTCATTCTATTATTGACTCAGGAGCATCAGTGCTGGTCCTTCTCCAGGTGGCTTTGCCAAGGACATCTGTTTCAGTTGGCTGAGGATTCTCTCTCAAGAGGCACAATAGTGCAGTAGAGAAGAGGGCTCCACGACCCTCTGAAGTCAGACCTGGCTTCCACCCCGGCCCATCACTTACCAGCCGTGTGCTTCAGGAGTTATTTATCCTATTTGTGCCTCTGTTTCCTCATGTCCACAATGGAGATAAAAACCTACCTCTTGAGTTCGTTGTTAGGTTTGTAAAAGGAAATGCATGTGAAGATCTTGGCACAACGTCTGACACGTACTGAGTACTCCCCTGTAGTGGTGGTTGTTACTATCATTTTTATTTCAGGAGGGTTAGGGGAGGGGTGCTGGAAAGGAGAAGAAGCACAGATCTGGAGGAGGCCTCACAGGATCATCCAGTCCATATAGGCCCTGACTTTCAGTAGATAAGAAATTATTGCTCCTATTTTATGAGTTGACGAAAGCATGGAGGTGAAGGCCATGCCCAGAGTCATCTGGGGGGAGGGAAGGTGAGGTTGCATGCTCAGCATCCTGCCTCCAGACTCAGTCTTAGGGACTAGAGGGCTCTGTTGGCTCTGTGACAGTCAGGCACCAAGGACATGTCAGCCCAGGACAATGCCAATGGCTGAGATGGTCAGCAGCCCTCAGAACCTGGCCCCCACTCCCACTCCATGCAACTCTCTACTGCTTGGAGGAGGATTCCCTATTGCCCCTGGTCACCTCAGGAACCAGCACCGTCTCTGTGGCTTCTTACTCTTCCAAGCCAGGGGTTCTCAATCCCTGGACTGTGGACTGGTACTGGTCTGTGGCCTGTCAGGAACCAGGCTGCAGCAGGAGCTGTGCGGCAGGCAGGTGAGCAAGTGAAGCTTCATCTGTATTTGCAGCCACTCCCCACGGCTCGCATCACCACCTCAGCTCCACTTCAGATCATCAGGCTTTAGATTCTCATAGGAGCACCAGTCCCTGGTGCCAAAAAGATTGGGGACCACTGCTGTAAGCCATTTCACATATGGAGGTCAAGGTATTCTGAGGTTTGGGCCTGGGGGATGAGAGTGGGCTGATCTTAGGCTGGACTGGTCAAATGCTATTAAAAGATGAAGTCTAGAGACATGAAAAGGAAGATGAACATGAAGACGGTCACCTCTGTGAACAAAGGTGGTCTGACTAGAGTGAGAGAAAAGCCTAGACAGTTCCCAAACTATTTTAGTCTCTAGAGGAGTACAATCCCATAACCCAGGCAGCCAGAGAAGGTGGGTACATAGGTGATCCAGATATGTCCAGTGTGTGGTCTAGATATTTACTGTGGTGTCCTGAGTGTAGGGTTTACTCTTTGGTTAATGTTCATTCAGCTTTCTGGCTATACACGAAAAAAGTCAGGATTGGTTAAACCAAACCAAACGCTGGCTGACCTGATGGAGGCAAGGTGTTTGGTGGCTAATCCCATCTTAACACTGAATCCCAGAGTCTTCCAATGTCTATGTTTCTGACTTTAGGGAACACAATTTCATTTAAACAGTAACTGTGCTCATGCAGATTAAGGGAAGTC